>JAKWBA010000005.1:0-600000 GCA_023213015.1 Komagataella mondaviorum | reverse complement strand
CTGATGGACCAGCGGCTAGAGTAACAAATTGTATGACCAAAAGCTGTCTAGGTTTCTTTGAAAAGGGATTCCTCAATTCACAGTATCCTCTGGCAAAAGATGCTCTTCAGATGGCTGTTACATCCAGTTACTGGACTTCTTCAAGGGAACGTATAATGAACCAATTTGTAGTGTTTGAGGATGATTTAGGGTATATTGTACCACAAATTATACCTATGGGAACCATCACAAGACGTGCCGTTGAAAATACCTGGTTGACAGCTTCGAATGCCAAGAAAAGCCGTTTAGGCTCCGAGTTGAAAAGTTTAATCGAAGCTCCTAAGGGATACTCCTTTGTTGGGGCCGATGTAGATAGCGAAGAACTTTGGATTGCCTCTTTAATAGGCGATTCAGTGTTCAAAATCCATGGTGGTACCTCCATTGGTTGGATGACACTTGAAGGTAGCAAGAATGAAGGTACTGACCTTCATTCGAAGACAGCAAAGATTTTAGGGATCTCAAGAAATGAAGCAAAGATCTTTAATTATGGAAGAATTTATGGTGCTGGTATCAAGTTCACCACAACTTTGCTCAAAAAGTTCAATCCGGCATTAAGTGATAAAGAAGCCAAAGAGACTGCTAACGCATTGTATTCTGCTACTAAAGGAATTTCTGGGCGATATGATAAGAAATCTATCTGGTATGGTGGCTCGGAATCCATTGTTTTTAACAGATTAGAAGCAATTGCTGAAATGGGCCACCCGAAGACACCTGTTCTGGGGGCAGGTATCACCGCACCCTTACAAAAGGCCAATCTAAATGCCAATAATTTCCTTACATCTCGTATCAATTGGGCGATTCAATCATCGGGTGTTGACTATCTACACTTATTGATAATTAGCATGGATTATCTCATCAAACTGTTTGATATCGATGCACGCTTGTGTATTACAGTACATGATGAAATTCGGTATCTGGTCAAAGAGGAGGATAAACTCAAAGCTGCCTATGCGTTACAAATTAGTAATTTATGGACGAGAGCCATGTTTTGCCAGCAATTAGGAATCAACGAAGTTCCTCAATCTTGTGCATTTTTCAGTGCAGTTGATCTGGACTTTGTTTTACGAAAAGAAGTTGACCTTGACTGTGTTACTCCATCAAACCCTGACCCTATTCCATGTGGACGGTCGCTGGACATTTATGAGTTACTTCAGGAAAGAGAAATAAAAGAGGCCCAGTTTCCCAGAACAATGCACCTCAACGACGTACAGTATAGAAAAAGAACGCCTGTCATCGAAATGTTCGATAAGGCTGTGGATGATGAGACGAGAAAGTTCATGGTCTCATTACAGATTGCTCAAAATAAGACAGAGTTCACAACATGGAAACGCTCCAGGGGGCAATTAGTTGTACATTAATCATAGATGCAAATAGAAAATAAACTATTTCAAAAGTTCCTGCCTCTGGTAATATCTCTGTTTAGCTTCATCGAGAAAACGTTGATCGTGCTCTGGTGGTAAGAGCGACAGAAGTTTAGATTGTTTTTGACGCAATAGGTCTAGTTCTGCCTTATAGATCTCCTGCTTTATGTTAAGACCCTTATTTAAAATAGGCTCGATAGAGTTATCTGGTGGAGAAAGATGGCTAAGGGGCATCTTTATGGAATCAATCTGAAGATCCGGAGCTGGAGATTCTTTTACTGGCACATCTATTCCTGACCTTTCGTTGTCTCTAGTATCCAATTGAGTTTTATAAAAAGTAAGCAACCCTTCAGATTCAGGATCTGCTTTTTCTGTGTTTTCCTGTGTATTTAACGCTTTTTCCTCTAATTTTTTAATTTCCTCTTTGTAGATCTTGAAACTTTTTGTTTCTATTCTTTCACCTGTAGAATTCTCCGATTCTTTTTTCAGTTTAAAGCTTCGTAATAATATTTGATCATTTTCTCTCTGTTTCTTGGCTTCCAATAAGTTGGAGATGAACTTGCTCTCGCCGTTCGAATGGGTGGCAGTACTTTGCCTGCTGGGTTTTGGTTTATCTATATCATATTGAAGTTTCTTCTCCAGTTGGTCTACCTTCAAAGCATTTCGCTCATTTTCTTTTCTCAGGTGCTCTTTCATAAGATCTCTCTCATCCTTATCTTCGTCACTGTCAACTTGTGAAGCCAACACGCTGGTTTTCTTTACTTTTTTCAGCTTCATCACCGGAAGGCATGGATGAGAACACAGCTATCTGATAACTTCTATTATCTGAAATATTCGCGAGGGAGCTCTTGGTAGGAGACATGGGTTCTCACTAAATATCGCTGAGCCTTCCTAATAACCTCAGAGTTATTGTCCTTTCTGATAACAAAAAAATACTGCCCGCAAAAACCCAAATTGAAGGTCCGTTCGTCAAGTACATGCCAGGGTTTGATTTTTTGAATGTGCCTGGGATCTCTCCATCGCATGAAGGAACCACCTCTCCTCCTCCTAATGTTTCCTTTGGCGCAACCAATCCGACTCCCACACATGAACCACAGCCAAATTCCAATCCTCGGCATCGACAGTTTAATGCGCTATTTGACCGAATCAATAGTGGCATCAAATCAGAACAATCTGCTAGCAGAGAATCACTGAATTCAAATTCGTCCAATTCAAAGGGTAGTCCTACCGCTCAGGTGGTCACAGATTCCAGAGATTCCCCTGACATAGACAACGATCCCTCTGTCCCCCTGTCGTTGACGGTCAACCAGCTGTCCGAAGAAGAGGTCAAAACCTATCTACGGTGGTATAATGACATTGTTACCAGTAGAGGTACCAAAACTGTATCCATCGACGATGTGTTTAAATTCATGAACAATTTTCGAATAGAACATAAAGAGAAAATCCGCAAGCTGTTTAGCTCTTGTTATAATAAGTTGAACATTGGCCAATTTTTTGCCCTTCTTAGACTCATTTCTCATGTCATATTGGGAAAGTATCCTTTGAGATCAATGATCAAGGTTATTGCCCCGATTCCTAAACCGGTATCAATTCTCGCATCTCGTAAGAGGCATCAGATAGAAGATGATGAATCAGAAGTTGATGAAGAAATGGATGAGCATAATTCAAGTCCAGATAAAAATTCTAATAGAAAGTTGGACCTTGACAGCTTTACGCAGTTTCTATTGACAGGGGAGAAACCAAAAGAAGAAACTAAGAGACGGAAAAGAAATGCCAAGTCGGTGAAATTCTCTGACCAGCTGATAATCCAAGATAGCGGGCACATTGACGAGGGCGAGGATTCCAAGATAGATTTTACCTTACCGATGGAACAGTTACTTGGTCGAGTCCCACCACAAAACGTGTCGCATTTTGAACATTCACATGAAGAGGAAGACGAAGAAGAGGAATTAAAAGAGATGGGAGACTCTATCAATCACTTCCAAAATGTTAAAATAGATAGTGTATTACTGGACGGTGCACACACCACTTTACCTGAAGTCAGAATTCCTTCACAACCGGGAGATGAAAGGCCACTATACTTTCCCAACATAGATACTGTGTCTCCGACGCAAGGGAATTTTTTGCGGCCGCATCTTACAGGAAGTGCCCCTAAACAAGTCCGACAGTCTATACGCTCACCTCCACCTCCGCCGCCGGTTTCACGTCAAAGATCAAAGTCACTTGATAGATTTGCTGAAGAGAGGGTGCAGAAAGAGGGACAAGCTATATCCCCCCAACCAACTTCACAACTACCAGCAGTTCCACCACTTCCACCGCCAAGCAGAAGGTCACGTTCTTCTACCGAGACACCATTACATCGTCCACCTCTTCCACAATCACACTCACATCTTGGGGTACCTCAGAATCTTATTTCTGCCAGTGATGACAATTTGGCTTACCGCACCAAATCTCAAGAGGTAAATGCTACGGACATGAGACAGGTTCTTTCAAATAACAGTTCTGCGGATATCCTTGGAGATTTACAGTCGTTACAAGCAGAGTTAGACAGAATAAAGCAAATGACTAGAAATATATAGGTTATTAATTACATAAGCATTATGTCTTTCATCTATTTGAATAGGCCTCGCGAAGCTCTGTCTTTAAGATTTCAAATTCATGGCAGTTTTCTCTCCGAATAATGTTTAGTATCTTATCCACCAGGGGGCTGCTCAGAACGAAACCCTTGCTAAGTGCCACCAAATTTAAGTCTGCTTCCGCGATGGTAGGCTTGTGGGGTGCCAGGCTACAATCGACTGAAGTAGCACTGGACGACTATGAACAAAAAATTGCTGACATGCTGAAGAAGGAATTCAACCCTTCACTTCTATCAGTAAGAGATGTAAGCGGTGGATGCGGATCTATGTTTGCAATTCAGGTTGAAAGTGCAAAGTTCAAAGGAATTCCAATGGTGAAGCAACATCGTCTGGTGAACGAGCTGCTTAAAGACGAGATATCTCAATGGCATGGTCTACAACTGAAAACTAAAGCTTCATCTTAGACATTTAGGCATGTGTGCTTATAATTCGTGTTCCTGGTAATACGCACTAATCTACTTGTATATAATAGGACAATGGTCTTAATTTTATTTATTTTATCTAATCCACAATCTCTTCCTTCTCCTCCAAAATCTCCTCTCTAACTTCCTCGATTACTTCGAACTCTTCTTTCTTCTCTTCTTCATACAATCCCAACTCCTTCAGGTGGGCTTCGACGAAGTCTCTGTAGTCTTTCCATTCTTTAAGCAGCTTCTTTCTTCTCATAATAACCTCTCTCAAGTTAGCATCGGCTTCCATCGAATCCAGCTCCTCAAACTGTGCGCTATATTGTTCTAAGTTCTCTTCCACCTTCTTCTTGTCCTCCTCTGTCAAGATGGATTTGGGTCTTGCTCTCCAAGAGAACTTCTTGAAAGCCTCAACTTGATCTTCGGTCTGAAGAATACCAGCAAAGTTGTAAATCTTGAATCCGTTATCACTTGTGTGTTTCCATACTGAAGACCATCCGGCAACAAAACGTCCAGACTCCTCCCATTGGAGATGGGTAATTCCGTGATATCCGTGGTGAGCTAGTTGCTTGAAAGAAGCGTTGACCTTGAACTTGGTGTCATTCTCATTACGTTCTCCTTCAAAGTCTAGATCATAGAAATCAAGATCTCCAGAGCCTGCATTCAAAGTGCTAACAACAACAAAACGGCCCTTAGGAGAAAAGTCAATAGAATTACTGTTCTTTCCGCCAATGGTACGGAAAGGCCTCCAAACAGTCTCGGTGTTTACTTTACCCTTGGCAATCTCAGGAGCGTAAAAGCTAACATTCATCTTGTTAGGAGTAGAACCTTGGACATCGTCGGTAGTTATGATACCGAATCTTTCACTGGTAGGCTCCCAAGCGAATGCTGTCACAGCCTCTTTCAATTCGAGCTTGATGACAGGAATGTCTTTCTTAGTCACCTTGAAAAATTCCAGATAAGAGAAAATAGTCTTCTTAGATCTGGTATGACGGTCAACCTTACAACATAGATAAGAACCATTATCATGCCAGTAGAGTTTACAGTCAGTCACATTGGTCAAGTTGACAGTTCGGACAATTGAATTAGTAGGTACCTGAACAACAGCGACCTTAGCAGGCAAGTTAATCTGTTCAGGCGACCAGTAAGCCAAAAGATGTTCCGGCTCTTCTCCTTTCTTCTGAGTTTCCGTTCTGACACCTGCAGGGGCCCATTCAAACTCAGCAACACCAGGGGCTCTGAGAAGCTTCTTGTTGACCAATTGGAATGATGGTGCCTCGTATACAGCAATAGCATCTGGACCTTTTCTAGCACAATATTTGGAGTCATATGACCATTTGACCAAAGGCCAAGTCATTTTCTTTTCCTTTTCCAAGTCAGGAGGCAGTGCAAAGGTTCTGCAAGGAAGACCGGTCTGGAAGTCCCAAATAACCAGTTTGTTTCCGACATCTCCCTGCTTGAAAGGGAATGAAGCACGAGCTGGGTGGTTCTTTGCAGGTAGTGTAATTGGCTCAGGTGACAAAGTAACCAAGTATTTTTCGTCCGGAGAGAAGTCAATCAATCTAACACCTGGATGATAGAACTTGTGAATGGATTTGAAATCGTCACCTCCCCAAGCATGTATACCCAATTTGTGTACCGATAAGAAGTAGGAACCTTTAGGAGAAAACTTCGTAAAAAGTTCAGTCCAGTTGACCCTTGGCTCAACAACAGGGGTTGGAGGGAAGCCATGCTTGTACCAATAAACACCAGCAACGTTGCCCATTTCCAAAGAAAACTGGTCCCTTGCCTGTTCGTCTAATAACCATGAGTCTAAAACCTTGGTACTTGGTAATTTGTAAGTGGTAGGCTCTTTGAATTCATTGTTGAAATCAGTCAAGTACTCGTCCATGTCAGAGAACTTGTTAACCAACAGTCTGTGCTGTTGATCCAACTTCTTACCGTGCAATTTCTTGACAGCTTCGTTAGCACCCTCTGCAGTCTTGTATCCAATGAAAAGGTAACCTTTAGTCTTTCCATCTTCCAGCGGCATGTGAATGGAATCATCTTGAAGCTCGCCAACAGCACTGAATAATTTCTTCAGCACTTTAGTAAGGATAGGAACCTTCGATTCAGGAGCAATGGGTGCCCCGTCGACAATAATGAACCTGTCCATGTAAGAACCATCATCTTCAACGGTGTATTTCTTCTCCAAATCAGAGAAGTCGATGCTACTGATATCGATTTCAGGTTCGTTTGTCATTGTTGTTGGATGAAAGATTAAATAAAATTTTTCTGTGTGTAGGAGGCTCCTGCTCGCGATGGTTGTGGAAAGTGTTTTTGCAAGGGGATACATAGTGCTTTGGAGACACGCGCGGGAAGGGTGTTAGAAGGATTCATGATTCACTAACAACTCTAAGCGGAAATGCTAAGAGAGCTTGGTAAATTGGAATTGAACCTCATCAGGCTTAGTCAACCAAATTTATGTATTTTTGTAGGAGTTTAGCTTCTTGTTTAGGACTGTGTTTTAACATCTTTTGATGTTCCCTCCCCAAACTCTGGATCTCCGCGCTTTATTACGTACAGTAAGTAGATCACGCTGAACAACGTTACAACAATGGCTGAACTGCAATCTCCGTCTGATGAGAAGGAGGTAGCAGAGTCGATCTCAGTACTGAGCACACCCACTAGAATTGGTTCCTTGTATGACGGAAACAAAAATAGACGTCGATCTCAGATGTTTCAAAGACAAGTCACTGACCTGTCTTTCACGAACGTGAATGGTCAAAACAACAACAATCAAGAGAAAGAGGACGAAGATGTAGACGATGAGGAGTTCGAAGAGGACGAGAATTTAGCGTTTCATGCCGGAGGTTTGGGTCAAGATCTATTGGATTATGAAGTTCCTTATTCGTCGGTGGAGAATGTGACAGAACAGTTTGCAACGATGTCCGTCAGAGGGAAGAGATCTTCTAATGACAACGAAGTGGATAAATTGAAGAGAGAGAAACTAAACTATCAGCTGCAGCTGCGACTGTTGAGTGAATTTGCTAGGAAGGTGATCGATACTTGTGAGCATGGTGAAGAGATTAAGCAAGATCTCATAAATAAACTTGAAAACGAGTTTCTGTTGTTCAATCCCCATTGTGAACATTGTGAAGAAAAGGGTCGACAGGTAGAGAAACTAGAAAGGGCTAACGTAGAACTGGACACCGAACTGCGTGCCATTATTGATAGTTTTGAGTCTCAACAAGATGAAGTGCACAATCTTATACAGGCCCAAAAGGGTGTCAATCGAGTGATCAACTCGATAATGGGTTTGTTTGAAGAAGAATCCAAATTTGCAGGATTGTCAACAGACGAGAAACTTGATCAGCTGGTTCCCTTGCTAAAGGAAAAGATAGCGGACATCAAGAATGAAAAAGACAAACTTATAAATGAACTGACCATCAAATTGAAAAACAAAGAGGAAGATATCGAAAAGAACGAAGATCTGAACAATGGCCATGTTGACAAGAGATCTTTTGAGCACCAAAAGCAGTCTGAGAGCTATTCACAAGCAGAAGCTGATAAAATATTAAACTTGGAAGCATTAGTAGCAGAAGCAAGAACCAGAGAGTCCCATCTAAACACAGAAAAAATCAAACTAAATGAAAGATTAAATCAGCTGGCCAAAGAAAGAGACAATGTTCTTTTGAACCAAAAACATGATACTGTTTGGAGGTCTAATTATCTACAAGTCTGTAAGCTCAACATAGATGCATTTTCCAAGTTCATTACGAGTTTCAGTGAAATATTGGATGGAGAATCCATAAACGAGGCAGTATCTCGTATAAAGCGACTCCGAATCTTACTAGAAACGACCCCAAACCACGCAAGGATATCAAGCATAACAAGCTCTATTCTACGTTATTTCAATGTTGCTGTTAAAACTATAGTAGATCAGCATAGTCAACTTTTACTGAAAGAACTTAGTTCTTCGCCGATAGACAGTCAAGTTTATCAATTAAAAGAAGAGAACAGTGTTTTAGAGCAACACGTCCAATCTTTCATAGATCAGTCTTCCACTGTGGACGAACTCGCACGAATGCGCATAGAAGAGCTAACCAAGAAATGGAAAAATGAGAGAGAAGCTCGGAGTTACGAAAATGAACAAGCTAGAAGAAGGCTAAAAGAAGTCGAATCTGAAAATGACAAACTCAAGACAATTATAGCTAGTATGCGAAAGGAGTAATAATAGAATATAATATTCAAAGGGTTTTTATTTTTTGGGCTCAGTAATTACTATTGAACGTCAACATCTTCATCCTCCTCTTCCTCCTCGTCATCTTCTTCCTGAGCATACTGCACAGCTGCTTCAAAAAGCTCCTGAGGAACGAACTCATGTCGCCCTCCAGTCTCTGTTTGGCTGACCCAAGAAACTTCTAATTCGAATTCTTTATCTTTGTTATCCTCATGAGCCAAGTATATGATTCTTGCAGCTTCCTTAACACCATCTTTCACGGAAATGTTGGGCAAATCCAGTTTCTCTAGCTCAGCCTTAGCTGTCTGTCTACCCTTACCGGTGGCTGCACCGAGATAACCCCAATACACCCCACTTGGCTCAATCATGTAAAGATGAGCACCGTCATCATCGACACCTCCAACGATGGCATTGATTCCAAATGGACGAACCGAGTTAGCGCATGTATAATTCTGAACGTAGAGGCCGACTCTGTCTATCAACTGAGGAACTTTGATGGGATCTTTATATAAAGATTTGAAAGATTGGGCTTCGTCCCGTCCCCTATTAACAAAATGACGGCCATCTGGAATAATTCCAGAGTAGGCCACTCCAATATGTCTGTCTATGGATTGAATTCGTTTGTTTCTACCAGCTACCAATAACTTAGATGTTTGGATCTTTTCAACGGCAAGAACCACACCGTCCCTACATTTTATACCAATCGATGTCCCAGCATTTTCCACTGCTTTGGAGGCGTACTCCACCTGGAAGTTACGACCATCTGGAGAGAAAATGGCATTTGAAAGATCATATCCTGTACCAATAGACGACTGGCGGTGGCGGGCAGTTAGTATTGGAAATTGCTATATTAAAAAGACCGGAAGGTTTCAGTCTCTGGATCAATGACTTTGCAACCCTCTTTAACGTTCGAACTTACCATGATTATTCGTTATTCCTCGCTATTGACTCGGGTTAAGTTAAGGACTGTGATGGAAAAGAGAATACCAACCTGTTTTGCCTTCCAAAATATTTCTCGAATATTTGGCTTGGTCCCGATACTAGTGCCATTTAGTGAGATTTTGGGATAAAGTGATTATCTCCAAAGCGTCAGCACTCTTTTAATGAATGAGATCAGGGTGGTTGTTTGTGGTGATGAGGGCGTAGGAAAGAGTAGTCTTATTACGTCTTTGATCAAAGAAAAGTATGTTGAGAATATCCAACATCTTTTACCTCCAGTGAGCATTCCCAGAGACTATTCGTCCTCTCCTTATACCCCAGATATTACCATTCTAGTCGATACAGACAGTTCAGATATCCCTACCTTACAAAAAGAAATACGGCAAGCCGATGTGATCTGGCTTGTGTATTCGGATAACTATAGCTATGAGAGGATATCTCTCTATTGGCTCAACATGTTTCGCTCACTGGGTGTCAATTTACCAGTTGTACTTTGTAATAACAAATGTGATCTAGAAGACTTGGGGCCGGAAGAAAGAGAGCAAACAATTATTGACGAGATGATTCCAATACTGAACGAATTCAAAGAAGTGGAGTCCTGCATTCGATGTAGTGCTAAACTGAATTATAATGTTATCCAAGCATCCTACTTATGCCAAAGGGCTGTGACTTATCCAATTTCTCCACTTTACGATTACAAAGAGGGTGAATTGAAATCACAGGCTGTTCTGGCGCTCAAAAGAGTATTTTATCTTTCCGACAAAGATCACGATGAGGTCCTGAATGACCATGAACTGCAGGTACTGCAAACCAAGTGTTTTCACAAAACTATAGACATTAATGAATTACAGAAAATAAAATCTACCATTGAAGGACTTTGTCCGGTGGGAGCGTTCCACGGTGTTAATGAAGAAGGTTTCCTTGCTCTCAACAAATATTACGCACAAACAGGTCGCCACGAGACAATATGGGGCATTCTGAGAACATTTCACTATACTGACTCTCTATCTCTTAGTGATAAACTTTTATATCCCCGACTTGATGTCAACGTTCATTCCAGTGTTGAGCTGTCTCCCGTTGGCTATGAGTTTCTTGTCAACTTGTTTGTATTGTCGGATACTGATAACGATGGAGGCTTGAGTGACCAAGAGCTGGACAATTTGTTTAAGCCTACCCCTGGAATACCCGAATTGTGGAAGGAGTCAAACTTTCCCCGTACGGTCGTATGCAATGAACAAGGATATGTGACTCTACAAGGATGGCTGGCCCAATGGTGTATGACAACGTTTTTGGACTACAAAGTAACACTGGCTTACTTGGGGTATTTGGGATTTGAGTCTCCCAGAGGCTCAGTCGCCGCACTTAGAGTTACGAAACCAAGGAAAACACGTACAAAAGATGGAAAATCGTATAGATGTGCAACCAACGACAGAACAGTCTTCAATTGTTTTGTTTTAGGGGCTCCCAAGAGCGGTAAGACCTCTCTTCTTGAGGCATTTTTAGAGAGAAATTTTCATGAGACCTATTCACCAACAATTAAGCCAAGAATAGCTGTCAACAGCGTAGAAGTGAAAGGTGGTAAACAATGCTATTTAATATTAGAAGAATTGGGAGAACTGACCCCAGCGGTATTGGAAAATCAAACGAGATTGAACCAATGTGACATTTTATGTTATACCTACGATTCAGCCGACCCAGACTCCTTTCAAGAGCTGGTAGACTTGCGTGACAAATACCCAAAGCTAGACGAATTGCCGGTAGTCTTTGTTGCTTTGAAAGCAGACCTGGATAGACAACAGCAGAGATGTAAGCATCAACCTGATTCATACACAAAATCGTTGCTAATCCAACCGCCCTTACATATTTCATTTTCTTGGGGTTCGTCATTGAACGAGTTATTCATTCAATTGGTTGAAACAGCTGTCAATCCCAAACTTTCCACACCAGGAATTGAACAGGACCAAGAAACAGATTCTATGAATTCGGTGGTTATTGTAGCCAGCGTTATTAGCGGAATTATGCTTGCCAGCATCTGGTACTACAGAGGGAAGTAAGAACCTGATTCGAACCTTCACGTTAGCTGTTTGCCATTGTGCAGAGAGGTGCATAAGCGTTTGAGATTAGCTTTTTCATTATTGTATGGCGATAAACACTCCATTTGTTTACACATCGCAAACCCTTAAGTTTGAAAGGTACCGTTTAAGATTAAAGACCTGCTTGGCAAAAACAACTGGCATCAGTCAATAGCTTTTGACACGCATGGAGACGCGCTTTTATGCGTCGCATTTCCAGGATCCTCGCTCTTCCATTCGTTCTCCATTCTTTGTCCCACACAGGGACGAACATTTGGTGGGCATACAATAGTCTCCAAACCGATAGCCCTGCGCACGTGATCTCAGATCCCTGAATTTTCTGCTCACTACATCCGAAAAGTCCTTTAAATTATTCCAGATGGGGTTAGGAGTAAGTAGAAAAAAAACGGGGCACGTACATATATATATAGAGAGCCCGTTCGTGTGGTAGTGCTGACTCCTCTAAAGTTTATTAAGCAGATAATACCATGTTATTCAAATCAGTGATCTTGCCTATTGTTTCCAGTCTGGCACTGGCTAATGCTGCTCCTAAAGCCGACGCGGAGGCCCTTGCAGCAGCCCTTCCAGCCCCTGTCGCTCAAGCTATGGCCCAAGCTTTTGCCGCAGACGATCCAGCTAGTTTTGGATGTCACGAAAACTGTGGTTACCTGATCATCGAAGCCAGAAAGTGTACTCCTGATGCAAACGCTCTCACTGTTGACTTTGGTCCTTGGGACGAAGACTGTCTCTGTACCGAGGGAAGTGCCTTTGAAGAGTTGGTTGAGCCATGTTTGGAATGTGGATGGTGCTTGTGGTCTGACTACGGAAAATACCTAATCGCTCCTTTAGAAGAGTGTGGATACACCGCTCTCCCAACTGGAACTATGTGTACTGAATTGGCTTCCTCTGCTACAGCCAGAGTCACTGCCCAACTTTCTGCCACACTAGCTTCCCTTGGCCTGTCCACTTATCCCGTTGTTCCAACTGATGCTGTTGCAGCCAGTAACAGTACTGCTAACGGAACAACTACTTCCTCCTCTTCTAGTGGAACTGCATCCAGTTCTAGCAGCTCCGCCGCTACAACTGGTAGTGAGTCTAGTACAGCCAGTGATGCTGCTGCTAAGCTGCAATTAGGTGCAGGTGTCGTTGGTATCATTGGTGCCGCACTTTTACTATAAATTATGAATTGTACGTAGTTTAAATTAGATTCTCGTTATTTCATTAGCATAGTTCGATTGGAGGTGGACAATCTGGTACAGTTCCAAGTCTAAACTCCTCTTTAAACAGATTCAGAGTCTCTTTTGATAATGAACTCTGGTCCGTGTAAACATGTTTAGGTCCAGCTGGCTTCATAGAAGGTACAGGAACGCTTTGAGTGTTAGAGCTCTGGAATGGACTGCTTCCAAAAGGACTTTGTTGCCCTTGAGCGTTAAATGCTGTCGTCTGAGTTTGCGACGCTCCAAATCCTGGTGAACTTGCAAATGCTGACTGCTGTGGGGCAGATCCAAACGCATTTGTATTGCTTGTGGGTTGGCTAAAAGGGTTTTGAGCCGTAGCACCAAAGCCAGAAGAGGTAGATACAGCTGGCGAGGAGTTAAATGCACTATTGTTGCTCGTAGAGCCAAAAGGAGTACTGGAACTGAATGCCTTTGTCTGAGATTGAGTATTTTGGGATGCAAATGGAGAAGGTTTAGAACCAAACGTATTTTGATTACCAAAAGCCGATGACTGTGTCGTTGTTGCAGCTGCCGCGGCAAAAGGAGATTTGTTCGAACTACCAAACCCAGTAGATCCAAAAGCTGGGGACCCAGTGCTACCAAATCCTGATGATCCAAACCCTGATGATCCAAATGAAGAGCCAGAGTTGCCTGTTGCGGAAGCACCAAATGCACTGGCCTGTGGTGGATTGCTAGGGTTCGCCGTATTTGCTGCTTTCGCAAAAGCGCCAAACGCTCCAGAACCTCCGGGAGTGCTTCCAAATGTAGATTTCCCAAATGCCTGTCCCCCAAACGAGTTGCTACTATTCGAGTTGTTAAAGCCTGTGGAACCAAATCCAGAACTGGTCGAAGGAGCAGCTCCAAAAGCAGATGAGGGAGAATTTGCAGCTGCACCAAATGCACCAAATGCGCCCGTTTTTTTGCGTGGCAAACGGACTGCTAGTGGAAGATGTCCCAAAAGGATTTACCGATGCGTTACTGTTGTTGGAGGTAGTTGAAAAATTCCCAAAAATTCCACCACCTTTATGCTGATTTTGATTCTGACCCCAAGTGTTGGGTGGATTACCTGTCAAGTTGACCTCCCAATTAATGATAGGGCTCAATGAGTTATTATCTTTGGACTCTAAAGCATATCTTGCTGCCCTTTGAGTGTCCGACTTTACTACTTGTAAGCATCTGTCCATATCTTGTTTTCTCGCATTCAGCATCTGCTGGTGTAAATCTAAACGGTTACTATCCCTTTTTTCATAAAAGTCCAAACGAAGCTCTTCAAAAGAGTAGTCTCTATTGGGAATGACGCTGACGCTGCCATAACCAAGTGAAGAACAGAGGGGATATAGCTGAAAAGCATTAGTATCCGCCAAATCGTTCTCAATCTCTTGCATTTTTGCGTTCAGTGTCGAACTATTATTAGTTAATATATGAGAGAAATTGCAAGCATTTCCCTTACTACAGCGTCCTTGCTGATAAAATTTACAGGGAGGCTTCGCCATGGAAAATAATGATTTATGATTTATGATGTATAAAGAAACATACCTTGAAATCAGATATACAAGATCCGCGAATTAGAGGATCTGAGTGTAAGAAGTACTTACATAATCAATGGATCACCCTAGCAAAGAATCTATAGTACTCTACCAACAGTTGTGCCTTCACTGATGTGCTGACTGCTAGGGTCAACTTTTCTAAGAGATTTTCCTCCTTGAATCTCTCCCAAGAGAGCAGACAGTCCTCCACCAAGAGCAACGGGTGGAGAAGGAGCAGACGAAGGAGCAGTTTGTTGACTTGTTGGAGGTGCTGGGGGCGCTGATGGTGCAGGAGGAGCTGGAGGAGCTGGAGGTGCACTCATCTGTGGTACGGGAGGTGCTGGAGGTGCACCCATCTGTGGTACGGGCGGTGCTGGAGGTGCACTCATCTGTGGTACGGGAGGTGCTGGAGGTGCACCCATCTGTGGTACGGGAGGTGCCTCAGGGGGAGGTGCAACTGGAATACTGTTTTGAGGAACAGGAGCATCATTTCCAGAATCGCTCCCTGTAGTTAAAGCCTGTGATGGGGTAAGCTCATTAGATGGGCTGAAGGAATCTGCTGAAGCCTGAGAAACATGAACAGGGGCAATACCTTGAGGAATTGGTGGTGCTTGGAGCACTGGTGGAGCCTGTGGAATAGGGGGAGGTGTTAGAGAGTCATCTGCTGCTCCTGAAGTTGGAGTTCCAAACTGAGAATCAGAATCAGAATCGGAGCTCTCAACTTTTGGTGTAGCCACTCGAGGAGGTTGCACCTGCGACACCTGTTGTGTGCTTGAAGTAACTTGTGGTGAAACAGTGTTTTCCTTCTTCTCAGAAGTGCTCTCCACGGTTGGAACCCTAGGAAGGCTACCATTGCCGAACAATAAATTTGCTAACTGCGCCGGTCCTGAATTTCGAGTAGGGGCCTCACCGTCACTGGAGTCATTGTTATCTGAGTCACCCCAATCGTCCTCGTCACCATTAGCAGCTGCACCTCTTTGAGCTAATCTTTGTGCCTCAATCTTGGCTGGATCCACTACTGGTTCAGAATGCTGTGGCTTGAAAAATGGGTTTGAAGAAGCCATTTGTGGTGGAGTTGCGGTTTGTGGTGTGGGTTTAGAGAACGGATTATGCTCGCTGGAAGTAGCGGAACGTACGACAGGAACTGGCTCTTTGATAATTTCCTTCTGCTTTTCTTGAGCTGGTTTAACTGGTTCACTATTAGCTGCAGTCACAGAAGCTTGAGTTGAAGCCTCACGAGAAGGCTGTTGTACTGGTACCTGAGAGGGAGTTTTTTCCTCATCCCAACTATCGTCTGATTCCTCTGCCTTCTTCATTTCTTCCATCTGCCTTCGAAGTTCGGCTAATTTCGCTTCTCTCTCTTGTTTCTTCTTCAACTTCTTTTGTTTATGCTGCTCTTCCAGTCTTGCCTTTTCTTCCATTAGTTTCTTTAATTCTTCATCTTCATCCTCCTCATCGCTAGACTCTTCTTTGGATTCAGCTTTATTCACTAAAGGCTCTTTGGCAGGAGGTTCGGCAGGAGGTTCGGCAGTATTAACAGGTTTGCTAACGTTGGTTCCCTTGTCAATTTCTGAATGATGTACGCTGTTCACTGGCAAGGGAACAGGTGATTCACGGACTGACTGTTGTTGAGAAGGTTGAGGTACTGGCGAGGATGGCGAATTCTTAGATTTTCTGGAAATCCCAAGCTTTTGTAACCTTTCATTCATTCTCTTCTCAGCTTGCTCTTTGATATACTTGGCCCTATCTGCAGGACTCTTATAAGAAGAATAAGAGTCTGGAGCTCCATGGGGCTCAGAGGTAACAACTTGGCTGGATCCAGTCGACTCTTGAGAGACAGGTGCGGAAACGGGCTTAGATGGTTCTTTGCTAACCGAAGTCTTAGGCTCAGGAATAATTGTAGGAGCCACTTTAGGCTTCGAATCATTCAGTAGCTTGATTAAACCCATAACTTCCGTAGAAGCGACGCCTTGACCCTGTTCCCATTTTTCAAAGCCAACTTCAGTGCTTACAGATTCTTCAAGCGAGTTCAAGGCGGAATCTCTAAGGTCTTTGATCGAGTTTTGAACATCCTCAATTAAAGATCTACCTTCAGTAGTTTGAGCCTTGATTCTTACAATTTCCTCAGCTAGCATTTCTTCGTTTTTCTCGAAAGCATTAATATCTGGAGCTGGTTTACCAGTAAGTGAAGCCATACGAGACTTCAATATTGCACGAGACTTAGCATGACGCTTATCGGACTCAGTAATTATACCATTTGGTCCTGTGCCTTTTATCTCAACCCCGGATGGGTTTTCTTCCTCAATGCGAAGTCTGGCTTGTTCAATCTTGGCATTTTGGATTTGTTCTTCTACATTGAAGATCTGGCTCATTATGTGAGATACTTTATCGGATAGAGAATCAATTTTCTGCCTCAATTCACGCTTGGACGAACTTGACATAGTTGAATCAAATGGCTGTTTCTCATTCAACTCAGACTGCACATTCTTTATTTTCACTTTAAGGATCTCAATGTCATGGATAGTTTGCTGGTTAAGCTGATCAGATTGTTTCTGAACATCGGTATCTTGTGAGTCATAAGCATCCAAGATAATTTGTTTCTCGTGAATTAGCTTCTTCAACTCCGGAATCGAGAGACGGTTCTTAGAGTTATCCTTCTTTTCGTCCTCGGTTACAGTCTCTTTCGTCGAGCCGTGCCTTGCTCTGCTAACATATCCAAAATCATCATCATTGTTCTTGAACCGGGTTCCATCTCTTCCTGATTTCGATGAATTCTGTACAGAGCTTCCAAAGTTTGACTGCCTAAATTTACTCTTCATATCATTCAGACTTTCTTTGAGAATTTTAGATGAGGGAGGAATTAACTCAGGAGGGAGAACATTGGGAATGTCTAGCCCGTTCAATCTTCTATATACTAAGTGCATTGCGACAGCAAACTCGTCCTTATTCAACTTTCCCCTATTGTTTTGATCAGCCAAATTCCAAATCTTCTCCAAATCCTGTCTAGCAAGGCCTGACTTGCCAAAAATCGAGATTGCACTAGGACCATCAATATGACCTTTGTGATCTTGATCCCATTCTTTAAAGATCTTATCATAGATTTGCTTCTCATTCTTCGTGATTGCCCATGGAACATTCGAGTTTGACTGGGCGTTCATTGGTTGCTGCAGTTGTGATACCTCTGAAGAAGAATTAGGCATAAAATGCGACTGCATCATATCTAAACCTGGAAGTCCACCAGTAGGGGTTGCGACAAACCCCCATTGGCCTGGTTTTCCTGTTGGCATTGGTTGCAAACCTGTTGGCTGTGATTGGAGAGATTGCTGATATCCAGTAACCTGAGACTGTAGAGGCTGCTGATACCCAGTAGTCTGAGATTGCAATGGTTGTTGAAAGCCTGTAGTCTGAGACTGTAACGGTTGCTGATAGCCTGTAGTCTGACTTTGCAAAGGTTGCTGATAACCCGTTGTTTGATTCCTTAATGGCTGTTGATACCCAGTTGTCTGATTTTGCAATGGTGCCTGGTACCCAGTTGTTTGGTTCTGCAACGGTGCCTGGTACCCAGTTGTTTGGTTCTGCAACGGTGCCTGGTACCCAGTTGTTTGGTTCTGTAAGGGTGCCTGGTACCCAGTTGTTTGCTTCTGCAAAGATGGCTGATAGCCTGTATTTTGGCTCTGTAATGTTGACTGGAAGCCAGTTGCTTGAGATTGAAGTGGTCTAAACCCAGTTTGTTGTGCGGTCAGCCCTCCAGTTACTACGGGTATCAGACTACCTGTTTTCTGAGCAGGTACTGGTTGCAATCCAGTAGGCTGGGAATTCAATCCTATGTTGCCAAAACTTGTTTGCGGAATTTGTGATACTTGGTTAGATGTCTGAAATCCAGTTTGCTGAAAAGTCAATGGTTGGCTCTGTTGATTCTGCTGATTTGGCTGCGATGACGACCGCAAATCGTTGCTGAAAGGTGTACTGTTATTTTGAGTATCGTCATCTTCCCCTACACCAAAACTGATTACATCAACAAAACTTGAAACTTCATTTTTCAGAGTTGATGGCAATTCAAACGGTAAGTTTTCACCTCGCAAAACAACATTACAAAGATGAAGCGCCAGAGCAAATTCCGGAAACAGCAACTTACCCGAACGGGTGGTGTCAGATAGTGTCCAGATCTCAGCCAACTGCGAGGAAGGAATGTTCGATCGAAGAAGAATGTCTCTAGCTGTTGAACCGTCAATGGCATTCTCACCAGGGGAAACGGAAGATCTGAACAATTGTTCGAATTTCTCTTGGTCCTGTTGGGTGATGAATGACAGTCTGATGGTGGGAATTTTCAGCTCATGATCTTTTTGAATTGGAGCAGCCGATGACGTTGGTTGAGTGTAACCAGTTGGCTGACTTTGAAGCATTTGAGCGTTAAATCCGGTTGGTTGGGACTGCATGCCTGGCTGAAACTGCTGCTGTTGAAACACAGCTGGACTGTTCTGCAGACCTTGAGACTGGACCCCCGTTTGCTGGGCCACCATGCCCATACCAAAGGAGGAAGAAGGTTGGAAACCAGTAGGCTGCGGTTGTTGAAACTGAGGCTGTTGCTGAGGCTGTTGTTGAGCCTGTTGCTGCGCCTGTTGTTGCCCTTGAAAAACGTTCTGCTGGAACTGTGGAATTCCATTTCCGTAACCCCCATTTCCGTATGGATTGTACATTCTGGACAACGAACAAATAAAGGAAGATAAGTGTTGATTGCAACTTTGACTATTTGACGAAGCCACTAAACAGTGAATTTTCGCGCATCAAACACGAAGGAACACGAAGGACGAAAAGAGTGCTTAATAAGGAGCCACAAGAGAACCTAGAAATCCCTCCTCAGGATGACGGTGCTCTATTCCAAACGGTAATATCCCAAATTCGCCCAGTGTATTAATCCATAATTATCCTTATTCTACATCTTATAAAATTCAGGCATGATCCAGAAGGTTTATCCTACTAACCAACCCGTCTATCAGAATACTCTTCAGAGTAGTGGACTCAATGATAGCCAAGTCATTCTTGGATGAGGGGGTTCCAGTAATGATTCTCAAATTACTGAGAATGTTTGTCAGCTTGTCTCTAACTAAGTGGTTATCATAGGACCCAGATCCGACTGATTCTGAATCTATCGCATCTTCCTCGTCACTATCGGAATCAACTTGTACAAAGCGCTGGCTGTACGTGCTATCAGGTAATGAGTTAACCATTCTCAACAGCGAAACGTAGAGCAACAGAGAAAGCTTTGTGTTCTTCACGTAAACGTTGGTATAGTTAGGAAGATTGAGCCTGTCAATAAACAAATTGACTTGTTCAATGCTTGGGGATCCTTCAGATAATGCACAGATGACACAACAAGTAAAGCATGCTACCAAATCCTTAGATAGCTTACTGGATGTGGATGTGTGTATCAGTCGACCGCATTCCTGCAACTTCTCCAAAGATGTGTTCACCATACATTCAATCAACTTACATTTCAATAACTGCTCACTGGAGGAGGAAAGTTTCAAAGCATGTGTAAGATATTGGTCTCTTTGTTCTTGGAATTGTGAAATCATTTGCTCAGTTTGTTCCTTCAGCTCATTCTCATCTGCTGCTACATGTTCCTTCTTTTGCAAGTTGAGAGCTTCCAGTTCAATCATTTTGTGAATGCAATTCTCAAGCAAAGAATCACACAGCAATTTGGAGACTTGTTCCACAAAATGCGTCCTATTCAATTTCAAGTTAGGATATTTAGTCAACAGTGTATTCATTGATTTGAGTTCAAACACTTGAGCGTAATCAAAATGCTCTAAGAGATAATGTGTCTTTGAATCAGCAGTTGGGATTTGGTTGCGGGACTGGCGGGCACAATTCCAGTATGATGCAGCAATATACGATGCCAAAGACGATCCACTTTTGTACAATGACAATTGCTTGAAATAGAAAGCCTGCATCATAGGGGCATATGGATCCCTGTTCAATGCGCCAGAAAGTCCGCTAGTAAGGATATTTCTCAATAAAGAAACGAATCCATCTTGCTTTCCTTGGGGCCAGTCAGATAGGTCGCTACTTTCATTAACAACTGTCTTTCCATCCTTTTCAGCACTCACAGGTGAACTGCGGAATAGTGGAGCAACAATCTGATAAAGAACAAAAATAGCCAGGAAACCTTTCATTATGCCTAACAATGGCTTAAGAACCAGCGTCGTTTGATTTGAGTTGAATATAAATATGGGCATAGTCATCAACGATCTACTGTCGTTTGACATATCATTTAATGTTGAGGCGCCAGCCAAACAAGCCAAGGAGCCAACCATCAGTTTATTCATAATATTGCCGGAGCCAGATTCAGCTCCAGCACCACTATTTTGAATTATCTCTTTCAGTTTATCATTTTCTGTATTCAAGAGACTGTTTTTGTATTCTAAATGTTTGATATACTCAACAGATTTGGCCAAGATAGTAGCTTTGTTCAATTTGCGAGCCGGCTGAAGTCCGTCCAGCTTAGATTCATCGTCAGAGTAACCAAGGCCCTCGTAATCCTTACTGAATTCGTCGCCGCTGTTACCTCCTCCATTCCTTGAAATCACTATCCTTAACGTTGGAACACAGTTTCTCAGTTCCAAGATCTTCGAGTTAATGTTTGTCCTATATTTCTTCTCGATCAAGTTGTGCGACGACTTGATTTTCTTCCTTGGTTTAGCTACCTTTGAGTCCTTTAACGAATGCTGGATAGCGGAGGCCCCAAAGGCGTTATTTCTTTCCATGTCGACCACAGGAAGTACAACCGAATCGCCAATGGTGGTGTTCATGGAGGAGCCCATGGTATTATTGGTGTCTGCAGAGCCAAAATTGATCCCGTTTAGCATTCCCAAGTCCTTCAACTCGGTAGAATGGGGGGAATTATTTTCGCTCGTTCCACTCATACTGCTACTCATGTTGGAGAGCTCTGGAAGCTCCGATAGAGTGCTGTATAGATCATTGTTGAACATGTTTTCATTAAACTGGTTCTCGTTGAACTGCTCTTGGTTGAAAATCACATCAGGCGATGAGTCAGGGGTATACGAACCAGCCGATGAGTAGCTCATCGTTGAAAGCCTGGGCCTGACATCTTGTATCTGCTTGGCAAAGGGGTCTTCTCTGCGATTGACCTCGTCTATATTCTGATCAAGACTCTCCAGCAGGGAGCTGTAGTCTTCAAACTTCACATCACCCATTTTGTGAAATAATTTTCTTAGGAGGAGAAGTTTACGAGGCTCATCCGTTAGAAAGTAAGCAGTAACTGAGAGCCAAATCACACCACTTTTGACATGCCCGCGAAAGACCGGAAATTAATTGCACCATACTGGTTTGTACGCAATGTGTCAAGCACGAGGCCTGCGACTGAGCATCCAGCCCCTATTAAAAGACGGAAAAATAGCTGACCTGAGAAAAAGGGCAGACAGAATTTTACGCTACCAACCGTTGGCTACGAGCAAAAAAAATAAGGAACACTTCCTTATCGCTGGAGAGATAAATGACAAAAATAAATACACACACAAGGCGCAAACTGTAGTGGTACTAGACCTCTTGATTTGTTTTCTCTTACCTGTTAGTTCTTTCCAAAGCCCTGATGTGCCACCTTGCTGGCCTCCACGTAGGCTGACTGGGGATCGAGATACCTGTACTCTCCAACTGGCTTGAAATCTTTATCCAGTGTAATGACCAGAGGTATCGCATTTGGGATATTGATACCAGAAATATCGTCATCGGAAATCCCATACCAATGCTTGATGAGAGCACGCACAATGGACCCATGCACTGACAAAAGAGGTATTTGAGAGGGATCTTTTTCCAATAGGGGTATTAACACATTGTTGACATATGGCAAAAATCGTTCCAGAACCATTTTTAGAGACTCACCACGAGGCAGTTCGGATGGGTCCGCGTCGTTGTATCGTTCATCGTGGTCAGCCTCCTCTAATAAAGGCGGACACCCATTGTAAGCTCGGCGCCATTCCATGTACTTTTCTTTCCCGACTTCTGCCAAAACTTCAGACTTGAAACGTCCCTGCAGGGCACCGTAGTGTCTTTCGTTCAATCTCCAAGACCTGTAGATATCAAGGTACTGGCGATTCAATTGCTCCAGGATGATGTTTCCCGTTTGGCAAGACCTGGTCAACCTGGAAGTATGCAAAACGGTGGGAATTATACCAGACTCTCTGATCAATCGTCCAGAGTACGAAGCCTGACGAGAACCCTCTGTCGACAGATGGACGTCTTCCCATCCACAGAATCTATCCAACCGATTCCATTGAGATTGGCCGTGACGGACCAGAATTATAGTGTATTTGGCTTCCGTCATAATTATTTGCTTTGCCAAAAGTAATTTAGCTCAAGAGAGAGGAATGGGATGGGTATATCTACGGAGTTCTGGGGGACGCTTCTTCTCCGGGGGTGCGGGAATCGTTCGGTTCCACGGGCAACAGATTTCAGTGGGGGTGCGTTTTCCCCTTCGATGTCCCAAGGGTTAATCCAGCATCGAAGTATCCCGATCTTGGTTGAGAGCGGTGTAGAGGTGTGTGTGATCACGGTGTACTTTGTGCTGTGCCTAATCGAACTGCCTTCTGCACAACAGTTAACTAGCCAGGCTCGTCTCTGGTGCCACTGCTAATTCATCCGGGCCTTACAGCTTCAACATACCAATGTATCTCGCTCGCCCCAGCATTTCCTCCATAAGGACTGTGCGGTCCGTTTTCGTTCCAATCAGGAAGGCTTCGATCACCTCCGATGCAGATCGAAATGCCGTTGACTTTTTCTACAAGGTACACAAGAACCCTTCAGTTTATAAAGCTTTGAATGACACCTCGTTGGTATTGGCCGAAAAGGGTATTCTTGGCGGGCCGGACCTGTCAATGCAACAGCAAATATTGCTGATTGCTGACTCAGACATTCGAACAGCTATGGATAGGGTCAAGGAAGAGCTTAAGAACGCTGATATACCGGTGACTCTAGATACTATACGAGATTTCTTTTCCTTTTTCAGGGAAAAAAAAGAGTACGAGGTCAAATAATCTTACCTATATGTTTGAAACGAAATTTATTTATTCTATTCATGATACCTGGCTACAATAGCATCGAATTGTTCAACCTTGGCGTCATAATCTAATAGATATGGGTGGTTAGGGTCAGCATGTCTGATTTTTTCTCTCAATTCTTCTTGCTTTGAGTTCTCTCCCTTGAGTGCTCCTATCGTAATTTCATTAACGTAAACGGTGGGATCGAGTTGTAGCCCGTGTAGTTGGGCCACCTCATACAACTGGGTAACGATATCAGCAGATTCTTCAACATGGTGCAATTGTAAGCTCACAACCAACAGACCTAACAGAGTTTGCAGGGAAGTGTGTTGTTGAGAAATCTCTTCGAAAAAGTAAAAACTAGACTGGTATAAAGACCCCCCGAGAGTTAGATTCACCCAGCTTTCTGCTAAATTGTGTACAATGCTATCTTGAGCCCATCTAGAGGAGAGCTCTAGTTCTTTTTGGGCCTTTTTAATCCGATTGGTAATCAAATACAATTGAACAATCAGGGACACACACTCCAATGAATTCTGATGCAAATGAAGCAGTGCCAGACTTTCTTCAACACGCCCCAGCTTTGCTAGGTATATTGCTCCAAGAACCAGACTCAGCTCTGAGTGCGGAGGGCTCTGTATAACAGCTTCTATCCCTGCGTTCTCAGAATCAGCACCTAGTTCCAGAAAGTCAATAAAGTCCTGTAAAAGTTGAGAAGATTCGGAATCCAGTGCCAAATCACGAGCCTCTTGGTACTTCCCAATTCCAATGTAGGCTCGTACAATATACTCCAGGGCCTTCTCTCTGTTCGTCTCCGAAAAGGACAATAAGTCTGATTCGATGACGTTTACATATTGGCCGGTGAAAAATTGTTGTCTAATTTGATAGAGCTCTAAGAGACGGTGTTAGTCGCGTACCGCAGAAGGCAATGAAGAGCATGGCTCCCGTGTCTTTGAAAAGTTGATGCACTTACCACCGCTGTCAGAGAATGAATCCATGGTTGTTGTAGAATGGAAAGAGCTTAAACTAACGTGGCGCGAGAGATATGTGCCACGGTAGACTGGAATAGGAAAGGTTGCGCAGAATGAGAACCTTAGTCAAATAATACACCTAACCTGAGGATAAATCACCTAATTCAATTTAGTTATATATAGTCTAAAGGTATTCTACATGATCTTTGGCATATCTTATCGCATCAGTGGCAGAAGCACCATTAAGTCCATGCTTTACACGAACATGCCGGGAAAGAGCGTCTCCACGGCTGAAAGTCTTCTTGGAAATGCGAGGAGGCTGATCGGGAAGAACCACCCTAACCAGTTCCCCTGAGTCAGTGGGAACACTGATGAACTTGCATCCATCGTAGTATGCCGGAACCCTGTTCTCTTGTCTCAAAGCATCCGTTTCACACAGTATGCATCGGAAGATTTTCTTGCGTTCGGCATGAATGGTTTCCTGATGCCTGATCAGATCGTAGGGTCTAGAAAACTGCTTGAAACATTTCTGACCAGTTGTAGGATTTACAAGTTGGCATTGATGGACATCGTCGTCGCCTGAAGGAGAAGATGGTATCTTGAACTTAATTTCTTGCTGCTTGGGGGTCTCGTTGTCAGCAACAATGGGTCTCACAGGGTTAGTACCGGCAGCCTCCTGGGCATGGTTGGAGAGGGGAGAAACGGATGTGGAGCTTCTCAGTAATTGTGTGGGAACTACAGAATTACCAGCTTCTGCCAACCCAGGAATATTGTTAATCATGCTTGTTGAATGGTTTTCAATGTTGTCGCTTCCGTTGGTATTATCATTGTCATCTTCAGAGATATCTTCTTCCAAAAACTCCTTCTTGTCAAAACGACTGAGATCAACCTTGTCATCCTCTTCAGGATAAATGTAAAGTTTGGAAGATGTATCATTCATTTCGAAATCAAATGGATTACGTCCCAGGATTTCGTCATCAGGGAAGCTGACCTGTGCGTCGGGTTTGTCGGGAAACCCTTTGAAGGAACTGAGCATGTAGTTTTTGTTGTAATCTTCAACTTTCTGGAATGGTTCGTACCCGTAACTAAGAGCATTAGGATCAGCGTATGCAGTGAATGGTTTAACTTCATAATCGTAATCATAAATTACCTCATCATCATCAAACTCTTCGTCTTCGTCTTCACCGTTGTCTTCTTCCAAAGGAGGTTGAGCAGGATCATTATTTTCCAACTCCACTATGCTTGTCATGTCTTGATCTTTATCCTCATCCATGGCATCTGGTATCGTCAGAAACTCCTGGCTTCCATTTATAGAATTGACATTTGACCAGTTTACACCGGAATGCGACAGGAGAGGACTGTTGGCTCCGCTATTCGTTCTGTTGTAACTACGAGAATAATCTTGGTAAAAGTTCATTTCTGTATCAATGTTGTTGCTGCTTGCGTATGGTTCGGTCGTATCGACATCAGCAGTTCTCGGAAGGTCCGGTACATGATATAATTCATCTTCCATTATATCCGTAAGAGTTCTTCTAAGCTTGGGTAAGGCTACCTGAAATGTCATGGTTGATACTGTTTAAGCGGGCGAAAAATAAGCAATAAAGTGTGTTTGTAATGGGTGTATTTCTCTATTGGGCCTATGATTAGGCTTTTGCAGTGAACTGTGGAAAGATTAGAGAAGAAAGTTGGTTGCCCACACTTGGTAGCTTGTTAAGTTCGGATGCTACTCCTTGTTCCATCTTTACTATTAGTAATGGAATAGTGGATGGGTGGTACACTACTGGTAGTTGTTTAAGCCTAAAGGGGTAAGAAAAGCTAGAATGTTCTATACGAGAGGTCGTGCCGTCGTGGCTGAGGTCGAACGACGAGAGATTACAAGCTGCACCGGCAGAAAAAGCAAGCCACAACTGGCCAATGAGGAACTGCCTTGGTGTTTGGGATTTCGGGTTTTGGATTTGAAAGGTTTTTTTGAAACGAGATGAGGAACGACAAACGTAGATGTAATTCTATTTTAAGGTATCTGAGGGGTCAATCCCTATTTGGGTAAACAGTAATCAAGGAGCTGAAACCTGCCAACCGTGTTAGAGATTTCTGAAACAGTGCACACAAGCTGATGTGCCTCATGGATACGTTGGCATCCAGAACCTTCTTCCTAGGAAGTTTCGTAAATCCGGCTCGACCTGTCACTCTTGACAGCACTTGGCCAACACCGTGCATCCAGGTTGGTTTACTAGTGTAATAAATTTTTCAATTGTATAGTCAGAGACTTGACAAATCTAGGCAGTCAACCACCTCCAACATCTACTTAATCCTCGTAAAAAAAACTAAAAAGTGGCATCCATAGTGTAATCATGCTCAATTCCTGGAGTGACACTGGAGATAAACTTCAAAAATATTATAAGGTACTGATCAACCCGAATCCCTGGCTGGGTGGTGTCTGATGTTTTCACATCTTCCCATTCGTCATTATTATCTGCAATGCCAAGTTTGTGTACTCCATCTGTTACCGAGCTGGCATTTTGGACACTTCTTTGGGTTGCTCTGGCCATTAGAACTCGCATGACATTGGCATGCTTGCAAGGGTGGATTGATACAGATGTGGTGTTGGATAAAAATGGGGCTTTTTCAATAGTAGCTGTCTTTTGTTGGTAATCCGGCGAAATGTCCTCAAACATACGGTCTGGGCTTAAAGGCGAACCGTCAGCGTCAAAACCGACTAAATACAGCTTTGGCACTCGGTAGGAAGTAGAATAAGCAATGTACAGATCGTAGCTTCTTTTGTTGGCGTTATAGTGGTGTTGGTGTTGATGATCATTATCTTGGTCCTCATCAATATCAGCAGACTCATCTATCAGGTCGTCAATATCATTATTTTCTTCCGAAACTGGACGAGAGTCACTTGAGTCGGCTCCATTATCTTGTGAAGGCGACTTGTTAGAAAGTTTCCTAAATCCTACAGCGGCGTTGGTCCAGCCATCCTCGTCTTCCACATCCTCCGCTGCCGAACCGCCACCGTCGACTTGTTCCTCGGTCAGTTCAGCAGCCCTTGCATACGAGGGAACACGACGTGTTACCAAAAACTGTTTGTCTTCCGGGAGAAAATCTTTCCTTTTATTGGCTGGAGCAGATGACCATTGCCATGTGGGGAACTTGTACACTAGGTAGTCTCCAGCCTCCACAAATTCTTCCGGTGTGATTTCTCCAGTCTTGTCAAAGGTAGATTTATGGGTCACTGGTGTGAGATATTCTCTCCAAGAGCTTAAGGTTGATCTTAGCATGTTGTATCAGATAATTAACGTTCTGGCTTGGCTATGTTAGGTATGAGCAGTTGGAGGGGAAAGTTGACGCTGGTCGCTTATTCAATTGAGCTGTGTGTGTTGGATTGGACAGATAAACCGATGTATTTTGATCTTGCTGTTTCTTAACGACTGATCAAATAAATTTTAGTTCTATTTGAGCCTAGTTCTGGTTGTGTCACCTAAAGAGTAAGAGTAGAGAAGAGAATTAAATATATTAGATAAGGATCGATGATGCCTCCGCGGGATGACCCGCGCCTATCGCACAATG
Organism: Komagataella mondaviorum; assembly: GCA_023213015.1. NCBI lineage: Eukaryota > Fungi > Ascomycota > Pichiomycetes > Pichiales > Pichiaceae > Komagataella > Komagataella mondaviorum. Next base: position 571,990 of record JAKWBA010000005.1, on the reverse strand, counting down.
GCAAATGAGTTTATCTTACTGAGAGCATGGAATGAACTGCAAAATTTGTTCCTTCTTTTCTTACACTGTAGTGCAATATTTTTTTCCAGTCAGATGCTCTTTAATCGAATCAGACTGGCCAAAAGATTCACGCATAGCTTAGCAGCTGCTTCCCCAAGGCTCCAAAGCTTGAGAAGTCTCCCTATAAAACCTTTCTCAGAATTTCTCACTGATACACATGGAAGAAAACATAACTATCTCAGGATCTCCATTACGGAGAGATGCAACCTACGATGTGTTTACTGTATGCCTGAGGAAGGCATAGAATTAACCCCTTCGGAAGAAACTCTGACATCGGACGAGATTGTTCGTATTGTAAAACTGTTTGCCAGTCAGGGTGTCACCAAGATAAGGCTTACAGGTGGTGAGCCCACGGTCAGATCTGACATTGTTGAACTAGTTCAGTCGATTAAAGAGGTTCCAGGAATAAAAGAAATATGCATGACTTCCAACGGATTGGCGCTTCACAGAAAGCTGCCTTCTTTGGTGAAAAGAGGCGGTTTGACGTCGTTGAACTTGAGTCTGGATACATTGGTGGAAGGTAAGTTTTTATTAATTACGAGGAGGAATGGATTATCTGCAGTGTTGAAGTCGATTAATAAAGCTTTGGAGTTGGGCGTGCCTAAATTGAAGATCAATGTGGTCATCATGAAAGGTGTCAATGAAGATGAATTGTTGAACTTTGTAGCTCTGGCCAGAGATAACCAGATCGAGGTCCGATTCATTGAATACATGCCCTTCGACGGCAACAAATGGTCCAATAACAAAATGATCACTTATCAAGATATGCTGGATAATATCCGAGTCACTTATCCTTCTATTCGCAGGGTTGACCACAAACCAGGAGACACAGCTAAGGTTTTCGAAATCCCTGGGTTTCTTGGATCTATTGGGTTCATCACGTCAATGACAGAGAACTTTTGTTCTTCGTGTACTCGTTTGAGGATTACCAACGATGGAAATTTGAAAACTTGTCTATTTGGTAACGATGAACTAGACCTGAAAACACTTCTAAGAGGAGGAACCCCTGAAAAAGAGTTGCTTGAGGCTATCGGTTCGGCAGTGAAACTTAAAAAGGCTAGACATGCTGGACTTGGAGACCTTGAAAACATGCCCAACCGTCCAATGATTTTGATCGGTGGATAATCATGCCTTTTTACATTAACATATTTACTAACAATTCAAGATAAATCTCGCCATGTCAAGCGGAAGAGCGGAATTCGGTTGTATAGCACTCTTTCACACACAGATAAGAAAGGGAATGCCCACATGGTAGATATCCACAACAAATCAATAACTCATAGAAGAGCTACGGCCTCTGGATCCATCAAGTTCTCCAACAAAGTCGCAGCGTCCTTGATCGAACAAGACTCCAACAAGAAAGGTGATGTTTTGGGCGTAAGTCGTATTTCGGGTATAATGGCAGTTAAAAATACCTCCCAACTGATCCCTTTGTGTCATCCAATCAGCATTACCAAGATAAAAGTAAACCTGGAACTGGACTCCGCTAATAACACTGTCCTTTCCGAATGTACTGTAGAATGTGAGGGGAAAACAGGGGTGGAAATGGAGGCACTTACCGGATGCTCAGTCTCTCTGCTTACCGTTTACGACATGTGCAAAGCTGTAGATAAAGACATGGTCATTGGTGCAATCCAAGTGACGGAAAAAAAGGGAGGAAAAACTGATTATAGTAGTAGTTCATAAATCTTTAATTAAAGTAGAGACGACATCAAACATCTCAAGTGTTCTAAATTTCCGCGACTTTAAAACTGTTACACGCGTTGTTCGATACTTGTCTTTGAACATTAACAATCTTACCACGATGAAGTTTGGGGTTTCTGTATTTGTCACCATAATCTCACTGTTTCACCTGGCATTAGGTTCCCAGGTCACATTTGTGCTAGGAGCTCAGGACCGAGAGTGCTACTACGTCTTCAACAACAGGCCCGGCAGTAACATCGGTTATTACTTTGCTGTTCAGTCAGGAGGGTCCTTTGACGTTGACTACCAAATCAAAGCACCCAATGGTAAGATTATTGTGAAAGAGAGTAAACAAAGGCAAGGTGATTGGGTTTTCAACGCTGATCAGAACGGAGAATACGAATTTTGTTTCAGCAATGGAATGTCAACGTTTGCTGAAAAAGTCGTTGATTTCGAAATCAAATTGGACGAAGACGACTTTAAAGCAGCTTTGCCTAATTCTCCTTCCCAGAAAGTGGCTACCGATGAAATTCACCGCACCATCAACTCGCTGGAAGAGAAATTACAAACTTTGACCCGGGATTACCAATATTACAAAACCAGAAACAACCGTAACCAGTCCACCGTCAAATCAACCGAGTCTCGTATCTTCTACTTTTCCATCTTTGATGTTCTCCTCATGTGTGGAATGGCTGGGTTCCAAGTTGCTGTTGTTCAGTTATTCTTCAAAGGTTCCAGAAAACAATTAGTGTAGGCTATTTAAAAGCTAATGGATATATAGAAATACTATACACTGAATATTTTCACCTAGTTATTAGTACTCTTACGAGATTTGTTGACCAGCGTCCGGGCTGCTAATTGCACAGTAGGGCAATAGTGATTCCTCAAAAGCTCATTTTCCCAAAGGGTGGCACAAGCAGCGTTACTTCTTTCGATATTATCTGTTTCTGCGTTGTAAACCCCATTGGCAATGGTATCCTCTGTTGAGTAGAGTCCAGCAACTTCACCAAATCTTCCTGTTAGTTTTTCCATGAATTTCAACAACGCAATGGTGGTTTTCTCAGGAGTGTGTAACATAGTCATATAAAGCCGTTTGGTGAAGGCCATCACACGGTTTGAGGTAGACGATCTGGATGCAAAAAAGACGGAATCTAAAGCCTTCAAAACTAATTCAGCCTTGGTAGACACATTAACAGAAGGTCTTGTTGCAGGACCATCAACTCCAGTCAAGGGATCCGCTAGTCTCAACGATTTATGCGAGAATTCAATATCGGGATCTTGAGCTACCAAAGGTAACACGGCATAAAGGGTTGCCACGAAACTGCTCAAGTCTATATTGACTTTATACTGAGAGTGGTTAGATAACAGAGCAAATGCAGTCACTACACATAGTAGAACTTGTCGGATTTGGTCACCTGTCAAACTGGTCTCTGTCGAAGCGCTCAATATTCCGCCCGATATTTCTCTCAAAACCTGTAAAAAGTCCCCCAGCATGTCAAAGTTGACCATATGACCGTATCTGGCCAAACCTTCCAACACTGGAGCCATTAGAGATTCTGGTCTCTGCTGCAGCATATCTAGGTACAGTTTCAATAACGTTCTCAAGATCTCAGCTTGAAATTTTTCTCTCTGCTCAGCAGTAACTGCCTCCTCAGCTTTCTTCAGCTCTTCGTCAATTTTTTGCAATTCTTTACGTTGTTTACGTTGGGAATTGGACAAATGAACTCTGTCCTTCTTCTTCAATTTGGGCTTTTCTTCCGTACTGTTGCTCAAGGGATCATAATCTCTCAGAATGGATGCAGAAAGAAAAATGTTAACCAGAGATTCGTCAACCATGTAACTTCTGGAACGAAGTCTCTTGGATAATATTCGGACGATGTCTGCTGAAATGTCACCTCTGTCAGTGTCATCGGACAACAGATTTTCTAAAGTCTCGACACATTGCTTGAAAACTTGAAGATCTTTCTCTCCTTGGGGTTTTCTGCAAACACGCTTTACCAAGATATCTACCAACTCTGCACGATAGTTGAAAAACTTCATTGACTTGGCAAGTTCACAAACAGCTAAACTTGAGCTTCTACCCAGGCTTATACTATGTGGAGTGGCGTTTGTAGTGGTTGAAAATGTTCTGGTGGTCTTATCCAAAAGATCTAAATAAGTCTTAAAATGGATCACCAAGCTTTGCTCAAAATGACGCAGTTTTCCAACGTCTTTGGAAACCTTTTCTTTCTTCTCCAGCTCTGTGAGCGGTCTTATACGATATGAGGGCGCCATGTTCTTAAAGATAGGAGTTAATGCTAATAATGCAAGTTTTGATACAGCAGTGTCGTTTGATTGGGCCATCTTTAAGACCTTAGTAATTGAATCAATATGTTCTTCTGGATCTTCTAATAGAAGTTCTGCAATATTAGAAATTTCTTCTTTGACTTGGTTTTTCTTTTTGATTGGGTCAGATGAGTACAGTGTTTGAGGTTTCGTTACTGGTTTAGTATACTCTTTGGGTTGTTGCTTTTCTTGCTCTTCTTCATGTTCTGAAGGTCCTTTCTTGGTAGCCTGTTTATCTCTCATTTTTCTCTCAACTCGGCCATCTTGTCTCTTTATGGGAAGACCTTCTTCTTGCTCGTTGGAATAATTTAAAGATCTTGACTGTAGCTCGTAATCCTGCTCTTCATTCTCCCAGTTATCCGTTTTTGACTGAGCAGAATTGTTCCGAGTAAATATTCCTAGTTTAATCTCACCATTTGGATTATATTTCTGTCTTTTTTTGCCGCTAGACCCGGTAGTCTTTTCTCTTCGTTTAGCCATAGTTGTATGAAGAGCCTAGCTCATCTTAAGAAAAGGAAAAAAAAATTATCTAAAGTGGTCGTGTACCAGATCTGAAAAGTTTAAGTCCTATCTAAATATTTTTTTCTAGTCCCAAGAGAACCCTTTATCTCTGTACTAAAAGATGAGACAGAAGAGAGCAAAATCGTATAGAAAACAAATGGGCGTCTACTTGCACGCCTTCAAGTTTAGAGAGCCATATCAAACTTTACTAGACGACCAAATAGTACTCCAATGTCATAGAACAGCATTCGATCTTGAAAAGGGATTGGCTAGAACCGTTCAAAGTGAAGTAAAGCCTATGATAACGCAATGCTGTATGCAAGCTTTATATACCTCTCGTGATGAAGGTGCTATTGAGTTGGCAAAAAAGTTTGAAAGACGTCGTTGCAACCACAATTACAAAGACCCCAAGACCCCAGCTGAATGTATTGAGGACGTTGTAGTGGTGAATGGAAAAAATAAACACAGATATGTTGTGGCTACTCTAGACGAAGATCTCAGAAAAGTGCTTAGGGTCGTTCCTGGGGTGCCTCTCATCTACGTAAACAGATCGGTTATGATCATGGAACCTCTGAGTAAGGCTAGTAAGGAAGTGCAAATAGCTGTTGAATCAGGTAAACTGACAGGGGGGTTGAATGATGCAAAGCTTGCAGGCTTGAGGCAAAAAGAAGACCAAGCAACTGAGGATGGAGACACTCCAAAGAGAAAAAGATCTGGTCCTAAAGGTCCCAATCCTTTGAGTGTGAAAAAGAAAAAGAAAGACCCCAAAGCCTCTACTGAAAAGGAAGGAGAAACCCAAGCAGATAATGCTGAGGAACCTCAGCCAAAGAAAAGAAGACGGAAGCATGGGAAGAGTGGAGAATCGGAACAAAAGTCTGACGGAAAGTCTCAAGAGAATACTGAGACTGACCATGTAGATACTGTTAAAGGGGCGTCTGTAGCAGTTACAGAAGCTGTCCAGCACCCTAAAGCTGATTAGTAGAACACACGAACCACTAACTTGTAATTTAACTAAAATCACTGCTACTGTTCGTCACGATGTGTCGAACTGGACCCATCTCTTCTATCTCATCTCATCTTCGCGATTACCTTCTACCTTACCTCAATAAAGTACCTTCCACTTTAGCTCGCACGTTTTTGGTTCCTTCCAAGTATGTTGGTACCGCCTGACAACTATGGCCTAGCTGAAGATGGACTCTACAGATGCAGCAAGCTAGATGCTCTCAATTGTGCATTTTTGGAAACTTTAAGACTGCAATCAATCATCTTATTGGATCCTGAGAAACCTCCGAAAAAGCTGAGGCAATGGGCAGCGGACCAGGGTGTAGTTTTGCATCATCTTGGTGGGATAGGAAGCAGCAATAGCGGTAACCCTGTTCAAGATTTTAGTGTGAAAAAACAAGATTGGATGCTTCTGAAGCCAACAACAATCGTTCGCATATTTGAGCTGATACTAGACCTAAGAAATTACAATATCCTGATAGTAGACAAAACGGAAACTGTCGTTGGCATACTTCGAAGAATTCAAAAATGGAGTTTTTCCAGCATCATTGAAGAGTACAGGCTAAATGCTGGTGGTAAATATAACTACTTTGCGGAGAATTTTCTGGAACTAATTAATATCGAATTGAAATCGTACAGGGAGGATACTCCAGCACAAGAAGATCCTGATAATGGAATACTGGTAGAAAAACAAACTATGGATTCTCCTGCAGCTCATACAGAAGCTGAAACTAATGCAATATCGATTCCTAGCAATCATTATCGGCGAATGAGTCATGGGAATAGTTTCAACAAATTTAGGAATAGCATGGAGAGGAAACTTTCCAATGAGGGTCCAGAGAGTGCAGTGGAAGAAGATTTATCAGATTCATTAGGCAAAAGACTTTCATTGTCCGTTTCTCCTCAAATTCCCAAAAATTTGCTTAGACGTGTTGAACAGAGAAAACAAAAGAAGTACAAGACCTCAAGTGAAACGGAATCTAACACCGAAGCTTATCAGTATTATAAAAGTAATAACTATGGATATATTCAAAATGATGTGGTGCAAAAAGTCAAGCTACCACAGGAAGAGTATCTTCCAGAATGGTTTATCAGAGGGAGAGATTTGTGGGAAGCTGCCAATGGGAACGGAAAGGTTAACCACTCTTCAAATAGTGAGTCTGGAACCATCTAAGCTGTTCAATACTTTCCAAAATGTCGGCTTTGGCGGTATGGGCTGCCTTTTTCCTTGGTGCAGTTTTCAAAAGAGCTGGGTTGTGTCTCTTGCACACCTCATATATCGTACTGACATCTATCAAGCGATAGAACAAATAGTCAATAACCTTAGGGAATTCTCGGTACATGAAAAATTTATCCATGTGTATCGAGTTGCCGGCCATTACCCCTGTATTTGCTGCTATATGCTTGGAAATATAACTCAAAATCTCTGACTCGACTTGCGGTAAAGTTTTGGTAGATTCAAGAACTTTCTTTGTCAGACCGCTCTGACCATGATGCTCTATACACCATTCGTTCATTTTACTCATCACATCATTATCATAATGAATTACTGATTCATATCCTTCGTCAACTATCTCAAGATTCTGGTCTGTAATAATACAGCATATTTCAATGATATGGTCGTTGTAGATATCAAGACCTGTCATCTCGCAGTCGATCCATACTATTGGTTGATGGAGAGTGGACCCTGAGAGCTTAGAATTTACTGCATTGGAGGATAGCACCTCTTGTGAGACGTTTCTTTTGAAAAGTCTCGTTAAGGAACGGAACCCCAGCATTAGAAGAACTGCAACGAGGATTAACGGGGAGAATTATTTATATACATATCAAAAAAATAAATGCTGAATGCGTTGTCTCGTCTCGAATCTATGTCAACATCTACAAGGTAAACTAGCACCCTAATAACATTCTGTCTGGGAAGTCAGCGTAGATGAACCAGCAGTATGATGTCCAGTCTGGCCTAATTGTAGTATCAAACCCAAGTACAGATGAGATAAAGGTCTATGAAAGCTCAATGGACCTGAAATGGAGTTCCAACTGTAAACATAGCGAAGTGAAGGTTCACAACTACAATGACAAAACACTTTTGTTAGTTATCTCTCAGAGCTCAGTCAAAATTACAGATTTGGATAGCTGGTTCACTATAAACTGTGATTATGAATTAGAGGGCTGTTTTTGGGGAGCCAACAAACTATTGTTTTTGTTCTTCTCTAATGGAACTTGTGAGGTATATCAGTATGAGGAAACCTGTGTCAGGATGATCTTCAAGATTACCAGTTTTACACGGCCATCTGTTCAACTTAAACGGGGAAAAGAATATTCTATTGTGAGTCTGCTGGTCAGATATGAGCAAAAGGAGACGATTGTTAACTTTGTGGATTATTCGGATGGTCGTCAATCTGAACTGATGAGTAAATTTCCTCTGGTTGATTGTTTGGAGTGTATTACTTTCGGATGGATAGGAAACCATATTTACACCCTGGATAAATTACTATTGGGCGGAGTGAAGTTGAGGCTGTACAATATTTACGGTCAATGTGCCTTCAACCATGAGTATCAGACTACTTCGATACCCACAGATGTACATACTATAGGGAAAAGACTGATTGTTACTGACACAAATGCAGCAATTTTCAGTTTTGATACAACGCTTGGACTACAATTGGAGTTTGTTCTTGTTCATGAGAGCATTGAATCTGAAGAATTGGTGCCTGTTTCTGATTCTGTCCCAGAGGAACCCATAGTTAAGTTCAACACCATTGGAGAGGGTGTTTCATATTCCTCAGTGACAATTCTGGATGGTGTAACAACTATTATATCACAGCTGCAAAATCATCCCAATTACGTTTTTGTGTGGTTTGGCGACGTATCCAGGAAGATCATTTATCTACCAGAAGAATGCCTTCAAGTGGAACTAGTCAAAGACTCCAACATTCTTTTAGTTTTGACACTCTCCAGCCTTATTATATCCACAATAGAGAAGAACAATGCAACTATCAAGGACGTTATTAGCCATGAAGATGTGACCTCTTTCCAGGTAATTGATGTCACTCCTACTGAGGTTGACCTTCTACTGAAAAATCCACTAAAGATGGATAGGTTTACAGTTTCTGTTCCTGAGCCAGAGTCCACCCTCACTGTTAGACAACCTGTATCAATGTATGAGGACGATGAAGAATTCAAAGCATTCCAGCTAATGGACTTGGATCAAAGTGTTAGAATAAATTCTACGTTGACAGTATTCTTGGACAGGTGAGTTTACACTATGTACAAGAGGGCTATAAATATTCTACAGTGTCCCCAGCCCATTTCAAAATCTACTTCCTTTTTGGGATCTTTATCATCTCGGCATCATCCCCATAATATGTGCCATTGGCTACACTCAACTCTAGTAACCTCTGTTTCTTCTGTTCGTCTTCGAACCTAGTGACTTCTTCAAACTTCATAACCTGTCTTTCTGTCAGAAAATTAGCACACGATGCCATCCAAATTGTGTAATAGAACACTCTTCCACGGGTCCCTAGCCATCTGTACATTGGTGACTTCCATCTCAATAACATGTCTGTGGGAATTGCAATCAGGGAACCATAAAGGGCACCAATGAAGATATTTTTGAAAATGACCTCTTGCAATCGTTCCAACTTTTGTGTGTTACCCTGTTGACCCATAGTTGTGGTTTCCAGGTTGGAATCTAAGGTTATTAGCGGGTGGAGTTAATGCAGAGCCGAATGATTAAATAATCATGAATATCGAGCTATCGAAAACCATAGCCCTCCTATAAACACCGAGGTGAAACCCCTAAGGGGAAAGAAACAAAAAAAATAAAATATAATACCTTCCTAGCTGTGAATGATACATAATGCTACTACCTACTGCGCACAGTAGAATGCGGTTTTCTACCAACTGCCTTTTACACTGCTGACTACACCTCCATTCAATGGATTGTTCTCAGATGAGAAATTGAGGAGGTTGGATAAACCTTGTAGCCTTTCTGGAATATCAGAACCTTCGTCTTGGGATAACAATTGGGAAACTTGCTCAAAGTAACCTTCGTAATGCTTGTTGATTTCCAGCAACTTTTCTGCCAGGTCTGAATCTTTTAATAGTAAAATGTTTGTGGTTCTCTGTTGTATGAAATCGCTGATTAAGTTGACATACACAGTGTTTAGTTTCTCCAAAGTCAACTTGTAGTAGTACTTGAATTCCATGTGACTAAACATGGGCATTTTGGGCAGCACCTTGAGCAAAAATGTGTTTAAAAACTCGGTTGATTTCGAAACGTCATACTCTTGAGGAGGCAGAAAGTTCAACATGTAATCTGACAAAGCTTGGAAAAACTCATGCACCAGGATCTTTACCCTGAGATATGTATAATCGCATTGAGTGTCCACTTTATACGGTAAATTACACTTGATGTTTTCGACTTTGTCTGACAATTTCTCAATGCATTCTTGAACGGTAACTGTGGGTGCTGCTCTATACAAATCCTCTTGAACATCTGGTCGCTGCTCCACCAGGGATTTCACCAGCTTCTGCAGTGACTCATGGTCGAGCGTCTCTATTAAAGTATTGAGAGGTAATTTAGTCCCCATGATGGTCTGTGTTCTGTGTTTTCTACTTGTGCTGTTCGTGTTGTTGGGGTGGAATTTGGTTCTGGACTTCACATCTCCCAAAGTGTCGATATCGTCTTGGATTTTTCGTTTATTCTTGGTTGGTTTGGAAATTACAGCTTTCTTATTCCCCCAAGGAAAAGATGTCTGTAGAGATGACATTCTGGACTTGCTAGAGTTCTTGTGTGTGTTATCGGAGGCAAAAGTTTTCCTTGTAAGCAGTTGCGATTACAGAAAACCGAGAAAAAAAGAAAGTTGAAACACCATTCGTAGGTCGTGTACTATGATTAAATTACATATTGTAGGCTTTATCAAGCTTCACTTTGAGCTTGGCCTGTTATTCTAGTTGAAGATTGTGAGGGACGAGGACTTCTCTATCAGAAGCTTCTTCAGTTGGCTATAGAACTATCAAATGAGTTCGTATCGGGATTTCGACTATGGATCGACTGACCAAAGTGTGGTAATGCCTGGTGCATTCCCAGTCGACCCAAGATCAGTCCGAACAGTTACAATCAATGTTATCAACCAATTCAAGTTTCAACGCAGAACCCTGCAAAAGGAATTTTTGTATGCCTTGTCAGTGATGACGGTGATACAAATTTTGATATCATTTTACCATCATTTCAGCATCTTAAGATTAATCATTATTGCATCTTTTCAACTCGTTGCAGAACTACCTGACATAAACACGGGAAGGTATGATATTACTCATGATTCTGCATTCAAGTATTTTTGTCTGATATTTTGGCATCTGTTCTACATAATAAGTGATGGAGGGGGCCACATTTTCAGTATTTACGATGTTCCCTTGAGCGATATCGTTAGTACAGTGTCATTGCCTAATGTTCCTCCCCAAGTGTACAATAAACTGTCCGCCTTGAGGTCAATTATCAACAATCACAATAACAAACTGTCATTCTACCACTCAGACGCTTCTTATATTTATCAAACAGCAAACATAAGAATTATAAACGTTTCCTTAATCGGCCAGCTAGCGGATTGGAGCAGATATCAATTCATACTCAATGATGTATTCATTTTAGTTCTTCAACTGATAATGCTAACATTAAACACTAGAAACTTTGCCCTATCTGATAATCATGATGAAACCCAGAGGGTAGACATAGAAGGTTACATTATCGACGGTGATGAAAGAACAGATATCTATGAAGACGGTTATCAGTCTAATGTCAAAATCTATGAAATAACTGTACTCAATAATATTTCTTTCACAGAGCTTAGAGACTGGATTTTCCATAGGATAAACTATCTTCGGGAGTAGGTATCCTCTCTAGATTATATCTCCATTTTTAAATACCTTTCCCTTCACAAATTCTAAGCCTTCTCCATTATAACTGGTCAAAGCAGAAACTTCAATTAATGACTCCTCAGAATCCAATAGTCCCCCATTGTCCGTAACCCATTTTGTTGACAATTTCAGGTAACTCTCACGGGCGGTTTCTGGACTGTCACTTTTACTGCCTGGGGCATTTTTCAGTGGTGAGAACTCTTGTTCTCTTTTGACCTCCAGACTTCCGAATTTGTGCAAAGGAATAGATGGGAAAACATCGAATATAAACTGTTCCAATTTGATACCGTTTGGTTTTTCAGGCTTGGTTAACTCTCTCGAAGCTAAATCTAAACATGCAATTTTTTTCTTAGCAATGTGGAAGGGTAGAACCTTTCTAGAATTAATCCAGGAAGGGATTTCTTTTGCCAAAGTGGCTACGTTATAGTAATGATTGACAATATTGGCAGCTTTCAACGACAATGTACCATCTTCATCCCTTTTTTGCGCCAATTCATCTGAAATTTCTGAGTATTCAATAACACATGGTCTTTTTGTCTCAGAATCCAAAGCAATTAAACCAACACTTTCGTCAGGTTGAGTCTTTCTTACCACCTTCGTGGCGATGTCATAGCCATTGCTTGCTGACCAGCCGAGAAACACTGGATCGGCGATTTTGGCCATCACATTGTCCACACAATACATATGAATGTGTTCAATGCCACGAGTTGCGAAATCAACCAGCAATTTATTGTCGTAAATTGCCTTGTAAAGGCCTCCGTTTCCATCTGGAGATTCACAGATGGATGATTCTGACTCCATAAGGATTTTTTCTCCAGTCTCGTTGAAACAAGGTAAAGTACCCTGGTTGAAAAATATAATATCTTCCTCAGATAACCCAAAGTAGTTGTGATCTCTAAAGAATTGTTCAGTACTAGCTCTTGTGGGAGCAGATGTCATAATGTACCATGGAATCACAGCCTTAGTTCCAAATTTAGAGTTCGCCAGTTGTGTAATTTTTAGCAGCCTCTCAGCTTGAATTTGAAACAAAGAGCTTTTAGAGAAAAGTCCAATGTCGTAGCAACCTTTTGGCAACGTAGAGCCTAACCTAGTCCCCTGTCCACCGGCCATAAGAATGAGACCAACTTTGCCTTCACTGATAAGTCGTAGGCCTTCATCTTCAAAAATGCGTAAGCTTTTGGGATCAGTTTTGTCATCTAAAGTTGAAAAGGTAGAAGCGGCCGGTAAGGGCTCTACTTTCTTCAAGCCTGACGAGGCACTGAACTTCAAGGCATCCTTGACTGTCTCAACTAAAGTGACCGGATCGGAGAATTGAGCGAGCTGAGCTGAGAGCGATTCCTGGGCTTCCGGACTCAATTCCTTCCAAAATTGAAAAAGGTGAGATTGGCCAGCCTGTTTGTATTGTTCAGTAGACATTAGGTAGAAAGCGACAAGTCGGCTTGGTATGAAGGTTGAAGTGTGAGATGGAGAAATCAGATTTCGTTCACGTACAAATAAAGGTTGGCGCGCGATAAATCAAAATACCACGTTAAGGTACACACAAGTCACCATAAAATTACATTACTATTTATAGAGCACTCTAAAGAAAGGGGAATTTGGTAGGTGAAAGGCTCAATGAGAACCCAGTCTATTTCTTGATTTCATCTACAGCAGAAGCATGAGTTGCTTGGTAACGACCAGAGGGGTCTTCGTGACAACCCCACTCAGACTTTGGAACCCAACGCATAACTGTCTTAGCAGCAGCAGGCTGAGGGAAAAACTCATCAAACTTGAGTCTGTACCAGTATGCTTCCTTGGTCTTTGGAATATCGTCACCCCATTCAGGTTTAGGGTTGGCCAATTGTTCGTCTGAAATGGCTTTCTCAGCAGCATCCTTTAGACCATCGATCCATGAGTATCCAACACCGTCAGAGAATTGTTCTTTTTGACGCCATAAGATCTCCTCTGGCAAGTATGGCTTAGCAGTTGGGTCGTCAGAAGTGTCGAAGGCCTTTCTCAAAATGTATTTTTCAATGTGTCCTGTTGTTGGGTCAATTAGCTTGTCAGCTGGGTCAATGTTCATGCAAAGTTCCAAAAATTGTTTATCCAAGAAAGGAACACGAGCTTCTAGACCCCATGCCATTGTAGATTTGTTAGCACGCAAGCAATCGGCAAGGTGTAAGTTCTTGACACGCTTGACACACTCAGTGTGAAATTCAGAAGCCGATGGAGCTGCGGCAAAGTACAGATAGCCTCCAAAGATTTCATCAGATCCCTCACCACTCAGAACCATCTTAACACCTTGGGCTTTAATCTTTCTAGAAAGTAAGTACATGGGGGTAGAAGCACGAATAGTTGTGACGTCAAATGTCTCCAAGTGGTGGATGACATCTGAGAGAGCATCGAGACCTTCCTCCACAGTAAAAGTGTGTTCATGATGAACCGTTCCAATAAACTGGGCAACCTTCTCAGCGGCCTTCAAATCTGGAGCTCCTGGTAAACCGATGGCAAAAGAGTGTACTCTAGACCATCCGTTGGAGGTAAGACGACCAGAGTCATCCACACCAGTTAAAGCGTGAGAAGCATCAACAACTCCATTGTCAAGACCGTTCTTAGCAGCCATCTCAGACTCACGGGCAGCAATAGAAGCAATCAATGAGGAGTCCAGACCTCCAGACAGTAGAACACCATATGGAACCTCAGACATCAGTCTCTTTCTGACGGCCATTTCCAAGGTCTCTCTAACTTTCTTGTAGTCAACTGGAGTCTTAGGAATTTTGTTCTCGTCCCACCAAGATGGCTCAAAGTAACGAGTGATCTTGTCGGTCTCCGAGTCATAAATATGACCTGGAGGGAATGCAATGATATCATCACATTCGTCGACCAGACACTTCATCTCAGAAGCAAAGAAAACGGTCTTGGGACGAGCTGATGAACGGCCCATGTACAAAGTCGTAATCCCGATAGGGTCACGAGCAGCAACAATACGATCATTCTGCTTATCGTACAATGCCCAAGCAAACATACCGTCCAGGTACTTAGGAGCATCGATTCCGTACTTCTTGTACAATGGAATGATAGGTTCACAGTCGGAGTACGTCTGGAATGGGTAATCTTTGAATTCCTCTCTCAAGTGGATGTGGTTGTAAATTTCTCCGTTGACAGCCAGAGAATAGTTCTCGTCCTCAGAAACTATTGGTTGAGCACCAGATTCAATACCAACGATGGCAAGTCTCTCATGGCATAGAATAGTGCTGTTGTCAATGCGGTTTCCTGACCAATCAGGACCACGGTGACGAATTCTCTTAGAGTAACGCAGAGCTTTGTCTTTAAACGAGTCGACATCGTCGACTCTGTATGCTGCAAAAATACCACACATAGTTTGTTATAAGCCAAAGGTTCTCGTGGATTCTCAGTTATTTATCTAGAGAAGTATGAAAAATTTGAGTCATTATGTGTCTTCAACGTTTCGCGCATTGCCTGAATACCATAATGGGAAAGCCTTACTAATCTACTGACCAGTCTTCAGCTTTTGCTCCTCGGACATCCTCTCGCCTCCGGCGTAGCAGTTTGATTTAATCTACGAAAATTTTATTCATTGTGTCTGTACCTATCTATTTCAAGAACCGAAGCCAAAGGCTTTAAAACACTGGCTTCATTGCTCTTCAGGAATGTGCCGGGTATGATGGTAGTCGCGAGCTTGAACAATCTTAACCTTATCTATCTAATCCGTCAGCTGATAAATTATCATGAGATGGCATTC
The DNA here is from genome assembly GCA_023213015.1 of Komagataella mondaviorum. Taxonomy (NCBI): domain Eukaryota; kingdom Fungi; phylum Ascomycota; class Pichiomycetes; order Pichiales; family Pichiaceae; genus Komagataella; species Komagataella mondaviorum. The sequence continues at coordinate 556,758 of JAKWBA010000005.1, read as the reverse complement.
AAATTTAACAGTTTAACTGTGGTTGCGCTTTCAGTCTGTGTCGCTTCCGTTTAGCGTGGGAGCATAACTCGGAAAATCCTCAGAGTCCTCCTCGTCTTCTTCCTCATCCTCTTCATTTTCGTGGTCCTGAACTCCAGCGTCTTCATAATCGTAACTCTGCTCTCTGTTTTCTCCGTTTCCTTTGGTACCAATTACAAGACTTTCCATAGGATCAGAAACCTCATCCGAATCAGACCCTTCATTTCTCTCATACATCTCAATTCTCATTTCGTGCGTAATATCAAAACATTCGGACAATAAAGCATTCAGGGTTCCCTGGCCCTCCGGAATCTCACCGTCGACCATAAATTTTCCATCAACCCTGAGATTGTCCAGAGACGCCAGCTTAAGTTGGTATGGGTACAATTCACGCAATGAGGAGATTCCTCCCATTGTCTTGAGGTCGAGCAGGCACCGACGCACAGTTGTCAGCTGGTTGTGTAGTGGTTGTAACGCTTCACTGACAGGTTCGGAACTTTCCAATAACTTATAAATGGTGGCATAAGATCTTCTGAGCAGATACAACAAAATGATTTGTCCTTTTTTGGGAGTTGAACCATCGGGAGCCACAAAGTAGCCGTTCTGACGATTATTGTCGATTTCATCCAACTGTCTCTGGTATTGGAACAGATCTGTCTTACGCATAGTCCAGCGGCTTGTAATCAAAAGACCTTCCAGGTTGGATTTGATATCCAAAAGATTGGCAAAAATATCTTTAAGGGCGGGATCGACTTTGTCATCGTTGAACAAGATGTCCTTTACCAGGAGCACACAGTCATAGAATAGACCTTTCAAAAGCCCCTGTGATTCCACGACAACTTCTTTTGTTTCTGGGTCAACAAAGTTCCCCTCCTTGTCCATGTTTTGGGCTTTTATCTCATTCAACTCCTTCTGTATGACATGTAGTTCATTATCTGATTGAGCTTCCTTTGTATGTGTCATTATGCTCATCAAGGCTCTGCGTAGAGAGATCAAACGGTCTAAAATTGGCTCCAAACTCTTTGGTACCTTTTCCAAAACGGTCAGAAGGGAGTTGTATTCATTTTTGCACTGTTTAAGTTTAAACTTCAAGAGTTCGTGCTCATCCTCTTTGTCTGCTAAACTCTGGTCTGACTCGTCCTGCGATATAATCTCTTCAATCTCCTTCAACCTCTTCTCAATAGGAACCAAATCTAAATGCGTATACACCTCAGACTCACCAATGTGTTCGAGAAGGCGTTGAACGGTTGATAAAGACACATATGTTGCCGGAGCCGTTCGGGTCAATCCAACTGTCATCAAACAGAGACTCAAAACCTGAAACGTCTCATCGATCAAAACGTCCACCTTGTTGGGAAGTTGTAGGTGTTCCACATGTAAATCCACCTTTTCCTGTCTTCGAATAGATTTCAAGTCGTTAATAGTGGCAATCAGTTTCCGGTAAATAGGGACAATATCAGTAGATTTCATAAACTTGGAGTGGTCCATCTTGACTGTAGTCAGATGCTCTCTGTATTCGCTGATTTTATCATATATTGGCTGCTCTACTGCAGGAATTTCATTCGAATTAACCATGACTCTGTTACGTAGATGGTTGGAAGAAAAAAAACAATTTGTGATTCCTTTCTCTTCTGTAATAGCCAGAACATCTGATTTTGAGCGATTTGCTTCACCCCCAGGTCAAGTTCTGCATCACGTGATGGACGTGAACTTTTTGGGACGAAAGTAAAAAAAAAATTGACTAGTTCGGTCATTTGGGCTGATTACTTTCCAGTTTTCTTTTTTTTGTGGTTCTTTTATCTGCATTGGGACAAGCTAGAAGGACAATGATCATTCCTATTAGTAGAACTGTCTTTGGTTCTAGAGGGAATATTTTGGTATGTGCGAAACAGCTTCCTAGATTAGCTCTCAGATCATACTCTCAGAAGGTCGTTCCTTTAACTAAAGAGACTTATCCAAGTACCACAAGAAACCAGGCCTTTGCCAAATTGAGCTCGGATGATATTGGAGAGTTCAAAAAGATCTTGTCCGATAAAAATGTTTTGACCGACGCCTCGGATCTTGAATTTTTCAATGAGGACTGGATGAGGAAGTACCGTGGGGAGTCCAAATGTGTGCTGAAGCCCCAAACAACGGAGCAGGTTTCTCAGATATTGAAGTACTGTAACGAGAAAAAGATTGCCGTTGTGCCACAAGGTGGTAATACAGGATTGGTCGGAGGATCTGTACCGGTTTTCGACGAGGTGGTCCTTTCTCTGGCAAACATGAACAAGATTAGATCGTTCGATAATGTGAGTGGAATTTTCAAGTTAGACGCTGGTGTGATTTTAGAAATAGCTGATCAATATCTTGCTGAGCAGGGGTACATTTTTCCGCTAGATCTTGGGGCTAAAGGTTCCTGTCACGTTGGTGGTAATGTCGCTTGTAATGCTGGTGGTCTCAGACTGTTGAGATATGGATCTCTACATGGAACTGTTCTAGGGTTAGAGGTAGTTCTGGCAGATGGTACTATTGTTGATTCAATGCACTCCTTGCGTAAAGACAACACTGGATACGACACCAAACAATTATTTATTGGATCTGAAGGCACTTTGGGTGTTATTACTGGTGTCTCCATTCTATGTCCGGCTCGTCCAAAGTCTACTAATATTGCCTTCTTGGGCCTGGAATCTTATGAAGCTGTACAACATTGTTTCACACAAGCCAAGAATGAACTCGGAGAAATCTTATCAGCCTTCGAGTTCATGGATGAAGACTCTCAAGATTTGGCCCGCAAGTTCTTGAAACAGACACATCCCCTAGAAGAGTCTTATCCATTCTACGTTCTTATTGAAACTTCAGGATCTAACAAAGAACATGATGATGCCAAGTTGGAGACTTTCTTGGAATCTTCTATGGAGAATGGTATTGTATGTGACGGTACCGTTGCACAAGATGAAGCTCAGTTGAAAACTTTGTGGCATTGGAGAGAAGGCGTAAGTGAAGCCTCTACTATCGGTGGAGGAGTTTACAAATACGACGTTTCTATTCCGTTGAAAGATCTGTACGGCCTCGTGGAGGCTGCAAGGGAAAGATTGGAAGAAGCCAATCTCATTGGCGAGACCGATGAATTCCCGGTTATGAAAGTTATCGGATATGGCCATGTGGGTGATGGTAACCTGCACTTGAATGTCGCAGTAAGACGTTACACCAAGGAAGTGGAAAAATGTCTGGAGCCATTCGTTTACGAGTGGATTTCCGAACACCATGGCTCTATCAGTGCTGAACATGGATTAGGATTTCAAAAGAAGAACTACATCGGGTACACCAAGACTGAAAATGAGATCAAGGTGATTAAACAGCTCAAAACCCTTTACGACCCCAATGGGATTTTAAACCCTTACAAATATGTGTAAAACCAATTAACCTTTAAAATTATTATCTTCTATATTCAATCATCATCAGGATTCGCTACCCGTAACACCTTCCTGGAGTAATCTGCTTCATCTGCTAAAGAACCTTCGGACAACCTCCGCCTTCCTAGAGCCACAGGGTTCATTAGATGGTCTGTGTACTCTTGACCTGGGTCCTCAAATGGGTTGGTAGCCAGCTTCGGATTCCGTTTCTTTGCCTCGTCATAGATGGCGTCAATAGTAGAAGAGGACGATAAGTCTGATTTGTTGTTGTGAATGCGACGCCACGTGAAGAAGAAAGCTAGTGAAAATATGATCAGCGCACCAACAACACCACCTACAGCACCTCCTATTATTGCTGATTTGTTTGATCCTCCACCGCTGTTTCCGCTACTTCCGTCAGAGTCTCCACTTGGGGTAGAAACTGAGGTGACATACACGACAGAGGTAACAGGATCGGAACCTGAATTGGTCACCACGGAGGTGTAAATTTGAACTGACGTTGACTCTTCTGAATTGGAAGCATCGGAAGTGGTTGTGGGACTTGAACTCGACGTTGACTCTCTTGTCGATGTGCCTGAAGAGGCTCTAGACGTTGATGCGGAACTACTCCTGGACGAAGATGAAGAGGAAGAAGATCCCGAACTAACAGCGTTACCTAACTCGAAGTCATCATTCATAGAGTATACACTGTATGCGTCATCATCACCTCCACACATTTCCTGAGGATAACCAACACAGGGCATAGTACATTCGTCAGAGACATCCTCGTCTAGTAACCCGGAAGCAGAAGCAGAAGATCCACAGTAGCACCTATTACCTTCACTTAAAGCAAAAAAGGCAGAGTTGGCACAGGTCTTCGCACATTCACCTGAACTCTGATAGAGGTACTCACTAGCAAAGCTGAACGACGAGGGTAAATCATCAAAACATCCTTGGTACTTGTAAGCCTCTGCCGTCCAAAAAAGTGCAGCAGCCAGAACTAATATTCGGATTCTCGACATGACTTGCTGACTATTATAGAGGTATTAATTGAAGGAATATTACAGGGGATATTATAATTTGGTTGGTAAGTCACAAATTAAGTACTTTGAGTTCTGCTTAGAACTGGAGGGATGGTAAGAGCTTAAGGATAGGATTTTCAACTGCTTTTTTTTGTTTGGTGTAAGGAAAAAACCTGGTGGGAGCAGAAATTCACTACACCGGCGCGCCTAATAATAGCTATACGGAGGACGTGTAAAGATTTGGAAGGAGAAAGGATGACCAAAAAGGTCTAGGCGCTGCGTATGCGCGCACTATCAGGTGGCTGGTGGCTGGTGGCAGGCGTACTATATTTAGTTTATGGATGTTCGAGTCCCCAAAAGATGGGGCGCTACTTCTTGTAGCCATTCTAACTGCACGCTTGACACGTTTCTGGCGTAGCCTCGGGTTGTGTAGACGTATTCTATGTACATAATTGCATCAAGCTTCTTTCCGAATACCATGGACGATGGGTGTATGGCGATCAATTGGCCGGTAGTAACCGTTCTGTAGGATCGATCGGGCATCCCAATAGCCGTATTACTGATGAACCCTTTTAAAAAAGATTTCAGTATGGAATCCACGTCGATAGGTTTGTTGTTCGTTGTGATACCTGTTTCTTCGTCGTAATCTTCCAGGTCTTGGGCAAAAATCGACGTGTCTCCCTTTGAGTACAGATTATTCATGTACTGGCGAAGCTGTTCCCGAACCCGAAGAACATTTTTGAAGCCTTTAAAAGAAAGATCTAGCTCTTTGCACCATTTCTTCCTCTCTGATGAGTCTGGCATATCCAAATACATATCAAATAGCTCTTTCATCATCATTAGATCTCCATATCGGTTACCCAGATTGCAAACAGCTCTTCGCCTTTCATTAACTTCATCTCTTCTGTCGTTCGCCGGGTTCAAAATAAGATTATCTACAGATAGGCATGAAACGATGTCGATGACTGGGTCTAAACATCCATTCTCGTATCCAGTAATCAACACTGATGATAAATGCGGTGCGAGCGGCAAAACTGTCATCTTCTCCCCCAAATCGGTGATTCGACCAGCTTCGTCAATTGCTTGAAGACTAAATAGTTGTTGAAGAGCAGCAACGAGAGCTTCTTGACCTGGGTTCTCTAGCCAGTGCCAGTTTAAAATGTCATTCACTTGTAGTCTTTTTAACATTAGAACGGGGGATATAATGTCTGATCTCACAATTTCGGGTTCAGTCTGTTCAATTAGTTTAAAGTAGTCTGGTTCTGTGTACAATCTAAAGCATTTGCCTTCGGATTCTCTACCTGCTCTTCCACTCCTTTGAGTGGCTGAAGCTTTGGAAATCGGTGTTGTCAAAAGCGTGGACAGTCCCAGTTGATGTCTCCAAACTTTGACCTTTCTCAATCCTGAGTCAACAACATACTTAATGCCGGGAACAGTGACAGATGTCTCTGCTATATTGGTGGCTAAAATTAGCTTTCTTTGGTGGTTTTTAACTGGCAAAAATACTTTTGCCTGCTTTGCAGATGGAAGGGCAGCATACAATGGCAACGGTACTATTCTTGGTGCTTCTTTGGGAAGTAAAGGTGCCAATTGGTTTAAAACAGCTTCTGCTTTGTCAATTTCTTCTTGACCTGGAAGAAAGCACAAGACATCTCCTTTCTGTTCTCCTTGGTTCAAATGTATCAAGGTTTTGACAACCGTATCCACAATATCATCTACGGGAGCTTTAACGTAAAATCTGTCCACGTGGTACATTTTACCTTCAACAAATAAAATTGGAGCATCATCAAAGAATTTGGAGAACTTTTCAGCGTCTAGGGTAGCCGACATGATAATCACCTTGAAATCGGGGTCATCTTTCCTTTCGGTAGTTACTAGAGATTTCAGGAATCCCATAAGCAAGTCGGTCAAGATTGTACGTTCATGGGCCTCGTCGATAATAATGGTGGAATAACGAGACAAAAGAGGATCAATCATCAGTTCTCTCAGTAACATACCATCTGTTAGGTACTTTAGCTTGGTGTCATTTCTTGTTGCATTGTTGAATCTCACCGAAAAACCAACTTGGGTTCCAAGGACGCAACCATGCTCTTGGGAAACACGAGTAGCCAAGTTGATAGCAGCTACCCTACGCGGCTGTGTTACAGCTATTCCCTTTGCATTCAATGGCATTAAAAACTGAGGAATTTGAGTAGATTTACCAGAACCTGTCTCACCAATCAAAATATTAACCTTATTCTTCAAAAGGGTGGGAATCAGTTCATCCTTGGCTTTATATACAGGCAGGTTCTTTCTTATCGCTAATAACTCTTCAGCTTTCTCCTTGATTTTACGAATGTTATCCCTAGAAAAACTGTTCTTATCATTTGCTAGGCCTTTGAAGTCAAAGTCATCTTCATCTTCATTGTCGCTATAAAATTCCACCACTTTCGGCTTTGTGGAGGCTTCTTTTCTATTCTTTTGCCCACTTTGGGGTGAAGATCGTAAAATGGGTCTATCTCTCTCAACAATCCGTTCTTGGACAGCCTCTAAATCACTGTTCTGTTTTGAATTGTCATCTCTGTACTCTTGTTTTACTATCTCTTCTGACTGTGAGACTGACTCTATTTCCTCCTGTTTATCAAACTTTATCCTTTTATTCTGTATGACAGTGTTTTTGGTCACACTCACATTTTCTTCAGCTAGTATAACTGGATCATTCTCCTTCGATTTACTCTTCTTCTTTCTCTTTCTTTTCTTTTTATCGCCTGTGTCAACAATCTGATTAACATCAATGGGTTTTTCACCATTCAATGTCCCATCTATAGACATTTGAAGTGGGTTCTATTTGCTCTACCAGACAATGTACTCTATAGATAACCTTCCTAATTTTTTTTTTATTTTTTTTCACTTTGTCAAGCGCGATTTGGTGCAAGCTCAGAGTTGAGATTCAGGTATCATTGAAGGGGAAGATTTCTCATTCTGTGAAACTTTTCTGGCATTCTTTCGTTTTCTTTGTCGCCTCCTTACCGATTGCTTACGCTTGGGCGGCATTTCTGTCGATTCCGCCTGCTCTGATTCTGATTTCCCATTGTCATGGGAAGTGTCTGTATGTTCCCAAGAGTAACTACGTGGTTCAGAGACTGTTGAGGTTGATTTCATGCCTAAGTGTGGTGTTCTCGCTGCATTCCTTAGGCTGAATACATCAATGCCCTGGTGGCTGGGATCCGAACCTTGTTCACCCGTGGGACTATTCTTTTTATCCTTTTTATCATTGGAGGAAGTTTGCATGCTGCATGTTTCAGTCGTGCTTGCATGGTCAACTTTGGAATCTTCAATGTTGTGGCTGTTAGCTTCTTTGGCCTCTAGTAGTTCTTGAAGCTGTCTCCTATATTCCACGGTACTCGGGAATTTTTTTAGGTCAAAATTTGACTGTCTCAAAACATCCTCGCACTCAATCAATACCTTCATAATCTGTATGTCGTTCCCCTTCGCTTCAAGGGCAAGCTTCTTCAATGCTTTGCAAGCTGATTCATCCTTACTCAAACTTGATTTTTCGAGCTTCTTCACGTTTGTCTTTAAGGTACTGAACGCCTTTCCCAAATCAACATTGGTGTTTTTTAGACTATCTACATTTTCTTGCAACGTTCTTTGATTGTCGAGTACAAAAAGATCAAAACTGGTTCTTAATCTGTTGATTTCTCGCTCATAATGTCTACGGTAATCCTCCTGGCCTTCAGATATCGTTTCATAGGCTGTTCGCATCCTTTCCAGCTCGTGTCTCTCTTGACTCTCCTTCTGTTTGGAGTCATTCAGTTGCTTTTTGAGGTTGGCAAGCTCGGCCTCTGCAGTATCCAGTCTCGCCAACGTCTCCGCAGCTTCTTGTTCCATATCAGCAATTTTACGTTCTTTTCTTCGCAGTATGGCAGACATTGTGTCTTGCTGATACTTTGAGTTTTCCAATTGATCCGTGACAGAGTTCAACCGTTTCTGAACAGTGCCATATTTTCTTTTATATTCGTTCAGTTCCAAGTTAGACTCATCTAACTTCTGGGCATAAGAATTGATTCGCTCATGGAGTGACTCAATTACCTTAGACGTCCCTGTGGACTTTGTAGGAGACCTCATCGAGTCTCCAAATTCACTCATCAAAGATAAAAGCTAAATATATGTTCTTTTGATACACGAAAAGTACATGTCACAAGGTTGCCGGGTAATAGCGATGAGGTGTTATCTACCTACATCAGAGGTGCATCGAGCTATAGTTCACCTGGAATTTGGTACTCGTGAGTTTGGGAAAGGATGCAAGACTATTTTGCCGTAAATGTTAAGGTGTGGCAGCCGTGAGGTTTCTTCCTTCGTGTCTTTCTTTTCGTTTTCTAGAGGTAGATCTGAAAAATCCATAAACGATAAAATTAGACCAGAAGTAAATTATCAAGATGCGAGATTTTTAAATAGGTCTTTAGCTAGTTTTAAACCTGGCGACTGAAGCACGAGAAGCCTAATAAAAAAAATATTCATTGTAGGGAAAATCCAAACTCTACGTGATATTAATCCTAATGCCCCTACTATTATCTTTTGGGCGTGTGGCGTAGTTGGTAGCGCGCTCCCTTAGCATGGGAGAGGTCTTGGGTTCGATTCCCAACTCGTCCATTTTTTTAGAATTTCTGCTTGCATGTCAACGGTCGAGATTTAGGTTTCCGTGGTTTCTTAAAAAAGTTTGCTGACCACCGGAACGGAACTTCTTGAATGAGCTTTTACTACCCAACATATCGTCTGGATAACAACGAATACGTCGGCTCCCTAGTTGAAACTTTGCCGGCTATCAAGGTGCGTGAATCTTCTGCATTTTGGCGATTTGAAAGTCGATTAATCGATGGGCATTCAAACAATCCGCGGAAAAGGATAAGTAAGTTCCCCTGACTGCTCCAGGTAAATCGATTAGTAAGATAGTTGCTATCAAAATGAAATGCCGAGAAAATCATCTGTTCAAATCATATTATTCTCCTCAAAGCGAAGGCTAAATGCCTTTACTCCAAACGCATAGCGGGTCAATTTTAGTATCTGCCAGGTCCGAAGATGTTTTCTATTGTTCTTCTATCCACATCGGATATTTGATGTCTCTGGTGATGGGTGGAATGAGATCTCTATTTCGTCTCCTGTGTGAACGATCTGCGGGACATTCCCAATTGGGGAATGTGCGATATTATGCAGATGGAAACAGAAAAAAAAGTAAATAAGAAATTTACCTGAAGCTCAACCGAGCAACTACCAACAATCATTATATATCATAGAATTTCCCGGGATTGAAGGCTAAGTTTGAAAGGCAGTTACCTTTACATTCCTGTTCTTGTCGCTGATGGCCGTGACTCAAGTATCTTCTCTCCCCGAATTTAACGAGGTTATAACTCAAAAGGGTGTCGTCGTGCTGGACTTTTACTCCCCCATATGTGGCCCCTGTGACGTAGTGGCTCCACTCTACGAAGAGCTCTCAGAGAAATATCCAGACGCAAAGTTTTACAAGATAAACGGATACGAAGAACCAGGGGCATCCATGCAGGTGTCTATCAATGTGGTGTGGTGGCCCACATTTGTCATCATTGTCGATGGACAAGAGCAATGGCGGGCAAAGATCCCCAATCCTCCTCAAAGGTTCCCAACCCAAGAGCTGGACGATAACCTCCACAACATTTTCAAATAGTAAGCACAGGCTAGACACTGGCATTACCAACGTATGAAGAGTTGCTGCTGCGTTCGATAAGTATAAGTAGCATTGCATTAAGCATGGTCTATAAATTCTAGATATTTATAATTTTATAATTTTAATCCTAATTGGACAGGAACGGATGTTTAATTTTTTCATTGTGCCAAATCATTCTTTATGGAGGTTTAGATACATATTGTTCCACTCTTGTACAAAATAGTCCTGGTTTGTTAGTTCTTCCCAGGCAGAAGTCAGCTGGTCTCCATACGTGGTGATGTTAATAGAGTTGAAAGTAGCCGCACCTGGTCTCTGGGAAGCTGGGTCGTTTTCCAAGTTTTGATCAACAAAAGAACTATTATCTCCTTGATCAACTTTCATCCGCACATTGAGGCCTTTTTCCTGTGGTATAGTAGGAATTTGGAAGTTTGTGTTGGTATTGTTATCTGTGTGCCCGTTGGCGTCGAAGTTCTTCGTGGCATTGGCATTCCCATCAGCATTTATGAGCATGGTATCATTAGCGTTTACTTTGACGTTTTCTACCTTGAGATTCTGCGATTCTTCTTCTGATTTAAGTTGCTCTCTTTCTTTCTTTCGAAGCAATTTAATGGATTGACCCACGCTAGGTGTCTTCTCAGTTATCATCGTTCCAAATTGGTTGGCGTAATCAAAGTACAACGTGACGTCTTTGTTCACCACCAAGTTACTCTTCTGTTCGTTTGGAAAGCTCGTTACTTTATCATTCAAGTTCTGACGAGGGTTGACTAAGAAATCGACAGAACATTTTTTTAAATAGTTTTCTGTACTCTCTTTACCACCAAAAACTCCTGATAGATTGCTAACAATTCGGTGACTCGTATTTGGATCATCCTCTTCCCTGTCAGCGACAGATTTGGGTGGAAGCTCTAAGGTCTTCTGTTTCAAATTGCTACAGAATGAACTTAGCATGCGCAAACCAGTAAAGCTTTGCTCAATGATATTGGGTCTCAAAATAAAACCTGACTCATTTAAGAAAGTCAAGTCTCCCAAGAACATATTGAGATCGTCGAAAAGAAGCTTCTCTGATACATCATCTCTAATGCCATCCTTTATCATCATTAGCAACACCATTCCCTGAGTAACAGATCCAGTAAAAGACTGATGTAATTGCGCCAAAAATAGAGGATTGAATTCCTTTTCAGGGCGCATAGCATTGTTGAAGTTGTATCTAGAACGTAGTCGTTTGTACACGTTGAACATGCATTTTGCAGTTGAGATGCATACTTCCCAAGCTATGGGGATATCTCTTTCCAGATAGTTTTGAAAAAATCTTAGTCTATGGATGCAAATACATGTGTGCAACATGTGGAATTGAAATTTGAGAACCTCGGGTGTAAAATCGGGAAGATTACTATGCATATCCAGATTAAAATACCAGGGCAGATTTGAGACGTACGTACAAAGTTCAATATCCATTTCAATTAAACCTTTCAGTATTTCCTCATTCAGTTCATGATCCTCAATCGAATCTGCTTTAAACTGTTTAATCTCAAACATACCATTCAAGATCTTCATCATCAGTGCCCGGTAGATATTGAACGAGTTATCAGTGGGAATATCAGTGCCACTGACTTGGATAAAATCATCTCCAATATCCTTGTCATTTACATTGGCTGGAAGAGGGACTGTGGACTTGTAGGAACGAATTAATGGTGGTCGTCCAGTACAAAGAGCCCTGAAGGTGTCGCAACCAGCAATATCCCACCACAAGCGTCTCCTCATCTCCGTCTCTAAAGGCGTCTTCCCTTTAGACTTTGGCTTATTGAGGTTGAGCGCATAAGCAGTCCCTATTGCCACCATCAAAAACGAATCCAAACTCTCACTTTGCTTTGTAGCATACAAGTAGAGCTGTAGAAGCGAAAAGTACTGCAATTCCAGTAAACGAGGGTTGTTATCGTCTCTCACGTAGATAAACAACTGCCTTGAGATACTTGTCCATAGCTTAACAGTAAATTTGATAGTTTCAGGGTTGGAAAATATTTGGTAGAGGGGATTTTTCAGATAATATTGAGGCAGATGGATTAGAGAGAGAGCCAACAATTGTAACAGGACAACCATCCATAAAAGGTCCATCATATCATACTCGGCAGACTCTCTATTCTGCACGAATTTGTCAAATTCTCTATTAAAGGTAGGACGATGCAATGGATGATATATGTAGTCAACATACTCAAAGTAATAATCTTTCAAAGCTCGGCAAACCTCGGAACTTGGCAATAGTTCATTAATTTTCATCTTCATTTCACTCTCCAGTTCATAACTAGTTACGGAGTCCAATTCAAATCGAAGTAGTTTCATAATGGAGAACAGTCTGTCACGAGATTTATTCTGAGGGTACCAAGGTAACTGTTTCATGTGCTGCGAGAAGGGCACCTCCCGTGGGGGACTATGTTGTGGCAAAGGTGGAGGATGGGATACTTGTGAGGTGTTAAAGTCATCAATATAGTTTGAAATCTGTGGAGGCCTCTGTCTTGAGTCAATGCTAGGATTTGGAATGGGGTTTGGAATGGGATTCGGATAATGCCCATACTGTGAGATCTGGGAATAGCTATTTGGAGGTGGTGCAGGATGAGGTAGCAGCGGAGGATTCTGGGAAAGTGATTGCTGAGATGGGATATCATTTTGTGGAACACCGACAAACGATCCCATCCTATTGTCTCTCAGCTGTTGCTGCTCTGGTCTTCTTTCATGCTGAGTAATCATTGTTTTGTGTACTTCGAAATTCCCAATAGCTGTTCCGCCATCAACAATTCCGGACCCTTGGAAAGTTGACACATCATGGGGTTGTAACGCTCTCGGATCAGTTTTCCGCACCCGCTTGAATGCAGCGTTAGGGGCTGTTAGTTCTTTGAATTTGTCGAACATGCGTGGAGGGTCCGCCAGACATTGTTCCACTCTATTGTTTTTGAGACAGCGACCACATGGAATATCGTGGTCACATTTGGTCTTCAACCTTTTACATGGTCCACACGAGTAGCTCGTTTTATGACGTTTTGACATGTAGTTAGTTTACCAAAGTTGCTATCACTATTTGCAAGTGTTTTTGTAAGACTTTTCGTGCACTCTCCATTTTTTTTTCTTCCAAGCTGTCACGTCAAACTCCAACGGCGACGTCTTGCACTATTGTTATGTAATCCGCTGGTGACTACTGACGATTTCCTCATTTGGAATACTCAACTGTAATTGGTCAGTTACCATAGCCACAAGAATATGTCTAAAATGTTATCGCTACAGTCCAATCTATCACCAATTATGCAGGGATATCTGAGGAACATCTACGAACCGTAGAGTTTTCGCCCGCAATATACATATGTACATTACACATGACATTTCAACGTCCTGGACGATCCTTCTTCTTACAGCGGAGAGTTCCTTATATGGAAATTTCCGCGACAATATTGCCATCTGAACACAAGATTCTAGCTACTATACATATACATAAACACGAGTAATCTTCCCGATTTGGAGCTTTAAAAGAGTCAAACTGGTCATATAAATAGACAGGCGGAACCATCTGGCTTGCCAATTCAGAATAGCTAATCCAGTTCGAAAATGCCTGACTATATCGTGGGCGTCGATGTTGGTGGCACCAACACTGATGCTGTGCTGTTAGATCCTTCCAAGTTTTCGAGTAGCAATATCGATAGTGTCGTTTCTTGGAACAAATCAGTTACTACCAGAGATGTGGCACAGGGGATAGAAAACACAATTGATGAGCTGTTCAAGAATACGTCCAGAATTCACAAGAAAGACGTCAAACTAGTCACCATTGGAACTACTCATTTTATTAATGCGATCGTGGAGCAGGATTCCACCAAGTTGGAGAGGGTAGCAGTGCTGAGAGTTTGCGGGCCTTATTCCAGAGAACTCCCAACTATGGCTGATTTCCCGCCTCAATTGAAGAGTGTTCTTTTTGGCTACTTTGGCTACTGCCAAGGAGGTCATATGATTGACAAGCAGCCGGTAGATGAGGTTAACGAGAAAGAAATCGTCGACCATTGCATGGAGATTCAAAAACTGGGTATCAAATCTATAGCGGTGGTTGCAACTTTTTCTCCCGTCATTAACGACCATGAGTTGAAAGTTTTAGAGATCATTCAAAGGAATTTTCCCGATTGGAAGGACGTTGACATTATTCTTTCTCATTCACTTTCAGGGCTAGGATTCCTGGAGAGAGAGAACTTGGCTGTTTTAAACGCTGCTATCAAGAAGTTTGCTTTCCAGATTTTATCGGCGTTTTATGTTGCAGTAGGAAAGGCAGGACTTGTCAATTCATCACTGCTGATTACTCAAAATGATGGCACATTGCTGACCTTGGAAGAGGCTTTAGCTATTCCCATAAAGACCTTTGCATCAGGTGCTACCAATTCCATGAGAGGTGCGTCTTTTCTTTGTAACACCAATGGTGTGGTTTCTGGAGGTGAACCAATCATTGTAGTTGATGTGGGGGGAACTACAACGGACGTTGGGATGCTGCTTGCTGATGGGTTCCCAAAGCATACGTCATCTCATTCTTATATTGGAGGTGTTCGTACCCAGCTTTCCATGCCAGAGATTCAAAGCATTGGTCTTGGTGGAGGTTCAGTTATTTGCATTGATAAAGAAAACCCGAAAGCGATAAAATCCATTGGCCCCGAGTCCGTTGGTAGTCAAATAACTGAGAAAGCCATCGTGTTTGGGGGAGACACTTACACAACAACTGATTTTACAATTTCGAACATGGATGAATCCACAAGGAAGAGCTCCACCAATCCCATAGTTGTTCAAGCCGATGTTTCTAATGTCGATGATACTTTGAAATCGCCCGAAATCTGCTCGTCTTATAGAACGCTGTTGAAAAGTCAGCTGGAAAACATTATTGATAGAATGAAAGTTTCTCCGAACCCCATCAAGATATTACTTGTGGGAGGAGGTTCCTTTATTGTTCCTGACGATATTGATCTAGATGGTTGTTCAGAGATAATCAAACCACCTTATTATGGTGTAGCTAACGCAATTGGCGCTGCTATAGGAAAGATTTCATCTACTGTTGTTGAGATGGCATCCATAAATGGTCTGGATGCTGTAGCAAAGAAGGAAAAGCTCAACCAGGTAAAGCAGCAAGCCATTGATGATATCGTCGAGAAAGGTGCAATTAGAGACACGGTTACCGCTGTCAATATTGTTAATGAAGCTATTCCTTATGTGAGCGACTTGTTCCATATTGAGATTAAAGTAATTGGTGACATTGACTATTCCTCAATCTTGTCATCTTCTCAAGGCTTACCAGACACCCTAGTAGACACTCAATTGGTCATTGAACAGAGAGACAGGTCGTTTGTCAAAGAGACAACATTGAACACACTCGATGATCTGCCAGTGGATCTAGATATCCGCAGTTACAGACCAAACATTAAAGACAGGGAATGGCTGGTTAGTGAGATGGACCTTGAGTTCATCCGAATTGGAGCCTATATTCTTGGATGTGGAGGAGGAGGAGATCCTTATACCAAAGCTTTGCAGGCTAAGGAAATGGTTAAAAGTGGTCATACGATGAAGATTATCGATATCAAGGATGTTCCTAAGTTTGTGGATAGACTGGAAGATATAAAGACAGTGCCAGTGGCAGCTTGCGGATCACCCACAGTCACCACAGAACAATTACAAGGGTATGAAGTACTGGATGCATTCCGGACATTACAGAAGCATTCAAAGATGAAGCCTAGTACAATATTGTCTTTGGAAATAGGCGGAGCCAACGGACTTCAAGGGCTATTATTAGGAGGGCTTCCGGAGTATAATTTGAGGGTCATTGATGCCGATCTTATGGGGAGAGCTTATCCTCTCATTTGGCAAGTGTCTCCAGTTGCTTTAAAACAATTCAAGAGTGATGAATCTAGAAATGTTCCGTTTTTCAGCCCTTCCTGCATCAGCGATGGGAATGGAAACGACGTTTACTTATCGAGGGTCAGGTCAGATAGTCATGCCGAGAATATCATCAGAAGTTCCTTAGGTGAGATGGGAAGCTATGTCGGTATGGCGTGTAGTCCCATGAATTACCATGATCTCCAGCATGTCACCATTCCCAATTCCTTATCTTTGGCCTGGAGAATTGGTAGAGGTGTGTGTCTGAGTAAACAAGACCATAACCCTTCACAACTGCCCAAGTACATATGTGACTCCATTGGAAGTAATTCCGGTAAATTGCTGTGCTACGGAAAAATAGCTGGTATTGAGAAGAAACTTCATAAGGGATTCGTTTTCGGAGAGTTGATCATCCAATCTGAGGAGCAACATGATAAGGGAAGACGAATTTTGATTCCATTCCAAAATGAGAATCTTTATATTAAGTATGAAGATACTCCAGAGAACGAGGTGATTGCTTCTGTTCCTGATCTCATTTCCGTCATAGATGCTGAGTCTGGGGAAGCGATCGGAACTCCTGATTACAGGTATGGATTGCATTGTTTTGTGCTTTTAATTAGACCAAGCAACTCCTGGACAAAATGCAAGGAGGCACTAGAAGTGGGTGGGCCAAAGGCTTTTGGGCTTGACATTGACTACGTGCCCACTTTTGAAGGCCAATCACCAAACCCGAAAAGTGTTATCGATGAGTATTCCAATTGATATATTTTTGGCGAGTTATATAATATGTAGTTATAATTAACATAATCATAAGTTTTACATTTTTCTTACATCTGCGAACTCTTCGCCATCTCATCCAGATGCAGATGCTAAAGTTAATACGGACCTTCAGTCATCCGTTTAGGTTGTACTCTTCTTCTTCAGGTCCCAAAGTCACTTCATTGAGTCAGGCAGTAAACTGCTTGAAGGATGGGTCCGACAAAGTTGGCATTCTCCGGTATAACGATCTTCTCAATAACGAAGAGCTGATAAAAAATTACAAAATTGACAATGAAAGTGTGCCTGATCACTTATATGAAGATGTCACGGAATCCTCTCAAAAACTGCTTAGCATGATAGAACAAGATCAACAGTTGAACAGAGATGACAAGTCTAAACTGTTTAATAATCTACTAAAAAATTTCATCCATATTGACTTTTCTTTGACGAATAAAGTGTTGAGGGAACTGGAAAAGTTGGAGAAAACTCCGCATGTTGTCACGGTAGGACATATCATCAAACACAACCCAGGTAGAGTGAAAACTAGTTTTGAAATTTATAAAGACTTCATGAAGATTGAAGAATTCAGGAACCAGTTGAACAGCCTAGAGAAAGAAAGTGACTTCTTGCACTCCCAGACTTTACAAAAAGTCGTATATGGTGACAAGAGTGATATGGAAGATGGCTACAAGTTGAATGAGGAACGAATCAAAAGGGCGTTGTCGTTAATATCGTTGTTGAACGAAAAGCAAGTTGATGAGGACACCCAGAGAAAATTGTTGTCCTCAAGCATCGAAGTGGGAACATTGGCTGATCTGTTAGACAGTGCAGTCATCAGCAGAGAGATATTAGAGTCGTATCTTTTCACTGGAGACAATAGTGAAATATCTAACGAGAACAAGGCCAGTTTATGGGTCCAATACTTTAAAGAGCTTTCGACTAAGAACGAGCCAGTTCCATTGGAAAAAATAGCCAAGATATTGCCCATTCTAGCCAAAACCAAAGAGTTCCAGTCTGACTTTGACTCCCTCATTGAGTACATTGTTGCCAACAATTTAGATACTAAATCCACGTGGGACGGGATTATCATCCGTGCCAAGTTAATCAATAGTATCGGTATTGGAAACAAAGACTTGAACAGGGCGTTGGAGTTTCACAACAAGTATCAAGATCTGCGAGGCCAACCATTGGAATTCATCAACTCGGCAACTATATTGGTACTAGGTTACCATTCTGCCCTAAATGAAAACGACAAACTACTGCCCCTGATGAATGCTCTTACTCCGCCAGAGTCTGTTCCCATAAAGGTACTCCAATGTTTTATTTTGACATATGGAGGGCTAGGAAGGACACAAGACGCACTGGACCTATACAACCGCTACATTGGTGACGTTAGCAAAGAAAATGATCCGAAAAGCCACATTTCCCAATCTTTAATGTTGACAGAATCCGTAGTGATGGCATATCTGTACAACCATGACCGTGAGTTTGCATATCTATTGAACGATGGTGTCATTACCAATAAAGTAATTGAGGGGGATACTTCCATTAATCGTTTGAAACTACTTTTCAAGAAATACGGTCAGGCGATCAGTGATGAAAAAGACACAGACTCATCCAGAGAACAATTGAAGATCCAATTACTAGACGCACTAGAGTCACTATGAACTGGACCCTGGTTCCTGCTTCCCAATCGGAATCCTCATTATCGGGGATTGGAACCCGCTCACTATGGATCCCTCACACTTGGAGAACCATCACGTATAGGCACGTGACTACGTCTATTTTTCAGATTTCTGGAGAAAATGTATCAGTATATTGTATCTATAGTTCCCACTGAATAATCCAGTATAACCACCAAGCATAGAGAAGATGGCTACCAATATCACATGGCATGAAAACCTCACTCATGATGAGCGCAAAGAACTGACCAAACAAGGTGGTGTCACAGTTTGGCTTACTGGACTGAGCGCCAGTGGAAAGAGCACTATTGGGTGTGCCTTGGAGCAGAGTCTTCTACAAAGAGGAAACAACGCATACAGACTTGACGGTGACAACATTCGTTTCGGGTTGAACAAGGATCTGGGATTCAGCGAAGACGACCGTAATGAAAACATCAGAAGAATCAGCGAGGTTTCCAAGTTGTTTGCAGACTCTTGTTCCGTTGCTATTACTTCATTCATTTCGCCTTACAGAGAAGAGAGAAGAAAAGCCAGAGAGCTGCACGACAAGGATGGACTACCATTCGTCGAGGTGTACGTTGACGTGCCTATAGAGGTCGCTGAACAAAGAGACCCCAAGGGTTTGTACAAGAAGGCAAGAGAGGGAATCATCAAGGAATTCACTGGTATCTCTGCTCCTTATGAAGCACCTGAGAAACCTGAGTTGCACGTTCACACAGACAAGCAAACTGTTGAGGAGAGTGCTAAAATCATCATTGATTATTTATTGGAAAAGCAATTAATCAAATAGATTTTGTAGACGAGATGAGTTTTTAAGTTATTATTATAGTTTATCCCTATTATTTTTTCTTCTCCAGTTTCTTCCGTTGAGCAACTAGCATTTTGAAGGCTGTCAACCATCGGATTAAGTCCTCTTCGTCTGAGGTGCTAAACTTCATTCTCTTTTCCTTGGTGATGAGCAAAAAGCACCACTTTCTGACCTTGCTCAACGGCTCTAGTTCGGTTACATCAATAATGCTTTTCAGATCGAAAACTTGAACTTGTTTATCCTCTTTAGACTTGAAAATTGACAGCTTCTTGTTAGTCAAGACCAGCTTGACAGTTTTCCATTGATTATAAGCTTTTAGTTTCTCTAGTGTTCCTTCTTGGATGAAGATCTCATTTTTCACAGAGACAAGATCCGTATCATTATGTTCTTTGATGCGTGGCAGGTCAGGGCTCGCAAAAGAACGCGTAGGTTCGTGAGGAGTGACAGGCGTGTCAGAAACCGAACTCAAGTAATCATCAGCACCAGACCCAGAGGCGGAACCAGCTCCAGCTCCATTGGTATCTATCTTCAAACCTTCCAGAGGGATGTTATCAATTGCCTCGTCTGAACTTGTCGACGAGTTATCCAGTAGTTTATTCAAGGCTTGTATCCAATCATTGTAGGTCTTCTCATCTTGGCAGTACAGTTTGAGTTTCTTCTGGTTGCTGTAGATGATGAATTTATATTTCTTTTGCAGCGATCCTTTATTGTGCATGTAGTTTTCGTTTTCCAGCTTGTTGAAGCTTACCAAATTATTGATACTGATGACATTTAGGGCTTTGTGTTCGTTAGAGTCCTTGTACCAAGACAACTGGCAATCTCTGAGCACAAACCATCGTTTCTTGTAATTGTGTTTCGTCTTTGATTTCTTGTACAAATAGGAACTCAGGAGGACCTCGTTTGAGGCGCCTAAAGCGAGAACGCTGTCACTTCTCCCTCTTGACTTCGACTCTACCGTGGTGTGGTTCACAATCTCGTGCTGGGGATGGTGAGCGGAGAGCTTGGGCAAATGTGATAGCATGTTTGATAGTCAATAGATGTACTTGCAAAACTAGATGGATGGATGTGGATGTAAGAGAATTAAAGTGTAGCCGAACAGTTTTTTAAGACTGGAAACGCATACAGGGAACGAAACTAAAAAAACAGACAGAAGAGCTTAGGTAATCTTTAGCGCATAGTCCCTTCAAAACCCAGTACTTCTATTAGTGTGACTGTAACTCTTCGGGCTGACAACCAGACCTTTTCCTTTCATGGCACCTCTATAGATTGTTTCAATTATGTCTATCATTTCCTGTTTGTTTTGGAGTACAAAGTTGAGCTTGTTGTTGTTGCCTGTACCGAAATCACACATCATATGTTTGTTTCTGTGAAAGAACATGATCGTCATAGGGTCGTACAGTTCATACATTTCGTTGAAATCTGGCACCTCGTCGATGTTGACGAGGTAGCAGACTGCAAAGTTCTTAACTTCTTCGGTGACTCTGTAGAGAATCTCGTCCATCAACATGCAATCAGGGTCTGTTTCTCTTCCGAATCGAATGACGACCAGACGGGTATCCTCGGACAAAATTGCTTGGTCGACATGCCTGCCGTGTTAGTAGGAGATCAATTTGAGTAATTCTAATAAGATAAACGTACCATCCCGTGTGCAAATGAGGTAAAAAGACACTTCCCATGGTTAACAGGTGCTTACAGTTCCCTTGAGTTTTTCATAGATGCGACGTGATCTCGCTGTTTATGTAAGAATCCTGGTCACATGATCTACGTGTGGTAACCGTATTACAATGGGTGCAAGTCTGATTGGATTACGGTAGGGCCAAAAACGTGAAAAATACGAGAAACAGGATTACATCTCAGGCTTATCAAAACATGGCTAGCACAGCAAAAGAAGTTGCAAAACGGCTAGTTTCCGTTCTGGAGTCACTCCCCAAGGAAAGAATAGAACATTTTGCCTCTTTTCGAGATGTCCAGGCGGAGAGATTTGCCGTTATAGCTGGATTACCAACCAAATCCAAGGGCTTGAAGACCACTAAATCGAACAAGTCTATAGCAGAAATCGTCTCGTCGACTTTGAACAACAAAAGCGGACCTAAGGATACATTCAAGACAGACGTTTTAACCACACAAATACTAGAGCAGCAGTTAGTTTCCGCTGTAAATATTGCACAGAACAAGTACGCCACATACTATCCAGTCAGTTCGAAGCTATTGAAGCCAAAAGGCAACGCAAACTACTATACCAGGTTAGTGGGTGATCTGGAAAAGGGTGGTAAGCAGAAGGAAGGACTATTTTCGGGAATGATGACTGTTTTAACGGGAAAATATTAGGGGTTTAATTTATGCATGTAGATAGATATACCTGCTCAGCAGTTTTAATATGTGATGTTGGATTACTTTTTTGCGTATGTCAAGTGGCATTCATGAGATTTGATTTTGATGGTTTGGCCAAGGTTCTCTTTACAGACGATGGCCGCTGCCTCGTCTGTGAATTCTATCAGCGCAAGATTCCTTGGTTTCACCAAATTGATCTCCTTGAGGCCCTGGAACTTTTCAAATATCGATCTGATATCCGCAGATGTCAGTTCGGGGTCCACTTTTTGCAGCAGTAGCAGCTTGTTGGGTTCATTGTTAACCACAATCTTTATCCGTTTCGACTTTTGTTTCGGCTCATCAGAGGATCGTTTCCTACTTCTCTGTTCTTTCTCGTCTTTCCTTTTCTTCAGGTAACTCTCAAACTCCGTCTTGCTCAACGTTTTCTCTAACAGAGCATCGCTTTGGGTGGCAGCTTTTTGAATATCCAGCTGTTTATCGAAGACCAAAGATCCCTGGAGCGATTGTGCGGCATCCTTTGCGCTCTCTTCTTCTGCGTATGCTACGAACGCTTGTCCCTTCATTTTTAGATTCTTATGGGCTGTAATGGAGAGGACATCGCCATACGGTGAAAACAGTTCATCTAGCTTCTTCTTTAACGTGTTGACGGAGACCTTTTCGTTCAAGTTACGAAGGTAGAGACTGAGATGTTAGTACTTCATCCGCTGTGAAATCGGCAGTTTACTTACGTTGTCATGTCGCCAAAGCTGGTCCAGGGTTTACTCTGCTTCAGTTCAACAGCACGATCGTTCCAGTCGAGCAGTTAAAACCGAAGAGATCGAGCTTCCTAGGGTATGTCATGTGACTACTGAAAAATGCTCGTAGTAACCAGGGGAAAAAATGCGCTTGAAAAAGAAATTGCGCAGCTCATGATAGGAGCAGCAACTACTGAAGCTTTCTGCTGCTCTTACTTCGTAAGCGGACCCGTGAACGGGGGTGCTATCACCTAAGAAACATTACATAATAAATTGCCCAGAAGGATGCTTCAAAAAAAAAAAAAGCTTGGCAACCATCAAATTATCTAATAACCCTGGATGCATTTCATAAGAAACAAAAAAAAGATTCCCTGACAGGCGGGTCTTTGGTGATACTAGAACACGAGAACTTCGACAGAGAGAGCAAAACTAGCTGGAGGACCCCCTATCTCATCGCCGATTATTCTGCTGGAATTTGGACTATGGTGCGTCCCTAGAACACTTAAGTATGCATATTTATGCCCCAATATTGACTAGTGTTGTGCCTCTTGCAGCAAATGAACGGACATTTCCGCATTTCCTAAATTCCCTAAATTAACGTTTAGGGATCGTCAGCAGCAATCATGTTTCACTGCCATTTATCCAAAGACTAACTACAATTGATAGTAACTGAACCTTGGAGGAGCTCTGAATACACAGTCTCAAGATGATTGGATAACTTTCCTCTTTCCAGCCATGTTTTCTCGTTCTAAACTGAAACACTTACTATTCGGGAAAGCAGGTCCTTAAAAAAAAACCTTAAAATGGCAGATGATGGAATTACCTTAGATGCAGTAATCTCACTTTTTTTTTTTTTTGCTATTGTATGAACTGGCTTTAGCCTTCACCCTAATGGACAGTGGTTTCTTTTTCTCACGCTAGTCCTGTATAAAAGGCGATAATCGGAATTTTGGAACCCTAGATTGTCGAGATAAAGTATGTCTACCGGAAGTCTTAGTGATAAAGGCTCTCTAAGCACATCGCCAGCAGGAAACCAGACTGCTGCCACTCCTGCCACTCCTGCCACTCCCACTGGTCCAAAGAAAGTCGTTCCAAAGGTTGCGGGACTCCGTCAGAATAATGTCCATCTTTTCAACTTGGAAGAGAAAACCTACGGTGTAAAGAGAATTGAAGTTCTTGCTAAACAGTACAAGAGCCCACTTGCTTATGTCGTGTTCTTCTTTTCCATCTTTTTGGTCGCATACGCCTACGGTTTGGATGCTACTATGAGGTATACTTTGCAGGGCTACGCAACCTCGTCATACTCTGAGCATTCCAGATTAGCCACTGTTAACGTTGTTAGATCTGCCACTTCTGCTCTGGCACAGCCAATCTATGCCAGACTCTCTGATAACTTTGGACGTCTTGAATTGTTCCTCGTCTCAATTGTTTTGTACGTCGTTGGAACCATCGTCATGTCCCAGGCTTATGACTTCCCAAGGTTTGCTGGTGGATCGGTTCTATGGCAATTCGGCTACTCTGGTGTTATCATTTTGATCCAGATTATGTCTGCTGACGCCTCCACCTTGAACTGGAGGGTTGCATGTTCTTTTGTTGCAGCTCTTCCATTCATCATAAACACTTGGGTTTCAGGTGACATCATGGAGAGGGCCGCCGACAACTGGTCTTGGAATATTGGTTTCTGGGCTTTTGCATTCCCATTGGCATGTCTTCCACTCATCGGGTGTTTCCTGCACATGTGGTTCTTGTCCATCAAGAATGGTGACATGAAGAGGCTGAAGGAGGAGGACCAATCTGACTTCCGCAAGTTGGGATTCAAGAAGTTCCTAGTTGAGGTGTTCTTTTGGAAGTTGGACCTTGTGGGTCTATTTCTGTTGACCTTGGTTATTGGTCTCATTTTGGTTCCAATTTCCGTTGCTGGAGGTTTGCATAACCAATGGGCTACTGCCGACATTTTGGTCCCATTCCTCCTAGGCTGGGCTTGTATTCCTTTCTTTGCCATTTGGGAGGTCAAATATGCCCGTAATCCATTGCTGCCTTCGGATATGGTCAAAGACCGTGCCGTTTGGTCAGCATTGTTCATTGGTATCTTCTTGACCTTTATCTGGTACATGCAAGGTGACTTCTTATACGCTGTCCTGATTGTTTCAATGAACGAATCGACCAAATCAGCCCAGAGAATAGCATCGCTGTACTCATTCGCATCTGTCGTAACAGGTTCTCTACTTGGTCTCGTTTTGGTCCGTATTAGAAGATTGAAACCATTTGTTCTGTTTGGTGTTTCTGGTTGGATGCTTGCCTTTGGTCTTCTGATCCACTACAGGGGTGATACCCGTTCTCACGCTGGTATCATTGGAGCTCAAGTTCTGCTAGGTTTCTTTGCTGGTTTCTTTACCTACCCTGTCCAAGCATCGATCCAAGCGGTTGTTGATCACGAGCGTATGGCCATTGCCCTTGCACTGTACTTGACCTCTTACAATATCGGTGGTGCCATTGGTGGGGCTGTCTCCGGAGCTGTTTGGCAAGATATCATGCCAAGAGAGTTGAGAAATGGTTTTGCCGACTTTACCAACACTACTCTTCCATCCTTTGCTTATGGATCTCCATACTCGTTTATTATCGAGTATCCATGGGGCACTCCAGAGAGAGAAGTTGTAGTAGAGGCTTACCGTTACACGCAGAAGATCTTGTGTATCATTGGTCTCTGTTTGTGTATTCCTTTGATTGGAGCTGCCCTCTTGCTGAGAAACCCAGAATTGAAGTCTGTCCAGTCATTCGAGATGGTCCACACCTCTTCTGATGAAGAGGGTGAGAAGGATGAGAAGTACTACGAAACTAACGGGTACAAAGCTGAGAAAAACAGCCTTTGGCAACGTATGATGAACCTCTTCAAACTCTGAGCGATCTTATCTAGAACTTTAATTTACGTATAATGTATAATAATCTATGGATATCTCCGTATATGATAAGTATCGGTGTGCCGAATTGCGCGTGCATATACATATACAGGGGCTCGAATGCTTCTGAGAAACGTCATTTTTCTTTCTAGAGAAAAGCCATTCTTACTTAAAGCAACTAATTAAACAGCAAGATAATACCTCATTATATGGTGAATATTCCAGATAAACCGATCAACTCTGACAACCCCGTGCGAATTGCCCTGTTGGGCCCTTCAAATTCAGGAAAATCGGCTTTTGTACAACAAGCGGTGCATGATACATTTATAGAAACTTATTACCCTACCAGGCATATTGTACCAACTGTGTTTGAATTTCGACCGACTAATCTCTCAAGCAGACAGATCCTGGACTTCAATGCCTCGCTGAGTCACATGGAAAATGTGGACAGCGACTCTTCGTTGCGGATTGGATATGCTACGTCTGTGACCCTTCATCACAATGAGCTGATAAGGCTCTCAGATCGCAGTTATCCAAAAAACTCCAGTCACAACGAAATCTACACGACAGTTTCGAGTGAATCGTCGCTGAAGACCAGTAGGACGTCGATCAAAGCGTGTAATGCCGTTTTATCACCCGTTGCCTCTGCTACTTCGTATGAACCTCCCTTCACTACTCCCATTCTCGTAGAGCTAGTGGACACCCCGCCCTACAACCGAAGACAGATTGTACCATTTCTTCAAGCAAGTGTGGACTCCAAGCTACCGTCAGAACTACACAACCCAGATCCAGAGACAAGGAAGGATACGCAAGTTCAGCCTCTTTTGGTTGCCAGTGGTGCCAGTGAAATGAATGGATCGATAGATGGTTATCTTTTCTTCTATTCTTGTGTCCCTTCTTTAAATCCTCCAGCGTATTCAGAGGCTCTCGTACCCA
Source organism: Komagataella mondaviorum (assembly GCA_023213015.1). NCBI lineage: Eukaryota > Fungi > Ascomycota > Pichiomycetes > Pichiales > Pichiaceae > Komagataella > Komagataella mondaviorum. The sequence continues at coordinate 530,634 of JAKWBA010000005.1, read as the reverse complement.
AAGAAGGCCAGGCTGAAGACGAGGAGACCACATTTGAAGAACTAATTGACAGTAACGATCCGATCAGTATAATAAAGTCCATCAAACTGGCAGTAGTGGACGCCTGGAAAGGCTACAATCAGTATAAAAAGAGCTGGCTAGATGGCGAAGAATGCGACGTCTACTCTCTATCCAACAGCATCAAGTTGCTGTGGAAATCTGCCAACAACAAGATGACGTCAAACACCCCTCAAATGAACAAACTCAAACCCACAAAGACATCTACATCTTCAGTTGACGAGAAACTCCGAGATGAACTACAAAACTACAGAGACCTACCGCCGGTCACAATTGTCTGCACACACGCGGACTCTCCTTTGAAATCACCAGTGCTCATAGAGAAAGGAAAGAAATTGGCGCGCGAGTGGAACTGTGGATTTGCTCTTCTCAGCAATTCATCCGGATCAAACGCTCAGGAGTGTCTAGCATTAACCATCAGAGAGGTAGCAGAAAGGAACAAGGCCAAGTCCGCTTCCAACAGTAAAAGAAATAAACTGGTACAAAAGTTGATGCACCTGAGTTAAGTAAGTAACCAAATCGAACATTTTTTCTTTTGATGTATTAGGCGCGATGGACGCGTTAATCTCTTGGTTTTTTTTTGGCAAGATCCCTCCTTTTCCCTAGTTTAGAGCTTGACGAAATTCCGGTGCCTCAAAGGAACATAGAGCACCAGATGGACGGAACTTCCCTAATGGCCACTATCCAAGAGGAGAATGGTGGTGTGGAGTTTAGTTTTGAGAAAGGTATGTATCACAGTTTTGGGGTTCCCCTTTTTTCTATGAGGGTGCCTGTCGTTATTGTTCAAGATCAGCCTGGCTAACTGATATAAAGAAGTTCCAAAGCAACAAAATAAATCCGAAGCTGGTGAAGTGATAACTCCTGTTATGAAATCTTCAGGAAAACTGTTGAGTCCTTTGAATTTAGTGAGCTATTCTGAACCCAGTCCTGCGAGATCAATAGACTCTATGGGATTTAAACATATTACTCCCCTGAATATTCTTTCCACTGAACTTGACAAAGAACACAAAAAGGCACTTCAAGATATCGGAATGCAGCAGAATGATGACAGACTTTCTCAAATACCTGGTACATTTATATATAACTTGCCTGATGACAATACGGACGAAAAGAACACAGAAATGGCTGCCAATGAGTTGGACAGGTTGAAACTCAACACAAATAAAAAGGAACCAAAAGGAAGTGCTCAGCTACTTGTTCAGGATGGATCCCATGGCAAATACAGACAAAGTGTGGCTTCTTCCTTGTTTTTCACTGCTTCTTCTGGATCTTCCAAAGCTTCTTACTCTCGGAATAATTCGTACGGAAATGATCTGGAAGGATTTGATGACGAGACTACGAGGCATAACGTCACTGAAACTCTTCATTCTAGGGAATACAGTGACGCTTCAAGTTCAGCTTTTTCCTATTCGAAAACTGCTGAAGTTATTACAGTTTCGAACAATTCTTTTCCTTCCAATTCTTCAGTCTTGGATGACTCCAAATCTAATAGATCTGATCTTTCACTAAGCCAGCCTTCAAGTAATGAGGAGGACTATGGCTTTTTCGATAACGGTCTTATGGAGCCATCCTATAATTTTAACCAGAATATGTCAAGCCCTATGGCCACTACTCCTTTGGTCGGAACTTTTGAAGAAGATAATGACGTGACCCCAAAAATCAACCAAACATCACCACCTCCTGGAATGACGAATTTTTATTCCTCTACGGAAACGTCTGAACCTAAGGGCTTGAATTTTCGAAATACAACTGTTTCAACCACTTCAAGTTTTTATCCCCCTAATACCAATAGCAACACACATAGAGACACGCTGGACGCTATCAATGAAAATGAAATTGATTCTAAAGACACCACTGACTCTTTGACTCGCAATAGCTCTCCCAGCTTTAAAGGCAATAATGAAGAACAGTTACGGAATTCAAGGATGAGTCTTCAAGTGTCCAAGGAAACTACCTTGAAAGATGATGGAGGTTCTACCATTCATAAGAATAATATTATTGGGGACCGCTCATCTCAACAAGTTATATCTGATAGCGATTATTCCTACTCTTCATTGTACGTTATTGCAATTCATAAATTTGATGCCACCACATTGCAATCAAGTAACGACTCGTCAATTTGTCTTTCTTTTGATAAAGGCGATTTGGTGTTTACATATCTGATAGATAAAAGTGGCTGGGGTGAAGTTATACTGCTGAATACCCTAAAGAGAGGCTGGGTTCCAATGAATTACTTCAAACCTGCGATCCCAGAATCCATACCCGAACAAGCCAAGAATCTCTCTCCTAATGCATACCTTGCTTTTTCAAAGAAACCTTTGTCCCGGTTGTTTGTGTCAAGCGCAAAGTTTTTATTAGAACCTACGACAAAGCCAATTTACTCATCATCGAGCAAGGAAATTAAAGGCTACTCTTTTGATAATGGCTCTATCAATGGAATAAGAGACGGTGTTCGAAGATTGTTAGAAGATACCAATTGTATCTCAAGGACAACGGACGTTGTGAAAACCAGACCAATTATTCGAAAGGTTCGCAAAAGCTTGTTACGTGATTGGTACAATCTCATGGTCAAAGCTCAACAATATAGAAACACTATTGATATAACTAAGATCGAAATCCTCCAACTAATGGTATATCAAGTTGTACGAAAGGCCATAGCGTTTTTGGAAATTTGGGGCTTGGAATCTGAGTCCATTGCTTCTGCACCTTCTGGTCAAGTGGAAAAATTCAATGAAGCTTTTCGATCTGATACCATGATAAATGGTGAAGGAACATTACCATACCTATCTGTATCGCCTTTTGCCAAGAACAGGTTACAAAAGATATACAAGTATAGTGTATCCTACCTATCAATTATCATGGGTCGATTGGACATAATTGAGAACAATTATGTTGGATGTAAATACCTCGAGAATTTGACTCACCAAATCATCAATCTGATGAAGGAGTTGTTGCTCATAGGGAAAACTTGTCAGGAGAAGCTTACAGATTACAACAATTACCGAAGTCAACTTGTAACACTCGATAACTCATTGGATATAATCCTTTCGCATATTAGTGAATTGGTCACGTCTGTTAAGGTCTTTATTTCTAGAACAATGAATCAGCTAGCTGCGCAAGGAAAGAAACAAATAACAGACAACTACAGTAAAATTGGTGGCAAGACAAGCGTTGCTGATGATGAGAACTACTACTACACCATTGAAGGTGGTAAAATCATCAGAACGTGTAGTAAGATGGTTGTGAAAATAGGTGAAGCAACAGCCACGTTGAAAGGTCTTTTAGATGTTACAAACGATTTCCAATTACCTGGAGAAAAGCAGCACATCGACTTTGATTCAGCAAAGGTTGACCCTTCAACGTTCATCAAGGCGTGCTCTGAGAGTTTGATGAAGAATAACCAGATTAGTGCCAAGGTACAAAAACATGTTCAGTCTAACAAGTCAGCTTCTGCCCGAAATATGAAGAATAATCGAAACTCAAAAAGATTTTCAATGTTCAAGAGTGGGATCCCTGGCGGGTTTGACTTGAAACCTGAGGCTTTGGATTCTCTATCAAACCTTTTGCCTGACGTTGCACCTTCTTCTCCTTTTATTTCGAATGATGAAGAATTTACGAAGTTCCAAAGTCCGAATGAAAATTCGGCTAACAATGAGCTTAAGGGCTATGAGTATCGCAATGACCTATACAAGTTTCAAGACCTATATGCTGATATGGAGTCAGAAATTGTCAGGAGCAATGAAGATGGTTCACTTCTTGGTGCATCATTTAGGGCTCTGGTCTACATGTTAACAAACGAAGCAGCGCCCCCTAACTACTTTTTCATATCTGTGTTCTTTCTGACATTTAGAATTTTTTCTACCAGTAATGATTTGCTTGAGGAATTAGTGATCAGATTTGATATTGATGACAAGTTAATGAAGAATGAATGGAAGATGGAATCCGTCGACCCAACCACAGCAGATTCCCTGACGCTTAAATCTAAACTGACGTCTAGAAGAAGGTTGATTTGTAAAACTTTTCGATTATGGATGGAAAGTTACTGGAAGCATAGTACGGATTATCCCCTTCTCGCCACTTTAATTAACTTCTTCAATGAAGGTATCAGTGAGTATTTGCCTCTTGAAGCAATGAAGTTGCTGGAGGTAGCTTCGAGTCTTATGAGTGATCCCCCAGTAGAAAATGAAAAGAGTCGCTTTGAGTACTACAACAGTATCGCCAATACCAAACAATTGGTTAGGAGGAAGATAATCGATACTAATGAAACTAGAGGGTTTTCAGGTTTATCTTTCTTCTCGTCAAGTGCTGAAGATGAGGTAAATGAACTGGAACGAATTGAAACGACTAGTTCCGTGACTTCTAGACTATCTCAAAAATCTATTGTCTTGCCCTCATCCCGCAGTTTGGTTAACTTGGGTTCGTTACTGTCAGATCAAGACACTGCCAAAATTCGTTCACTATGTTTGGGCTATAGAAGAATGTTACAAGGACACTGGCAGGTAAATGCATTCAACGATGCAATAAGCAAACAATTTCCAACAATTGACACAGATCATCAGATTGAGATGTGGTGGAAAATCTGCCAAGAAAGGTGGAAGCTTCCTGAAGCACCTCCTACTCTATTGAACTTCAACGTTAATGAGCTAGCAAAGCAACTAACGCTTCTTGAAAGTCGGTTATTTTGTTCAATCAAGGTTGAAGAACTCCTAAACCAAAACTTTACAGCCAAGAAACTAGATCTCAACCTCTCCCCTAATATTCATAGATCGGTTCTATTTACTAATTGCTTATCAGAATATGTGCTGGAAAGTATATTAAATCCAACGCTCACTTCAAAGCAGAGATCAGGTATATTCAAGCTTTGGTTGAAAATTGGAGCTTCATGCTTGGAATTGAGGAACTATAACTCGCTTGCAGCTATTATGACCTCCTTGCAGAGTTTTCTGCTAACAAGAATTAACGGTCTTATTTTGTCGTTGTCTTCTAAGAACAGGGAGCTGTATGATTATCTTATCACGATTATCCATCCTGAAAAAAATTACTCCATTTACAGAGGAAAATTAAGAGCCTTTTTGGAGTCTTCATCTTCCAAGATCCCAATTGTTCCTTATTTAAGTCTGTTCTTACAGGATCTGACATTTGTAGTGGATGGTAACTCTAACTACAGAAAGTCGACTAACAAGCTCCTTCCTCAGAAGTTGATTAATGTGGATAAGTACTACAAAGTAACATCCATAGTATCGAACTTGGAAGAGCTGCAAGTTCCTTACCCAGATATTCCGCCTGAACACTCTAATGTCGATAATTTATTCAACAAACTGCAGGGCCAGGTTGTTGGAAGAAGGTTCTCGGTATTCTCCCGAACTAGTAAGGCTAGTGGTATTGCGCTAAGTGAAAATGCTCTCAAATATGGAATAACAGGAATCTCTGAGTTCCAGGAGCTCATACTGTTGGAGATCTGGAAGGTGAAACAGTTGAATCTTGCAGATGAGGATAGGGCTTGGAAGTTGAGCTGTAAAATTCAACCTAGGGGTGATTAAGATATTAATACTTTCTATTATATATATCATTATAAATACAGGACACTATTAATAAACTTTTCGATCAAGTCTATTGCTGTTCCCTTTTCAAATTACCAATATAGTTAATGGCGGATCCAGCCTTGAAGAACTCCACTTGGTCCTTCGACATTGTGTGCTTACATGGAATTTCAAAAGACTCACCAGATCTCTTAGTAACTTTGATGTTGATGATACCACCATTGTCACCACCCTTCTCAAGCATGTCGATAAGGTTGGTAGTTTCCATCTTGTCTCCGGCGGACAATTTGTCATAATCCGATTCGTCAGCAAAAGTTAATGGCAACATACCTTGTTTCTTTAAGTTGGTCTCGTGAATTCTAGCAAACGATTTCACCAAAATAGCTTTTCCTCCAAGGAACCTAGGAGATAAAGCAGCGTGTTCTCTGGCAGAACCTTCACCATAGTTGTGCTCAGCAACAACAATCCAAGGGCGCTTTTCGTTCTTCCATTTGATCATGAGTTCGGGAATTCCGTAACTAGTACCATCTAAGTCATATGCTGTGTTGACTTCTCCCGTTTCCTTATTTTGAGCGCCGATTAAAGTGTTGTTGGAAATGTTCTCCAAATGGCCTTTGTATTTTAACCAAGCACCAGCAGCTGAAATGTGGTCAGTGGTACACTTACCTTCAACTTTCAAAAGTAGCGTGGTACTAAGTTCTTTACCATCCCAAACTTCAAAAGGATCTAGCAGTTGCAGTCTATCGGAATCTGGGGCAACATTGACTTGAACTTCAGGTACAGGTACTGGCTCCAATTCAGGGTAAAATTCCTCACGGCCAGCAATGAAACCGTGGCTAGGAAGCTCTTCTCCAGCAGGAGGTTGAAACTTGAACTCATCACCGTTTTGCAATTTAATAGACTGTGTAAGAGGGTTAAAGTTCATGTCTCCAGAGTAAATCATAGCGGTAACAATATCGGGAGATGTCAAAAAGTTCATGGTATTTCTGTTACCATCGTTTCTGGCTCTAAAGTTTCTGTTAAATGAGGTGAAAATAACATTAGTATCCTTTGGGGCATCGGCACCTCTGTCCCATTGACCAATACATGGGCCACAAGCATTGGCCAAAACAATAGCTCCATTCTTCTCAAAAGTCTCTATGAGCCCGTCTCTTTCTATGGTGGCTCTAATTTGCTCAGATCCTGGGGTCACAAAGAAGGGAATTTTGGGTTTTAATCCAGCTTCTTCTGCTTGTTTCATGATTGATACAGCCCTCGACATATCTTGGTATGAGGAGTTGGTACAGGAACCGATAAGACCTGCGGTGATGTTCTCGGGCCATTTGTTCTCCTTAGTGGTTTCACTCAATTTAGAAATAGGGGTAGAAAGATCAGGAGTGAAGGGGCCGTTTACACTTGGTTCCAAAGTGTTCAAATCGATCTCGACGACCTGATCATAGTGAGCACCTTCATCGGCAGTCATGAATCCGAAATTCTTGTTAACATCTCGGGCCAACTCTGCGATAGGACCTCTGTTGGTGGCTTTTAGATATCTGTAATGAGCATCTTGCATGGGAAACGTTGACGTGGTAGCACCAATTTCAGCACCCATGTTGCAAATAGTGGCCATACCAGTACATGAAAGCGATTTAACACCTTCTCCAAAGTATTCAACAATGAAGCCAGTACCACCTCTAACTGTGAGAAGTCCAGCTAAGTGGGTAATGATATCCTTCGGCGATGACCAACCACTCAGTTGACCAGTCAGTTTAACACCCAAAATCTTGGGGGCCTTCAGTTCCCATGGAGTTCCAGTTAGCGCATCAACGGCGTCTGCACCACCCACACCAATTGCAATAGCACCTAATCCTCCAGCATTTGGAGTGTGAGAGTCAGTACCTAACATCATCAAACCAGGAACAGAGAAGTTCTCTAGGACGATCTGATGAATGATACCAGAACCAGGGCCCCAAAACTGTATTCCGTACTTCTTTCCGCATGATTGCAAGAAATCAAAGACTTCTTTGTTGGTAGCGATGGATGATTTCAGATCAGACTTGGCTCCGTCTTTACCTACGATCAGATGGTCACAATGTATAGATCCAGGAACAGCGGTGTTTGGCATTCCACATGTCATAAACTGTAGTAAAGCCATCTGAGCTGAGGCATCTTGCATGGCCACACGGTCAGGGTTCAGCTTGAAGTATTCTACACCTCTGATATTTGCAGTGGATCCTTTTCCTACGGCCAGCTCCTCTGGTTCAACTAAATGTGAGTAGAGGATCTTCTCAGCCAGCGTCAATGGCTGATTGTTCAGGACCCTCTTGGCGACAGCTAGATTCTTCAAAAGTTTAGCATAGGGAGGTGTACGAGATTCAAATCCCTTTGGAGGAACTACTGAGTCCGTATTTATCGTCGTCGCCAGGCCTCTTTGGGAAGCACGGAGTGCTCTTACTCTACTGGCAAGCATCATTGAAAAATCTGGTCAGGATTTTTATTTGAACAAAAATTTCTGAGTTCCAGATGGAAGGATGAAAAAAATTTCAAAAAAAATTTACCAGTGAAAATGACCCAATCCAATCAAAGATCGGATATTGTCATTTGAAATCAGTCATAATAGTCATATCCTTATCGCGGATGCCAGATGCCTAATGTCGGTACGGTACGACAGATGTGAGATGTGCGATGCGAGATGTGAGGAGATGAGGTTTCTGGTGGGTGCTCCCGAGTTGGCCCGAAGAGCTGCCCGTCGTGGCAAGTCGTACGTGTACGTAATGCGGTACCTGGCTTGACTCGCTATCAACAATAACAGAGTAATGCAAACAAAGAAATAGGGTGATATGTGTGGAGGGTTATAAGCAAATTTCCATCCAATCACAGGAGGAAGCACTCACGCTGGGAATGCCTACCAAATCTCGTGGAAACTTTTAGCCGCGATGAACTCACGTGTGATCTAATTGCGTGCTGCATCAGAAAGTTCTGTTTATCTGAGGCCCTGAGGCCTTAGGTCACGACCATGCCTCAAACTCTAACTGTAAAATGCCAGCTGGAATGATCTACACGATAAGCGATGATGGGGGGAAGAGGAAGCCATCGATGCTTGGCTAAATTCCGGGAAATAATCCGTTCGGTTGCCGTGCCAGGTTCGTGTCGTCCCATAGCTTATCATTCTGTGGGATCTTCATGCGTTCTAAGGTTGATCTCTCCCAGAGGACAATAATGCGCATTTTTTGATCGAACTCCATGGATCGACACCATGAAATAAATGCAAGGTGCCAGTACCTGTTCGAGGTCATCTCACTGAACTTTCTAGAATGCCTGTGGGTGCTTCAAAGCAACCTCTCCCTTCACAGCAACCAGTAGATGTAGCACTGGTAACTCCCCTCTCCCACTCCTTTTCTGTCATAAGATACCTTCCCTCTCCGTGGTGCCAGCTTTTCTCTTCGGGTCGTTGTTCTCCTGGCAACCTTCTCTTGCAGGGATCACCAGGTTTTTGAGTTTGGGTAAAATCGGTCAAAGTTCAGCGTAGGTTTAGAGACTAGATTCTGGTTTTTTGCTTTGAAGGAGGAGGAGCAGGGTAAATAATAGCCACAGCACCCATACCCTATTTACATCAGAATATTCCTTAAGTACTCCAAATTCCTCCGACTCTGCTGCATCACCACCAACCACCAAGGCTACGAAACATTATTCAGAGAAGAACTCCTTCTTAAACAAATAGTAGTATCCTTACTTACAACTAGAGCGATCTACCCTTGAGCCCTTACTTTTACTTCCGATCCAAGATTATGGGACTTACCATGCTTTCACTCGGAAATCTTCACCATGACCAAGATAAGAAATCACTTAAAGAGAGGATATCATCAAAGCTTCACCTACACAACGACAACCAGCCAAAGGGCCCTCCGTTGTACGTAGAAACATCGAACCGTGAAAACGAGGCACAGGCAGTGAAGGGCGGCTCTGCCACTTCGTCGATTACACCCTCTGTGGGTACAGAGTCCATACATAGGGATTCGAACCTGATCTTTGAGAGATTGGTCCAGTCTCCTATCAATGTCTCATCTCCACCAAGGACGGCTCCTGTCGTCTCCTCGTCCTCCAACAGCAACAGCGTAGAGGTTTTGCTGTCATCTCCCAAGTCAGATGTGCCCCACCAGTTCCTGCGGAGAACTTCCTCCATGTCAGTGCCTCAACATTGCTGCACTGAGGATTTGACAGCTCCCGTCTTGGATGCAACTGCGGAGATCTTGTCTTCCAACGACGAAGAAGATCTCAATGAAGTAACCATTGTGTCCATGAAATCACCGAGGAGCAACTTCGGTGAGAAACTGTGCCACTGTCTCAGCAGACCTAACAGTGGTGCGAATACTAGCGCCAGCAGGTCTCCCAACATAGCGACCTATGCAGTACCCGAGTTTTCTCCTCCTACTTTCAGGAGACGCCCATCGGAAATACTGTCAGATAACTTCAGATCTAATGTTCGAAGATCTACATCGGTGATATCATTCAACAATCACAGCATCATACCTCCACCGTTGACTTTGAGCAGGACCCAATCTGGAATTGATCCTTCTAGCAGTCCACAACGAAAAAAGAGCATTAGTTTCTACACTTTCAATGATATCCTATCTATGGAGAAGTCTACGAAAGCCGCTAGACCTAGTACCACCGAATCCAAGAAACCAGAGCCTACACCCCTGATCGACGAGCAACTGGACGCCGAAGAAGTAGATCCACGGGTTTTCGACGGTTCGTCTCTAGCCGAAGAACAACAACAAGACCTCTCACACATTAGAACAAACAGTAACTACAGTATTTACAGTGATGACCAGAATGACGATCAGAATTGTTTCGAGGACGAGTTCAGAATTGAGGAATCCAACCCGATGACAAGTTGCTCGTTGAGTGACCTTATCCGAAGCAACACTGGTGAGCTTATCCGAAAGTCTTCTCATTTGTCCCCCAAATAGTGCATTTCTATTCAGGGGCAGTGGGATGCTTTTTGGTCTTCCTCTTTGCTTTGCCTTATTTTTTACTAGCCTTTTCTCACTGTAAAAGAAATCCTAAATAAATTTTCAGTCGCGCATATTTACCATAATAAAATTTTCGACATAAGAACATTTAATTCAGTTTCCTCTCTCTATTACATAACGCCTTTTCTCCCCAAGTGTTTAGTTGATGGGTTACAATAAGACTTGAATCGTACCTTATCTGCCTAATCATCTAATACTCAATGAATCACGATAGTCCGCTAACATCTGCGATTAACCAATCCGTAGATGTATCTTCGGAGTCCTCTTTGTCAAGAAAGGATTTCGACAACTTGATCAATCATTACCCGGAAGAATATGCCTCTCATGAGCAGAATATCCTTGGATTGACACAGTTACCAGAGCATGCTTGTAAATACTGTGGAGTAAGCAATCCACGCTGCGTTGTTCGGTGTGATGTTTGTAAGAAATGGTTCTGTAATGGCAAATCGGGAACTACTTCTCATATCGTCAGTCATATGGTGCTCTCTCGTCATCATGAAGTTTCATTGCATTTGGAGTCAGATTTAGGCGAAACAGAGTTAGAGTGCTACAATTGTGGGAACAAAGACCCATTCATGCTAGGCTTTGTCAGCGCCAAAACCGATACTATTGTTGTCATCCTTTGTCGAATCCCCTGCTCCCAGGCCAAGGACAGTGATTGGAACACTGCAAACTGGCAACCATTAGTAGAAGAAAGGTGTTTCTTAGACTGGATCGCTGACCATCCAACCCCATTAGACATGGCCAACGCACGCACCATATCTCCTGTTGATATATCCAAGTTGGAAAGGCAGTGGAGATCTGACGAAAATGCAACTTTGGAAGATATCAAAGATTTGAGCATTACAGATGCTTTCAATCCTGTTTTGGACAGATATGTTGATGGTAAGGAATACCAACAGATTTTCTCTCCTTTAGTTGAGGCCACCGCACAGTATGACAAACAGCTTACCGAAAATCAAGGTCTCAACTACATTTCTGTTTCATGGTCTATGTCTCCGCATAATTACCACTTGGCAAAGTTTTCTTTATCCTCATACGATTCATCATACCTAAAAATTGCTGTTGGCGATGAGATTATTTTACACCATGATAGTGTAAAGGGAGAGAAATGGCAAGGTTCTGGATATGTCATAAAATTGCCTGCTTCATACTCCGAGGGATTCACTCTGGAATTGCAACCGCCTGTGAAACCGCCTACCGAGCAAACAGTTGGTTTCAGGGCAGAAATTGTCTGGAAAGGGACCAGCTTCCAGAGAATGCAAACCGCCCTAACTACTTTTGCTGAAAAGAAATCCATCAGTAAAGAACTCTATGATATTTTACTCGGACATGAACAAGAGCAGCCAGAGTTTACTGCCAAACTTCCAGATGTTATATCTGTTCCAAACTTCACACAATTGAATCCATCTCAAGTCAATGCTGTTAATTCTGTGCTTCGAAGAAGATTATCATTGATCCAAGGTCCACCTGGAACTGGTAAAACTGTTACATCTGCTACGATTGTTTACCATCTCGCTAAATCGAAAAAGAAGAAGGTTTTGGTTACAGCATCTTCCAACATTGCTGTTGATCATTTAGCGTCCAAATTGGAAGCTATAGGCTTGAAAGTAGTTCGTGTCACGGCAAGAAGCAGAGAAAATGTTGAATCCGCAATTGATCATCTAAGTCTCAGTAGCTTAGTGTCAAACACGAATAATCCCCTACTAAAGAAGTTGATCAAGAAGAAAGAGGAATTAGGAAGCCTATCAAAGAAAGATATGAACACCTACATATCACAGATTAAGAAAGCTGAAGCAGAAATACTTGCAGAAGCTCATGTTGTTTGTAGCACATGCTCTGGAGCTGGTGATAAAAGGTTATCTCACATCAAGTTTCCTTATGTATTGATAGATGAGAGTACCCAACCATCGGAACCAGAATCTTTGATCCCCATAGTCAAAGGTGCAAAGCAGGTAATTTTGGTAGGAGATCATCAGCAATTAGGTCCAGTTATTTTGCATAACGGCGCTGCCAAAGCCGGTCTGAGACAGTCATTGTTTGAAAGACTGATTAAACTGGGGCATATTCCTATCCGTTTAGAAGTGCAATACCGTATGCATCCATCACTTTCTGAATTTCCCAGCAACATGTTTTATGATGGCTCCTTACAGAATGGTGTGAGTCATGAACAACGACTAATCCGCCGATCCTCTTTCCCCTGGCCCGCACCTGGAATCCCGCTATTATTTTGGTCAAGTTATGGAACCGAAGAAATATCTTTGAGTGGGACTTCCTTTTTGAACAGATCAGAGGCAATGAACTGTGAAAAAATTATCTCTAAATTGTTGAATGACGGAATCAAGCCTAGTCAAATTGGTGTGATTACTCCTTACCAAGGGCAACGAGATTACATTGTTCAATATCTGTTGATGAATGGCTCTCATCCCGACCGTGAAATATATCGGGACGTTGAGGTTGCCTCCGTAGACGCATTTCAAGGGCGTGAGAAAGATTTCATTATTTTTTCATGTACCCGTTCTAATCATACAAACACCATCGGATTTTTGAGAGATGCAAGACGTTTAAACGTTGCCATTACAAGAGCTAAATATGGACTGTTTGTCCTTGGAAATATCAAGACCCTGCAAAAAGATCCATTATGGAATCGTTTTTTGGTTCATTTCAGAGACAAGGGCGCCTTGGTTGAAGGTAGACTGGATAGTTTTCAATTATACACAGCTTCCTTAGATTTCCCCAAATTCAAATCTTACGGTGACAATAACGGTACTTACGAGAACATTAATAAATCTAACCTGAATTCTAACGGAGCTGACACCAAATTCAATACAGCAGATTTCAGTTCCACTCCATTCTCATCGTTACATCCTTTCAATGCCAATATTGAAACAGAATCTCAGTACGTTTCCAATACAGGTATGCCATCCATTAGTCCATTTCCGAATCACTCGCAATGGATGAACCCCTCCATCGCCCAAGATAACGAAAATGCTCACTCATCAACTTCAGATGGCCCCCCAGTTGACCTTGGATTCATCCAAGGGCTAAACTTAGACGAGCCTATAAGTGAGCTTACAAGTCGCTTTAATAACCTATGATAGCTAATTAGTATGGAAAAATATATCCTATTTCTTTCCAAACAATCTTCGTAGAGATGTTCTTCTTTCAATTCCCATTTTCAAACTGTACAGACTTGAACTTTTCTTCAATGCTCCACCAACGTCACTAACAGAGTTTTTCTCCGTCTTTTTCGCAACCACCTCGTAGGACTCAAGAAAACGAGCTAAATCCAAAGTATCTAAGGCATCTGGCTTCTGGATCGTCTTGGCATAGACTATTTTGTTGTCGCTGTCCACGATGGCTTTTCTACGACACTCTTTTGCATATTGTTCCCATTGTTCGGAGGAAAACTGGTTAGGAAGTTGTGGGGCACTTAAAAGAGCCTTCACCGATTGCGTCTTCAACACAATAGAGGAAGCTTCACTTTGAAGATCTTTAAAGGAGAATTTCTTTTTGAACAGTAAACTATCCTCGTCCAAACCCAAATTTATGCTAGGACTTAAGGACCTAAATATATTTTCACTTCTATCTGAAAACTCGCTGAGTCCAAAATCTTCTTCATGATCGCCAAACAAGCTTCCAGTTCCATCTTCTTTCTCAAATTCCAAAACTCCAATGGTGAACTGATTACTATCATTAATTTGCTGTATTCTATGAGACTTCTTGAGGTCTTCTAGTGTTTTAGGTTTGCTAGTTGTCTTATCCTTATTGTGAAGGTGAATTAAGTTTACCAATTCAGTGAGCCTCAAATATTTGTCTATCAGATACGGCATCGTTGGCAGCTCTTCTTGTATCGAATCTGGAATGTTCAAAGGAGGCCGATCAACGTCGTCACTCATCTCCAAAATTTTCGGAGAAAAGTCCAACTTTCTAAATGTAATTTTGTCATAATATTGCAGAACTTTCTCGTAGTTCTTATCGATAAAACCGTTCAATGGAATTAAATGTGGCTCCTTGTGTTCAACAAACGATGATCTGTTTGCCATAGTAAGTAATACCTTGGCTATCAAAGTTAATGTACGTCCAACCATTCCTAGCTGATGGTCTTTTGTAAGGTAAAAAAGTTTGGGATTCAGAACTGTTGGACAAATAAATCTCAAAAATACAAAGGATGAAAGGGCGTTCAATGGAGTCTCTGTATCTGTGGGCTCAACTGCCTGCTCTACTTTGTGCCGTAAATGTTTCCATTGGTCTTTCAAAGGCGTGGGTAAGTCATTGGTTGTATTATAGAGTTGATCCCACAGCATTGAGACATATGCTACAAGGTTTTTCATATTCTCTTGAGCTCGTTCATTCCTTTTCTGCCTGACCATATCGTCATCCATTTCGGCTGCATTTGGTATCTCTATCATTCTTGGATCGACTTCACAGTCTTTTTTTTCCTCAGCAAGCCGCCTGACAAACAGCCCAATAACTTTCTCTAAATATTCGTGCCCAATTCGAAGTCCGTACTTCTCCAAGGATTTTGAAAGAATACTATTTCCTCTAAACAACGTGTTGAATGCATTTTTTGTGTGTATAAGGCTATCAGTATCTGTGGTTCCGTTTGCTGTGTGTGCAATTATAATGCGGTTGTTTCTAGTTATAGAGTCTATTGGTGTTAGTTCTGCTTCCATTAGTGCCGCAAACCAGGCATCTTCGGTTCCTAAAACTTGGTAGACATCTAGAACGATGCTAGATATTTCTTCCAAATCGTGGTTCAAGCCAGTCAGCGGTTTGATAAAGTCAATCATTTCGCCTGGGTTCAATCTATTCATAACTTTCTCCACCAGCTTGAAGTATTTTGGATTCAAAATATAATTCACTGACTGTTTTAAATTAATGGATATTTTTCCAAACTCTCTGGAATTAGAGAAGATTGTTAAACTTAGCTCTGAATCGTAGTGATCGTCTTTCACCATATCTGGTGTGATGTAGACAACCCCAATAGGTTCATCGTGAGGAGAATAATCATCAGTCTTGCACTTTTTAATCAATATATGAAAATACTGTAAACTGAGGGGAAGATTGAGCTGGAATAGTTCTTTCCAAAATATGTTCTTTTTCGTTTCGACAATGGCAGTTCGACACCATGTTGTTCCCCACAGAATCAGTTCACCATACACTTTCTCTGTCTTCGGCAGTTCATTGTAAAAGGAAGCTTCAACTATGTCCAATGAGACATCTTTGGACACACGCAGTCTATCAGTACTATAATCTAGTTTGAAATACTCTCGCCTGGCAAACGAGTTCAGTGTAACGTACCAGTCTTCAAAATCGATGTGAAGTGGGAATTGAATAATGATTCTATTGATGGTACTCCAACGAGTTTGATTTTCAGGAGATACTATAAATGACTGAGATTTCACCTTAGTTGGAAGTGGTTCAACAGTTTTGATTGTGTTCTGAAGTCTGAGTTCGTTGATTCGTCCCAGAAACAAACAGTTTTGGTTTTGAAATATTGAATGGTCCACTTGTCGGATTTCTGAACTGAAAAGTTTGGTAATATCAATTGAAAAAATAAGAGACCCATCGCTTTCAGAAAGCAACTCAAGCATACCATTAGAATTCAAGGCGCCCATTGCCATGAACCACGATTCTGTCACATTACTAACAGTAGTTGGGTATATTGGTACATTTGGTCCTTCGACAATGCTGACGTGTTTGTTCTTGGTTGGCACAGGGCCAAAAACTTTGAATCTACAGACCAGTAGCTGGGTCTTATCTGCTGGTTTGTCGGCCACTATAGGGCTGGTAGACTCCCATTTTCTAAGGATCCCCTCTGGCTTCAGGTTTTGCCAAACGATCAGATGGTCTAGTAAACGCTTGGTTTCGTTCCAGTTCGCACACCTGAGATATATATCCTTGGAGCTGGAAAACGTGGTCAAATGCAACTCCAGTGGGCTTCGAACCTGAACTGAACAAGACTGTAAGTTGGACGTGATTATAAGGGACCTGTTGGCGATTAATTCTCCATGAGACGTGATTTCGATTATTGTCAAAGCCTCATAGTTCTCTCCGTCGTAAGACCACTCTAGAGCAGTCTTGAACGATCCTCTGGACGACACCTCTCTCTTTTGGAGCGGAATGGGAGAACTTATATCCATGACTTCAGCACTCCTACTTCTCAAAGGAATGATTGAAATTATATGATGCAACCTCGAATTCTAGAAGCCTTCCGTCAAGTCAAGATGACGGAAGACGTTAATGAAAATAGGGATGAAGACTATATTTAAAGACGACTAGGCCCGGGTCAATAGGAATCGGTAAGAGTGTGAATTACGAAAGACAAGACTTCGGAGTTCATTGGAAGACATAAAAGAAATGCAATCTTGAAAGAACCCATGAAAAAGAGAGAATGACAAATCATGACGAGAGAAAGAAATTACATTGAAACGTTTGATTTGCTAAAGTTGTACTGGTTTTGTTGATCTATTTCATAGAAAATGCGTGAGGAGCCTCACCTTCAGGGCCAATAAATTCCGGCTCCCTCCAAGGTCCAATGTCGCTCAATAGTAACCCTCCCTCGGCATCAGGAACTTGAGACTCACCTCCAAACTTGACAGGAAGGTTTTCCTTGGGGATTTGCTTGAGCAACTCCGACTTGTAAGAAGACCCAAGGATGAAAATCTTGGAAACGGAAACTGGGTCCAGGAAAGGCTTGAATATCTTGAAAGCGGTCGAAAAACCAAACGGAGCGTTGATAAGGTAAAACTTACCCATTCTCTCAGGATAGTAGTTCTGACCAATATAAGATACCTCCTTTACGTAACCCATAACACTATAAGCAGAAGATATAGTGATTCCTTTCAGATCCAAAATTGTACAGGAAGTTTCTATCAACACTCCCTTCTTTCTGGAACAAGCAGGTAACCTGTATTTGACAAAGGACTCGTATTCCCAAACTAGGTTCTTGACCATACGTTCCTGTGTGGTGATCTTCAACATCTCGTTGATATTAACCTTTCCGAGTTCCTCGTAGTATACAGGCCTGCCATCCTTGTCGGTTTTGTGATAGTATGTAGGGTACATTTGAGCAACCAAGGGTTTCTCCTCGTAGTGGAACTCTTCCAAGACATGGTCCACGTTTTCCTCTTTTCTCCATTTCTCACAGTTGACAAACATTTCGGTAGCTTTTGCTACGTCAAACTTTCTGGCACGGAGGAAACGAAGCTATGAATGAGTTAGTTTCTAAAATGATTGATTTGTGGTTGTTTTGGTTAAGCGAATACGTACCAGTGTAGCATCATCCAGTCTTTCAGAGTATCCTGCGGCTTTCAAACCTTCCCTGAAAGTATCCAGGGTCATTTGCTCCTTGTCAGTCAAATGACCAGGATATCCTGTCAGTCCCATCTCAGAAGGGGCAGTTACACTAGGATAGGAAGCGCTATTGTTGTTAGTGAGCTATCTTGGATATTGTTGATAATCCATCGAACTTACATGATTGTTTCTTCCTGTACTTTGTTAGTGGGCATTCATTTCCTGAGTGGTGATCTTTCAAGGCGAAAACTTACAGTGACGTCGGACATTTGTTCTTGGTTGTTGAGAAGAGATTATTTTTGTTAACTTGGGAGATTGAGATGTCTGCAGCGCAGTGAGAAACTGCGCAACGATATCTATTATGTAATCAGGTAATTAAGAAGGAGGGTGGGCAGCTTTGGCTGTTTAATCCGGATCATAGAGCTGTGGGCTGCATGTGCAAAGCTAAAGACTTTCTAATCAAACGGCAGCTTCAAGAATGAAATAAGCCTATAACTAATACGACTCTCCCGTTCCGTCCTCTCCGCAATCTCAGTCTCAACTCCACATTACGTTGGATGCTGGTTGGTGGATAAGAAACGCGCATTTATATGAGACTCCTCTATGTCTTAACGCGTCAAGAGATCTTGGATTGCAATGACAGATTTATCGTTCAACATTAAGTTCAATGAGTCTTGTCTCTCGCATAAAGGGGGGCCAAGTACCACTGAGGTTGTCACGGTGGAAGAACCGGCGCCAGCGTTTGAGCTAAACTTCAATTCGTCAATCCTTGCAAGCTCTTCAGCTCCTACCACGAGACCACAAATCATTGACCAAAGTAAAACGCTACATCTACAGAACGGAAGGAAGGTCTCTTTGAAAAGACGACAAAATCAGGCACTAGAAATAGAAGATATTGTCAAAAACAAAAGTTTTGATGTCGGCATAAAAGACATTTATCAGTCCTTGGAACTTCAAAGTATGGTGAAACCTGATCAGGAACCTAAATTGTCAAAGAAATGTTCCACTGCATTGTGGGCTGAAAAATGGAGACCCAGCAACTTTCTGGAGCTTGCTGGTAATGAGCGAACTAATAGGCATCTCCTTCATTGGCTAAGAATGTGGAGTAAGGCCGCCCATGGCGAACCACTACAGTCAGAGGAAGAGTCATTAGATATTCTACAACGCCCTCACAAGAAGATCCTGCTAATTCACGGACCTCCAGGGGCTGGTAAAACAACTGTAGCGCATATTATCGCCAAACAGCTTGGGTATGAAGTAGCTGAAATTAATGCTTCGGATGAACGAGCTGGTCCAGAAGTTAGAGAAAAGGTGCATACTGTACTAACCACTCAGTCGTTTAGTAAAAAACCTGTCTGCTTGATTGCCGATGAAGTGGATGGAAGTTCTGAACATGGGTTTATCAAAGTTCTATTAGACATCGTCAATAATGATGCCAAGGCAACGAAAAGTTTGCACTATTCAAACCTGTCCAAGGAGAAAAAAGCCAATCTGAGGCGGAAGTTATTGACTCGTCCTATAATTGCTATCTGCAATGATGTTTATACTAGGTCTCTGGATAAACTAAGGGCGGTCTCAGAGGTTGTAGCATTCCGTAAATCCAGCACCAGATCTGTAAAAGAACGACTGAAGCTTATTTGTGATGCAGAGAAAATAAATATATCTGAAAGGAATCTAAATGCAGTCATAGACATAACTGATTGTGATCTTCGATCCAGTTTGAACCTGCTGCAATTTCAAGGCGACAAACTTCAGAGTATTTTAGGTGATAGGGATACCAAAAGAAAAGATTCCCAGCTGAGTTGGTTTAGCATTGCTTTGAAATTATTCAAAAGAAACGCTAAAGTTGAGAAAAAAGTGCAATTCAAGGAACTCAGTACGTTATTGGATACGTCTGGGGTGTATGAAAGGGTATCAAATACATGTTTCAACTCATTACACAGCCTAACTTACCAGGATGCTCAATTTAGCAAACTATCTGAAATTGCGGATTGGTTATGGTTTTATGATTGCATTTCAAGTAGTATTTACGAGCACCAAGCACAAGATATGAGTAGATACGGAACCTTGATTCCACTGAAAATGTTTTTGAATTTCAGCGACATCAACAATACACATGAAACTGTCAATATGAAGAATAACACCAACCAGTATTTTGAGAAGAAGAAAGCGGTTACTGAAATAGTCAAATCAATTCATTCTAATCTGGAACCCTCTCTGTTTAGTTCTCTGAGACGCTCGGACATGGCATCCCAGACTCTACCTTATATTTATCACATTATACTGCCAAATTTCAAAAATATGGCTAGGCTGATTAGTTTAAAACCTGAAGAGAAAATCAAACTTACCGAGGCCGCAAAAGTTCTAAAGGAGTTTGGTTTCACCATTGAACAAGCTAAAGATGAAACTTTCACCTACATTCAAAAACTAGTTCCTCCCATTGAAACCGTTACAATCTGTGAGAACGACCCGTCGCACCAGAAAGCTTTAAACGCACGAACGAATCAAATTCTTCCGTACGTTGAGATTGAGCTGAAAAGGTTAAGCATCAGCAAGAGAACCCTGGCAACTTCTGAGCAAGACATCAAGAAGCTACAAAGAACCTCGAAGAGGAGGAATATCGAACATACGTCATCCAGAAATCAACAGTCAGGCTCGGCATCTCTTCAGGAGGGTGAGCGGTCTCGAGACCAACTGGGGACCTCGATAGATCTGTTTGCCAAACCGGTCGTCCTGAATGGAAACAAAGCCAGAGCGACCCCAGCTCCTCAGACAAACTCTCAAAGAGGTACTACTGGCCGTATTTGGGTCCGCTATAACGAAGGGTTCTCAAATGCAGTACGCAGAAACATCACATGGGAAGAATTGTGGGATTTTTAACCTATCCCCTATTCTTTCATGTAGCCCTTGCATATGTTACGTAATCATATACTGTACTAACCAACACCGTAGCATGGAGTTTTCGGCTCCAACGAATTATCGAAACCATCTCCTGTCCCTTAATCAGATCCCATTTTTTTTCCGTCAGTTGAAAGAAATTACAGTTTTTCCCACTTTCTTTTTCCAACCTGAAGTCAATCCATAGAAACTCATTATTTTCTTTTCTTCAATCATGAGGACGTTGACACTGTTGGTCTACTTAGTGACGGCTGCCTTAGCTTTCACCCCGCAGACAAACTCCCGAATTTTTAAGGGCTACCCAAAGAAAGTGGTTTATTTCGACGACACTGCAAGCGTTGTTTACCATGATGGCTCCGATAATGAGATATATCAGTCCAAGGACGATGGTGCCTCTTGGACTCAGCTAGATCTTGGTGGAGCATCTGCTCATCAAGTAGTTGTTCACCCCTTTGATCCCTCTACTGCCTATATCTTGACGACTGGTGAGACTCACTTCGTCACCACTGATAAGGGTTTTACTTGGGAAAAGGTATCCTCTCCAGAACCTCCAGCAGTCAACGAGTTTGCAACTTTGAGTCAGGAATCTTCCTCATTGACATTGAATTCCAAGAACTTTGAGTCTGTATTGTTTGCAGGACAATGTACGGATGGATCAGAGATTTGCAACAGAAAGTACTACTACTCCTTGGATAACATGAAAACTTTTAGTGAGCTTATTGAAGCTCACAGTTGTTTGTTTGTCGATACAGCTGATGCAATTTCAGGTGACCATTCCCCCAACGCTGTTATCTGTGCCATTACAAACCCTAAAGGAAACCTGTCTTTGGTCAAGACTAACAACTTTTTCAGGGACGGTATAGACTATGTCTCCACTGATGGCGGTCTTGTTGAGGATCCTGAGCTGCTAGGTGCCTCCCACAACTATATCCTAGCCGTTGGATCTCATCTTTTGCACAACCAAGACAAATTCGTATACATCTCATTTGATGGTTTCAACTTCAATAAAGTTAAACTCGATGGTGAAGTCAATGATCTCAAAATTTTGGACTCTTTACCTTCTTCAATTGCTATCTCTGCAGGTAATTCATTGTTTATCTCATCGAGTGGCTCAAGCTCCCTCAATGATGGCAGCGATAACAACTACTTCACCAGCAAGCTTTCCTCCTTGCACGTCAAGAATAACTTTGCTGACTACGAACTTATTGATGCTGTTGAGGGTGTCGTACTTGCAAACACCAACGAGGACGGAAACATCAGATCATTTATTAGCACCAATAATGGAAATTCTTGGAAACGACTACAGTTAAAGACTGGTTCACCATTGAATTTGCATTCTGTTGTCCAACGATCTTTATCTGATAATAGAGCTGATCCGGGTAAATATTATTCTACTCCTGTGCCAGGTCTTCTCTTTGGTGTTGGTAATGAGGGCTCCAGCCTGAGCTCTTATTCCAAGGGCGACACTTACGTTTCTACCGATGCAGGTACGTCTTGGACAAAAACTCTAGCTGGTCCCCATCTGTTTGAGGTTGGAGACTCAGGAAGCTTAATTATTGCTATTCCTCAATCTGGCCCCACCGATATTCTCAAGTTTTCCAAGGACTTCGGTTCATCGTGGACTACGGCTAGATTGGGACAATACATAACTGCCGATTTTATTACCACCACTCCTGACGCTACTTCCTTATCATTTTTGGTTGTTGGAACTAACAAGGACGACAAGTACATTGCCCAATCTTTGAACTTTGAAGGTGTATACGACACTACTTGCTCGGAGTCCGATTTTGAAGAGTGGTATGCTACTGATTTTGAAGGCCAGAAGATTTGTGTCATGGGACACAAGCAAAAATTCTCTAGAAGGAAACCTTCTGCTACTTGTTCAGTTAGCAAACTTTACCGAGAAGCAGAGTCTGTTCAGGAGAATTGTGTTTGCACTGAGGATGATTTTGAGTGCGCCCAAGGCTTCTCCAAAAATTCTGAAGGGAAATGTCTCGCTGACAATATCGAAGCAGAGCTGGCTTTACAGCGTAAGTTGTGTGTCAATGGTGCAAAGACTTATGAAGTGCCATCTGGTTACCAATTGATTCTTGGAAATACTTGCCAAGGCAGTTCCGATTTACAAACTCCTCTTCAGAAGAGATGTCCTGATCCAAAACCAATCCCACAATCTGAATCTCTGGATTCATCCTCTTCCGAAGAGGATGATAATCCTGATGAGGAAGAAGGTGCCCCTGAAGATTCAAAGGATGGTTTCAACGACGGTAAAGTAAAAGCCTCAGTATTCACATTTGACGGAAAAGTTACTGAGTATATTTACTTGGAACGTGATAGAGAAAACCCATCTGAAGATGAAACTTTGATCGCTGTTACGAACAGAAATCAAGCCTTTGTAACCCATAACCAAGGATACACATGGGAGCAAATCGCTCCTGGTGAGGATATCTTAAGCGTATATCTGGACAAGTACCATCGTAACAATGCTTACTTGCTTGCTGCTAACCAAAAAATCATCTATTCTAAAGATAGAGCAGATAACTGGAAGTCTTTCAGAACCCCAAGCATGCCAATTCCAGGTGTACGCCCTCTTTATTTCCACCCTTATCTCCCACATTACCTGATTTATGTTGGTCAAGAAGGATGTGATTCTCAATATTCAAAATCATGTCGTTCAGTTGCATATTTCTCCAAAAGTTACGGTAAGAGATGGAGACCGATCCAAGAGAATATTAACTCTTGTCAATTTGTAGGAGGGCTTCAAAAGAGAAACCATGATGAGTTGATAATCTGTGATAGACCAGCAACGGAGTCTAATGATTTCAAGTCTCAGATCTTTTGGTCCAAAGACTTGTTTGAAACTAAGACGGTTGCCTTGGAGAACACTATCGGGTTTGTCCAAGTCGCTGACTACTTGGTCGCTGCTACAGTTGAGCATAATGACGAACTTCGGGCCCATGTATCTATCGATGGTTATAATTGGGCAGATGCTTATTTTCCTCCAAACTTTAGGGTGGATAAACAACAAGCTTACACCACACTCTCAGGAGCTACAAAGTCGATCTTCCTTCATGTTACTACTAATCCTAGGGCAAACACTGAGTTTGGAACTATACTCAAATCAAATTCGAATGGTACCTCTTACGTTCTTTCACTTGAAAATGTTAACAGAGATTCTGTGGGATATGTTGATTTCGAACAAATGTCTGGTTTGGAAGGTGTAATTATTGTTAATACTGTTGATAATGCATCTGCAGCTAAGAAGGGATCTAGAAAGAAGTTGAAGTCAAAGATCACCTACAACGATGGTGCCCATTGGAGTTATATTGCTCCTCCTGCAATTGACTCAGACGGTAACAAATTTGCTTGCAAAGGTAAATCATTGGAAAAATGTTCGTTGAATTTGCATGGTTATACTGAGAGGGAAGACTACAGAGACACGTTCTCTTCTCAGTCTGCTATTGGTATGATGCTTGGTGTTGGAAATGTGGGTGAACATCTTGGAAACTATTATGATGGAAGCACTTTCCTTACAAAGGACGGAGGTATAACTTGGAAGGAGGTAAAGAAAGGAGTCTATCAGTGGGAATATGGTGACCAAGGTTCTGTTATTGTTCTTGTCAACGGTAAGGATAATACTAATACTTTGTACTACTCTGTTGATGAAGGTGACACGTTTGAAGAATTCCAATTTACCGACGAGCAAGTTACAGTACAGGATATCTCCACTGTGCCAAATGACAACTCCAGAAAGTTTTTACTTTTCACTAGAGTCCCATTGGCTAAAGGAGACAAGACTAGGATTTTCCAAATTGATTTCAGTCACTTACTTAACCGTAAGTGTTCTTTGGATTTGAGAAATGAGGATACAGATGACTTTGAACTGTGGTCCCCAAGCCACCCATACCAACCAGACAACTGTATGTTTGGACATGAGACCCAGTACTACAGAAAACTACCAGGAAGATTGTGTTACATTGGACCACGTCTTACTCAACCTCATAAAGTTTTGAGAAATTGTGCTTGTACTAAGGAAGATTATGAGTGTGACTTTAATTACTACAGAGATGAAAGTGGCATCTGTAGATTGGTGCCTGGATTCTCTCCGCCAGATCATTCTGAAGTATGCAATTCTGAAAGCCGTCCTGTTGAATACTGGGTTCCTACTGGTTACAGGAAGATCCCAATGTCCACATGTGAGGGAGGTAACGAAATGGATAAGGTTGATCCAAAGCCATGTCCTGGACGGGAGGAATCTTTTAGAGAAAAGTACGGAGCGTTGCGTGGTGTTGGTCTATTATTGGGAGGACTCATTGCTCTGGGTGTTGTTGGCTTTATCGGCCTTGTGCTCTACAAATATTATGATTCCAAGTTCGGCCAGATCAAGTTGGGCGAAGAAGGCAACTTTGAAGTCTTTGAAAGGGGTGGATTCTTATCTGAAGTGAACGCCATTGTAGGATCCATTCTTGTTACTGGAGTTGCCTCCGTTTCTCAGTTCGTCAGAACTATGTTTTTGAAACTAGGAGATGTTAAGAACAAGATTTTAGGAAATCCTAGAGGTAATCAAAATCTGCCATCCGCATACGTTGTTGCTGATGACCATGAAGATTTGTTAAATGACAGTTTCCATGACGATGACCAGACTGGGGACCTCTCCAGAGATCAATTCAGCGATGATGATATCATTAACAGCGAGGACGAGCGTCAATTATAACCAGCTCTCTAAACACGTTGTATATATTTATTAGACATGGCATGAGCGTAAGTGCATAGATTCAATTTATTCTAGGTTTTTTGTTTTGGGTGTTTCTTTCTTCCTCTTCTTCTTCCTCATCATCCTTTTCATCACCTTCTTCATCGCTAATATCCAGTTCCTCACTTGATGAATCACCCTCCATTTGACCAGTCAGGCAAGCCTGAGTATAGTACTTGGTGGAGTAAGGGAAAATATCGTCCACTAAAGTTCGGGTGAGTTCTTCGCCAGATCTAAACTCTTTTCCAGCTTTCTTTCCTGTCCACGAAAACCACGCAAAAAACGTTTTCATTCCCTTGCGATAGTTCTTCTTTCCCTCAGCAGATTTTTTATCCGTGATCTTGGAGGGGTTTATAGTATCGTAATCTTTAGGCCATTGGATGGAAGCAGGCTCAGACACCAGTTTTTCTTGATTTGTGTCCTCTTCCACTACTGACTTGAAATGTTTAGTCACAACTTGGGCTGGAATTTTACCATCTGAGTCATCAAACTCAACTGTTATGGAGAAATCACGAGGACTTTCTAGGTCCCATTCGACATAGATGTCAGTTATATTTTCAAGAAATCTCAAGTCATCTGTTTGTATGTATTCTGAAAAGTCTTCGTGCTCTGATAGAACAATAAACCAGTACTTTGGGATCTGTTTAGTGAGTTCCTGACGTTTCAAGTAAACATCTTTGCTTTTCTTAATTTTGAACAGTTCGACCTCTCTTTCCACTTTTTCCATGGCATTCTCGCAGGCAGCCAAATCGGAAAATATTAGTTCCAGTTTACGACTAGTTGTTAGTTTATTCAAGCCAGAGAAGACCTTTGTACGTGATGCTTACTCGTCTGACATGTTTGGTCGGAAGGGTCTAAAAGTAGTAATCAGGTTGAAGGACCCATATCTTGGGCCTCCTAAAAGTTTATATTGGAAAGTTTCGAGCATATTTATCTGTACATAAAGCCTTCAATTGAAATGCAAGTCCTACCACTAGTTTCTTCTCTTCCTTCTCGTGATTTCGGGAAGCTTGAATGGTACTTTTAGAACGGCAACCTTGTGAGTCTTCATCTCCGATCGTTTGACTCCCAACATCTCCGCTTCAGTAGCTGTGACTGGTTTGATGGTGCAACCTAAGACCTTTAATAGGTTGGAGAGCTTGGATGATTTTAGGGAGAGCTCTTGTGATAATGGAGGGATTTCAATCATGAACGAATCAATGTGTAAGATCAAGGCCAAAATGTATCCCAGCAGTTTGTCTTCGTTTTGAGGATCCACCAAAAATGATTGGTCTTTGCGTCTACCAAACAGACCTGCCTTCACAACAGTAAAGCGGTTTAGCACACCGCTGATGAGAGATTCTGGTGGATCGTTTAATGCTTCCACGAGCGCTTGTTTTTGGTGTAGTCTCCTGTTTCGGTAGGTACCAAGCAGTATTGATAAGTAGTAGAGCAGTTGAATTGTCTTCTTCTGCGTGTTTTTATCTAAAGTAGACTTCTCCAGATGAGAACGCAGGTAATGCGAGTCTTGAAAAGGAAACAGTTCCAGTCTCTTTTTCCAGTCTGTCTCTGCAAGAATTGCATCAACACGAAGGTACTTCCATTCGTGGCTTAGTACTATACCTTCAAGAGGGTAAATATCTTCCACATGCGTAGCATCCAGGTTGTAGGGAGGAACAGGTCTGAACTCGTCCAATTGAGTCTCCAGCTCCGCCCTTGATGGAAGTTGTTCGGTTGTGGTCTTGATCGAATCCACTATGTCAAGAGCTGATCCTTCCAGTTTGGAAGCATCCACTTTATTAATCTCATTACTGGTAATAGCCTTCTTGGCTTTCTTGGTACCGAAAGCTTGACCCAACGCATTTCTCTGTAACCTAGCATGAATACCTGCTTGTCTGACAGCGGGACCTGATAATTTTCTCTTTAACTTGGAAGTGACTTGCGACACTATTAGAGGAGCCTTATACAGCTCTACCGAGTTTGAATCTGAGTCGTAAATGGCTACACAGTAGTTACTGCTGTCCTCCGGGTCCGTTTGACCGTCGTATAAAAGTCTTTCATTTTCCCCATGAATAAGGTACTGGGGGTGTTTTTTCGATTTAGTCTGATACAGTCCAAATTCCGTATCCGAAGGAATGCGAAGTCCATTGAAGAAGTTTCCAATAGCAATGTCCGAGTCATCCTCATACGAAGCGACACGCAAATTGGAGGACGTATCCGATTTTGGTTCACCCATAGTTTGCAGAGGTAGGTGGAACTCTAAAAAATTTTCTCGATCTAAACTTTTTCAGATATGGTTAGATAAGCAAGATGACAGAGAAGATGAATTATGAGGGTACCAGAGTACCAGAGCCACCGAGTGTCAGCTGTTGAAGAAGGTTGCAGTTGGTTTACAGAGATCTTATTGTAGGGGGTATTAGTTATCTGTGCAGCTACATGGGCAATTAGGAAATGAAAAAAAAAATGATGAACGCTATGAGGTTCGAACTCATGCCTCTTACGAGACCCGATTACACCTGCGAAACGCAGGAAGTGCTAACACTTGAGTCGGGCGCCTTAGACCACTCGGCCAAACGTCCAATTTATAATTCTTACCCAAGTGAGGTGTTATATACTAGGGTTTCCTGAATTATGTTTATCTGTTTATTTGTTTATTTTAGTATCTCAAGCTTGGTAGAAAGAACCGAAGTAGGTTGAACCATCTAAAGTTTACATCTAGTACTTACGTGCGGTCATTAGTATCACTAGAAAGCAGGTTTACCTTTCTCGTGTACATTTTCTAAAAGTTATCTGTTATGAACAATAGTTAAAGTTTTGGTTCAACTTTGTTTAGTAAACATGCTCTCTCTCTTTGAAGTATTCCTTTGGGGTCTAATCTTGCCAATCAATCAATTGAGCAGCATTTTCTTATCAAGGCACCGAGTGATCGCAGAATTCCAGTTAAATCGTAAATACAGCTAGCTAGATCATTCCTGGTCTCAGAATTGAGTTAAGGACAGAATTTTATCGCACAATCGGTGAAATTTACTGATAACGACTAAACTCATTGAGATGACGTTCTCCAAGTTGTTACCATCTCCCAGTAACATCGAACGGATATTGTCAAATCGGGAAATAATCATTCAAAGTACCTGCATGAATCGCAGGACTGGACAGTACAACTCAAACAGAGACAATAGAAGAATAGCATCTAAACGTTCCCTTTCCTCCAAGTGAAATTTCCCTACACTCATTTTAGTTGCGTTTGCCTTGCCAAAGGATTAACAATTTTCAGAGAGGGGGTTTAGATTCTTGTTTATACAGGTGCGCATCCTCAAAAAAGAAAATTTCACGCTATCCACAAAAAGTACATACTAGAGAAAATGACCCTACTAATCCAATTAGGTGCTTGCACCAGAGATAATTTATTGAATCTTGGATAAAGAAAATCCCCAGTAGTGTCACGAGACCTAAGGAGCACTGGAGATTTAGCCTCTCGGGGTCGTTTGAGAAATTTAGACCGAACGGCCTCGCCAGATCAGGTAAGCGTGGTCCGCACCGGTCAGTTACTGAAGGTTAACTCTGTTATCACGCTGTGCGGTCTTGGATTATGGCAATCCTTCTATCGGTATGGAAATTATCATCTCGCCTAACCCGAAGCTTTGTCAGTTATCTGTCTGGGTGCATTAGACCCAATATACCTACATGCCAAGGTCGCACGAAACCTACAGCAAAATGCATATCAACTGTGTAAGATATTAGACAGCGTACCTCTAATAAGTTGCCTCAAATCAGGGTCATTTTCTATTATGCACCACCCTGGCTATAAATACTGCAGCTCCCGCCCTCTTATAACGCCCAAACTAAGTACTAGGAATACTAGAATATTCTAACAGTTTACACTATCCTCTATAGGTGTCTGTCCAGCTCTGCAATAAACTAGCCATTCGCGGTTTACTGTCCTGAAATAGATAAGAGTCAGCGCACGTTCTGCTCTTGCCTTGTGATTTCTTACTCGAAACAACAGTCCCTGTTTTTGCTGTCAGATTTTTTTTTATCGAGGTGTTGAAACTCTGTGGGTTTTATTTGCGATCTGTTATTGGTGACTTAGTTTTGCTAATCGAAAACACGGAAGAACTTACCCAATATGACGTTTTTGTCTGCTCTAAAACATCGCATCCAAGTGCCGAAGGATGAGAATGGTGCGGAGACTACGCACTTGCTTAATAGAGATATTATCCCTTTGCCCCCTAACAGAAGAACATGGACGGACTGGGATTTCGTAGGGTTTTGGGCCGTCATTGGTTTATCCGTCTTCACATGGCAAACCTGTTCTGCTCTGTTGTCTTTGGGCCTGAGCGTTTGGGAGTCCATGGTGGTTGTGATCATCAGTAAGACCCTTATTTTTTTGGTGGCCTTGAGTCATGGTTGGGGTGGAGGTGTCTGGCACGTCGGCTACCCCATGTATGGTAGATTCTCTTTCGGAATCCTTGGATCCTACCTGGTCGTCGGTCAAAGAATTGTTTTGTGTATTGTTTGGTACGCAGTCCAGAGTTTTACAGGTGCTATGATGTTGACCATTTGTCTGAGTAGTATCTTTCCAAGCTTCAACACATTGCACAACACGTTCCCAGAATCGTTGCCAATGACTCTGAAGCAGTTCATTGGTTTCATCGTTTACCACGTGTTGTCTATCCCTTTCCTCTACATCGCCCCAGAGAAACTGAAACATCCGTTCAGGTTCGTTTCTATAATATCTTTCATCACCATCTTTGGTGTGTCCATTGGATGCATGGTGAAAGCTAATGGTGGCGGAAGCTTACTAAGAACTTCTGGTGTTTCAATGTCATCCGCCGATAGAGGTATGGCTTGGATGCATGGTATCAACATACAGTTCAACTCTATCGCTGTTGGTCTTGCAAACCAACCTGATTTCTCCCGTTTCGTCCAAAGACCTGGTCAACAAGTTAAGGGCCAGGCTGTCTCCATCATGATTTTGGGTACTGTCGTTCCTCTTTTCGGTCTACTGGGAACTTCTGCTGCTGCTGAAGTTTACGGTGATGTTGCTGAGTTAAATCTTTGGAACCCTCCAAATATCCTTGACCAATGGTTGATTGAGAACTATTCGTCTAGAACTAGAGCCGCCGCATTCTTTGCAGCTTTCGGATTTTTCATCAGTACACTAGGTTTGAACACCATCGACAATGCTATCAGTGGTGGTATTGACCTGGCATCCATGGCTCCTAAATGGATCACTGTTCGTCGTGGTGCTTACATGATCATGCTTGTCTCAATTGCCATGAACCCATGGCAAATTGTGGCCAAGGCCTCCGTGTTCATTAATGTATTGGGTTCTTACGGTTGTTTCTTAGGTCCGATGATTGGTGTCATGACTTGCGATTACTACTTTGTACATAAGCAGAAACTCAAGCTGACACATCTCTTCAAACCAAGCAAGGAATCTATTTACTGGTATTACAAAGGATTTAACTGGAGAGCTTTCGTCGCTTGGATTTGTGGTTTTACACCTGGAATTACGGGATTCCCTAGTGTCAACCCTAACCTGACCAGTGTTCCTGAGGCTTGTATCAAGATGTTCTACATATCTTTCATCATTGGTTACCCGATCGGATTCTTAGTTTATCTGCTACTGAATAGGTTCTTCCCACCACCAGGTGTGGGTGAAGTCGATGACTATGACTACTACCATTCTTTCACTGAGAAGGAAGCTTTGAAGCTGGGAATGGCTCCAAGTTCTGAGTTAGACAGAACCAGTACCGATGATCGGATTAATATCCCCTATGACGAAAAGTCTTTCGGCTAATAGAAGTAGATAGTTAAACGAAACAATTTTGTATCTTACTCGCAAGAGATTGGCTAGTGTGTGGGCGACTCCTGTCCTGTTGACTCACAACTCACCACAAATAGGCATAGAGACTATTTCTGAGCAAATGAGTAGGCTACGTCGGAAACCCCTCACCACCCATGGAGTATAAAAGGATCTGTAAATTTCCCGAAGCAACTTCTTTTTTCTTTACCTTTATTTTATTCTTAGTTCTTATTCTTATCCAAGAAAATTGATATCAATTGTAAGTGACAGTTCACCCTTCTCCATCCGCAACGTCTAATTTACTAACATTGATCTACAGAAAATGTGAGCATCTTTTTGAGATGTCATGATAATAGGTGGAGTATTCTTAAATTATTGCTTTCAGCAAACCGGTGCCCATAAAGTGCCTCTTATTACAACAATGGGAGGCATTAAGGCTGAGATTATACGGTTGAACTTGAACTAGATAATACTAGCGAAAAGAATTGCTCTTTTTATTACGTCAAATGACGCTTTGTTTTATTGAAAGAAGTACTAACAAATATTAGGGCTCCTACCGCAGTTGAAACCCAAACCCAAACCACTCCAGCTTTCACCGAACCCCAGGTTCTGAAATTGAAGCAGAATGTTAGAAATCCAGACTCTTTGGTTGCTAACGCTGTTACCCCGGCTTTTGACTGGAACACCTTTGAGTTCGCTCCTATCCGCGAGTCAACTGTTTCTCGTGCTATGACCAAGCGCTACTTTGCCGACTTGGACAAGTACGCTGAATCTGATGTTGTCATTGTCGGGGCTGGTTCTGCTGGTCTGTCTGCTGCTTACACTTTGGGTAAGGCTAGACCTGACTTGAAGATTGCCATTATTGAATCAAACGTTGCCGTTGGTGGTGGTTGTTTCCTAGGTGGGCAATTGTTCTCTGCCATGGTCTTGAGAAAGCCTGCCCACTTGTTCCTGAACGACCTTGGATTGGAGTACGAGGATGAGGGAGATTACGTTGTTGTTAAACACGCAGCTTACTTCATCACCACTCTTTGTTCCAAGGTTCTGGCCCTTCCTAATATCAAGCTGTTCAATGCTACTGCTGTTGAAGACTTGCTGACTAGAAAGGATGAGAACGGTCAGATTCGTATTGCTGGTGTCGTAACCAACTGGACTTTGGTCACTATGCACCACCACGACCAATCTTGTATGGACCCCAACACTATCAATGCTAACGTTGTTCTGTCAGCTACTGGTCACGATGGTCCATTTGGTGCCTTCTGCATCAAGCGTGGTGTCGAGATTGGAGCTGTCAAGAAAATGGACGGTATGCGTGGTCTTGACATGAACAAGGCTGAGGATGCTGTTGTTAAGGGTGCCAGTGAGATCGCTCCCGGACTGGTTGTGGCTGGTATGGAGGTTGCTGAGCACTCTGGTTCCAACAGAATGGGTCCAACTTTCGGTGCCATGGCTCTTTCTGGAGTCAAGGCAGCAGAAGAGGTCTTGAAGGTTTTCGACGAGAGAAAGAAGCAGAACCAGCAATGCTACGGTGGTCTGTCTGCTTAAGCGTCTCTCGTCTTTAGTTGTTTAGTTTATGGCACTGGTTTTGGTCGACCTTTTTTTTAAGTAGCCTATGTATGCAGTTTATATGGTTGAAGATTGATTTGAGTTGACATGGTATCATTGTAGGAGTTCATGCTACTAAATATAGTTGGTAGACTTGAAAAGTGAATTTTCATTATTTAAGCTTGATACATACAGTTCGTTCTCTATTTAGGACCAATCATGTTCTCTGGTCTGACCCATTGGTCGAACTCTTCCTCGGAAAGAACGCCCAGTTCCAGAGCAGACTGTTTCAAGGTGAGGCCCTTAGCATGTGCGTTCTTAGCAACCTTGGATGCAGAGTCGTAACCAATCTTTGGGTTCAAAGCGGTAACCAACATCAAAGATTCGTGCAACAATTGGTTGATTCTGTCTGGGTTAGCTTCGATGCCATCCACACAGTGTAATCTGAAGGAGTTGCTACCATCAGCTAATAGTCTCACAGAAGACAACAAGTTGGAGATCATCACTGGTTTGAAAACGTTCAGCTCAAATTGACCAGAGGCACCTGCGAAAGTGATCGTTGAGTGGTTACCAAACACTTGGGTACAAAGCATAGTGACAGCCTCGTTTTGGGTTGGGTTAACTTTACCAGGCATAATGGATGAACCTGGCTCGTTGGCTGGCAGAGACAATTCTCCGTAACCACATCTTGGACCGGATCCCAAGTATCTGATATCATTGGCAATCTTGAATAAAGAAGTAGCCACAACGTTCAAGGCACCTGAAGCTTCAACAATGGCATCATGGGCAGCCAGAGCCTCAAATTTGTTGGGAGCTGTATAGAATTGCAGGCCAGTCAAACGAGTGACTTCTTCAGCGACCTTCTCGGCGAATCCTTTCTTAGTGTTCAAACCAGTACCAACGGCAGTACCACCTTGAGCAAGGAATCGAAGGGACTCCAAAGAGTTCTCAACACGGGCTATACCATTGGTAAGCTGTTGAACGTACCCAGAGAACTCCTGACCTAGAGTCAATGGTGTAGCATCCTGCAAGTGAGTTCTACCGATTTTAATGATATCTTTGAACTCTTCAGACTTAGCTTGGAAAGAATCTCTCAGTTTGGTCAACTCAGGAATCAGACTGTTGGTGATTTCAGTGACAGCAGCAATATGCATTACAGTGGGGAAAGTGTCGTTAGAAGACTGGGACATGTTCACATGGTCATTAGGATGAACAGGCTTCTTGGAACCCAATGTACCGCCCAAAAGTTCAATGGCTCTGTTAGAGATGACCTCGTTTGCGTTCATGTTGGATTGAGTACCGGAACCAGTCTGGAAGACCACCAAAGGGAAGTGGTCAATTAATTTACCATCAGCGACCTCAGTGGCAGCCTGTTGGATAGCATCAGAAAGTTTAGGATCGAGAACACCCAAGTCCTTGTTCACAATAGCAGTAGCCTTCTTCAAAGTACCAAAAGCTCGCACGACAGGTTCTGGCATTCTCTCTCTAATACCACCGATTTTGAAATTCTGGGAAGATCTTTGGGTTTGGGCTCCCCAGTACTTTTCATCAGGGACTTCAATTTCTCCAAAGGCATCGCTTTCCGTTCTCTTAGCGACGACAGTAGAGGAGAAGGCACGTACTGCGGCGGCTGATTGAGGGATCAACTTGGAAGAAGAGTTTCTAAGCATTTTTGAACAGAAAAAATAGTTTTCAGGGAGGGATTCGGGCGGATAAATGACGCTTCTTATATATGAAAAGAGGTTCAATGGAAGTTGTGAGGGTACCCCGGAAGAAGTCGTGTGGAAACGGGGACGCGGAGAATCGAATCCGAGGCGGAGATGAGATAATAGGGCACATCTGACATCTTTCAAACGGTATTCGATTAGAATGTATGAAATTTGAGTCGACGAACTGTCTTGGTAGATATAGTATGAAATAGAAGTAGATATGCAGTTAGTTGGAAATATTAACTAGGCTACATTGACAAGAACAGATAATAGTGTTTTCTGAATGGAAGATACTAATAAATCACTACCCAAGATGCACAGAGTGAGGTGCCTTCAAATTTCCTTCCGCTTAATGCAATAAGAAACTCACAATGGGAGAGCTTCATCGATGAATAACCTAATTCTCTCTCTGTGAGGTAATTTGGGCAGTTCCCATGATTGGTGCCCTTAATGTGGAGTTGCTCTCATTTAGAGCTGATCCGTGCGTCTCACTTTTACTCCCTACCGATTAGATGAAATTTCGATGAAAAACCTCCAAAGCCACCAGCCTCATTTATTTCCAGCCAAAGCAAGATCTTGGTTGCCCTCGCTAGTAACTTAGTACAACCCCCATACTGATGCCCAGTGTTGGCATGTGTAGTTTGTAGAACAGCATCATGACATTCCTGCCAGATGATGTCAATCTTGGCATACTCCCTCCCAGCTAGGTTGCGCGCTCCTTCCAGCAATAGAATACATAGCCATCTCCAGCCGCGCAGGTACAGACAGATAAACAATTTCCAATTATCCTTTTGATTATTCATCCAGGTTATGCTCAAAGACGTTTCAGAGTCCAACGACTCCGAAAACCAGAAGAGCAACCAACAGGAAAACAAAATGGACAGGTCAAAGAAAAAGAAGCCTTCCAACATAGGCCAACTGCCGGCCATAATCACCAACCCTTTGTCCAACATTTTCCTAGAGCAATCTGAAGATACGGATGTAGAGGAGAAAAGGGTAGAAAATGGTGAAGGAAATGAAATCTCGCACAAGGAGAAACCTCACCAAGAGTTCTACGACAATGAGAATAAACAAACTTCGAAGAAACATCGGCCGTCTTCCAGGAGACCCAAACCATTGACCAAAGGAGAAGAGAATGACGAAAACTTGGATAATAACTGGATTCAAAAATTTAAGCACGTGAGAACTCCCACACATCTGAGCTTCAACGATCAGCAGATATGGAAGGAGTTGAAACGACCATTCAAGAGGGATAAATCTGCCAAGGTTATACCTAAACGACAGCTCAATGATCGTTTAGACGGTTCTCGGCAGGAGGAGGACGAGGAGGATAGGGATACAAGAATCCGAGCAAAAGCAATCATTGACTCTCTGATTCTAGGCTCACCTTCCGTTCTATTAGCAGCTAGTATATTTCTAAGGGATGAACATGGAACAAGAAGGGCACCCCTGCTGCTAGGCTTGCTAGGTTTCAAGTTAAATGATGTGACAAGATCTACGGTGAAAGCCGATGAGTCTCTCTCTAAAAATAGAACATACAGATTTGACCTGGAATACGGTGTTGGTCCCACTAGACACAAGTGGTCAGTGACCAAAAGCATCAAGGATATTGCTGCTCTTCACTCTAGACTAAAGGTATCTTTTTTTCAAGAGAATACTTTGAGAGGTACGAAAGAAGTCGAGTTACCCAGATTTCCGAAAATCAGTAATTACATTCAAAAGTTCAAGCAGGCGCAGTATCACAAGAAAAGAGATGAAAAACAGCACTCAAGAGATCATAGCGCCTCTCTCAGAAGAGCCTCTCATTCAATAGACCAACAAGATGTTAATAGTGTCAGTTCATTGGGTTCCGTCCACTCGAATTCAAGCGCAAGAGAGCTATTCAACAACTTTGTGACTAGAATGTCCAGCGCCGTCCATCAAGCAGACTATAGAAATTATCCCCTCGATATGTCTTATACTTCTGTGTTTGAGGAGTACAAAGAGGCACTCGAGGATTATTTGAAAGAATTGCTGATCCTACTAACGCTGAGACCTCAGAGTAATAAACTGTTTCAGTTTTTTGAGCTCTCACCGGTAGGAGAACTTCTGGTTAACGATTCAGGGTTCCATGGGAAGCAGGGTTACCTCCGTGTTCGTTCAAGTGCCAGGACACAAGGGTGGAGAGTAGGTCATCTGAAGGTGAAGGAGTGGAAAGCCATGGTAGAAAGACATACAGCTAAATGGTTTTTGATTAAAGAAAGTTACATCATGTATGTGGCAGATATCTACTCAACTACACCTTTGGAGGTTTTTCTTGTCGATTCCTCTTTCAAATACAATTTCTCTGGTGACCAACATCACAAACTGATGGGGCCAGTAAATGACTCGCTAGAGGATTCCGATTTTGACGACGCTTCTTTGCAAGAGTTTTCATCCCAGAGTAAACAGCGGGATATTGCTCCTAGATTAACCATTTCAATTGAAAATGCGGAACGTAAGATAAAGATGATTGCTCAATCTGAAAGACAAATGAAGCTCTGGATTCAGTCAATAGCGATGATGGAAAAACACTCACAATGGGCAGACAAACACCGCTTTGATAGTTTTGCCCCTATTCGTAAAAACTGTTATGCTCAATGGTTTGTTGATGGTAGAGATTACATGTGGGCTGCTTCTTCAGCCATCGAGATGGCAAAGGACGTCATATATATCCATGATTGGTGGCTATCTCCTGAGTTGTATCTCAGAAGACCTGCAAACGGTAACCAACAGTGGCGTATTGACAGATTATTACTTAAAAAAGCAGAAGAGGGAGTTAAAATTTTCATCATTATATACCGAAATGTGGGTACCTTTGTTGTCACAGATTCCCTATGGACGAAGCATTCATTTCTTTCTTTACACCCGAACATATATGTGCTGAGATCACCCAACCAGCTGCTACAAAACACTTATTTCTGGGCCCATCATGAAAAGTTGTTAATTGTTGATCAAGCTGTTTGTTTTCTTGGGGGTATTGATCTCTGCTTTGGTCGTTTTGATACTCCTGACCATACTCTTACAGATTCCAATGAGAAGGCTTTTGAAGATGGCAGTGAAACAAATGATAAGGATCCTTTATCTTATCAAGTGTTTCCCGGTAAAGATTATTCGAACCCCCGTGTTAAGGATTTTTATTCATTGGAGAAGCCTTATGAAGACATGTATAATAGAGAAGAAGTACCTAGGATGCCATGGCATGATGTCCATATGGTATCATCAGGACAAATAGCTCGTGATTTATCTCGACATTTTGTTCAGCGTTGGAACTACCTGTTGAGGCAAAAAAGGCCTTCCAGGTCAACTCCTTTACTGCTACCCCCCGCAGATCTTACACCGGAAGAGTTAGAAAGTTCACAATTCAAAGGTACATGCGAGATCCAACTCTTGCGCTCCTCCTGTAATTGGTCCTTGGGTTTAAAAGAACACGAACAGAGCATCCAAAACGCATACCTTAAGCTGATTGAAACTTCCAACCATTTCATCTACATTGAAAACCAATTTTTCATTACTTCATCGGCCTGGCAGGGTGTTGTTATTGAAAATACAATTGGAGATGCTATTGTGGATAGAATTATTAGGGCTCGTAACGAGAACAAGACGTGGAAGGCTATCATTGTGATTCCATTACTTCCTGGCTTTGAGGCCAAAGTAGATGAGCCAGGAGCTTCATCTCTAAGAGTTATTGTCACATGTCAATACATGTCAATTTCTGTTGGTCCAACTTCAATCTTTGGAAAACTAAGGAAAGTAGGAATCGATCCTGACGATTACATTCAATTTTATTCTTTAAGAAAATGGGGATGCATTGGTAAGAAAAGAAGACTAGTCACTGAGCAACTTTATGTCCATGCTAAAACAATGATTGTAGATGACCGTTCTGTGATTATTGGGTCTGCCAATATAAACGAGCGTTCCATGAAAGGAACCCGAGATTCTGAAGTGGCTTCAATTATAAGGGATCGCAAGATGGTTCAAACAACAATGAACGGAGAGCCATACATGGCTGCAAAGTTTGCTCATAGTTTAAGAATGAGGTTAATGAGAGAACACCTAGGAGTTGATGTAGACATTTTGGAGATGGTGGAGAGAAGGTTTGATGATATTGAAACACTTGCAAGGACAAGTCTTGGAAAAAACGCTGCAACCGGAAAGTTCAAAAATGAAGAGCATAAAATCATGAGTGCAATGGTTGAACTTGCCTCCAGAGATGTACTAGGGATTAAAGAAGGAACATCCAAGTGGAGTTCATTTTTCAGTAGTCTCAAAACAGCGAATGGTAATGGTGATTCAGATCAAGTAGACTTACAAAATAAACTTCATGAGGCTCTGGAGAAAATAATTCACGGCGAGAATGAACCAGATTCAGATTCAGAGTCAGAGAGCTTTCCCACTGAGCCTCCTCATCCTTTACGCAGATCTTTTAACAACCGGGCTGGGCACGAGAATGCAGGACTTCGAGATGCAAAATCGTACTCAACTGATCCAAGAATTCACAATAATGATTCTCATAAGAAGGACATTGAAGGAAAGGGGCCAGATAATTATGGATCCCCGCATAGCAAGAAGTCTCGCAAGAGAATTACCAAGGTCTTGCAAGATTGGGCCCTAAAGGCGACCTCAGACTTACCTTATTCCGATGATGCTTTTGTTCCCAATCATGAAGAAGTAGTCCAGTTTTTGAACACGAAAGACCATGATCCAGATTCGGAAGGAGGCGAGGAGACAAATAATTGGAAGAATATCGAACGATGGGCTCTGTTAAAGCGAGTAGCATATCTGCAAAGGCTAACTTCCAAACAGCAGAGGGAGAGGGCCATTGAAAGAGAAAAGAGAGAAGCTTTAAACTGGAAATCAAAGAAACAGGGCGTATCTCCTGCTACTTCTTTAGACCAGACTCAGCATGCCACTCCCAATGGCTCCTCCGTGCAACCGGATAAAGTGAAGGTGTCAGGTGCTGATAGCGCCGTAGAACTAGGGGAGCATTTATCTGCCAAAGATGGAAGTGATGGGCATGGTGGCCCTGGACTAAACCATTCGGGTCCCCTTAGTTCAGATGAGCTATCGAACGTTAAGGTAGTACATCTCGAACCTCATGAGGTAAAGGATATCATTGAATCTTTGGAAAGTAGAGGAATTTCCAAACAAAGGTTCATAGATCCTTATGCATTTGAGGATCCTTTAGATGATGATTTCTATGAAGACTTATGGCATGACACAGCCTTCAGAAACACAGCCATTTTTAGAATGGTCTTCCACTGTCAGCCCGATGATGATGTTTTGACTTGGAACGACTATAAGAATTTCAGCAAGTTAGACACAGCATTCCACTTGGCTCAGAAAAAAAGGGAAAGCGGATTGACTCGTGTTGACAGTTCCGATGTCGACGCAAGCAATTCGCAGGACACCAGCATCAGCATTACCGACATTGAGAACAACACTAGTTACCAACGAGACAAAGTATTACAAAGCGAAGAAGATGCCGAGAAACCAAAACGTCAGCCGTTGCATGGGAAGCTGAAAAAGAAAGTTGCCGTTGGTGGCAGAAGACTTTCGTTCTCCTCCACCCATTCTGAGACCAGCACTATAGGAGAAGAGTCGGATATAGAACAGTCCACAGAAGGGTCTACTATTGAACAAACCAATACAGAAATTGATGAATCTGACAACATGAACACCGAAAAATCCAGGAAGACTAAAAGGAGAAGAAGATTATATCCATCCCGAAGAGTTGTAAGGAACATAAGGAACAGCGTACTTGATTGGTCTACGGCAGAGCTATTATTGAGCTATGTCCGCGGAAATCTAGTTCTGTTCCCAGTAGAATGGCTCATGACCGAAATCGAATCTGGCAACCTGTTCTACCGAACTGATAGACTGCCACCGATAGAAATTTATGACTAGAATGATGTTACTAGTAGCTTGTTTAGATATTATAATAAATCACGAAATCATTTGCGGAAAGATCCGCGAAATACATCAATCACTGATAAGATAAGGAACGATCCGTTAATGTCCAATTTGGAGGGTGACTGCAAACAGTATACAATGGGTTCAACACATCAAGCAAATTCCTCGCAGTCATCGAGTGTCAGCCCGCTCACAGAGACCAGCTCGACAGCGACGACTCCCGAAATTCCGAAGCAGAAAGCTAACCCGGGAGGGAGATTTTTCAACGAGTACTCCAAAAACATTCCTGGTCCTGTACATAGCCACTTACAAAGGATGGCTTCCACCGGAAAGGCACCATTAAAAGATGCCAACGATAAACGCCCTCAGTACATGTCGTCGTTGTACTCTGCGAAACGTCAATTTGGATCAAGAGATGGGACAGCCACTCGTTCCAGCAGAGGTTCCTTAGTTGTTCCATACGACGAGAGTGTCGTATTACCAGCATTAGTAAACCATGGCGCCAACGGCAGATCTGAACACAGCTTAGCTAAAAAGATAACCCCTCCGCTTGGATCGACGCAAGTCGGTTTCTCAAACGAAGGGGAACAACTTGACACTTTTTCGACTTACTTCCTGAAAAATAGGGCGAAACTGGATTCTAAAACAGGAGAGTCAGCATTCCTGTCTTATTATGAGAACAAGCAGAATGAAAAGAATGCAGGTGGTTTATCTTCCTCTGAAGCCACATCTTCAGACATACCAGGATTACCGATGTTAGACAATCTAATCAAAAATGAGGTGGCCAGCCCAGAGGTATTCCTGAACAACCCAACTCAACTTTTAAACACAGCAAGTAGCGACATTGAAAAGGGAAATGAAGCGGATCAGGCGTTCCTTCCATTGAAAAACGTGAATCTGGGAACTCATACAACAAGGACTCAACAAAAGCAATTAGCCATACGGGATTTACTGTTCAACGAGGAGAGACAGAACCGCAATAGTTCAAAATCTGGAACAGATCTTATACACTATCTGACAACTAGTTCGAATGATGGTAATGCGAATAATTGGAAGCACATTGGAATTCATGAGAGAGTACAGTTTGAGACCATCTCCAACGAATTGAGGAAGTTGGCTTTATTCAACCAGCGGCCAATGATTGACGCTGTGAAAAGAAATTCTGGAGGCTTCAAGCCAAAGAGCACTGATGCTTCTGCTCGACGTTTCTCTAATGATGCGGACTCCAAACGCTTACTGAGAGAAATGTCATTGAAAATCTGGCAAACCGGTGTTAGGGAGCATTTTACTGAAAGTTCAAATGATGAGTGATGGAGCGTAGATGGTGAACGATGACTGATGATGATGATGAATGATGTCCATGACTAGATTTATGTAGTGGTAGTAGGGTCTTGTCCCGATAGCCACAATTGTATATACGTGGTAATTGTGTATCTACGCGACATTTGACATCTCCTTTGACATTTTGAATTTGTTCGAGGACTGGGCATTGAAAATAGAGCACTTGACAGACTGGATCACACTGACAATGGTAGAAACGACTTCTACAGAACAGCAGGCCCAGAGCAGTTCACCAAAAGAGACTGTGAATGTACCTCAACAGGAAAGCAGAGAGACAAGAAAGCTTCTGGACGACGATTCTCATGAATCTCTAAAGCGAAAGAGAAAACTGGTAAGGGGGAATGTGATCCCCAACGAAAAGTACTCAGCATTTTCTTTGAGTAGCCGGGATAATGAAGACACGATAGCAAACTTAAATGAAGAAGCAACCAACGTTGAACTTGGTCAAAAACCAGCTTGGATGACGGAGGACGCTTTTAGACAGCACAAAGAGGATGAAGCATCTGTCAAACAACCATTGAGACGGAGAAAGCAAAAGCTGTCGATAGAAGAGCAACTCAAACAAGCAGAACAGAGAAGATTACAAGAGGAGAAAAGAGAGGAAAAGGAACATGAGCAATTGAGTCAAGCGTTTCACGAGGCCCCAAGTCAATCCCATGTGCACACCCAAGACATCGTCAGGAATCACTATAACACTAGAACCCATCTTGCTAGAAAGGAGGACCGTAATAAATCACCAATCATAAAGCTAAGACAATTCAATAATATCATAAAGTATATGCTTATTCTCATGTTTTCAAAGCCTGACATGACAGTTTTGGATTTGGGCTGTGGTAAAGGTGGTGATCTGTATAAATGGCAGTTGGCTAAAACATCTCTGTATATTGGAATAGACCTCTCAGATCAATCAATTATTGAGGCCATTCACCGATATAGAAGGAGTAGGAATGTTGACTTCAGAGTCGCTTTTATCACTGGTGACGCTTTTGAAACGTCCGTTGAAGAAATAGTAGCAGGCCAAGAAGAAGCCGAATTACCGGTGGACATTGTCAGTATGCAATTCTGCATGCATTATGCTTTTGAATCTGAAGCTAAGGCTCGGAAAATGCTAGAGAATGTATCCCACTCGCTCAAAAGGGGAGGTTATTTCATTGGAACCATCCCATCATCAGATTTCATAGTTGACAAAATTAAGGATCTCCCAGAAGGGGAAAGAAAGTGGGGAAATGAAATGTATTCTGTAGAGTTTGAGAATCCTCCCCCCAAAGACGGAGTGTTTAGACCTCCTTTCGGAAACATGTATACTTATTTTCTTCAAGATGCAGTCGATAACGTCCCGGAATATGTAGTTCCATTTGAAGCATTCAGAGCCCTTGCGTTGGAGTACGATTTAGAATTGAGGTATTCTAAACCATTTTTAGAGATGTTCGATCAAGAGTTCCCTAAATGGAACTATAAACTTCCTCAAGGAATCTCTAGGTCTCTAAGACAGCAAGATGGGAGCTACCAGGTTTTCGGGGCGGAAAGAGAGGCCATTGCCTTTTACAAATCATTTGCTTTCGAAAAGATGGGTATGTAAAGTTTTATGTAATAGTGTATCTTCCCTTTGATTTATCTTTAGTTTCTTGAAGAAGGGCTTCTATCATTTTTGCTTTGAAAAGAGATACAGCTTTATTCACAGATGCTTCAGAGTCAGCTTCAATAAGAAGATAGAGCTTAGGATCTTCGCCTTCTGAAGGAGCCTTTCCTGTAGGGTAGAACCTACCTTTTGATGTGATCGAGGCATTAGAAGCGTCAATGATATCAGATATGTTGACTCTATTGGTCATAGTCCAACGAACCTGTTGTGGCAAGTCATTGATCTGAATCGTGGCATTAAATTGCGTGGTATCATTGCCCAGAGGCTCACTACCGAAAACTACCTTGAATTCCTCCATTGGCTGATCTAACGGAGGCGGGGTGACAGTTACTCCTTGTGGCTTTTCCTTTTTGGTCTCTGTAGTCACCACATCATCTCCGTAGGCATTCTTTTCTAATTGCCTCTTCAACTCTCTTTCTTCTTGCAGCTTTTCTAGTCCTTTACCGCCATATCCAGAGCCTCTTTTAGCAGACCCGGTTTTCAGTTGTTCAATGAAAGTATTGGCTACAGTTTGAACATCATCTGGAACTTGTTGTTTACTGACTTTGAGAGCTCTAGAAACATCATAGGCAGCTCTATAGTCCTTTGCTGTTAAAAATGTTACCGCTTCACCAATGCTTCCGGCTCGACCAGTTCTACCAACCCTGTGGACATAATCTTCCATATGATTTGGGCTATCATAGTTGATTACAAGGTTTAATCTCTTTACGTCTAAACCTCTGGCAGCCACTGACGTAGCCACTAATATATCCGAATTTCCTGTCTTGAAATCTTGAATGATAAAATCTCTATCCATTTGTTCTTTTCCACCATGTAGGGATTGGGCATTGTAGCCTCTTTTTAGTAAGTTAGTCAGTAAGACATCAGCAGAATCTTGCCTCTCTACGAAAACCAATACTTTACCAGTGGGATCTTTACTCTTGAATGTTCCGAGCAGTTCTAATAATTTATTAAATCGTTCTTGCGGGTCTATCACAAGAACCGTTTGAGTGATAGTGTCTGCTACCACAGATCTCTCTCCAACAATAACCTCAAGAGGATTGTTTAATACTTTCTTGGCTAGCGCCTCCATTTTAGGTGGAAAGGTAGCAGAAAAAACCAACGTCTGCCTATCAGGCCTGGTATGAGGAATGATTTTCATAACTTGAGGTTCAAATCCCATATCAAACATTCTATCAGCTTCGTCCAAGACCAGGTAAGTCGTACGACTGAGGTTAGTTACTCTTCCACTATTGGCTGTCAAAAGATCTATCAATCTTCCAGGGGTACA
Source organism: Komagataella mondaviorum (assembly GCA_023213015.1). Classification (NCBI taxonomy): domain Eukaryota; kingdom Fungi; phylum Ascomycota; class Pichiomycetes; order Pichiales; family Pichiaceae; genus Komagataella; species Komagataella mondaviorum. The sequence continues at coordinate 485,852 of JAKWBA010000005.1, read as the reverse complement.
AACAGCAAAATGAACCCGCCTTTTAATGTCAGAAATTTGTTGACTAATCGATGAGCCTCCGTACACACATATACCCTTCAAATCTAAGGCCTTCATGAACGGTTTACATTCTTTGAATATCTGAAGAGCCAGCTCCCTAGTTGGCGTTAAAATAACCCCAATGGGGCCTTCTCCTGGTCCTGGATCTGATTGAGAGATGATTTGTCGAAACATGGGCAGAAGGAAAGCCAACGTTTTTCCCGAACCAGTTTTTGCAATTCCAATGAGGTCTTTTCCGGACATTAAGTTTGGTAGCGCTTCAGATTGTATAGGTGTAGGTACTTCATATTGCAAATCTTTAATCACAGACATGAATTGCTGAGGCAGAGCCAGTTGACTCCATTCAGTGATTGGGCGCTGAATATCTTTTCCCCTTATCTTTATATTGTGAATTGCTCTTATCGCTTGTACGTCTGTTTCTAGTAAAGAGGAAATGCTTTTGGGCTGGGTGTAGAACATTTTTTCAAAAGGTTCAGTGCTCGGTTCAATAAATTTGATGACCTTTTTATTCTTGTTCTTCAAGGTGTCTAGCAATGCTTGAGCATCGTCCTGGGGGTCATAAGACGTTGGCTCACTTTCCTGTGTTTCTTCGATAATAATGTTATGCGTCTTTTCATTCTCGGAGTTGAATTTTACTGGATTGGATTTCAACTCATTCAAAAGAGAATCCAAGTCAGCCTCAGGTTCCTTATTATCCTTGAGCATTTCAGTAGATTTCTGATTTCCGTTGACAAAGGAACCATTCTTTCTCTTCAGCTGAGTCTCTTCTTCCTCCTGATCAGAAAATAGCTTCAGACCTTTCACATGTTTCTGATGTCTGGTGTTCTGAATGCTCTTTTTTATGCCAAATCCTTTTACTTTCTTTATAGGAGGTTCCTGAGCTTGGGAATTATTTACGCTCTTTTCTTGCTCCTCTTTCTCCTTCTTCTTCTTCCAGAGAGCTAGCTTCTCTAACCTCTTTCTCTTCTTCTCCTCCAAAGAAAGTTCCATCCTATCGACTCGCTACTAAGTAAGCTCTCTCCAGCTTAAGGAACTCTGCACGCTCATCATTTTCCTTCGCGCCCTGTTTGTGGTTCAGTCTAATGCACCATCCGACATCCTTGGCATCTGACACCAATTATTTGATCTTCTGTTGCATCTGATGCTCATAGATAAGGGCCCAAATCATTTTTCGTCGACAGCCAAAAAGAAATTACTGCATCCGGTTGTTTCTACCACAATTCTTCCTTACCATAATCTATCACGTAGTATATGAGTCCGGAGAGAACACCGTTGTTGCCAGTGGCCAAACCGAGACCGCAACAAGAGGCAGCAAGCATTTCCTCCAAAGTTGAAGATCACAAGCTCACCACGTTTGGCGGTGTCTTCATCCCCACAACATTGAATGTGTTGTCGATCTTGATGTTCCTTCGTTTCGGGTTCATTCTTGGTCAGATGGGGATCTTAGGCTGTCTATTGCTGTTGGTGATGAGTTATACGATTGACTTGCTAACGACTGTGTCCATATCTGCAATTGCAACCAATGGAACAGTGAGGGGTGGTGGTGCTTACTACATGATAAGCCGTTCGTTGGGTGTTGAATTTGGTGGTGCAATAGGATTTATCTTTTTCATTGGACAAGTTTTGAATAGTTCCCTGAATGTTGCTGGTTTTATAGAACCTTTGATGGTGAATTTCAACACGGAATCTGGCTTGCTAGGCTCTTTATTACCTCCTGGAAAGTGGTTTGAGTTTGCCTATTGCTCGTTATTTCTGTTAATATGTACGTGTGTGGCGTTGATTGGATCCAGCTCTGTTTCAAAAGCTGGCACTTTTCTATGTTTTGCTTTGCTTATTGCTACGATCTCGGTACCCGTATCGACGCTATTCGTTCAACCTTTTGAGGTTCCTTCTATGAACTCATTCTATTCAGGACCTTCATTGGCGACTGCAAAGGCTAATATGTTTCCGCATTTCACAAAAGGTGCAGCTGGATCGCAAATAAAGGGCAGAGAGACATTTAACGACCTGTTTGGAATTTTTTTCCCAGCAACTGCAGGTATTTTTGCCGGTGCCTCCATGAGTGGAGACCTGAAGAGACCGTCGTATTCTATTCCAAGAGGCACTCTATGGGGACTTGCCATTACATTCGTTTGTTATGCATCGGTAATCATATCAATGGGTGTTTCCATACCAAGAGATTTGCTTCATAAGGATATTCAGGTTATACAGACAGTAAGCATGTCGAAACCATTGATCATCTTGGGAGAGTTGTCAACATCACTATTTTCTGTTATAGTTGGAATTGTGGGTGCCGCAAAAGTTTTACAAGCTATCGCCAGAGATAAAATATTTCCCGGAATTTCGTTGTTTGCCAAAGGGAATAAAAAAACTGATGATCCTACAATTGGCATTTTATTTACTTGGGTACTAACCCAGCTTTTCCTTTTTGCTGATATCAATAGGATTGCAACATTTATCACTATGGCTTTTCTCATGACATTCATAGTGACCAACCTTGCTTGTCTACTGCTGAAAATTGGCTCTGCTCCAAACTTTCGTCCAAGTTTCAAATACTTCAACACTGCAACTGCTTGCTTAGGTGCTGTCGCTTGCTTCTTGGCTATGTTTATTGTTGATGGCTTATCTGCTTGTTTGATCTTAATCTTCTTACTATTTTTGATTCTATTCATTCATTACACATCACCTCCGAAGCAATGGGGTGATGTTTCTCAATCCCTTATATATCACCAAGTGAGAAAATATTTGCTGAGATTGAGACAGGACAATGTCAAGTATTGGAGACCACAAGTATTGTTACTAGTAGATAACCCTAGGACTTCCTGGAACTTAATTCAGTTTTGCAATAGTTTGAAAAAAGGAGGCCTCTACGTTTTAGGCCATGTTATCATCACGGAAACATTCCAAGATAGATATAGAGAATTGAAACGCCAAAAACTGAAATGGACCCAATTCCGTGATTTCGCATCTCTAAAAGCTTTTGTGCAAATAGGAATTGGTCCCAATTTAGCCTGGGGTGTCAGAAATGTGTTCCTTGGATCCGGCCTTGGAGGAATGAAACCCAATATAACGGTATTGGGATTTTTTGATTTAAGTTCATATGCTCAACAACATCCAGATGCCTTAAGAACTTCAAGTAAAAGCTACGAACGCAACAATTATGAATACAATCATCAGCTTCCTGAACATATGCAGACTTTACCCACAGACTCTTGCAAAGCTGAACAGAGAGTCAATATCACTGAGTGGGTTAGAATAATTGAGGACTTGATCATCCTAGAAAGTAACGTGGCTGTTGCAAAAGGGTTCCCGAGACTTGAAATACCCAACAAGAACTCACCGGAAAAGTCGTCACAAGAGAAAACCTTCATTGATTTGTATCCTATCCAAATGAGCGCTCAAGTAACTAATACCCAGACCGCAAAGAGTGCTTTGACCACCAATTTTGACACATATACTTTGATCTTACAACTCGGAGCCATTTTGAATACCGTGCCTCAGTGGAAAAGGTCACATAAACTGAGAGTGGTAGTTTTCGTTGAATACCAAGAAGATGTTGAGGACGAAAAGCACAGGTTAACCCTGCTCTTGGAAGCGTTGAGAATCCAAGCTCAGATAAAAATCTTGGTATTAAGTGACGGGAAATACAAAGTATATGAGTATATCACCAAAGGCACGGTTACAGATGCAAGAATTATGGAGTCTATTTCAGAAGCTTTGAGTAAGGACGAATGGTGGAGTTCAGTATTAGAAGCTCGAAAGCACAGGAGCATGACCAAGAATCTTGTAGAACTCAACAAAACTGTTACTATTCCCTTTTCTAGGATGTCAAAGAGGAGATTGACAATGTCAAATTTACAAACAATGGGCGTCTCAATGAGCATGAAAACTAATAATTTAAATGACCCAGAAATCTCTAAACTGGAGTATTCTGACGATGATGATTACTATAGCGAAGACGACATGTCACTGTATTCTAATGCCATGCAGCCAAACCCAACCAATATATCTGAAGTTCACAATGGAGCATTACAAAAAGGTTTCAATGAAAGCTCTAGAAACATGTCAGCTGTGGCAGCTCTCCATAGAATGAAGGGCCCTGGCTCAGATAACTCAACAGTGGCTCGCAACCACACAAAGCCAGAGGGGCCTCCTACGACCAAACCCAAACTATCCAAGTATGGATCTACCTCTTCTATTCACAGTGGAACAATTACGCCGAAAAAACCTATTAAATCTGCTGCTTTCACGGCCAGTAGGATTCCTGCAGCACATGTTGTAGAAGATGCTGAGGGTGAAGAGCCGTCGATCATGTTTGTTCCTGAAACTGAGACCAATAAGCCAAAGCAGCCAACATTAAGGACTTCTACGACTAAGCTCAAAGCTCCAAGCTTGGATCGATCGCATGATGAATCCTCAGGAAGGGATACCACCGAGGTGAGCGAGGAAGATCCAGAGTCTAGCTCTGCGCAAGAGTTGGAATTTGAGGAAGATATACACTTCTCATTCAATGAGATAACCACAAAAGCGCAACATTTGATACTCAATGAGATCATGAAAAAAGTTTCTCTGAACAGTTCAGTCATTTTTTCTACTTTGCCAACTCCAGAGATTGGCTGTCATAATTCCGAGGCTGATTCTTTGGAGTACGTTCAAAGTTTGGATGTTTGGTGTGATGGGTTACCTCCTATTTTGTTAATCAACGCCCAGACTATGACTGTCACCACAGCTTTATAGTGTATAGCACAGTACTATATCCCATTGTATAGATACATAACGATAAGCGTCTGAACTGAATCGAAAATCGCGGATCTAGAGAAAACTTCCTTCAAGTATTTCAGCTCATCAAACATGCCTAGCCTCCTAGAGTCCCAAAGATCTTCCTTGGAGGAACTTGATCGGATAGAACTGGAAATAGCAGAGAGAATAAGGCGCAATCCTGATATTTATGAAGCTCATTTTGCACATAACTTGCTAGGAGGTGTTAAGAGACAGCCAAAACAAACTTTACTCCAACAACATGAAATCAAACACTTCTTGAACCAATATAGTAAGAAAAGCAATCAGATAAGCCAGGATGTGTTTAAAGATGGAGAAAAGCTTTCTGAAGAGGTGAAGGAGATACAATCAGACATTTCCGGTGGTTTTAAGCTGTTTAACCAGAGAATAGAGGAGTTGAAACTTAAACATAAAAAGTATCCAAACCAGCCTCTGGATGAACTTTCACAGCTTTACTCAATGTTCAGTAGTCAATTTGAAAGTGAAAGATATCCCAAAAAACGAAAAATCGTGTCTGCCTTTTGCTCTGACCTTAGACTTGACAATATCTTCTCTCTGGAAGAGAATTATGGCCAGTTCTTGGATCTATCAACATTTTACACACAGTGGCAAAATCTCCCAGGAAACAAAGAGTTTGATGTTACTCTTCATGGTTATATTTCAAATTTCAATAACTTTAAAAGATCGTTTTCATCTGTGAACAAAAATTCTATTGAATACCAAGCGTATTTGACAAGTCTTTACGGGTACTTGTGCGACTTTTGGATCAAGATACAACCACTCAACAAGCCGGAGAAAAATATACTGGTCTTGAACTCAAAAGGTGTAGAATTGCAAAATAAAAGTGACGAATCAATCCAGTTGAATCAAGACGGATCTGTGTTCTGTAAGCCATGCCAGAAGTTATTTGCAAAACAAACAGTATATGAGGGTCATTTAAAAGGTAAAAAGCATCTCAAGAATTTGAAGGCGAAAGAGAAGACACCAGGCCCAATGGATCAAGTTCCAGTCTTAGAGTTTAAAATACGTGAAATTAGTGTTCTTCTAGAGAAGCAGATCCAGGAGACCATCAAGAACGTAGAACGAAGATCTCACCTCTCCGAAAGGGAGAGACTTATGGATATTGAGGCCCGTCAACAAGAATCTGAAGATGAGTATGATCTAGAGTTGAATGAAGAAGAAACGCAAGCGAACTCAGACGACGAAGCTGCCGGAAACTTAGACAATGGATTAAAAGTAGCATTGGGACCTGACGGAAAACCAATTCCTTACTGGTTATGGAAACTAAACGGTCTTTCATTAGAGTTCAATTGCGAGTTATGTGGAAATGTAAAATATCACGGAAGAAAAGAGTTTGAGTCTCATTTCCAGGAGACAAGACATGGTCATGGACTAAGATGTCTAGGGGTCCAACCTCAGTTCTTTTCTTGGTTTAAGGATATCACCGATATCAATGAAGCAACAGAACTATGGCAAAACATCCAAAAAGAGCATAAGAAACTTAATGATTCAAATGAGAGCAACATCGAAACCGAAGATAGCGAAGGGAACGTCATGTCAGTGAAAGTCTACAACGAGTTGAAGAAGCAAGGTTTATTGTAACTTTCGTTAAAGTATGTATCTTGTACTATCTAACCTAACTATATTCACCAGGACAGTACTTTTTCAAGTAGGAGAGACACTCGGCCTTTAAATCATCTAGATCTGTTTCCTCGTAAAGTTTTTTAAATAGATTAATGGAAGTATCCTTGAGAGGAGGCCTAAACATGATAAGGAATTGTAACGAAACAAACCCAAACTTGTACCTAATTGGATCCAAGCAGAGAGATTTGATTTTTTCCACCATCTGCTCATTTAGGGCCGGAAGTTCAGAGAGTAGCCTTAGGAAGATTTTTCTATCACTATTTTCCATGAAGGGAATAACGTTATCCAAAACTCTGGAGCCCCAAGCATTGTACACGGGTGTATCTGGGACTTCATTGTCGTTTGTACGATTCTTCGTAACTTCACAAATCCATTCTTCATTGAGCCAATCAATGACAACGTCTATTCGGCCACGAATGTCGGCAGTGAAGTACGTGAAGATGGCTTCTCTGACCAAGTCACTTAGGTTTTCTACAACTCCATCTTCATTAGTATGCTGAGCATTGGATAATCCACGCGTGGCTAATCTCGTCAAAAAGACTAACCACGTATTTTCCTTCCATGAAGATAGAGCTACACCATTCAACGAATCGTCATTTGAAACATCAGAGAGGATCGGCTGTTTATAGTCCAACTGGGCCAGATCCATGAATTGACTAATGATCTTAAGAAGTTGCTTTTTTTGGTCTTTAAATGTCATATAATTTGGTAAAGGAAGTTCGTAGACAAGGTCTGGGTTGTAATCATCTTGCAAATCCTTGTCGTCTTCTCTCTTAACCGAGTCAGGGACATTAGAGATTTGGACATCCTGATCCTGCGAGATTGTGTAGTTTTTTTGGTATTTCATTACATTTTGGAATCGATCAGAGATTATTTCCAACCCCTTAACAAGTTTTCGGGTGGTCGTATTTTGTAATGAATATGCAATCATGTCAATCAGAATGTTCTGTGGTAGTTCGCTCATATTGAAACTGGCCAGTTTGTTGTTTGGCGAAATTAGGGAGTATAATGATGCGTAGGACAAATCAGGTGTTATAGGAGTTGAATTGTAGTAAAAAAGAGGCGATTCAGAAGGATTATTTTGCAGTTGTTCTTCCAAGCTTTCATTGCCAGTGATCTTTTTCTTTTTGAACTCGGCCCTTTTCTCTTCTCTTTTGGCTTCATGTGCATCTGGTTTCAACAGACCTCTTTTACGTTGATCTTCAAACATACCTTGATAGTAGGTGAACTTGTTCTGGAATCTTTTGAGCAGCTTGGGGTCTTTCACAAAACTTTTATTGAGACAGAACCCAATCATTACTTTCAGGATTCGATCGTTAAATCTTCGAACAAGACGCATTTTCAATTGGTTTGATTCAAACAGCGGATCTTCCTTGTTCATAGATTCATAAGCTATCATAAAGTCGAACAGTTTTACATTTATTAGGCCTGGTCTTTTCTTGAACAAAGTCAGAAGCCGATTTGTAATGAGAGAGAACAACGCAGTGCTTATTATTCTGGGATTATTCAGCGCATCAAAAAGAACGTCCAGCATTTCTCTTCCTTCAACCTCAAGACGGGTCATATTGAGAAACTTGTGATCACTAGGAATACTCACTATAGAGAGGTCCTCCGGTATGTTCTTCTGCTTTCTAGCTCTTGCTGCCCGTGGATCCTTTGGTGGAGCAATGCTCAGAATGGATAAAACGTTTGTGATGAACATGACCAACGTAATATTAGATCTGGTTGAGCGACTGGCGTCAGATTCCGGATTCAGAGGTAGTAAAGGATATGAAGTACCGAACTTTTGCACCAGATTGTCTTTCAGACTCTGTAATTGCTCCCATTTGGACTCCAAGTCCTGCATCTGAGGGTTGGACAGACACTTCTTGAAAATGATTGGATATATATGGTTGGTTAACTGAATGATCTTGATGAAATTAATAGGAGAAGGGGCCCTTGGAAGTTCTAGATGCGACTTTGAAGATATAAGGTAACCCAAAGGCTGAAGCAACTCATCAGCCAGTTGCAGCTGCAACTCTTCACCTAATTTGCCATCGACGAAGGATTCTTTGAGGAAGTCTATAACCAAGGTTTGTAAAGTAGTATTTTGATTGTAGATGAACGGAAGAAGGTTGTGGAAGATGTCTGTATACAATTGCGGCTTCTGGAAAGCCACCTCTCTAGCAGAAATCAGACTGCTTATCTGAGTCTCCATGGTGTTTCGGAACTGAAAGAGGCCGAAGAGATAGGAAAGGAAGTGGTTGGTTTAATCCAGTTGTCGTATGTAAACCCACAACGCAGAGGAACCACCAACGAAAAAAAAACGGATGGATTTCGAGATTAGAGCGGAGGACGATTACGTAAGATGAATATTAAAGAATTCTTAAACTTACTTAACTACTAATTGTCCTTGTTCTTAGCAAAGAAAAAGTTCACAGCAAGCAGGGACAGGGAGTTCTTCGCAGCCCAGTCCGAGACACCAGAGCCTGGGATCCCCGTACCCCAATTGGGTCTGTTACCTGGATCGATAGCTTCTGGAGCAACACCAGGTTTCTGCTTATATAAGAGGAACACATAACGATGTAGCCCGGTCTTTGGAGGTGGACCAGGTCCAACGTAGGGAACCAATGTTCTGGAATCTGATTCGGGAATGGTGTCGACTTTCAGATCTGTGGTAAAGTTTACCTTATCTTCGGAATCGGTAGTTCCAGATTTTGTACTCAAGGATAAATCCGAGACGATATAATGACAGAATTCGGACCATTTTTTGTCGGTACGAGAAGGAGCATCGGGGTCGGTAAGAACAAGGGTGAACTTTTCGTCAAAGAAGCTGGCTATCTCCTGTTCTTCATTGAGGTTAACGGTGAAAGTTATCTTAGGAATTGACTGAGTTTCCTCAACTTTGAGAGTGTTGCCTAATACGACTTCCTTATCGGGACTGCCGTAGGAGATGATCAGCAGACCTTTTGGGACAAATGATTTGTCTTCGATGACATCGGGAATGATCTCGTGTTTGACGAGGTTCTCTCTGATTGAGTCTGAAATGGTGACGAGATTCATCTTTTGGGTAAACTTCGGAAGGGTAAATAGGGGGGAAAGCAAAGGTCGCTGATACTTGTAGCCTAGAGATCTGATGGAGTTGAATGAGTTCTTTAAAGTAAGTGTATGGAGTTTCGGGAGTCTTTGAAATCCCAAGAACATCAATTGATTGAGTTGCTGAAGACTTCAAGAAAAAATGGGGAGAGAAAATAGAAGGAAACAGCAAAAGCAAGTCTGCAAATTAATTATTAGTTCGAGATTGAGTGATTCCCCATACGATCGAGAAGCTTTCTACCTCACCATGTTCCAAAAAAATGACGCCCTCACCCCTTTCTAACTCTCCTTTTAACCGTTTATCATGAGAACTTCGATTTGTTCCAGTGTTCGTCTTGTACGAAGGAGGTTAGCGCCTTAGAGCCTGTTTGGAGAAGTGGATGTCCGGCAATCACCTTTAGGAACTGCTGCAATCCCTGTCTGCGCTCTTCGATAAAGTCGTCGTTGAAGCGATGGTAGTTGAAGAACGATTTCTCGGGCAGCTTGGGGATGACTACGTTGTTTGTCTGCGATTCTAGTACTTTTCTAAATGAGTCAAAATCTGAGTATTTTCTCCGCACTCTTGATTCCTTGAACTTAAACATGGGTATGTTCGTCTGTATTGTTAGTAGTCCGCTCTTTAGTTACGACAATTCAGCTTGTACTTACCCTGCAGACAATTTCGTAATCCGTGTACATATTGGAGCCCGATCCGTGGGTTATGGGGTTTATTACTTCGATCTCAAGAAAATTCTCTGGTTCTCCGTACAGCTCCTGGAAGGACTGCGTATGCTTTGAGGGAGACAGGTTTGACTGAAATGACTGAAATGGACTGGGCATGTTTATCGTGGTACAAATATGAAAGAGCTTTCAGCCGATGTTGGGGACTCTGTAGTCCAAGTGGAGGGTGTAACAAAAAGACAAGGTACCGTTTTTTTACAGTTGTGTTTGGAGTTTCGTGGGCGGTAGGCGGATGCTTCAAACGGAGATGACGTCCTTTTTTTTTAACGTGATGTTGCCCAGCATCGTACGTACACTTAGCCTCGGCACACCCTCCCCTTAATAGCCGTCGCGAACTCCCTATCAAACTCTTCCAACCTTCATCCCCCACAAGGAGCCTTTACACTTGTTGGTCACTAGAAGAGAATGCAAGAGCAGGAGTACTACGAAGAATACGAACAGAACGAGGAAAATATTGCAGAGGATGAACATTCTGAAGGTCAGGAAGACGAGGAGGATGAAGACGACGAGTTTGGAGCAGGCAGCGCTTTCCAGAACGTAGGTCAAGGGCTGACGGGCAGATTCAAGAACATGATGATGCAGTACTGGCAAGAAACTATCAACTCGATAGAACACGACGATCACGACTTTAAGAACCATCAGCTACCGTTAGCAAGAATTAAGAAAGTTATGAAAACTGATGAAGAAGTGAAAATGATCAGTGCTGAGGCCCCCATTTTGTTTGCCAAGGGTTGCGATATATTCATCACAGAGCTAACAATGAGAGCATGGATACACGCAGAAGAGAACAAAAGGCGCACTTTGCAAAGATCCGATATTGCAGCAGCACTGAAGAAATCTGACATGTTTGACTTTTTAATTGATATTGTGCCTCGAGATGAGGAGAAAGGAAAACGTGCCAAAGGAATGCAACCTCCTCCGCACTCAGCTCTGCCTGGAGCTGCGCCTATACCCCCAAACGGTTCTCATGAGATTGAAGCCATGGATGACTCAAGTAATTACCCAACTTTCCTACAGGATTATCAGAACGACAATGGAGGTACAGTGCCAGATCAGAGCTTACTGGACCAACAGTTTCACATCCAACAGCAACGGCAACAGCAGCAGCAGCAGCAACAGCAACAGCAACAACCACCACAACCACCACAACAGTCCCAGTCTCAACGCGCACAACCAGAAGATCCTACTCAACTACAGCGTATGTATAACGGGTTTTAAAACCTCTGTGTAATATTACTTTTATTCTTTCCTTTTTATTGTCTTCTCGATGGCCCAAAAAAAGAAGGATTACATAATTTTTTGGTGTTGAGATCTGAAACAAATATGCTTTGGTTCGTGTCTAAAGATAGCTGAACCTGCCCCTCTTCCATACTTTTCAAATGTCCCGATTCCGAGTTGCGAGAGATGTAAATGGCGTCTTATATGAAAAGCTGGCTCCTTCTGTGAAGAGAGACACAGACTTTTCATCACAGGAAAACTGCGTGGAATGCTCTGGCGTGCCTTCCTGCCCTACATGCAACGCCAACGAGATATGTGTCTTGTCGGCAAGGACATGCAATAGTTGTCCAGAGGTGTCTTGTGTATACGATGAGAACTCCGACTCGGGTTCGAGTCTCAGCTCTGCTGCCACGGGTGGTATCTCAGCTGGTGCTGTTGTAGGTGCTTTGATCATATTTTCGGTGGTGGGTTTTTTGTACTATAGATACGTCTACAAGCCCAAAGTCTTGCGCCAACGGGACGAAGAAGCTGCCAATATGAAAGATATGACAGAAGACAAAAATATGCTGTCAACCAATCAAAAGCCAGGTGACACTAATTTGGAGAGACGAAATTCTACGCTGACACTCTCCACGATGGCATCCACCATCTTGACAAAGACGTCCAACATAATTCCAATAGCGTATATCCCTGGTGTCATGGTCTCCAATAATGGAAAATCTACTTCGACCTATTCTAAAAGTATACTGTCAGATGACAACTTTTCATCTTTCCATGAGGACGCTTCAATCCATAACGAGAAAAGAAACGACGGCAACACAACCACGGCAATAAGAGCAAAACCAAGACTAGTCAATATAGCTGAAGAGGATGATTCCAGCTCTATTGTCGAATTGCAATCTATTCGTTTGGCTCCCCTCCATCGGCCGACCATGCCTGTGGCACGTCTGAACATTGACAGTCAATCTCAGAAGGCTACAGTAACTGGAAAATCAAACGATGTGCAGAGCTATGGAGATGATGTGTCAACGGATCTCGCTTCTTCAGACGAAGATTTAGATTACGAGGATATCCAGAGGGAGCACGAGAGAAAACAGAAGGCTAAGATTGAGAGAGAACTCGGATCCAGCAAGTCCAATTCTGGAACAACCTCTTTCAAGACCTTACTAGACAGTTCGCAGCCGGGTACACTTGGCAGCATTGGTGTTGCACATACTTTACAGCCCAGTCCGGAAGAGGATTCAAAAGAATATGACGACGGCCATGGTACAGCAAATAATGACAACCACTTAGACAGCTCAGACGTCGAAATATTCCTCGATGTGGATATCGAACCTATGAATATGGACGCTCTTAAAGAATCCGATTCTGGCTCACAGTCTCCATTCGATGATAAATATGAATTAGATTAAGTATTTTATACCTTTCCCAATCTCGATGCAATATCCATGGGAATGCCAAACACTGGATGCAATGCTTCAACAAAGTTAGCTGGATCTTCTTCTGGATTGTTTATTCTCTCCACTCGATATACAAATGCCCCGGCTCCCAACGTAGGGTCATATACGGACTTATGCTGGCAAAGCGATAAACCAGACAGGACATAGTTGGTATGGTAGAAGTCAGGTCTCTTCCCCGGTTTATCTCTCAGGCCTCCGTCGTCTTCTTGGCAACAGTTTAATATGTAGTTTTTTAAGGCAGCTCGGTCAAGTAGATCGCATTGGGTAGCCAATTCCAAAAAAGGGAACAACCCTCCTACCCAATGGCTATAGCACCCATCCACCAGTTTGTTTGTACGACCATTCAGGCCTCCCTCTAGCTGATATTGTCTGCTAACGGACCACTTGACCAGATTTTGCAAATCGCAATGTCTGGATAGTATTTCATGAGGGGGGCCAAGCATGCTCAGAGCTGCTACAGCACAGAACGAATAGCCACCATGTGCTTCATCTCCCGGGACACCGCCGAATCCACCTTCGAATGTCTGACATCTGCCTAGCCATTGAGCTGTATTCTCTAGCAGCTCTGGAGTCGCTATTCCCAGGACATTAGCAACTACCAAGGCACAATAGACAGCTCTGGTATCAACCTCACCCCCGGGATACATACAAAATGAGCCATCTTCAAGTTTTAAACTAAGGAGCCATTCGTAGGTTTTTTGACGGTCAAGCTTACTTAGCGCTGTTTGATCATCTGATAAGCACAAGGCCATTATGGCTGCATAAGAGGAGACCACATGAGAAATCAACCCTACTCCTCCACCAAACCCACCATCCTCGTTTAAATATGACATGATGTTTTCAGATATCCTGTTGGACAGGTCTTCGTCCATCTTTCCACCAAGTAACAGGTAGGAATTGACCAGCCAGAAAACCATCCACGTATGGGAGGCATCCAATGCTGTGAACCCAGCTGGCAAGTTGGTATTCAAGAAATATTTCACGAAGGAGAGATGTTGAGCTTTCTTTAGTGTACGTAACTGGCCATCGTCTAAAATTGATTCATAGACTTCTCTTATTTCATCCTCAACTTTAATTTGCTGTTCAGTCGTTAAAGTCATAGGATTCTGCGCTGAGGAACCCTTAGAGCTTAACATCATCTCTAGAGTACTGAATTGAGCTGATTGTGGTTCAGTCTTGACTACCATCTCTTCCACTAGTCTTCGTGATCCTAAGACTGTCTTGTACCAGTCCAACTTTGTTTTGGAACTGGTCATCGTAGTCTACCGTTATATACTTGGGAAGCAGGCGACAGGGGCGATTGGTGTATCGTTGTTGGCTTCTGTTTAAGGTATTAAATCTGAAACAGTTGGTGCGGGCTGAATAGGCATGGCATCTGATGTTTCGAGCTCCCCAACTTATCTAATCTCTCTTTAGGAGAAGAGATTATTATAATGGACCATGCCCAGCGATTGCTAGAGCTAAGCTTGTACAATCAAAGCTTGGGCAAAGCAGCTTTAGCTAAGAAGTACCGAATAGAATCCTCTCGGTTGTTAAACGTACAACTGGACAAGTCTTCAACCAAAGATAGTGATCTAATTGGATTATGCCGTATAGCATTGGACAACAAGCTGACCATATCAGATAAAATCATATGGATGAGCTCACAACTCGGGGACAACTTCTTTCCTCCTGTTTTTGAAGGACTGAAGACGTATGTTGACTCCAAAGAATTTTATCAAGAGAAACTTTTCAGCGTCCCAGAGTGTTTTGAATCAGTACTTGAATGGACGAGTTGCACGGATTTACCAAGTGAATGGACAAACAATGGTGTGGACGGTTTGTTTCAAGACTCATTAGACGACTGTTCGTTTGTAGCATCTTTTCTCTCATGCTCAGCTGTCGGTCTTTCTCTTATGAACAACGTCACTCCCCACAAAGATTCGTTCAAGTATGCAGTCAAGCTGACTTTCAATGGATGCGAGAGGTCTGTATTCGTTGATAGTCGTTTGCCTTTACTGAAGAATACTTCGAAGAGTTTACGGGTTACAAGTTCTTCAAACAAAGCTCTTTTATGGCCTGGTATCATTGAGAAAGCTTTCCTGAAGGTGTTCGATGATGACGGCTATAAGTTCTCAGGATCAAACTCGGCAATTGCAAGCTATGCACTTACTGGCTGGATTCCAGAAGTCATTGAGTCCTCTTCATGTACAGTCTCAGATATTAGGCACTTATACGAGGACTTCAGAAAAGGCAACATAGTGCTATGCTTGGGAACAGGGAACCTCACAGAGCAAGAGTGTAAACAATATGGATTGATCCCCAGCCACGATTATGCTGTAACAAACCTCTCATTTACAGATGACTTGAAGTACCAATTTGAAATGCGCAATCCATGGAACGAAGGCCAAAGGACGGTGACCATTACAGATGTTTCGATCTTTGAAGTTATCTACGCAAACAGGAATCCCAAGATGTATTCTCACGCGCATCAGCTCAGCGGTATTTGCCAAATTAGGGATAATGAGGAGTTCAAGGATTTGATCTTTGACCTTCCGCAGTATTCTCTCAGCAATAATGGTACATCTACGGTCGAGGTAGTTCTATTTATCGAAAGGCATGCGTTGAGAAAGGATGTTCAAGCAGAATCTCATATAGAAATTTTCCAATCCAATGGCAAAAGGTTAGTTTCCAGAAGGAATAAAGCAAGCAAGGGTTCTATCTTCAATAATACGAACTTCAATTTTATGACAATCGAACTGGAAGCCTTAGAGAAGGTTACCGTGGTAATCGATTTTGGCTCCTCTTCAATTCGTAGCCAACCATTCACTCTAAAGGCATTTACAAATGACTCAAATATATCCCTGCAAAAGGCTTTGACTACACCAAATTATCTGAAGCAGATTGACTTGGAGTTAACACCATTGAACTCAGGCGGGAACTGGGATAATTATGGCTACTATAAGAACCCACAAGTTATACTGAATTTCAAAGGAGCTTCAACAGAGGAAGCAGTATTAGAATGTGACGTCTTGAGTAAAAGTGATAAGACCTTATTCACCTATACGATGTTTTGGAAGAGTGAAGATCCAGACTTTCCCTTTGTGACTAGAGCTAAGAACAAACTTGTAAGCACAGATAATGAATATAAAAGCCGATCATGCTCCATATCAAAACTGACTTCCTGTGATAAAAGCTATCTGTTTGTACTGAGCTCGTACGAACCCGATACAGTTGAGTCGTTCAAAGTATTCTTCCAATGCTCTCATGACTTTTCTGTAGAAAGGGTTGAGACATCACTGGGGCTTTTCACGAAGGAGTTTACTTTTTCATGGGGGCATCAGCTAGTTAAGGAGTTTATTGTCCATATTTCCAATCCTTCAAGGTTGAAAGTTCACGCAGTGAATACCGACAACAAACGCCGATCGAAACTAAATTGCTCCCTAATGTTTCAAAATACATTAATCAGCTGCTTGGATGACTACACAGACAATCTCTACGGATGTTTTATTAGCGGGAATTGCGAAATTCCCGGTAAATATCTATTACAGGTTCATAAAAATGCTCTATCTATCGAGGAATGTCTGGTTGAAATTGGATCTAGTTCATCGTTTGAGTTTTGGGAAAATCATTAGACAAACGTCTTATCTACCAACTCTGGGTAGTTTTCTATAACATAATCCAAGTCCTTATCACCTCTACCACTTAGATTTACCAAAATGGTTTGGTCCTTTGGTAAAGTCTTGGCCAACTTGACAGCATAGGCTATGGCATGACTGGACTCTAAGGCTGGAATGATACCCTCCAGTTTGGATAACATAAAGAATGCCTCAACAGCTTCATTATCGGTTGCCCCAACACCCTTTTCGGTACGACCAATAGATGACCAAAATGCGTGTTCTGGTCCAACTGAAGGGTAGTCTAACCCAGAAGCAATGGAATGAACAGGAGCAGGCTCGTCATTCTCATCCTTCAACATGATTGAGTTGAATCCGTGCATTATACCCTCAGAACCATGTGCAATCGATGCAGCATGCTTACCAATGGCAGATTCACCAGTTCCACATGGTTCAACAGCATACAATTTGACTGAATCGTCATCAATGAAGGCAGAAAAGATTCCTGCAGCATTGGAACCACCACCACAACAGGCAACCACATGGTCTGGCAGATCACCAGTTTCTGGTCTTGAAGCGAATTGTTCTTTGGCTTCCTTCCCCACAACACTTTGCATGTCTCTAACCATGGCAGGGAAAGGATGCGGACCGACCACAGATCCGATACAGTACATAGTTTCATCGGCAGTGGAAACGTAAGCAGTGAACGCATCGTCAACAGCCTCTTTCAAAGACTTAAGGCCATGCGAAGCAGGAATCACTCGGGCACCCAATATCCTCATTCTGGAGACGTTTGGAGCTTCCTTCATCATGTCCACTTCTCCCATGTAAACATCACATTCTAGTCCAAAAAAGGCTGCGGCAGTGGCCAGACCAACACCATGTTGACCTGCACCAGTCTCACATATGATTTTTTTCTTGCCCAATTGTTTGGCGATCAGGGCCTCAGCCAGACAGTGGTTCAACTTGTGGGCACCCATATGGTTCAAGTCTTCTCTCTTCAGGTAGATTTGAGCCCCACCTATGTAATTGGACAGTCTCTTCGCATGTGAGATGGGAGTAGGTCTTCCTTGGTATTCATTTCTGATTTTGTCCAAAGTTTCCAAGTACTCGGGGCTGCTTTTGATGCGCTGGTATTCCTTGGAGATAATGTCCATTTGTTCCTGGATGTTTGGAGGCACATAGGAGCCCCCGAACTTTCCGAAGAATCCGTTCTGGTCCGGATAGTTTTCAAGATATGGTTTGGTGTAGGACATGATTGTTAGGCGGTAGCTGAAATATTGATGGAGAAAACGACAACTGGCCCTTCGCCAGACAAATGAGTAGTGTAGCTACAGGCCCCTGGCGGGAGATAGGGCCAGCCCGGGGAATTACGACCTAGTTCGCGAGCCTAAGCTTTCTATCCTGTGGAGTATACAGAATTCATGTGAACACTGCGGTTGAGTCGAAGTACAGGGAATCATTATCAACGCAACTTTGATAGATATGACAGCATAGATTAAGATGTCAGCGTAGATCTATTACAGGCCAAAGATATCCGCTCGGATCTCTATCGGATCTGTATCGGATCTGAACAGATTACCGATGGACGAACGCAATTGGCTGGAGTCCACATTGATAGGTCTGCAATCAGGAACGCCTTTTGCCGATCGGATATACTTGCCAGGTGTTGATGCCTTTCCGCCAATGGCCATAGTTTTTCTCGCCATTGGTTGCTTGATGATAACAACTTAGTTTCCAATTAGCCTTATCACTGGTGCTATCGCTATTTTGATATGAGATGGCAATACCTGCTATCTCTCGCTTCGCCAGATATTGCCCTCGATAGACAGCGGCAACGCCGCGCGGGTGCGATTTAAGGTACCGCGGATAGCCCCACGGTTTTTATTGATATCGGCTCTTCTTCCTTTCTTTCTTTCTTTTTCTATTACTTTGATAAGGAGACCCAGATGAAATCCTTACTGTGGAATCTTTTAGCGTTGCTAGCTTTGTCGCAGGCATTGACAATCCCATTGCTCGAGGAGCTCCAGCAGCAAGCCGTCTTTAGCACCAAAACCATCACCCAGCAAGTGGCTGAACTTGTAGGCAGCCATTACTCTAAGGATGAGATAATCAATCTCTGGAAGGAGATTGAGTCGGAGGTGCCCAGAGAGAAGGTCCAAGAGGCATTCGATAAGTTCGTTAAACAATCAACTGCCACTTCTCCTGTCAGAAATGAATTTCCCTTATCTCAGCAGGATTGGGTCACCGTGACCAACACCAAGTTTGATAACTATCAATTGAGAGTGAAGCAATCTCACCCTGAAAAGCTGAATATTGATAAAGTGAAACAGTCCTCGGGATATCTGGATATCATTGATCAAGATAAGCATTTGTTCTATTGGTTCTTCGAGTCCCGGAACGATCCGTCCACAGACCCAATCATTCTGTGGCTGAACGGTGGGCCCGGTTGCTCATCGATTACGGGATTGCTATTTGAAAAGATTGGCCCCAGTTTTATCACCAAGGAGATCAAACCAGAGCACAACCCTTACTCTTGGAACAACAATGCTAGTGTTATCTTCCTTGAGCAGCCAGTGGGAGTAGGATTCTCTTATTCCTCGAAAACAGTGGGTGATACTGCCACTGCTGCTAAAGATACATACGTATTCTTGGAGCTCTTCTTCCAGAAGTTTCCTCAATTCCTGAGCTCCAATCTGCATATTGCGGGGGAGTCTTATGCTGGCCATTATTTGCCCAAGATTGCCTCTGAGATCATTTCTCATGAAGACAAAGCGTTCGACCTTTCTGGAGTCATGATTGGTAATGGTCTCACTGATCCTTTAGTTCAGTACAAATACTACCAGCCAATGGCTTGTGGAAAGGGTGGCTATAAGCAGGTTATTTCAGATGAGGATTGTGATGAACTGGACCAGGTTTATCCAAGATGTGAACGTTTAACGAAAGCTTGTTATCAGTTCCAAAACTCTGTCACTTGTGTTCCGGCAACACTCTACTGTGACCAAAAGCTACTAAAACCTTACACTGACACTGGTTTGAATGTGTATGATATTCGTACAATGTGCGACGAAGGAACTGATTTGTGTTACAAAGAGTTGGAATATGTTGAGAAGTACATGAACCAACCAGAGGTGCAGGAAGCTGTAGGTTCAGAAGTCACTTCTTATAAAGGTTGTGACGATGACGTCTTTTTAAGATTTTTGTACTCTGGTGACGGATCGAAGCCATTCTATCAGTATGTTGCAGATGTTCTCAACGCAAGTGTTCCAGTTTTGATTTATGCCGGTGACAAGGATTACATCTGTAATTGGCTAGGAAACGAAGCATGGGCCAATGAGCTGGAATGGAACTTTTCTGCCGAGTTCCAGGCTACTCCAATGCGACCTTGGATTACTATGGACAATAATGACTATGCAGGAGACGTGCAAACGTACGGAAACTTTTCCTTCTTGAGAGTGTTTGATGCTGGCCATATGGTTCCTTACAATCAACCAGTTAATGCTCTCGACATGGTTGTGAGATGGACCCACGGTGATTTCTCGTTTGGTTACTAGGTAGATAGCTACATAGATATCGACTTCAGATGTCCTCGAGTAAAAATTCAAAATTTCGCTTAGTATCACGGATCTTCTTTCCACCTGCATTTTATTCTTAACTAGCGTCCTTGCAGTTACTACGATGTCAGAAAGCGACCAGACGATCTTCTCTAACTTAGAAGTTGGCGCCTTCAAGCAAGCGTTACAACTGGTCAAGAAGAAGCAGAAGAAGTTTCCCAATTCCTCTTACTATTATGCACTGGAAAGCTTTGTACTGTGGTCTAGTGGGGACGTTACGAAGGCTTTCACCGTTGCTGAGGGCTTGGCTTCAAAGATTCCTAGTGATCCGGATACGCTAAGGCTCCTCAAAGAGGTTTACAAGAGTTCTGGTCGTGATTTCAACCTTTTGTACGAAAATGCATTGAGAAAGTACTACAATGAAACTCTTTTGGAAAGTTGGTTTCATTCAAGTATAGAAGATTTTGACATTTCAGGGTTACAAAAGGCCGGTATGCTCTATGGAAAACAAAATAAAAGGGAGTCCAAGTTGCTAAATGCCTTCACCTTATTACTAGCTTCAAATCTAGATAGAATCTCTCCTGCACATAAAAAATTATTCCCAATGTTAGGGATGAAAGTGATGGAGGGATTATTCCCGCTGAATAACGCCCAGGAAGTCTTTATTTATGGAAAATTGACAATGTCATGTGCAAAATATAATGAGGGAGCTAACATAGTTTCTTCCTTTTTGGCCAGAGAATCTGACCTTGAACTGCAAATACTACTGCTTGATAGTTTGCTCCTTGCTGAAAACTGGCAAGCACTATTTGAGGCCACACAAAAACACATTTCATCAGGCCTCGATGACTGGAATGTCTGGCAAAAGTTTATTGATTCCGGATTGAAGCTGAACTTGACACAAGCTGTGACAGAAACCATAAGTGGTTTCAAAGTGTCTAGAAATACCCTTTTGGCCGCAGTATACATGCATAGTAAACTTGGAAATGATATTACAGCGGCCGTACTTGCATACTCTTCCCATTTCATTAGCAAGCTCTGCTTTTTCCCTGATTTGAAATCCTATGTATCATCGTCCAGTTTAGACTTGAAAAAAGTCTTTGATCAAGTCAAATTTGACGAGTTACAACCAAATAATGCAGCTGATTTGATTAGGCTGGTCAATGTCACAAAATTAAAACTGTTGACCGGGATAGACGTTCCTGGTTTTCAGGCAAACCTTGATTACTTCTCCAAATTTTCAAAGTTATTGTCGAATAAACTGGAAACGGATTATTTCCCCGGGGATGAATTTTTACTGATAGGTGTTCAACAACTGCTGGCTGAAGACAGGTCTTTATCTACTGTCATAAAATGTATCATTATATTAGAGAACAATGTCCAGGTGGATAAACATGAGTTCCATCTCCGACTATGGCTTGTTAAACTGTATTCAGCAATCAATTGTTACTCTCTAGCCAAAATTCACTTCGATAGTTTGAGTACAAAATTTGTTCAACTTGACACTCTTGGCCATTACTTGACGGAGAGAATATCAGCTTGGAAGCCCAGCACATCAGGAGCTGATGATTTGGAACATTTCTCTTCAGTTTATTACCAGGCTGAAGTCCAAACCGTGCATTTTATAAAAGATGGGTTTGAGAAGGGATCCTACAACAAAATTCAGAGCATGGTTGAGTTTGGTGTAAGATTGAAAAACTCACTGAGTTTTTTGTTGAGTAACATTGAGAAAGCCAAACTTGGACGTCTTCTAGAGAAGAAGACTTTACTTGAACAGTCATTAAAGCAAATAAACGAAAAATTACCCCTTCTCTCCAATTCAGACAAATCTAAAGATGTTGATTATACTATTTCTGACAATAGGGATCTAAACACTCTATGGGACTTTGGAACACAAAAAGCTAATGATGAAATTATTCAAGATGACTTCATTTTTGGCACACGTCACACAGTAAAGTATGCCTACATCTTCTCGTTGAAAGAAGTGATACTGTCTAAAAACTCTGAAGCAACTGCCTCTCAGCATCTTAGAGAATTGTGTTTACTACTTGACAACGCTGAATACCTTAAAGAGTTGACGCAAGATGAACTATGGTCTCTTAATCTTCTTACTAATGCCTTCGGTTACGTCTTAAACCATCATAATGATTCATTCACGAAATCAAAAGAACTGGTTGAGAATATCCCTCTTCAGCCAGATAGCTTACTTAATTGGAAGTTCAGTCATCATCACGTTGTGGTAATAGACACTTATAAGGCTTTCAAAGTTTTTACATTAAAGCATAAGGCCAACAAAGAGGTGACTCTAAACTGTCAACTACTGTTGAAGACACTAAAGGAAAAGATAGATCAACTCAGAGAAGACGCGTTATCACTAACTGCCCAGTCTAAAACTGAGACCAATAATTTGGCCGATGAAGCGGAAGCCTGGATCTATGATTCATGTAAAACTATGAACTTCTCGTTGGATGCAAGACAAATTCTGAATGGCATCTACGAGTCCAACTCGAAAGCTGTGGCATGTTTGAGAACTCTATGATAGTCTAATTAGGTCTACTGAATGCTACTTCTTCCGGTAATTGAAAGGATATACAGAACATTGGTTTAGTAGGAGAGACCTTTCTTACCATATGGAAATGTAATTCTTGAAACGGAATGTCGAAGGAGAGCAGCTTTTTGATTTTTTCATGCATTCTTTGGTGAAGCTCTTCTTCTGTTGGCTCCTCAGTAGGAGCAAACTTTTCGAAATGATGCACATTTATAATCGGTAGGAGGTAATTAGGCAAACTTTTAACCTGCTCTATAGATAATTGTGGAAAAGCTTTCGTAAACAGGCCTACATAGGCATCCACGAACTCAATAGCAGAATCAGGTAAGTTCATAATGTAGTGACTGAAGAAGCTAGGTATAGGGACGTTTATTTGGGGAGAAGCTGCTTCTTTACTGACTCTTTGCTTCTTTCTAGAGCTCATGGTCAGAGATTTATGTGTATTGGAGTAATTGAAAAGGTCCGATTGAGCCTGAGGTATGAAATCACGACCATCAGTGTTGAAAACTTTAACAAATTTGTCTACTTTGTTCTTAGAAACGTTCATATCCAGATATTTGAAACTCTCTGGATTTAAATCATTAGCAAAAACGAAACATTCTTTCTTACCACTGGGCACAGCAAATGGTCCTACACCTGCCATGACATCACAAATAGCTGTGTAAGGCTTGAATTGATCTACTAAACGCTTATGCTCCGTGTGAAGTCTCGAGTTCCAGTAAACTTTACTGAAATCGAATGTAAATAGGCAATCACTTTCTCGTTGTTCAACCATAAAATTGGGCTCTCCTGCGATGACCTTCATCTTGAATGTACGAAACTTTGTCTCAATAGAGTCTACTTTGTCTACGACCGTAGTTATTGAAGGGTTTTTATCCATTATCACCTGGCCGATGAGCGCAGAGTAGGGTTTGTACTCTTCTTTCAAGTTGACATGAGCGATATGCCCAGTTCTAGTAAAACCACTTGGGATTTCTTCCTCCAAGTTGTCAGGCAATATAGCTTTCAAGATCTCTTCGGATTTCCAGAAATCGTAGTCCAGGGTCAGTATGTGCTCTTTCAATTCGCCTTTGTTGGCTTCAATAAATTCAAGTGTCGATGGTGCTAATTCAGAGTTGACCTGGGATACGGACTGTATGGATTCCTTCAATAGGACTAATTTATCTTCTTGGTTGCCGTTGCCGTTACCGAGCTTCACAATAAACGGGACGTTGGGGACTCTTAAAGCGTCTTGGCGGCATTTGCTTAAAAATAATCCAATCTTTTTCGAATCTGGAAAATAGACACCAACGACTGGGAATTTCTTGGAGAAAAACGATCGGTCCAGGACCTTCATATTTCGATTTATCGGAGGATCTAAGTTGGTGCTAATGGGTTTATTAGTGCTCATTCTGATCGTCTCTACTATTTTGGCTTTGGAGAATGTCCTTCTGAACATCTAAAAGAAGAAAAGTTGGAGCGAAGAGAGAAAAAAAATATCAGTATGCACTCAGTTATGTTTTTCCCCAGACGTTGTCTGTCCAAGGCATACTTCAGTACTGCAGTCAGCCCGGTGGAAAAGGTCAAAAAGAGGCTATTACAATCTGAATGGAATAATACTGATTACTGTATATCTGGCTATCCAGCCACTCAACTGTTTTGGTTGTTAGAGTCAAGCATGTTCAAGAGTACACCAGGAAGACAGATGCTGGGAAATGTCTTGGATCCGTTGCATTCCACATTGAAAGCAGAGGGGGAGTTTAAGAGAGGTGAAGAAATTCCATTTGGTTATCATTTTCTGTATTGTAATCCGTTATCGACAGATAAAGAGCTGGGCTCAGATGGCTATGATAACTATGCTTCTCCGACAGAGTTTAACACTGATGGAACAGTTGCGGGTCAACTTTTCAGGAGGAGAATGTGGGTCGGAGGTAGCATTATAAATACTGGAATACCATTCGCAATTGGTGAAGAAATCAAGCTGGTTGAGAGGGTGAAACGAATCAAATGCCTGGGTAAAGATCCCTCCGGCTCGGATTTTAAGTCGATGGTCACAACCAGTAGGGAGTTTTGGAATGATCATAAACAACTCATGATGGTTGAAGAAAGGAAACTTGTGTTCTTCAACGACCAATTTCATTACACTCTTCAAAAAAGTACACTGGATCTCCCGGTACCAAAGTATCGGCATGTTTTTTCACCATCACTGATTTCAAATGTAAAGTACAGCTCATTGATTAGCAACACACACAAAATACACTACGATGCGCAATATGCACAGGATGAAGGTTATCCAGATGTTCTGATAAGTGGTCCGTTCATAGTGAATCTCTGTCTGCATTATTTTTCTAGCGTTGGAAGCGGTAAGATAAAGGAATTCAAGTACAAGAATGTGAGTCCGATGTTTCCTGGCAAGGAATACCAGGTATGCATCGCTAAGAGTAAAGAAGGAAAATATCAGATATGGGTTCAAAGTCTCGATGACGATTCAGTTGTATATTTCTATGGGACAATCACTCTGTAAAATGTCGATAACATTGTTTCTCAGGAATAGTGTCCTGCGAATAAAAAGTTGTAAGCATTTCTTCCTGTTTCTTCCAATGTCGGAATTTAGATGGGTGTTTTTGATCAAGGTCAATGATGCGAACTTCTGCGTTATCGTCTGCAAAAGAGATGTAAACGGTCACATCCTTCAAGGCCATTGAACGAATCAATTCTTCAGACACCTCGTTTTCATCGTTGAGTTCGCCTATTGTTTTATGAATGTCCTCAAAATGCTGCAACTTGTAGAGTTTATGGAATATGTCGCTCTGTGAAAGGAAATGGGTCAACAGTTCCGAATGCTGTTGACTCAAACCTAATCTCTCAACCCAGCCTGGAATGAGATCTGGATTCAGCAAATCCAAAGAGCAAAACAATTTTTCATCCCTAAAAGAGTTTAGTGCACAGTTTCTGCAGATTCTTGCATCCCAAGGTATCGAGTACAGCCATTTTGGTTTAATTTCCATAGTTAGATAGTCGTTGATGGGATCTGTATATAGAGTGATATGCTTAGAAACTTTCTCTTTTTTAACTGGCAGCGTTATCAAGGGCATGATAATTCCATGAGTGTCCTTCTTGATGGCTATACCGGTTGCCTCCTCCAATGCCGTCAAAAAACTGATTGAAACCGGAACCAAGTTCATATCAATGAGCTGATCAAGATAGGGGCGGAAGGAGCTGGCGAACTTGAATATCTCCTTTGAAAGAACTTGCTGGTTAGCCAGTCTCAAGCGAATGACTTTCCCTTTATAATCCAGATCATTGCCAACGTATTTGAACACAGCGTTTGCTTTTCCCTTATTCAAAAAAGTCCAATCATTTGGATCGTTCATGGGTATAATAGTTGATAGGAAGGTGCTTCGCGAGATGTTGTAAGATCCCGTTGAGAGAAGGACGACTTTGCCTTCTTTGATTGAACCCCAAGCTTCAGTTGAGGTGTATAATTATTCTTCGTATCGAAGAGACTGCACTACCAATTGGCTCCGGATCACCCTGTGAAGACGCTGACTTTTTTCTTTCCAGATAATTACATAATAGATAAGGTCTATCAGCTTCGCTAAATCTTTTTCACCTTTGTTCTTCTGTATATCACCTGGGATGGAAGACTTCCATCATCCCTTCAAACCATATGATATCCAGACCCAGTTAATGACTGCGATATATGACACAATTGCGGGAGGATATAAGGTGGGATTGTTTGAAAGTCCAACAGGAACAGGGAAAACTCTTTCAATTATATGCTCCGTTATGTCATGGCTAAGAGACTACAAGATAAAGAACCCAGATCAAGGGGCCCAGACGAACGATTCGGAACTCAGTGACGATGAACCGGCGTGGGTTAATGAAGCCTACCAGAATACGGTTTTGCCCAAAATCAAGGAGAAGCAAAGGGAGTACGAAGTTGTTCTGGAAAAGATCAAGTCCCAAAAGCGTGGTAAGGTCATTCATAAGTTCAAGGAAAAAGAGTTCAAGAGGTCTAAAAAAAACACAGCTTTAGAAGATTCCGATGACAGCCAGTATTTATTGAAAGATTACAATGCGGGTGAAAAAAATGAGCTGGATTCCATACAGGATGAGGTAAATGCTTTACTCAAGAAGATCGATCAGAAGGATACAAGCTCAGATCCATTTCAGGATTTGGAAGGCTCACGGACCAGAATATTGTTTTCCTCAAGAACTCACTCCCAGTTAAACCAATTCACCTCACAGTTACGATTAACTTCTTTTCCTTCCTCACTGGGAGCTGTAGAAGAACATATAAAATATCTTCCATTGGGATCTCGGAAACAATTATGCATCAACCCCAAAGTGAACCACTATCAATCATTACCGTTGATAAATGAAGCATGTTTAGAGGCCCAAAAGGAAAAAAATTGTAAATATTTTGACCAGCCTAACAACCCAGAGACCTTGCAAAGGATGCAAGAGTTCAGAGATTACACCTACAGTGAAATTCATGATATAGAGGATCTCAACGACATCGGCGAATCGTTGGACATCTGTCCATACTACAGCATCAGAAAGTCAATTCCCCTTTCCGAGATCATTTCTTTGCCCTATCAGGTACTGTTAGAGCGAAACACCAGACACATATTGAATATAGACCTCAAAAACTCCATAGTCATCGTTGATGAGGCACACAATCTTATGGATACGATAATGGCTCTCAATTCGACGAGTGTTTCCTACAAAGAGCTTTTAGACATGAGAAAAAGTCTAAAATACTACCTACAAAAGTTTTCGTCCCGTATGAACTCTGGGAATCGAATCAACTGTTTGAAATTGGTCAAACTTACTGAATTGCTGCTAAGCTATATAAAGAGAAAGAAAGAAACCAAGATCAAGCCTGGTGAAAAGCTTGATTTGATGGATATTTTTCCCACTAATGTCGACATTAACATCTTTCAGCTGGAGACCTATCTCACAACCTCTAAACTTGCGTTCAAGGTTGAAACTTATATGGAAAAATGCAGTGCAAGAAACGCTAACCACGCATCCCCTCTTCTGTTTAAATTGAAGAGTTTTTTATCATCTTTATCACATCCCTCAAATAATGGTTCCTTTTTTTTTGAGGTTAAAGGCGATGTAATTTCACTAAAGTTTTTACTGCTTGATCCAAGTGAGATATTTCAAGACATAGTCGATGAGGCAAAATGCGTGATACTCGCAGGAGGTACAATGGAACCTATGCAAGATTATATTGACTTCCTTTTCAAACACACACCAAGGGACAAGATTAAGTCGTTTAGCTGCAACCATATAATACCCAAGGATAATCTTAAAGTGTTTGCTCTTTCTAATGGTGTAAGGGGTAACCTGCTGAACTTTTCATTTGCAAATAGAGAAAACGCTGCTATAATCAAGGATCTAGGAGCATCTATATTGAAAATAGTTCAATGTATTCCAGGAGGAATTGTCATTTTTTTCCCCAGTTACAAGTATCTGGAGAAAGTCGTTGAGCATTGGAAACTAAATTCCCCGTCGATGTGGTCTGCACTCAATCGTAGCAAGGATGTCTTCACTGAGCCAACAGATTCAGGCAAGGTAGAAGACGTTCTTTCGGATTACTCACGAAAAGTTGCTGAAAAATCCAAGAGTGGAGCGGTTTTGTTTTCTGTTGTTGGAGGTAAAATGTCCGAAGGAATTAATTTTCAAGATGATCTAGCAAGAGGAATTATTATGGTTGGACTTCCATTTCCAAATGCCTTCTCAGGAGAGTTGATTGCTCGAAGGAAGTTTGTGGAGGAATCTGTGTTCAAGACAACGAACTCAAAAGAGGCAAGCCTTCAAGCTTCCAAGGACTTTTACGAGAATATCTGCATGAGGTCCGTAAACCAAAGTGTGGGCAGAGCTATTCGTCACATCAATGACTATGCAGCTATTTTCCTTCTGGACAACCGCTACAACAACAGGAATATCCAAAATAAGCTCTCTGGTTGGATTCGGAACCAATTCACGGAGTCCACGATGAGCCGGGCCGTTTCCGACACAGAAGAGTTCTTTAGACTTAGAGGTAGCTTTACGTAAACTGTACATAGTAAAAAGAGGGTGTTTGGATGTAAATCTACTTCAAAGAACGGATCGAAAAAATTCAAAACAAGACAGTTTTCCTAGCAATAGATTGATCCCATCGAGCAAGACAATGCCTTCCGCCGAAGACAAAGCCATCGTTGGGGGTACCAAATCCCAATTGAAGGGCTTGCTGGAGTCCTCACGCAATTTGCCGAAAACGCTTAATGACATTGGCCCCATCCATTTGGGACTAAGCGCCATTCAAAGAAAGGCCCATGATTTAAGAAAGTTCAAGGATGACGATCAGCGTTACACCAGGGCACATTACCTGCTTGCGGGAAGTGGTATTTCTGCAGAAGAAATAGAGACGGATTTGCTTGAAATATCTGTACCTCAATCCCTAGATGTTGCTATGGGACAGAACAATTACACTGAATTGAGCAACGGACTCGACAACTATATCGAATCCAAGAAGGAGGAGAATATTCTGGCAGCTATTGAGCAATCTTTGAGTATGGCTGCCAAGGATTTTGATGCCTATGTGGCTCAAAATATTTCCATGGATTGGAATCAGAGGAAGAAGGAGCTTAGAGAAAGTTTCGACATAATATTGAACGGTACTTCCCAAGAAACGAGCACAGAACTCGCTGATTATACACAGTTTGGAAACGCCTCTAAAAAACTCAAATCAGATCCCGCCTTGACCTGGTCTGCCAATAAACCAATTCTGGCTAATAGGATTGAGTTCACTGACGTTGATGTTTCGTCCATTCCCTCGACCAACGTTTTAAATCCTAGTGTGTCATACGCAATGAGACAGAAGTTTGAAGAATATGCTCAGGCAATATATGAACTGAATACTGCGAGACAAAATAACAAGCCTTACGAGCTAACCAATGTCTTCGCTCAAATTACCAAACAAGCAAACGATATCAAGTCAAGACAATTATACGAGACATGGAAGATTCTATACCACTTGGTTGATTTCAATGAACCAGCGGCTTTTCAGGAAAGAAAGTTTGTAAAAGGTCATGACAGTGAAATCTTGGACTCTTTTGAGGCCATTTCTTTGAGAAAGAGGATCATAGAAAGAAGCAGGTCCTACTTGGAGCAGCAATTCATGGATTATATTGATTCCATTTACATCCGGATTAGCAGCAAAGAAGAATCTAAACTGAACACACCAGAGACACCACTAGTGGATAATATTACGAAAGTGAAGCTCTTTGTCGAACACAGATACAAGAAGGAAGATACATGGAAGATTCAAAACCTTTTGTTCATAAATGGCTTACCTATCTGGGCTATCATTTTCTATTTACTTAGAGCCGGTTGTCTAGATGATGCGCTGAACCTAACTTTGAAATACAGTGATTCCTTTACCAAAGTTGAGCGCTCTTTCCCAGTATATTTGCAGGCATATGTGAATTCTCCTGACAGAGGTTTCAACCAAGAACTTCATGGTCGGCTCATAAATGAGTTCAACCAATTTTTCAAGCACATGAACAAAGAAGCAGATCCATTCAGATATGCGGTATACAAGTTGATCAGCAGATGCGAGCTCTCTAGAAAGAATCTTCCATACATTACTCTTAGTGTTGAAGATTGGCTATGGGTTCACTTCACGTTATGTAGAGAGGGTACTAACGATGATGATCCAATCTATGAGAGATACAGCTTATTAGACTTACAAAAGACTGTGCTTAAACTGGGTCCTGACAATTTCAATGGCTCTTTCAATAACCCACTATATCTTCAAACTTTAATTTTTACCGGATTGTATGAACATGCGGTGCAGTATTTCTACTCCATTAGTGAAATTGATTCCGTTCATCTAGCCATCGCTCTTTACTATTGCGGACTTTTACGGTCTACGGCAGACAAAAGTAACACCACTCAGTTGTTGACCTACAGGGGGGAAAGAAATATTTCGGAGATTAATTTCGCAAGGATGATTGGAACTTATACTAGAACTTTCAAGATTTCTGATCCAAGAGTTGCTGTGGAATACTTGATATTAATTTGTTTGGGTGGGGATCTTCCAAATGACCGGGGAAAGGAGCAGATAGACCTCGGACTCTCTAGTATCAGAGAATTAGTACTGGAAACAAGAGAATTCTCTTTACTGCTTGGAAAAATTGATAGAGAAGGCTTCAGGGTTCCAGGAATAATAGAAGAGAGAAAAGAATTACTACATCTTCCTGACAAGGAATCGTTCTTACGCAAGATAACGGAACAGGCCGCTATCAAGGCTGATGATGAAGGCCGTGTATTTGACTCCTTATTGCTATACCAGTTGAGTGAAAATTATGACACTGTGATTTCTCTAATCAACAAGCTATTGGGTGATTTACTGGCTTCTACTGACCTTGAAACAGCGATCGACACACCTACAGAAAGAGCAGGTGAAGGAAGCGTTGTTGCATTGGCTGAAAGGCTGATGAAACAATTCAGAAGTTCGGCTGAGATAAGCGGGAAAGTTCTTTTGAAACACAGAGAAACTTGCTCTTTGCTTCTCAAAATGGTTGAGTGCCGTGACCTTTTTGTAAAGCAGGATTGGGAGAAAACCCTGAAGCAAATTGGGCAGTTAGACATACTTCCGATAGTTGCAGGAGTTAACGTCGCTGTTGCTCGAAGTAAAGTCGAATACTTTAACAGTTATGATGAAAGTGTGGCTAAAAACGTTCCAAATTTGCTGGTAATGACATTGACATGTATTGCACAAATAACGTATCAGCTCACATCCAGCGAGTTTAACGGGTTAGTTAAGAGTGACAAGATCAAATACCTCAAAGAAGTTGCTCAGAATTGTATGCTATATGCTGGAATCTTACAATATAAGATGCCCAGAGAGACTTATAGTATGCTCGTCAGTTTAGAAAGTATGCTAGGATAATGGAAATACAACGTCACTTCTAAGGACCCATTTGGCGCCTGATTTTACCAACTCTGCTTCATGTAAAAGACAATCATCACCATGTTTATGCAATAAAGCCATACCTTTGGAAGGATGAACATTGAGCTCTATAGGCTTACGAGATTCTGCGTCCATGTAATGAAACACTGTTCCTCCCCCTTCAAATTCCTCATCTCCAGTTAAATATATGAGAAGTGTCCAGTGAGTCAAACCTTTCACTTTCTCTTTAGAGTCCATAAATGGGGTAACAGAATCATCGTAGTGTTTACCAAAATAGTGACCCTTTAGATATCGATAAATTCGGAGTTGGGGGTTCAACCCTATTGCTCTTTGGAACTCTCTTTTGATAAAAGAAGTCTCGGTTTCATCGTCAGACTCGTATTCAGACTCGTAAAATAAATATTTCTGCAGATACTTCCAGAGTATTTCAGAGGCATCATAATCTGTCCTCAAGGCCCTATCGTTGACTCTAGCCGCATAGTCTTTGCTTTTAATTAGTGGTGTAGTAGTAATGTCCAGGCCTGTCTCAAAACTGGTGATTAACTCCTGGCATATTTGTGGGGACAGAAACTTGGAAATCAAAATCACTTGGCCTGGGATGGGGCATTCGATAGATGGTGGATATGTCAGTTTCCTGCTGCCCAATTGGTTGAAACTTCTTGGAAATTCATATTTGCCTGTTGGTTTAACACGAGCCTTTGTGCTTGAAGAAGAAGCCTTTTTGGGCATAGGAACAGTTCTGGATAAAGATGGAACACTGCTTCAAAAATACTTAAGATGCCAACTTACGTAATACAATACAAATTAACACTATTACCTAATCGTAACTATTTTACTGTTGTCTATGAACACTGTGTTTGTGGGGATATTTCGGTTGTTTCTCGTAAGCGTTGGGACTCGATGACCTTGGAACAGTTTCCTTTGATTTTTTCTTTTGTTTCTTCGGCACGCCGTTTGGTTTGGAATCTGGATCTCCTTCGTTATTGGAATCTGAGTCTGAGTCAGAATCAGAGTCGGAGTTGGATTCGGAGTGGCACGAGCAGTCGTCCTCATCAAACGATCTTTGTGGATGAAATATGCAGCAGATCTTGGACTTCTTTCGGTTGAGATTTTCGTTATCAATAGTGCCCTCTTCCCATTTCACTCCCCTCCGGGACTTAGTAACGGTCGTGGGTTCGTCGTCAATAGTTTCAGAGGGCGGAGAACCTACCAGTCGTATCTCTCCGGTTTCTTCTGTCTCAGTTGCAGTAGTGGATGCCCCTATTCCGTGAACCACCATTTTTGTTGTGCTCTATGTAATATATTAGTGGATTGCATTGGCATAAGGCGATGACTTTGATGTGGTAAGCGGAGGATGGTGTTGATCCACGCACGACCATCAGTTTGCCATTTTAAAATTAGAAGTGTGGGGGCAGATCTATTTGAGTTTACTAGGAGGATGCTGCTGGATTGTCTTCCAGCAAACGGTCCAGAAGGATTAGTTGGAGCAGCAAGATGTGTGAGGACCTTAGGAAACGTCACCCATAAACGAATGACCTCAGAGGAGAACCGGAGGGAGTCAGAGCCAAAGTAGCATGAAATTGGAGCTCAGTTTCCAGGATCTCATGGGCTCAATGAAGTAATGAACTACGAATACGAGCTTACAAACTGAACAGAAGAACGATATTCCATTTTGGGTCAAATGAGTGAACTATAATGAATCTAACCCAATTGGAAGGCTACCCGGTCTGACATGGACCCTACTATTTAGCTTGACAGCCAACCGACATCGCTGAGTGAACTGTCTGGGGTCATCTAGTAGGTTCTATTCAGTGCAATCAATTCACGCACGACTACCACCTGTTATACATATTGTTTACTGTAACAATAGAATAATAGTGTACCGGCCAAACCAGCCAGCAATAAACTCAGCCGTCTTCTCCCTCAAAATATCTCTTCCTTCCCAAACAACACCAAGAAACCAATATAATGCCATCATTCACTTTCAAATGGCCCGCTGGCCCAAATGAGGTAATTGTCACTGGAACCTTTGATGACTGGCAAAAGACCCTTCCTTTAGTCAAGAAGGCTGACCAATCGTTTGAGCTGACCGTTCCTTTCCCTAAAGACACTCCCCCCGTTAGTTACAAGTATGTTGTAGATGGCGAATGGCTCGTGTTGGGAAGTGAGAAGACCGACGGAAACGACCCTTCAGTCAGAAATAACTTCTTCACAGCTGAGGACTTGGACAGCGACGACTCTGCAGCTGGCGCAGCCATTCCTGAATCTGGTGGTCTTAAGACTACTGTGATGCCTTCTGAAGAGGGTATCCAGAAGACTCTGGGAGAGCCTGGAATTGTCGTTCCACAGGACCCTGGCTCCATTGCCGCGTTCAAGGAGATTTCTACCGTGGACCCCAAGTCTTTGAACAAAGAGGAGCCTGCATCTGCACCTGTCACCAATGACGTTGTTGTCCCTGAGGACCCTAGTTCCATCGCTGCCTTCAAAGAGGTTTCTGATGTCGACCCCAAGACTTTGAACCAAGAAGAACCCGTTACCAATGGAAAGAAAGTCAAGAAAGTGAAGAAGCTAGTCAAGAAGAAGACTGCCGAAGAAGATAAGGCCCCTGAGACAGCTGCCGAACCAGTTGTCGCAGACGGTGAGCTTGCAGACACAGTCAAAGATACCCCCGTTGAAACCCCAGCTGACGTCAAGGCTCCTGTGGTCGTCGAAGAACCAGTTTCCAAACCCGCTCCGGTGAGCACTCCGTCTAAGAAGGTTGCCGAAAAGCCTGACGACAAGAAACAAAAGAAGAAGAAAGGCTTTACTGCCAAGCTCAAAAAGCTTTTCTCTTGATTAACAGCACCCCAATTAACATCCAAGAGGACCTAATTTTCTGTCCTTTATTTTGATAGATGTCCAATCTGTTGTGTAATATCTTATACTATGTAAAATTTGAAAAAAATATTCACCAAGAGGCCGCAAGTCGGCTGGTGCAGTAGTTGTGGCACGGCATGGAACGAGATGAGTGTCTATCCCGACATCTGACATCCATGTCACATTGCTAGTAGATGACTTGTCAATCGCGGAAATGAACCGACCTTAACATGATTCGCGAAGCGATTACCGTTCTCTCCGGAAAGGCTCACCTCTTTGAGGGGGATATCGTGAAAGCAAACAGTGCTAACGGCTGTTATTAGGAGGAAGTGGTGGAGATGTCTCGGTTGGCAAACTAACTTGCCTGCAAACACAATAACTGCAGAAGCTGCGTTGAGCACCAGCCCAGTACTTTGAGTCAAGTGCCAGGCAGGGTAAGCAGTCTCTCTGGAATCTTCAATAACGGTTCTGCTCGGTAAGCCCTTATCCCGATGACAAAGGTCTAATGTTGTCATATCAACAAGTAATCTTGCTTTCCACTCAGAGACAATAAACTACTAATCTAGTTGCTAGTTAAGT
The DNA here is from genome assembly GCA_023213015.1 of Komagataella mondaviorum. Classification (NCBI taxonomy): domain Eukaryota; kingdom Fungi; phylum Ascomycota; class Pichiomycetes; order Pichiales; family Pichiaceae; genus Komagataella; species Komagataella mondaviorum. Next base: position 450,834 of record JAKWBA010000005.1, on the reverse strand, counting down.
TTGCTTCAAAATCCTGCCAAGACAGGGACATCTCTCTTAACCGTCACTACCTGTTTCTTAAATGCCTCCCAAAAACTCTCTAAATTTATCTCACTTCTTCGCTCTCCTCCAAAGAAAGTTCACCTGCTTAACATCTTCAGAAGGAAACTGTCCCAACGATTTCTGGTTTCCATTCGAAGTAGTTTACAGCTTCCCGGGAGCCCTTGATTTACTCATTTGAAGGAAGTTTATTTGAAGCTGACATGTTGTCGAAGTTCGTCTGGGTTCTTACCACAACGGTGATCCTTCGGGCGACGATGGCCAGCGCTGATTTATCTTTCTGTTCCTCACAGAACACTGGGTCCGACTCTTCGTATTCCATGTACCAATCGAACGGTCTTTGCAGGGACACTTGTGTCGCTGAAGGGTCCTATTTTGCAATTTTGGCAGGTAGTGAATGTTTCTGCTCTGATACTGCCCCTAGCGAGCAAACCTCGCTATCGGATTGTTCGAACAGCTGTCCTGGATATCCCGTAGAACAATGCGCAGGTGACGGGTATTTTGGATACATCCAATTGAGAAGCGGTGCTAGTACCCTAGCGTCGAGCTCGTCCACTACTGAAAGCTCCGAGACGTCATCCGGGTCTACCAGTTCATCGCAGAGCTCTAGCTCCACAACTTCCACCAGTTCTTCTGCCTCTTCGAGTTCCTCTAGCAGGTCTACAAGTTCGAGTTCGAGCTCCAGTTCCAGTTCAAGTTCTAGTTCCAGTTCAAGCTCGAGCTCTAGTTCGAGTTCTAGTTCCAGTTCACATTCTTCATCCAGTGCAACAAGTTCCAGATCATCCTCAAGCAGTAGGTCTTCCACTTCATCCACTACGATACCGCCATCTATATCAACTGTTTACTCAGTGACTACTGTGAGCGGAGCAGATCGTACGCTTACCGTATCGACGCAGTATGTCTCGACGTTTTCATCAGCCCCAACGGACGCTGCTGGAAACAACGCTGCTGATACTTCAAGAAGCGCAAACTCAAACTCGTTCTGGGACTCCACAGGAAAAGTAGCTGGTACATTTGTGGCGGTGGCAGTGGTGGTAATTCTTCTACTTATGCTGCTAGGTTTCCTAGTATACAGACGATTTTTCAAGAGAAATGGAGACGAAGCAGACTCGGCTTCGGGATCGAACATCTCCTCTTTGATGTACCTGAAAAATGGTATTTTAGAGAAGAACAACAACTTCCATACTCATACTGCATCAAATGGCGACACCTTGGTCCCCATCAACATAGCGGAAAGTGACAACATTGTCGACCAAAGGCTGGATCCAGGTCAGATGTTCATGAACCTGAACAATTCCAGGAACTCTTTCTCCGACCATAGGGATTACACGCGGCGAGTCCTTCGTGTGGCAAATCCAGAGAACGACCAGAACCCCTCTGACCTAGAGACCCCAGGAAACAATGCCTAAAATCTTCATGTCTTTTCTTTTCTTTTTATTTTCCTCCTCGTTACTTTACAATGTCCTTCCAGCGACCTGCCCTGCATGCAGTCTCACCCATTCTGACTTACGTAATTTGATAATGTTAATACTAATTATATCATAATCCTCTTTTTGCGTGCATTACCCAAAACTAAAATCTTCTTGGCATCATTCATTACAAATAGCCCACTTTAATGACGGTTTAACTTCCTACACTCCAAGCCTCCATAACGCACATTTGTTAGTCCAAAGCACCATGTTTGGAAATACAGGCTTGCCATCAATCTCCTCAAATATGACAAGAGCGGACAACGAACAGAGAACGTCCAACACAACGTTCAACGTCCATCCGACCACATATTTGAACCCTTCCATTGCGAACAACACGGTCCTAATAGCAAATAAGTTGAACGGAATTCAACACGACTTCAACGCTTCTGCTACTTCGTCGTCATCCAACAATGAATCGGCCTCCCCTAACTCGGTCACCTCGTACACCGATTCTTCTGTCCAGTCCCCTTCTGCTGTGCAGGATAAACCGGAGTTCCCTTCTATGATGCTACATCCTCGACAGACAACATCAGCAGGACCCGTTATTACGTCGGAGTTGCTGAACGTGCCAGGTCACAATCAGCATCAACAACAGTTCAACCATCCTGCCCACCAGAACTTGTACCCCTTGGATGGCAATGATATGAACGCTCCTTGGAACTCTTACGAGTCTCAAAGACCCAGAGCATCTTCTATTGATACAACTCCATTCAATGTTAAGGCATCTTCACTAATGGCTTCAAATACAGCAGCTAAAAGAAAACCTCGGAAACAGAAGCTGGACGAATCGAACGGACCATTCCACTGCAAGTGGGAAGAATGTCCTTTGGTGTTTGATGATGCCAAAGTTTTGTACCAACATCTGTGCGACTTCCATGTGGGACGCAAATGTAACAAGAACTTATCTTTGAACTGCAAATGGGATGGTTGTGACGTCTCTACAGTGAAAAGAGACCATATCACCTCTCACTTGAGAGTCCACGTTCCGTTAAAGCCTTTTGGTTGCAACCTATGTAACAAGAAGTTCAAGAGACCCCAAGATCTCAAGAAGCACGTCAAGACTCATGCTGATGACAATGACTTGCAAGAAGCTACTCCTCCTGCCGAATGCAATGTTGCGGTACACCATCAAAAGGTTCCTATGAACTTTCCAGATTCCCGCAAGAGGGCATTCAATGATGTTCTATCTCAAAACTTCGGTACTTTCTACGACGAAATCAAAAGATCCAAGATTCAACCCATGTACAATAATGATATTGCTACTAAGCTAAACAGTCTGGGCAACATGATTCCTACGAACCAACCATTTCAACAGCAGCAGCAGCAGCAGCAGCAGCAGCATCTACAACTGGGAATTCCCTATCACGGCCACACTGTTTACGGCCATGGTAATCATGGTTCGTTGCAGGAACAACATATCCCTCTGCCAATACCTCAGAACTTCCCTCCTGCCAACAAGGTTACTAACATCCCAACCCAACAAGAACTGTTTGAGGCTAATAGTTTCTTCAACCAGTTGTCTAACACTATGGACCATGCCCCTCACCACCAAGCTCATGTTCAACCTCAGCCTCTTGAGAACCCTCCAATCGATTCCGAGAACTTTATTGAAGTTCATGATGACCATCACAATGCCTCTCATAATCAAGCCTTGTATCCAAGTATCCAAGTTCCTGGCGGAAACTACTCTTCATTTTATCCTCAGATTAGTAACCGTTATGAGACTAGCTCTAACTCAAAGAATTGCAGTGTCAGTGTGAATCAGAAATCATCTGCAAACTCTCTTCGAAACTTGACAGGGTTGCTGGACAAACTTGACATTGACGAGACTAACGGTTCTGATAGTTCATCCAATCTGGAAGGTTCTGAACTCTCATCCGTCTCCTCCGACGAGGAATCGGATGATCTGAACGACAACGATTTCTTCAAACATAGGCAGTTGGTCCAACTTATTCAAGAATACATCCAGAATGCTCTAAAGCAATCCAGTTCTCTACAGCAATCTAGTAGTACGACTATCAAGGAAGAAGGCTCTCTTTACCCCACTATTGTTGTTTGATTATAGTTTATGTTTATGTTTTTTTTTATTTCTTCCTTTTTGTTTTCTTTTTCTGGTTTTAATGAAGGTAATGTGTTTAAACTATTTAGTATTTGATATATAGTGATATGACACTGGTTGATAATGTACATCTCTACAATTGTTTGATCATGGGGTAGTCCCTTGCCTGTAAGCTAAGTTGTTGCTCTAGTTTCAGCTCCTGCTCGTCTGGATAAGGACCAAAATCTCCTTCATAGACAACAGCTCCACTCTTTCTTCGAAGTTCTACTAGTTGACATTCAAAGGTGTTCAAAATAACATTAGCATCGGGCCTCATGCTTGGGTTTGGATTAATCATCATTTTCACTAGCGTGTCTAGAATTCCTTCCCCATCTACCAAAAACTCTGGAGCCCAAGGAGGGACACCGAGTTTTGACTTTAACTTGGAAGAATAGGTAGTGTTTGTCGTACCAGACGATGAAGTTGTTGCTGCCGAGGTTGGATGATTCGAAAATGAACTACCGCTATTGTTATCATGCGTGAAAACGGAGGATATTATTGACGTGTTTGGTGTTGTATGATCTTTTTGGAATTGAAGAAGTTGCTTGTTGAGGTCCGTGGACGATAGCCTACCAGCATCCGAGAGATCCCCTGAACGCAACTTATGCCAACTTAAGCCGTTATCCGGTAGTACGATGTTGGCAGCAATCTCGACCATGATAAGACCCACCGAAAATATATCTGCTGGCCTATCGTACATTTGGTTGGATATTATTTCGGGAGCAATGTACTCTCTATCCCCTTCTCTCTCAAAAAACGGTGGAATAGGAAGTTTGGAAGCCATTCCAAAATCACCAATTTTTAAACATCCTTCAAATGTTATGAATATATTAGCTGGTTTCAGGTCCAAATGAAGAATGCCACTGTTATGAATATATCGTAGACCCATCAGTATTTCAACCAAAATCTTCCACACTCTCCATTCATCCAACCTAGTAATTTTACCGTTTTCTAGTAAAAATCGGTCCAGAGATCCGTTCTCACAGTATTCTGTCATAATATAAAGGTAGTTTTGATATTCCCACGAGTCAATGAACTGTAAAGTGTACTCAGAACCTTCATAGTCTTCAGGCACGTTACGCTGTAAAGTCTGCAAAATTGCCACTTCTTCTAGCCTTCGCAGACGACTCTTAGGACCAGCTAGTTTGTTTTTATTTCTCTTAACAGCATATTTCACACCCTGATATTGTACTTCATATACGATCGAAAACTCGCCTGAGCCAACAACCGAACCATTTTTGAACCTGCTGAAAAGATGCTCATCCATCGCTACAGCAGCCTGTGTTTGTTGAGTGAAGAAGTCATTCGTAAATTCTTTATACGAGTTGGTCATCTGTTCAGATTTATATTGACTCATATTCATATTCCTGTGGACCATCGGCGTGGGGTTAGTAGTGTTGTATGTCCCTAAGCTGTCTATCGTGGTATTAAAGAGGGGTTCGATAGGAGTTCGTGGAGTGGCATCATCATTCATGCTAATATTGGCTTTGTTACTTGCGTTGGGACTATCTGTGGTATTCATATCGTTGCGTTTCATTAAGCTGACTCCCAATGACATTTTTCTATTGCTGTTTTGATGCAGCTTGGTGGGTGTAGGGGGAAAATTATCCAGTGCTCCGAAACCTTGAAACCCTGTAAAATTGTCGTCATCTAAGTTGCTCAAATCAATGTCCTCGTCCTCATGGTCTTCATCCATGTCTTTTTCCCTGAATATAGAACTATTGTTTTCACCATTGTAGAAATCATCAAATTCGTCGGCAAATCGCAAGATACAGCTCTGCAAATCGGAAGTATTTACCACTTTTTTCAATTTTGATCTACGACCAGATCCTGAAGAGTTTGAAGAGCCGGTTGAATTGACATGAAATTGCGTCGCCTGTGCAAAAGGCGTCGTGCTTGTTATAAGAGGTTTTAACGGCTGTCGTATCTTCTTGCAAGGCGTCTCGGGCATGATCTTAGACGCCTGAATCGAGGCTGCATTCTTCTTGCTCAGTAGACCCGTCGACTGGAAAGCAGAAGGAAGCGGCTTAACAGAGTCAAACGCTGCTGCGTTGGGCAGATTATTGTTTGTATCATCGTCATCCTCATCGGGCTGTGATTTGCGATGAGCCGAAAGCAGTAGTGAACCAGTGCTTCGTTTCAGCAGAGGTTTCTTGTTCTCCTTGTTATCACTGAAGTATCCTGACTTGCTTGATGGTAGTGGCGTTGATGTGAAACTTGTTGTGCTTGTTGTGGGAGACTGAAGTGAACGCTTTCTCGAGTTGGAGGCGTCACTCACAGAGTTCTCTTTTTTCTTGCGGATTCGCAAGATTCTGTTCTTGTCTAGCATGAGGCAAAGATGATGATGCAAAAAGGAGCCAGACTGTGCGGTCAAGGAACACTGTTTTCAGGAACTATGGGGGTTTGATCAAGAGTTGACAATGTTTCGAAGGGGATTGTTTTGATTCTTGAGGCGCGTCAGAAGCAAAAAAATAATAATGATTACATAATGCTTGTGGAATTAGGCGAACGCAGCGGACGACACTGCCTGGAAAAGGAGTTGAAGCGTGCTTTGTCTCCGTGTGACTGGTCATGTGACGTACAATAAATCCGTATGTACCTCTCTACTTAGACTAAACGGCCTTTGTTGACGACAAACCCTTCAACTGCAGCAATGGCGGCGTACAACCGGTTCTCAGCTTCAGGGAAGACCAGCGAGCGATCGGAGTAGAAGACCTCGTCGGTCACTTCCTCCTGATGACGCGGCAAACAATGCATGAATTTCCAATCTGGGGCAGCGCCTGAGGCAAGTTCTTCTGAAATTTGGAAACCCTGGAATTGAGCCAACTTAGCCTTGGACTCGGCTTCCTGTCCCATGGAGACGAACGTGTCCGTAACAAGAACGTTGGCACCTTTAACAGCCTCCTTTGGGTCGTGGGTGACCTCTAGAGTAGTGCCTGTTTCCTGGGCGATCTGCTGACCTTTGGAGATAACTTCCTCGTCCATCTCTATTCCCTGAGGAATGGCAATGGAAACGTTCATTCCCGAACGAATGGCTGCGATGGCGAGGTCATTGATGACGTTGTTAGAGTCGCCTATCCAGGCCAGCTTCAGCCCTTTGGTGTAGCCAAATGCCTCGCGGATTGTCAAAATATCTGTGATAGCCTGCAACGGGTGGAATCTGTCGCACAGGGAGTTTAAGATGGGCACAGAAGAATGCTGAGCAAGTTCCTGTATTTGGGAGTGTCTATCAACACGAGCAAATATACAAGAGGTCATGGAGGAGATGACCTTCGTCGTGTCATAGAAGGACTCGTTGACTCCAAGTTGAATATCGTCCTTACCCAGGAACATGGGGTGTGCTCCGAAATACGAGGCTGCTCCCTCACTGGATATTCTAGTTCTGGTGGATCTCTTGGTAAACAGAAGAGCTGCCACCTTCCCAAGTAGCGGAGATGACACCTGAGATGAGCTTTTTTCAGACTTGTAGAGTGTCTTATGGTAAGCTGCTCTTTCAACTAATGAGCTGAGTTCTTCATTGGTTAATTCCAAGATGGAGATTAAGGATCGGGGAGCTTTGGCAGTTTGGGCGATATTCCTGGTCAGACTTGGAAGCCCACGAGATAACGCTAAGCTTGGGGACTTTAAAACATTCATTTTGTTCAATTGATGGAGAAAATTTTAGATTATAATTTCAGTTCTCAGTCATCCAAGAATTTGTTTTCCGCGGTGCAGAAATTTCCTTTTCCAGTCACTTGCAGGATTGACATGAGGCCAGGAAACATCTGAACGCTGAAATGGCCACTTGTCGATCCAGTAGAAGTCACTTTAAGCTAATTGAAGCCAGACCAAGTACCTTTTGCTTCTAGTGTGATGGGTTCAGTAGTTTATCAGTCAGTCATTCAGAGGAAGCACGCCTCAGTTTGCTGTGTGAATCGTGGAAGCAAAAGACAGTCTAGATATGTCTGCTTCCACCTACCGAAATTTCACTATCATTTTTAGCTTCAAGGTCAGACCATTACCGTTTATACCTGATATACACTTGTTCTGTCACCATCCCTAGAACATTTGAATAGAGATTATTTGAACAATTACATAAGCACGAAAAAATTGACTCACTCACTACTACAAATGGCTACGAAATACCTTACTGAAAAGTAACACCTATGGAAGTACCTATAGAACCATTGGCTCTAACAGAAGAGGAGAGAAATGAGGATACCAATGCTCTTGTGGAGCGCCTGAAATTGGCTAGTTTAAATAGCAATAGACAGGGAAAGGCATTTCATAATGAGTTTACAATATTTGACAGTGATATAACTATTGATGGATGGCGGTTCAATGAGTTTGATTACGCAAGGGCAAAGGTCACACTACCAACTAACTCACGAGGATTATTTACTAAAACATATGAAGATGGCACCTCAAAAATTGTCACTCGGGGCTATGACAAATTTTTCAATATAAACGAGGTACCAACTACCAGACCTAATTGGATTTCAAAAAATACAGTGGGTCCGTACGAAGTTACTTTGAAGGAAAACGGCTGCATCATCTTTGTTTCAGGCTTACAAGATGGAACTATAGTCGTCTCTTCTAAAAATTCAACTGGTGATAAACCTGACCTATCAAGGAACCATGCGAAAGTTGGCCAAGAATATTTGTTAAAGCAGTTGAAAATGAAAGGAATAAAAAGTGAGTATTTAGCCAAAACACTTTACGAATTGAATGCTACTGCTGTTGCAGAGTACTGTGATGATGAATTTGAAGAGCATGTTTTGGAGTATCCAAAAAACAAGGCTGGACTTTTTTTGCATGGGCTGAACGTCAACAAGCCAGTGTTCAAGTCCTATCCTATGGACAAGGTTTGCGTTTTTGCGGAGGCTTTTGGTTTTAACAAGGTTGAATACTTGATGAAGGACAATTTTAGTGACCTTTTCAAGTTTCTAGATGATTGTTCGACTACTGGAACCTACAATGGAAGAGAAATTGAAGGTTTTGTTGTGCGCTGTAAACGAAGAGATAGTGACAGTACTTTCTTCTTCAAATACAAGTTTGAGGAGCCGTACTTATTGTATAGACAACTGAGAGAGCTTACTCGAATGTTGATATCAGGGAAGTCTGTCCGAGAAATGCGTATCAAGAAACATAAGAAGGTCTCTTTAGAGTATCTTTCGTTCGTCAAACCACTGCTGGACGCAAATTCGAAATTGGCTGAAGATTTTCTTCAAGGGCATGGGATTATTGCATTGCGAAAGCTTTTTCTCCAACATTGCGGCATGGAAGGGTATGAAATAGCTAATGAGGAGGACACAGAAGACGAACGAATGAAGGAGTTGGAATCACAGCTCTCTAATGTATCGTTAAGCGATGTCGTTTATAAATACGTCATCATCAATGTTGCTGTTCTTGGTTGTGGTAAAACGACTACATCAATCACCCTCAGTAAGCTGTTACCCAAATGCGGGCATATTCAAAATGATGATATTCCCAAACCTACAAAGGACAAGCTCACAAGAAAGGCCCTTGAAACACTCAAGGACCACAATATGGTAATTATCGATAGAGCCAACCATCTTTTCCGGGAGAGAAAGCAACTATTTGATGAATTTGAAGATCTTTACCATGAATACCTTCCGATTAACACAAAATTCAAATTCATCTGTCTTAACTATGTTTCCGACAAGAATTCTCCAGAACTTTGGCAGCTAACTAGGTCTCGCATAATTAGTCGGGGAGACAACCATCAGACTATCAAAGCAGAAACAGAGGGAACTAAATTTGCAGAATCCATCATGAAAGGCTTTATCAATCGATTCCAACCTGTTGATGTGGAGCATGAACCAGACTCGAAGTTTAATGTCATCATTGATCTAAATGTAAGTTCTGACAACTCTTCGAAAAGTAATGCTGTGAAAGTCGTCCGCACTTTGCTTGAATATTACCCAGAAGCTGTTTCTCCAGTATCTGAAGAGCAGATAGATCAGGCTTTTCAGGATGCTTTAAACTATAAAACGGAGCTAACCATAAAAGTTGGGAAAGCCAAACCGAAAAAAGTAAAACCAGTTTATGTTGGGATCGGCTTTAGTGACATAGATAAGGCGAGATTGATGGATGAAATCGAACAATTGTTCGCTAGATGTGCAGCAGAAAACAACCAGCCGGTTGACATGTCAACATGGGTGACTCTGAAGCAATTAGGGAGAATCCAAGAGAATCTGCATGTAACTTTGGCACATGTTGCTTCTACCAAGGACAAGACTCTAGCAAAGATATGGAACAGATACACAAATGTGCACTTTTCAGACTTCATTCAGCAAATGAATAAGAAGCAGCCTGATGATCTACGAGGCTCTAAGCAAAAGCTGCCTAATACAAAAGCAGATATCCGTTTGAAGTCACTCTGTACTTCCGAAAAGCTAATCTGTATCGAAGTCGAGATAGTGACCATTACCAACGGAACTCAACCAATTACCGTCGAATCGACGAACAAACGCCCCCACATTACTATCGGTACGGTAGATACGTCAATTCCAGCTGTGGAGTCTAATCTTTTGTTGGAAAAACTTTTCAAAAGAGTTGAATCATCGGAAATCTCCGAGACTCGGCAAGTGCCTGTCAAATCTGATAGCTCTGCCGAAAAAACAGATTGCAGTAGAGATCACCTTCATGCATTTCCACCCGAAATCCTTTTCAAGGGTTTGGACCTGTTCCTGCAATTTTAGAATAGCATAACTAATTCGAATCCCTTCGTCATGCTAGCAACAATAATAGTCTGCATTGTTCTCCTTTTCTCCCCCTCCTCTTGGGTTGCGCTCTCTCGCCGGCCCGCCTTACGGCCCAGCCGCCGGCCTGCCGCCCCCACTCCATCGATACTTGCTTATTAGTAAAAAAGTAGCGCCCAGCCGATGCCGGTAGTGTACCACCTAACCATAACTCTCAGTCCTCTATCTAGAACCTCCTCTTTGGGTTTCGCTTTAGGTAATAAATCCAACACCCATATTCTCTCTGTTAACCATTGCCAATTAGACCTTTTGTTGGTTGATCGATGATTTGATGTCGCAAAAGACCATGGAATTTGACAAGAGTAATACGAATAACCCCAATAATACGGTGGTTTCCGGCGCTAACCGCAAAATGACGGTCGAAACTGAGACCGTGGATACGACGAACCTGAACAAGCAACTTCCTTTGCTAGCGTCCAATCCGACCAGCGCTCTGGAGACTCCGGTTTCTGATATCTCTCAGATCAGAGCACAGGAGAATAGCGGCAACACGCTGAACAGTGAGATCACTATTGGGAATAATGACTCTGTTACCAAGAAGAATTCATCGAATGAACCCACCATAATTAATACAGATCTAGGAGACGCTGATCTGAAGACTATCAAAGCAACATCGAATGAGCAACCTAACCTAAATACCCTGGGATCACACTCCAGAGCAGCTATCTTCGCTGCAAAGATCCAAGATGCAATCACAAGACAAGATAGCACACAGAATGTCAACGAGACTTTCGTCTACGAAAGCTCCGTCCCTGTAGCCCCAAATGCGGACGAGCAAAGTCAGCAACAATCAATCATGGATACATCTACTAACGTGCCAGAGTCACCACAATTACTATCATCCAAGTCTTCATTAAAGTTTCCCTCAAAAGATTCACAGTTACTTGACGTAGAACCCTTGTCCGAGATGGGAGCGGGCCCCATTGCATCTAATAACAAAAGCTCTCCATTGAAGTCAAAAACTCATTCGATAAATGGAAGCCTAGATATGACCAATCTACAACTTAACAAGTCTGGCCAGAAGAAAACATCATCTCAGCCTAATCTACGAACAATTACTTCCAGGTTGTTTGAATCAAAGAAAGGAAGGCCCTATTCTGGACTATCGGATCTATTCGATGACGATGACAGTTACACGGAAGAGTTGGGGTTTAACAGAGATGGCACCATAACAGGATCGCTAGATTCGGGTGCAGAGTTGCTATACACTGCTCGACAGCATTCGTTTGAAGATGATGACACCAAACCTAGTAAATCTCACCCGTCAAAGCCTGGCGCCACTATGGAAGGGTCCCATAAGAATAGCGCCTATGAAGGAAAGTTGGAACAAGGATTATATGATTATCCTGCGTACGGTTACCAAGACCCGCTTCTATTAGACCATCATCATGAATCTCCTCTCGAATACGGTTCGACTTCCGTATCGAATAACAATAGACATAAACTAAAAAGACACAGCCAGAATATTAAACCAGATCACTACTATTATTCACCGCATGATTTCACTTCTACCAAAATGACCCGATTGCGTCAAGTAAAAAACTTTTGCTACACTGCAAGCTTAATAACAGCATTTCTTATATTGGGGTTCTTGTTTGGATTTTTCATTGCTATCACCAAACCTTTGACAAACTTCACTGTAGACAGGATAGACAATATCCTACTGACCAAGGAGGAGATAGTTTTCAGTTTGACCGTGAAAGGATTCAATCCTGGATTTGTTGCCATAGAAATAAATGAAGTCCAGATTGATTTTTTTGCTAAAAGTTCCCACCTTAACGATGGAAATGGAGATGGGACGCCTCTTACTTTTGGTGAATCTGCCTTGGACACGGTCCTCTTAGGTTCCATCAGTAGTTTACCTGTCCCGCTCGTGTTTCAAGGAGGATTTTTTAGTCGAAACCCAGATGAAGACACCACAGAAATAAAAATTTTGAACCCAGCGCAAAAACCACCTCCATCAACTACAGATAGCACAGTAACAATTACCACTACTACCACCACTAATACGCAAGCTTCAGACATGCCCACAAAATCCATCATTACAAGCATCATCACGGGTTCACAGACCGTATCAACTACAAATAGCTCGACTATATCAACAAATTTTGAAGATGTGACCACCATAAGCTTGCTGCCGATACCAGAACTACAGGGACGAAGTAAAGCTCCCAGTGAAGATAATAATACATGGGAGATTATTTCGAAGTACCCGTTCGAGTTGGTTGTCCGAGGGGTTTTACTCTATAAACTTCCCTTGAGTCCAGGATTCAATTCTTTGTCTATAAACAAGGCCATAATGATAGATCCCGACAATCTAAACGGCACAGACCCTTAGTGGTTGTCATTATGTAGTCTCTCAAAATAATGTTGTACGAATGCCAAAGGATCGTTCAATTCAGCTGATCCTGCCTTACCTGCACCTGCTGCGAAGCTGATAATCGGCAGCACCAGGACATCACTGACAAGTTTGGGCTTCCTAAGCTTGGAGAATTCTTTCCAAGTGACTTTGGTATAGATACTACTTTGAATGTAGTCATTAAAGTAGGTAAATATGGCATTAGTAAAAATACCAGTACCCGTCCATTCCATTATGGACAAATTCTTATCGGACAACCCACCATTCTTGCTGATGTCGGCTAGTTCTAAAGAGTCTGATTTTGCTCTTTGCAGAGTGTCCTCTGTGATCTGGGCAATTAGCTCTCTCAAAATTGGGTGACCAGGCTTTGCCTGAATACACCAATTGGCGAACTGCAGACGATGTACGTAGTCTTTTTTCCAATCTGGGGTGCTAGCGTCATTTTGAATACCAATAATCATTCCAATACTTTTGGGAGAAACGTTCTCCGGGATCCAGTTTGGCACAGGCTGCAGGGGCAGAGTATCCACATCTGCGTAGACACCTCCTTTGGCATATAGCACCAAATACCTGAAAAAGTCCATCTTTAATATTATATTGGGAAGCAACTCGTATGCTTCGATGATCTCCGGAATGTTTAAATACAGGTGATGAATAAACACACTGGAAGTATCATCGTTGAACAACTCGTGGACGAAACCAGGGTTTTTGGAGGCCCATTGCGTCTCACCTTCTTTGAACTTTTCGCCAAACCGATCGTCATTCAGACCGTACTTCCACGTTTGCCATATGTATGCAGGGAACTTGCCATTCTCATTGTAAGGGAACAAATAAGCCAGCTTCTCCCGCAAGCTCGACCCAGGAGGAGGTTTTCTCAGGAACTTGACTTGTTCCAGCAGGTCTGCACGTTCAGCCTCTAGTTTGCTGATTCTGTCCTCCTGCTTGGACAAATACTTCTTTTGAATCTCGTCCAGTTTTGAAGTGAGTTCGTCCGTGACCTTTCTGCTGTTGTAATTGATCACGTCCTGCGGTAAAATGTTGGCATTCTTCAGCACCTTCTGGAGGTCTGTGGCGGTGGACTTGCTGGATGAGATCTTCACGATCACCAGGATCACCGTTATGACCCCAACAGTGAGCCAGATCACTTTCCTAAACAGCTGTTGTTGCATTAGGCGGTGGTGTTCAGGATGCTAGAATGGCAGGTTTCAGTCGAATATCTATATCTGTTTTTCCTGAAAACTACACCGTGCGCGATCGCGCTGCCAGACAAATCGCCAAAAGAAAACACCCACCAGTTATCGCCTATCGTATCTTTCGTACATCGGGCGCGGGAGGGAAATCAGAACCAAAAAATTTACCAAGACGTGCGACACTCAACTAACTCAGCCAATTACCTTCCAGGCAAGTTTGATTATCGAACCAACGCAAACTCACAGGTTTCCATCTACACACATCTACACCACAATGTTTAGACCACTAGCATTGAAGCCTTTCTGCCGTGCCACAAACAGAATACCAGTCTGTAGGTTCTCCACCGGGCTCATCGCACAAAAGCCTGCACTGGCTCTGACTTCTGGTTCGATCCAAGGCACACATCCAGAAGGGTTCAGACTTCCCAGACCAAAGACGTGGGAAGAGAGCAGTGAAAGCGCCCTGTCCAAGGCCACCAAGTGGTACCTGCTGTCTGAGATCTTCAGAGGACTTTACATCACCTTGGAAATGTACTTCCGTGCCCCATATACAATTTACTATCCGTTCGAAAAAGGTCCGGTTTCTCCCCGATTCAGAGGAGAACACGCTCTGCGAAGATATCCATCCGGTGAAGAGCGTTGCATTGCCTGTAAGCTCTGTGAGGCAGTCTGCCCTGCACAGGCCATCACCATTGAGGCCGAAGAACGTATCGACGGTTCTAGAAGAACCTACAAGTATGACATTGACATGACCAAGTGTATCTACTGCGGTTACTGCCAGGAGAGCTGTCCAGTTGATGCCATTGTCGAGACTCCCAACGTTGAGTATGCCACCGAAACCAGAGAGGAGTTACTGTATAACAAAGAAAAGCTGCTTGCCAACGGTGACAAATGGGAGCAGGAGATCCAGTACACTCTGGATGCCGATGCTCCATACAGGTGAAGAGATGTGTTTACGGTCTACATAGCAGCACCCTATATTTATTTTTGATGACAGTCTAGAAGTACCCCATTAAATGGAAAATTATCACTATTATTTATAAAGAAATTCTACTTTTTCTACTTTAGGCAATATTAGGTCGTACATTCCAAAACTGTGCATAACGTCCAACCTTCTTTAGACATTAGGGGTTCCACTATCTATTTCTTCTACACTAATTATTTGGGCCTGTCTGTCTTTAGTTCTTTAATTTTTTTTGACTCCACAGAGAAAGACGCCCTCCCGTGCTGCTGCAGTTTTAGAAGGAAAAGACTAGCTTCCTTTCTACGCTTCCCTGACAGTGTCTTTTTTTCCATTTCGACAGGATATCAAATTTGAGTGGACCCCATTTCTATTTATAGCCGAACCTGAACGCACCAAGCTACTGACAGCCCATCAATGAAAATACTCCAGGTGTCGAAGAAGAACCGATCACGAAACACCAAGAACCTTCTGTTGGACCTTTCTGCACAACATTCACCTCCTCCTTTGAAGAAAGTCACAATTACCAAATCTGCCACAGAACTGGAGTTTCCCAAGAGAAAGGGGCTTCCAATAATCCCCAAAGGGAAATTACAGCGTCGTAGAACGACCTTAGCATTGGCGATCCCTCCTGTTGGTGAGAGCGCTCCTCCCAAGAAGCCTACCACTAATGAACACCCCTATTCACCAAACTCCTCTCCGTCTACTAATAACACATCCACATCCTTCTGCTTTGGAAACACAGTGATCAATCACAATGCTGGCAAGCAAACAGTTGCAAACCCGTACGAAAGCGGGCCAGTTTGCGTACTGGAGCCCAATCTATTTTTATACTCAGAGCCAACTCTAGACCAGCTGGACCAGTTCGACGTGGTGATAAATGTGGCCAAAGAGATACCCAATTACCAGCAAGAAATAAGGAGCAAGGGCAAAGCGTACTATTTTATTCCCTGGACACACACGTCAAATTTGTGTCCCGACTTACCACTGTTGACCTCTGTCATTGAAAACAGTCTTTCTGCAGGGAAATCTACGCTGATACACTGTCAGTGTGGAGTTTCCAGATCAGCATCTTTAATTGTGGCATACATGATGAAGAAGTATGGATTGAATCTGAACGATGCTTACAACCGCCTCAAGACGAAGGCTCCATCAATCTCCCCCAATATGAACCTAATATTTCACCTAGCCGAATGGGGGAAAACTTTAGAGGCGATCAGCCTACCTGCATCCCCTTACAGTACATAGGTGTCAAGCTTACATATACCGAATGTCATAAACCTAATCTGAATCCTAATTTGCTCGTTGTACTTTTAATTCACGCTGGCAGCTCAGGCGAAATCCACCACAGCCTTGTAGGAGGAGTGTTCCTTTTTTTTCTCCTTCGAGCCTTTCCAACCAGGTATTTCTGTAACAAAGATCCCTCAGATTCGCTCACTAAACGAGGTCAACCTTCCACCTAAACACAAATATAGGAATGTCGTCAGCGGACGGACATGTGTCCATGAACGAACCCGCCTCTGTTCCACAGCTGCCGCAAGGACAGCCAAACGTATCAGATGAGGAGACTCCTATAGTTCCCTCAAGGAGGAACACTCCAGGGATAAACTCCTCAGACTCAGAAGCTGAGACTGACATTGCCGATTCTCCACCCAGGCCCTCTAAAAGAGGACGCAGGCTGATACGGAAGTTGGAATACGACAAGTCTCTCAATCATTCAACCCCAAAGAGCGCAGCAAACACCCCAGTTGCCAAGGGTCGAAGCACACCTTCCTCCCGGTCCATTTCACCCAAACTCAGCAGTCGAAGAGTGTCACTGAGAGATGCTAACGGAAGAACGAAACTACAGAAAGCCTGTGAAAAGGGCAGATTGGCAGAGGTCATGGTCTGTTTGACAAACGGTGCCTCTGTAAATGACAAGGATTATGCAGGGATCACTGCTCTTCATGAAGCTTCATTGAACGGTCATCTTGAGATCGTCGACCTGCTTCTCCAGCACGGAGCTTTCATAGATGCACTTTCTGTGGACAAGGATACTCCATTGATTGATGCAGCAGCAAATGGACATGTGGAGGTTGTTAGAACCTTGTTGAAGAAAGGTGCAAACCCACTTATTGTTAACACTAGTAACGACACAGCACTCTCGTCTGCTCAAAAGTTAGACACCCCCGATGCCCAACGTATCATTGAAATTCTGAAGGAGTATCACGAGAAAC
This sequence comes from Komagataella mondaviorum, assembly GCA_023213015.1. Lineage (NCBI taxonomy): Eukaryota > Fungi > Ascomycota > Pichiomycetes > Pichiales > Pichiaceae > Komagataella > Komagataella mondaviorum. The sequence goes on along the minus strand of JAKWBA010000005.1, from coordinate 433,735 downwards.
AAAAAAGCTTACACCAGGACATTTCTGACGCTACAAGGAAAGTAGTTGATGTGGGAGTGAGTTCTTGGAATCTCAAGGATAAACTTTTGAAACAAACTTACAATGGCAACGTTGAATTTGTCGGCAAAGATCTTATATTTTCTGATCAGAAGCCAGAGCAGCTATCGATTGCAGGATATAGGGGCCACGAAGAGGTAATTTCAATTATCTTGGGTGTTTCTGGACCTAAGTTTATCAACACTAGAGACGCAGCAGGATTAACTCCTTTAATGTACACGGTTGGAAGAGGACATATAAACTGTACGAGGATACTATTGGAACACGCTGACCCAAGAATGACAGATGAATTGGGAAACACGTTAGTAGATTATGCGTCGAATGGACCCGTAATTGATAGTAATGAAATTCATTTGATCAAAGAAAGCATCGACAAACATGAGAATAGTACCGAGAATAGTACCAAGAAACCGAAAGTAGAAAACAAAGAGAGTTCGGTAAAAAGAGAGGCGGATCCATCCATCACTAAACCGGTAAAGAAAATACGAACAAACTCCATAGAACCAAAAGTTGAGGGTCAGAAAATCACCAATAAACTAAAACCTGATACTAGTGGGAAATCACCTGGATCTACCACTTCCACGAGAAACCCTTCAGTCAGTATCTCCAAACCAGCCAAGGATGATTATATTAAGCCAAGAGCTGTATCCGTTCACATGCCGGTTTTGCAACAAAAAAAGTCATCACCTGCTATTGCCCCCAAGGAGTCTGCTGTCTCGAGCCCAAAGGTGTCAACACATAGATCAGAGTCTTCGTCTGGTATTCAAACTCCTAAAGAACGCACTTCATCAATCACCCAATCTCCTGACATTCCAGTGAAAGTAGAGATTACACCTGAACAGCTAAAGCTTAATTTACAGAGGGAAAAAGAAGAGGCTGCCCAAAGAGAACTGTACAAACAACAACAAGAAGAAAGACGCAAGAAGAAGCAACAAGAAATTATGAACCTCCTTTCGGAAGCACAACAAAAGAAGGAGAACGACAGGAAGCAAGCTGAAGAGCAGGCCAAACTGAAAGAACAACTTGCGAAGGAAGCTGCGCAGAGACGACAACAGGAATCCTTAGAGAAGAAGGAGAAAGAAACAGTTCAAAAGGAAATCAATAGAAGAAAGGAAATTCGACAACACTACCCAATAGGCCTAAGAGCAGCCAAATTTGGACGCAATTATGATCCCCAGGCAGCCTTAAACTACTTGCCTCTATACGTCACTGAATTTGAGGGCGAAGAATGGTGTGTAGATCTACAGGTTATGCTTCTCTTTGGTATAGAGAATCTGTACGAACAACAGAACTTCTCTGAAGTTAGACTCATTGAAGTAGAAGATAAGGCCAAAGTATGGAATATATTTTTCCCAATTATTGGCTATGACCACGAAAAGCTTTACTCCATTGAAGAGAAGATGAATCTCTATGACGACGGTGAGAAGCTATTTAAAGATTTGAAGCTAAATTGGGTCAAAACTTCCCAGTTGTTCAAGTTTTTGGAGAATGTTTCCACTCAAGATTCACCAGTCAAGAAACAATTGATCAAGGTTAAATTATCGTTGAGTAGGCGACAATACTCAAACTCATCGAGACCGTCTATCACTGACAGTAATAACAGCAGCCGAACCAATGGAACCACTGCTACACATGAAAAGCAAGAGCCATCTGCAATTCCCTTTGCGTTCCGCAAACGACCATGCATTGAAGGAATATTGCATGCCCCTTCAACTTTGTAACATCATCTAACATATCCTGTATACTATGTATGTATATTACCTAATACTAATCCAACCTAAATAGGGCGAGGGTGTTCACATGTATGGAAAATAGTTTATTACCACTCCTGGCAAACGAAAAATGTCAGAGATAAAGTGAGTAACTATGGTCCTTATGGCATTTGATTCTGTATACTAACCTACTAGGGTGTCTAGGGCTCAACTAGGTAATGAGTCTGAAGAAGATTTCTCGTCAGACTCAGAATATCAGGCTCCTGAACTAGAGTTTGATATTGTGGATGTCAACCAAGATGAAGGACCAGCAGAAGAAGAAGATACACATCTGGAAAAGGAAGACGATGATGAGTTTGCTTTCCCGCTTTTTTCTGTGGCCAGTACGAAACCCGTTGAAGAACGAGGCAGAAGTCAAGAAATGAAAAAAGTGTCATTGAGAGAACCATCGGTGGATGTGATCGTACAGAAAAGACCGGACAGCTACTATTTTGCCCAGTACGACGATGAACTGAAGTCCCAGTTCAAACAGGTGATGGTCACGGCGGAGGAGATTATTGAAGGATCCAAGGACATAATATTCAGCAAAAAGAGACTGATAGACTTGAAGCAGTTCAATGCCGATATTGAAAAAGAGCTTGCCAAAAAGAAAAGGAGGTCAAGACCTGGCAAACGCAAGAGAATGAACAAGTTGGCGTGCGATAAAAGGAAACAAGAAAGAAAGATAGTGGAAGAAAAGGAAAGGAAGGCAAAGGCTGAGGAGAGGCAGAAAAGATCTTTCCAACAAATACCTCTCGGCTCTCACAATCAAATATCAAGAATGAAGCAAAAAACTACGTTTAATTCAAAGTCATACCAGAAAGGTTCAACGGGAAAACCCCAATTCCGAACGGAATAAATTTGTAACTATCAACTATTCAACGTCTTAATAGCATTAATCATCATAGTGACAGGAATACTGTTTTCTGTAACGTCTTCTCCTGACCGAACGATGCCGTTGATTACGGCTGTCTTGTACTGCTCGGAGCTGTTTTTCAGTGCCTTTGCCACAGGGCCACCCCTACTAATTGTCTCTCTGAATTTTGGTCCGATAGACAGCGCTATGTGTCTCCAAAAGTGAGTGAATAGGTCGCTGTTGTAATTGAGTTTATCCTGGCAATATTGATCATAAGTTTGTGACATTTTGGGGAATGGTGTCTCCTTCATGTATTGAGAAAGATTGTATATTGCTTTGGCAAGATGTGTCACTTTTTCCATGGTGCTCACGATACTCTTTGGAGAGGTCAGAGTTTTAACAATGAGCTGTGAGCATTTAGAAGCATAGTCATCCAACAAAGACTGAATACAGTTTAGGAAGTTGTTTTCAGCAAGAGTAGCCAGTGTGAAGCTTATGTTGGCAATACACTGCTTGGACGTATCTGCTGTTATTGTCGATAGAAGCTTCGATGCAATATCCACGATAAACACTGTCCGTTGTCTATGAACTGGCTGATAATCCTTCACCAGTTGAAGTGATATGAGACTTGAGGCGTCTTGAATATGGAGATCCAAGTTGGTGGATATTTGAGTAAACTTGGCTAGATCACTAAATGGAGGTTTATCGAACTCGTTCTGGTCAAAGATGACCTCCAGTTGTTGAAGTAGGAAAATATAGTAGCTTGCATTTCTCAGCAGGTTTGACGTAGCATGTATTCTCTTTAAAGCACCGTATAACTTGAGTGCGTCGTCGTATGGGATTATAAAGTCAGTTTCCAAACGTTTGAAGCTGGAGTTGATTTGACGAACGTTCAATCCTTCGTGGGTCTTTTTCAGCTCAGAAAGTTGTGACAATTGTGTGACCAGGCGTGTGCTATTAGAAGACACAAATTTTGCAAGGGAGTCTTGGAGCTCCTTGATGTCGAAGCTCAATCGTTTGGGTGAAGTCAAAATGTCCAGATCATCATCATCAACGTTATTCGTCGCCAGCAAAAGGTCATTGGCAAAAGTTTCGGCGACAAAAGATTGGCTCAGGAACCCGTCAAAGTCCTCTAAAGACATCTGGCCGGTGGTTACCTTAAAGTGGAAGGTGGTAGGATCAGACGGGCAAATCAGTGATCTATAAGGATTCAACTGAATCTCTTTGGCATATTATTCAGTTCGAGAGTCGTTCGCTAAATACTTATCTACTTCTTGCTAAGATGGATCAAAGAACGGGGGACATCCGCCAGTCTTTCAACCCGGTAAGCCAAGTCAAGAGACCGTTGCTTGATCTGCGAATCCAGATATGTGGTGAAATCAACTACGGAGCCTCCAACTCCAAAATAAATATCTTTCGCCGCTACTAACGTCTTCGTGTTGGGAATAGTTGTAGTCAACTCAATTAGAATCTCCGATATCACTGGGAGCGTCGTTGGTTGGTATATCGTTTCGGAGGTGATGATCAATGTGTCCTGGATGTTAGTATTCAAGGAAGACTTCACAAGTTGAAGAAATTTTTCACTCCATCCCCCAGAGATCAAGTTCATTGTTATATTATGGGCGATTAGATCTTCCACGAAACTGCTAATCAGGCCTTTCGAAAGGAAAATCTCCCCATCTCTCACAGGCTCTTCGATTATGATTCCAGGCGCTGCTTCTGTCTTTGACTGTTGCAGCTTTTCCAAAAGCGATGGTTCCAATGTCTTCAGAGCCCAGTTGATTATCAGATTCGGCACTGTAACTAGACGCAGAACTGGCGCATTGTAATCTGTTAGAGTGATGTGTGTTTCTGTGTTTTCTGTGTTCATTAACTCTTCAAGAATGCTACAAGTTGGAAGCGATGTTCCGCATCCGATCTCTATCATGTTCAGCCTGTTGGAACGGGGAAACACCTCGCTGCTTGTGCTTTTGATAAGATTAACAACGTCGTAAGCACATTCCCATGATTTCAGCCCTCCCTCGTAGACGTTAGATCGAAGATCTTCATTCGTCTGGCCTAGTAAAACTTGAACCTCCTCATTTGACGAGTCATCTTCCATCATAAGTTGGTGTTTAACGTCAGAGAATTCTCTCCTAAACATCTTGTAACCGCCTGATATGTTCACCTCCTCATACGTGAGCCTTGTGCCAACCAATGACTCCAGTAGGTGTTCCAGATTCACCAACTCTGGCTCTACTGCCGGCTGGTAATTTGCCAGAACGTTGGCCTGTTCTGCTATTCCAACATCACCGTCGGACTCCTCGTCATGAAAGTTGAACGAAAAGGACATTGAGAGCCTGGAATGTGCACTTCAACTGCAATTTCAACCTTCGGCCTTCTTCCTGAGTGCTTGAATATTTTTTTTTCTAGAACGACGCACCCTCGCTACACCTCCCAGCACTAGCAACACCGCCCAGCCTGCCCTCCCAGACTCCATAGTCTGCCTCTACAGTTTACTAATCTTATGCATCAATTCGAATAAATAGAGCTTATCCTAAACTTATAAAATACCAAGTTATCACTTTGCTAGTATTGAAATCTACTACAATACAAAACTTCCTTCACTTTGTGTGTCTTCTTTGTGTTCACCTCTATTTCGATTGAATTTGAGAGTAACCGGAGAATGGCTCGGCATTCTTTGATTGCAGGTACTCGTCGGAAGCGGCTTGCCATTCTCTGTTCATGGTCTTTGGAACGTTTCTGTTGTAACGGAAGGCACCAAAGATGGTAGCAGAAATAACAACTCCAATGACGGTACCCCAAAAGATGTATAGCTTGTCCTCCTTGGTGTGCACTGGTCTTCTTGGACCCCATTCACCGAAAGAGATGTACCAAGCAGCCTTTTTCTCTGACAGGGTCAGATCCTTCCATGGCAGCTTCTGTCTCTCACTCAGCTGGGAGATGATATCTTTCTGGTCGGTCTCTGGAAGGTCTTCCCATCTCTTGTCCAAGTTCGTGACGGTTGCGTTCGACAAAGCGGAAGCATATCTAATACCTACGGCTCTGCTCAGAGGCTTGGCTGTTAGTTGGCGGAAGGATTGTCTCAACATATGTGTTCTATAGGATGTTAGTCTATGATTACGTGTGGAAAGATTTCTTTGGTTGGGAAGAGTTGGGTCACATGATCGCCAGAAAGTAAAAAAAAACACTGTACGTTGATTGGCTGCAATAGAAAATCATGCTATCAAACACGATGATTGGGTGGTGCACGTCACGAGCCTTCTAGCAAGGCAACAGTGTATACAACGGTGGGGATGAATAGAGGGAAGACTATTCTCTTGAAGGTGTAGAAATAGATGGATCCTTAGGTAGTGTCTGCAGAACCATATGGAGTGGTTATTAATTGCTCATGGGGCAATAGACAGACAGACTATTTGAAAAATGCGCAAAAATGCTCCAATTGGAGTACAATTTGGGTAATTGGCATTTTAAGGTTCTCCGCATTCCTATTCTCAAAACGTATCCCTTCATCTCAAAAACTGCTTTCTTGAACTGGTAATAACCTTCTTTTCTAGAATGGACCAATCACAGATCTCCAAAGTAATAAAAAATCCCTATGCAACACTGCTTCAAAACGTCTGGCCGACTTCCGTCCAGACTTTTCCTTTTGGCTTGCCCTTGTAAACCTCTTTCCCGACCAATTGAAAGAATTTTGACACTTACTATATCGATCCAGGCTACTCCAAATCTTGAATACTGTTTCCAGGTAGGAAGATTAAGCTCTCGAAGTGCGTCTTGAATACGTTTGTCGTGTACTCACCGATATTCCAGATCCAGAAACGCGCATAGAATCAGTGCTTAAGGGAGGGAGGAGAAGGCTGTTAGCTCTACGATTTAGTACGTTTGCAGTCACTTTTTATTATTAGATATACAATCAGATCTCCCAAGTACGTCCTTGGACGTTCTTGAGCTCATCCTGTGTCATAACTTTTCCGGTTGTAAAGTATCCGGCGGCAATCTTGGCATCAATTTCAACTCTAGAATCTGGTGGAATCATCTCGTCTGGGATGGGAACTCTCTCTTTAATGATGATTCCCTGTTCCACAATTGCATCGTATTTCATGTTGGACATTGACAGCATTCTGTCAATCTTGGTCACACCCAAGAAATGCAAGATGTCGGGCATCAAAGCTTGGAACCTCATGTCTTTGACACCGGCAATGCATTCAGTTCTGTGGAAGTACTCGGCTGCTGTGTCACCCCCTCTCTTACGGGCGTTGTAAACTAGGTACTTGGTAACCTCTCCAAGGGCTCTGCCCTCCTTTCTGAAGTAGATAACCATACCAGAACCGCCCTTTTGTGCTTCCTTGGCAGCTTCCACTATTCCAAAGATTAGATAAGGACGGCAGGTGCAAATGTCAGAACCAAAAACGTCGGAGCCTGAGCATTCATCGTGCACACGCAATGCTAGCTTCTTGGAAGGGTCAGACACAAACTTTGGGTCTCCGAAAATGTAAACGGTCAATCCGCCAATTGGTGGTAAAAACACCTTGATATCCGGTCTGGTAATCAGTTCTGGATACATTCCGTTGGTGTCTTCAAACAAAGCACGACGAAGGGTTCCCTCAGAGATTCCAAATCTCTTTGCAACTCCAGGCAAATACCAGACTGGATCTACAGCAAGCTTGGTGATATGCAAATCACCGTTGCTGTTAACACAGACTTCACCGTCTACCTTAAGGTTTCCGTTGGCAACCTCTTCCTTCAATTCCGTCAACTGAAGGTTGGCCTTGGTGATCGAGATGGTAGGTCTAATCTCGACGCCTTCCTTCTCAGATACTTCAGAAAATAACCATGGTGCAAGGTGGCCAAATGGGTCCATGGCAACGATCTTTTCTAGACCAGACCATTGAGGCTGCTGAGGGAATTCAACAGGTGGTTGAGCGTTGGTGTAATCAGCTTTGTGGTTCAGCTTGAGCTGTTTGGAGCCAACAGCCAATGCATGGTAAATGGAGTATGGCCCAGCATGAGCTCCAATTGCGTTGTGTTTGTACAATCCGTTACCGTATCTTGAAGGTGTGATTGGGCCTCTGCTCAGAGGATTGGAATGACCCCAAGCCAAAGGAATTGGCTTTACTTCTGGGTCTTCAGTGTAGGTAGCTAACTGGATTTTACCGTAGCCGAACAAGCCATCGGCAGAGTAATCGATGGGCTTCTCGTTGGTAAGCTCGAGTGGTTTGTGTGTGCAGCTATCATTGTGTAGATGCTTATCGATAGTAGTAGACATTTTCTAGGACTTTATGGATACTAAAGGACAGAAAACAGATAGTTAAATAGGATAATAGTAAGATATAGAATGGGGGGTAGTCTTACTTATATAGTACTTCACTGTTTGGGATTGTATTGTCTTAGTTCCTTATCTTTAAACGGGGCGATGAGATGCTGCATATCGATGGCGTCGGATGGCGACTAAAACCGTCGGCCACGGGAATACGTCGGCTAAAAATGGAAATGAGTCTTTATTTTCGTTCGTATGCAGCAATCATGTGCGGCAGTTTACAGTTATTGTTCGAGCTGCTCTTGCATGTGGGTTTGTTTGATGGCTGGTAGAGAAGGTGGTGGGTTCATCGAACATAGACTATAGCTGAAAGGGTAAGAAATGGACAAGATGTTCACTTGTAAACATGGTCAAAGCCAAGGTTTATACTGGGAAGGAAAATGGCAATATCTTATTAATTATATAGATACTTTTATAAATATTACCTTTTTTTGGAATTTTGTCATCATTACGATATGTAATTACAAATTGAAGCAGCAAACATTTTGTCAAAAGAAAATCATCTACCTTCAAATATGCTCTTCATTTTATATATCTCAACGAGAGCCTCTTACAACTTCCACCCTACCTACTTCTCTTTAGTTCAGGTTGACTCTGGATTCATTCAATCTCAGCATTTGTACCACGCTTACATAATCTGATAAATATCAGAGCAGGTGACAGAAAAAGAAACGAGAAAAAAAATCCATCTAACAAATCTTAGCCTAATAAAAGTTTACCTTCTAGACGCAGGATGAATATATGGCAAACTAGGATGCCACCCGTGATTCCTTTACTCAGGGCCCAAGCGAGACACTACTCGTTCTGGGGGAAGCTTCCTTGGAGGTCTCAGACAGCCTCTGCGCCTCCCACGAGTCCAGTGAACCCTGCCGTCATGGACAAAGCCGCCCGTATACGTGCAAAGAGAAATCATGATTTGACCAACGTTTATCATGTGCGGGAAGAAAAACAACCCAAGAAGGACTTGAGTATATTCCAGTTTGACTATGGATACTCGTCTTATTCCCACCATTCAAGAGGTAAGAGAATCCCGATGATTTCCTCGCTGTCAGACCTTTCCGATGGAGGTAATCTGGCGGCATTACTACCCAAGAGAAGGCCTCCAGGATCTCCTATCAATACCCTTTCGATCAGAAGCGGAGACGATGCCATGTTGGTTTCGCCAACGCTTTTGGGGTTGGCAGACGGCGTTTCCAGCTGGAGTGACCTGGAGGAAGGAGAGGACGCAGACGCGGGATTATGGGCCAGAGCCATGTTAGAAACTACCAGCCGTTTTGTCATTCAGCATCAAAACTCAGTTTGGCCTCATGATATCAATGAGAGGGAAATTGAGCAAATTTTAGACGATAGTTTCTTCCATTCCACTGATCTCATGGACCTAGACAACTGTCATGGGTCGTCTACCTTCATCATGGCATTGCTCAGTTACAGTGGGAAGCTGAACGTCGTAAGCATAGGGGACAGCAAATTATTCGTGTTCAGAGACGGGAAAATAGTTTTCAAGAACGAGGAGCAGATGACCAGCCCACTTTGTCCTGTTCAGATTGGAACGAACGACCTACGACACCTCCCATCGTCCAAATGTTGGTACAGATCATTTGACTTGCGGAAGGACGACCTCATAGTAATGTGCTCCGATGGTGTTACAGACAATTTATGGGAGAATGAGCTAGAGAAGTTAGTGGGTAAAAAGTACTTTCAAGATGGCCAAAATGTCCGACAATTGGCCAACTCGATATTGAAGGAGTCCAGAGAAGTTGCATTCGATAATTTTGCCATAACCCCCTACGTGGAGAAGATCAACGACGTATCTTCCAGTAAGGGGGCCAAGGATAATTTCATTATGGGAGGTAAGGTAGATGATATCTCCGTGTGTGTTGCCAGAGTGGTGGACAACTAGAATAAAAGCAAAGAGAAGAAGACGCAAAAAGAAAACACAGATACAAGCATAGTCGAATCAGTAATAGTTTGATATAATAAAGTAATATTATTTACTCCTTGGAACAATCTCTTCCAAAAATCTTCACCTTGATCCAGTCAGAGACGACCAAAATCTTGGTACGTACTCCCAACATCATGGATACATAGGCAGATCTCCAGAACAGGAACGTAAGAGATCCTCCAGTGGAGACATTAGACCAGTCACCCCAAACCAAATCGGCAACAGCACGTTCGGAACCAATGTATGCTAAAGCACCTTGGTGAATGTACTTGAAAGGCACAATCGAAGCTTGGGTTCTGTCTAAACGACGCTGCAAGCGGACCAATTGCTCTGGGTCGGTGTTCTGAGCAATTTCGTACTTGAGGTCATCAATCTTGGAGAGTTTGGCCAAGTAGGATGCTAAATAAATACCCTCTTGGTGAGCGACTTGAGCAGTAGGAGGGTTCTTGGTAAAGGTACAGTCTCCAAGGGCAAAGACAGAGTCAGTACCATCAACTAACAGATGTTCGCCGATAAGCAGGCCTCTTCTAGCGGTTTTCTGCTCCTCAATTTGGGCAGCAACGGCTTTAGTCAAAGGACGTGGGCCGTTACCGGTAGCCCAAACCAAAGTTCCGTAAGGGATAGTAACGCTCTCAGTGTCACCACCAGATTTCTTGACCGTAGCGTAGACGTTCTTGTCGTCAACCTTCTTAACCATGGTGTTGACTCTAAGATCCAACTGCTGCTTCTCAAAAATTGACTCGGTGTACTCGATTAACTTGTGGTTAAAGGCGTTCAAAACGTTTGGCAGGGCTTCAACCAGAGTAACAGACATCTCGTTTTCAATTCCTGGGACAAATCTGGAAAGATCCTGGTCAATATAATCCTTGACCTCGGCAGCTAACTCGACACCGGTAGGGCCTCCACCACAAACAACAACAGACAGCAGGCGCTTTCTTTCTTCGGAGTCCTTAGGAAGCAGCTGGGCTGCCTCTATGGTCTCAAACAGAGAACGACGGATCCTGGCAGCATCAGCAGTTTCCTTCAGATAATAGGCGTACTTCTCAATTCCTGGGATTCCAAAGGTAGCAGTCTGAGCACCAATGGCGAACACCAGGTAGTCGTAGTCGATAGTAGCAACGATAGGCTTGGCCTCGTCACCACCAATTGTGACTTGGTGAAGACCAGAGGTGGCAGAGTAGGACGAATGCTGGATAGTGATTTGCTTCTTGGCAACGTTGATGTCAGTAGCTTCAGCTTCCAGATATTTCACCTCACCTGGGGTCGACTTGGCAATAGTTCTCACAGGGTCTATAATCGACTTCAGGTCGATAGTTCCGGTCGGAACGGAGGGAAGCAATGGGGTGAACAAAAAGTAGTTTCTTGGAGAGACGACGACCACGTTGTAAAGAGAAGTATCCAGGTGCTTCAAAGTGGAAACAGCACCCCAGCCGGAACCCAGAATGACGATGGTCTTTCGACGGTTTCCATTGGGCTTCAGAGGACTTTGTGGAATCTGCGGAGAAGGATTGACTTCCTTGTAGACCTCATAGGTCAAGTAAGCGGCACTACCCAACAGCGACAGCCAGGTCAGTCTCCAGGTCAGACGGAAAAAGCCGATTCTCTTCTTCTTGACCACCGGAGTAGTAGTTGGAACTGGAGGGGGTGGAGGAGGTGTAACAGGGGTAGGGGTGGCAGTAGAGGCAGCCCGACGGAACGCAGAACGGACCGGGCTCCTCAGCATGCTCCCACTGGCCCATTGTCTAGTGCTTCTGGAAAACATTTGCAACGGCAGAAGAACTACAAATCACGAGTGAAGTTGGGTTTAGGAAAAGAGAACGAGGAAAATTAATTCACGGGAGCTCTGCTCTTCTCGCCAGACACGATAAGTTTAGGAGAGATTTCGATTTTTTTGCTTAATTTCTTTTTTTCAGAGAACAAAGCCAGTGATGCTGCAATTTTTGGGCGCGGACACCCTGTATCAGTTACCAAGGGCCTACGGTGGCCCACTCAGAGACAATTGTGGCCAATTGGCCGTAGTACCACCGCTCTTGGAGACCGAAGACTTTGGGGGGTTTTACCCGGACATCGGAAATTCCGCAGCCTAAAAGGCTAAATTCCGGTTGGTCTCTGTCTTGCGAGGAGGGGAGGGAGACAAAAAGGGGGTTGAGGGGGTGATTTCCGTGTGGCCAGCGCGGCTTGAGATTACGCATTTATTGGACAGAAGTGCGGCGTTCAGCAGAGAGGAGAGTTTAGTCGGCCATAAGAAGGCCGACCGAGCATAGATGACGAGACATACAACATCACGAGAATAATGTCCCTCTCTGGTGGAGAACTGAAACTAGTGCGGTGGGTCGTTTGAGCAGGTATTGGCCTATCAGCGAGCGAGAAATCCGCTGCTTTTGTCTGCTGGATCCTCATTGGACAACTAGAGTACGACTTGACAATTAGGTCGAAGAACCAAGAATACTGGGGGTGGTATGCACCCCGTAGAGGGAGAGAGAGACTGTGTGCAGCCACCCCTACCTCTTGGGTGTGTAGGGAATGACCTACCCCCTCTTCCGGCCTTCAGTCTGGTAGAGACACACTAGTAGGAGACCGCTCATCCAGTGTTTCCGATACCCTAGCCGCTAAGAGCGATGTCCGATGGCCGATGTCTACAGTGAACTGACTTAAATAAATAGTAATATTATAACCAATGTCCCTTAAAAATCCGCTCCTAGTCCCTCAATGGAAATTGCCTGTCCTGGTTTAAATGGTGGTAGCCCTAAATAAGGACACCCATCGCACCGGAAGGCGTCCCCTAGAGCACATGATCCGCAACCACCCGTTTTTCCCTGGATGGTGAAGTCGATCTCTGTGACTTCTTGCTCGGTGAACTTTACCTCTTCACCTTCTTTACTTGCCTGTTTTCTTCTAAGACGTTCCTCGATTCTTTCCGCTTCGGCATTGGCAGAGGTGGCCAACTTGGACAGAACAGACGCCTGGGCGTCCAGGCGTTCATTCTGCTCGTTTTCCTCTAGTTCCTTCAAACCACATGTGCAATCCTTGCATGCCTTCTTTCTTCGCTTTCCACTGGGGAGAGCGCACTTGGCTGGTACAACTACAGGGCCTTTAAGAGTGCCATCGTCGTCTCTCAACAGCTCGTCTTCGTCGATGATCTCGTCATCACCGGATTCATCGAAGTATACCAGCTTGCTATTCTTTAATTTATCGTTCAATTGTGACTCTTCGTCTTCATCAACTTCCGAGCTATCAGTCAAAGTGGGGGGACTAGACAACTTCTTGAAAAAGGGCATTTCTCTCTTGAAAGGAGACGATTTTGTTTTATTTTGACCCAGTGGTCTTTTCAGGGATACTACAGAGCCCAGAGTGCTTGGTTTGACCCACCTCGTGTCTGACTCCACCAGGAAGCCTTGGAGAATACCATCTGTGGCCGACTCTGGAGGTATGGTTCCTTCGAATACTCCGTTCGACTGCAATGATTCGAAGATGATCTCATAACATTTAACAGGGAGCTTTCTAGCATTGGCCTCTGGGGGTGCCAGGTACTGGATATGGTTATAGTATGACGATTGCAAATTCACCTGGCCTGTTGCCACTCTATCGATGATCTGCTGTGCGATATTGCTCTTGTCCGTGCCCAGTTTTTGGGCCAGCGAGTCCTTTGCGGCCTCTACCACCTGTGGCTCCGTTACTATCGTTGGATGTAATAGCAGTAGCGTGTTCATGAGGTATAGGTAGGTAGAAAAGATTTTGCTCTACTTTTTTTCTCTTGAATTACTAAGGACGGGCTTTGCTCTGATGATGTAAGGGTCGCGCAAAGAAGAATGGAGAAGGGTCTTATTACATAAGCATCTATTTTAGGCTAAATAGAACTCAGGCCGGGGGCAGAGTTGGTACTGGGCTTGGAAAGCGACGTAGGGGTCCTGGTCGTGGTCGTAGACCACTACTTTGAAGTCTTCTGTCTTAGGGATCGAGTGGTAGCTTGAGTTGGGAGTTTCCATGAAGATAACCATCTGTTCGACCAGTTCGTTCAGGATTGGCTGGCATTGACTGTGTTCCAGTTCTTGGCCGGGAAAGAGGTCCATGGCCTCAATTCTTGCAGAGTCGCTGTTAAAATCGCCACTGTTGTACTTTATCTCTGTTCTCAGGTACTCTTGGTCTCTATTTGAGTAGTATTTTCCAGCTGTTTCCTGGAAGGACTCCAGATCATTCAAGGCGACGCAAATCTCACCATTTTCTTGGATGTTGCAGTCCAAGGCCAGAGCGTAGTATTTTATATTTGGCCGGAGCTGCAAGGATTTTGATACGTAATATCCCAAGCTATCTTCCAAGAAGTTTTGAATTTTTGCTTTTTGGTCTTCCGTCAGATGCATCGCTGGACGGAGAAACAAATTTGCTGGGCGGAGACAAAATGTCAAGGGTGAAAAATGAGAAAAATTGGCAAGCAACAACAAAAATAACCATGATATATGGGGTACCCACCTAGATAATCTCTATATAACACAGTAAGCCACCCATTCTCGTATCAAGTACTCTCCAAACCAGCCGTTACCACGTCTCCCCGTGGTCCATCGCTTCTCCCAACATTTGTGTTTATTTATTTCCCGTTCGAGCAACATTATAAACAAACGATAACATCGCCAAACGACTAAACTTGACCTTCAATCAACTCCCCTGATGTCATGGACCCAACCAATATAGACTCCTTTCTATCCCGGCTGAAGCCAGACCTGGTGCGGCTAAAGTCACTCAGAGAGGCGCTGGGAGTAAACCCCAACGACGATCAGGATGAGCAGACCATAACAAATACCGTCCAGGGTCTCATCACCAACACAGAAACTATCATCAAACAGCTCAACTACGAACTCAATGTCAAGCTCAAAAACACAGCCAAAATCTACAATATTATCAAAAACTGCCAACTCACGAACGCAAAGGAGTTTGTGTGGAACTCTGATCTTCTTACGACCAAGATCATTCTGGATTTCAACAAAAGACACAATGAACATCCCCAAGAGGAGGTAGACCTTCGACAGTTGTTAGCCCCGAAGAAGACACTTTACGAATTACGAGATAAAATAGACCTTGTGTATTCGGAGATCCTACCAGAGTTTCTGCGACAAATCCAAAAGTTCGACTCCAGACTGCTAATTTTTTACAAGTTGTTGGAATATTTGCCCTGTAGCAGAGAATTTGAGGAGAAATACCTTGCCAAACTGCCCAACAAACAAGACACAATGATGATCCAGGAAAAGAATGGAAATCTGGATGTAAACACGGTAGACTATATCATAGAGGATACAAACTTCAAGTACATGAGCATTCCCCTCTTGGCCAACCTCAATTTTGAGATAAAAACACTCATTGGAAGTGCTACTGACAAAATAAAAGACGCATTTCAGAGCAAATTGTCCAAGTATATTTCAACTTTTGAGACCTTGAACGGATACGCCCCAAATGACTCGTTAACGGAAACTTTATTATCCATCAGGTCCACGATCCTTCATGAACAACTTCCCGAAATATCCTCTTTATTGAAAGAAGATTTGTCAGTATCATCGCTCTTGAGCATTCAAGCATTTTTCAACGATCTGAACGTTTCCCGTCTGTTACTATCGGACTGCAAGGAGCTAGAATGCAGGCTGGAATTGGTCTTGGAGGAGAAAATTGCCAGAGAACGAAAGCTGGCAGAATTAAAGTCAAAATGTGAGAGTCTATGGGCCAAACTAGACACTGAAGTTGATCCCAACTACATTACCGAGTTTCTTCTAACTAATGACAACATTCGTCAGTCTAGCATAGAGAACTACCAGAACGAATTAGAGAGATTGAACGAGCTGAAACTGAAAAATGCTGTGAAATTCATTAAGATTCTCCGAAAGGAAATTGACAGCTATTGGCATTTGTTGATGTATACGCAGCAAGAGAAAGAGAAAGAGTTTCCAGAATATTTTGTGACCGAGAGCGCACAGTTCGACGAAGAACTCTTGAATAAACATCAACTTTACATTAATGATAACCTAAATGTTAAGGTCGAACATTTGAAACCGATACTGAACAATGTTGAAAAACTCAAGGAGTTGGTTAAAGAAAAGCAGGAACTAGAAGAAAGCTGTAAAGATTCTTCCCGACTGCTATCAAGGGACTCATTCAAGATTCTGAAGAGAGAAGAGCAGATAAGGTCAAGAATTACCAAACATATACCTTTACTTTTGGATGTGCTGAAGCCTCAATTAAAAAGCTATAAATTAGAGGCAGGAAAGAGCATAATAGTTGATGGTGTAGATGTTTGGGAAACGATCAATGAACTAGAGTCAAAATTTTTCAAAAATCGCATAAACAGAACCCCCTCAAGAAGACTCAATAAATCAGCACCTTCATCTTCTAGATCAGGTGACGGAAATAGGAGAAGCTCAAACACAGCAACCACGCCGACGAGGAATAAGATAACTCGCTCCAACTCTACATTGGGAGTCTTTAGAACTCATCATAATACAAATAGCAAGCTTTTAAATGTGAAAGATAGTTACAAGTCAAAGTTAACTGGAATGAGGCCAGGACCTGCACCCTTGAGGCCAATCAATGTTAATGTCAATTCTCGGGGGGTGAATAGAATGGGGAATGCGAAAAACATGCTAAAGGTGAGGAAGCCCCAATTAGCAACGTCTAAGACGGTGAGCGTCTTCAATTCGCCGGAGAAGTTTAGAGATCAAACTCCTGTGTATCTTTCAAGTGAAGACGAACTAGACACCGAAAACAAACCACCAGCGTGGAATATGGACTTGGAAACGTTTTAGAACAATAAGTTATGGTTCTGCATCGACAGAAAAGTCTTTATTTTCTACGTTGTCCCAATTTGTGGAGAGTGATTTACCGCCACTTTCAATGAAAGATTTCATCATAGCCTTTTTACTATCGTCATCTGCATTCTTGTACAACTGTTGGAAAAATGCATCGGGAGACTGGTCGTCTTTAGCATCATCTTCGTCTTCAAGTTTCGACCAATCGATCTTTTTCTTGGATGAGGAAGGGTATGTGAGAGGTAACTCTTCATTCGTGCGTGATGATTGTGATTGCAAGTCAGACTCAATTGAACTCCATTGAGCCGACTCTATTTTTATCAAGGTTAACTCTAATTTTGTACCAAACACAGTAAATGATGATTTTGATGGGTCGATCTTTCCAAACAATTTTTCAATTTTGTAGGTGTAACTTTCCCCAGAATCAGGAAGAGGAAAAGAAGCTTCCAAGGAATCCTCACCAAAATGGACTTTGAGCAGTGACTTGTCGATTTTTTTGACAAAAATGGAGATGTTGACCTCTTTAGAGTTCTGATACCAATCGATCCTTGGAGAAGGTTGCGTGGAAGATGCTTGTGGAGCCAATGGTTTTTCATTGGAGGAACCCGTTTCGACCGCACTGGAAACTGGTGCTGCTTCTGCTGGCCTGGATTTCTCAATTGAGTCCAGTTTTGCCTCAATTTTTGATTTCCAAGAGGGGAAAGTCATATCAGAACAGTTATACTTTTGGGCCAACAGAATATTCTGGTAACTCTCTGGATAATTCTTTAATAGATACAAGATAATGGCCTTTCTGAGGTAAGATGTAGAAATGTACTCCTGTGACTGTCTCAGGTCCCTAGCAATGTGAATTGCCTGGTCTACGTCCTTCAGGGCCAGATCAAGCTTCTGAATTCTTTGGTAAGCGATTGATCTGTTTAGGTAAGCCTTGAACGACGAATCAGACAGCTTCAAGGCCTCAGAAAACTCGTCAATGGCCTTGGCATAATCTCCTTGCTCAAGCAGCTCCAGGCCGGAGGAAATCAGCGATTCAAGAGTCATTTTTCAGTCACACAAAAATTGCTTATCCAGCGGGTTTCACAGGTAGGATCACGTACAATACGTTCCACCTAAGCAAGTACAAGTGAGATTCTACTAAATCAGCGTGTGCACGACCACCATATGCACAGCAAGCGCCCGAGGAAAAAAATACAGAACATAACACCACATATCTAGATGACTTGTCTGGCTGGTCCCCACATTAACCAATACAGGCTGGAAGTTTCAAGCTCATAGTGAAGAAAACCCACACTTTTTGCCCCTACGCTCTGATGGAAAAGAACTAAAACCATGGCCCAAGGTTTTCCTGTGCAGAGAATAAAGCTAAAGGAGCAGATAGACACCACACCGGTGGGTGTTATCGGCCGCCTACACTACGCCTGCCTCCGTTGCAAAGCTCAAAAAATCAAATGTTCCGGCGACAAGCCCAGTTGTTCCAACTGTATTATGGCCAGAAAGGGGCCAGAATGTAGTTATCCTAATAAAGACAGGAAGGTCATCATTTTGGAGTCCCAGCTTGACAAGCTGACTGATCGAATCAAGTACTTAGAGACAGTTATAGTGGATTTAGTCAAGGAACCAGACAGCAACAGCACTCAGATAAAGAGAGAATTACAGCGACGTGATAAGATCCCAGAGTTTTCACAGAACCCTAGATTTGCCTATAATCAACCAAATAAGGGTGATTTGGATAGCCCAACTGAAGACCAAACGGAGATGCAGTATTTGCAGGCCCGCAGTACTCCGTCCATCCCATTTATTGGAGCCGACCAGCGAGGAGAAAATGGCCAAAATGATACGCTTTCTGTAACTTCGGCTGGTGAGCTTGACGATTTATCGATGAAACTGGATTCTGCGATCTCTCTTTCCTTTGGAGATAATGATGGCAATGCAAAGTCAAGTAAAGTTTTAAAGCTCTTGAAATCAAACAACAAATACTATTTGCCAGACTCTCAGTTTAAGAAACCCATCGGCGACCAGACTTCCCTAATTCTGCCATCCCAAGCGTACGCATTGAAAATTTCTCAACTATGTTTGGATTTTTTCCAAAGCCAACAATTATACTGCTTTGACCATTCAATTTTTGTTCCCCATTTTTACAAACTCTATGAAGAGGGTACCTCTGATAACCAGCTACTTCTTGTCCAGTTACTGTTGTCGTTGTCTATTGGAGAACAGATCTACTACTCCTTGGTTTCTAATAAGGATCCAGATTTTGTCATCAATAAGCAATTATATTTTCAGCAGAACAACCTAGACTCTAATACCCCAGGTCTGAGGTTTTTCAAACAAGCAATGGAAATCTCAAACTATGTGGAGGAAGATCCAAGCCTGACGAACATCCAGAACTATCTTTTGATTGCCTACTATTCACAATCTCTCAACAGAATCACAACATCATATGCCTACCTAGGATTAGCCACGAGGCTGTGTTTAGTGCTTGGTCTCCACACTAAGTATGTCAACACTACCAATAATGATGTGATTTACAATGAAAAGCGGAAACGTGTTTGGTGGACAACATTCATTCTTGACTCTTTTGCAACCTCCCGCGTACGATTACCGCAGCATATTACTTTTGATCAAACTGACATTGAGTTGCCTACAGAGAACTTCCTTGATTTGGGCGACGGGTTTGATGGCACGATATTGCAAAGGCAAGTGCAACTAGGCAAATTTGCTGGCAAGATTCTTTCCCTCATATACAATCACTCCAAGAGATCCTACTTTGGAGATAAGAACCCTGTAAGTTTACACAGAGAGACGACAGAAGATATCATAAACAACACCATGGCCTGTCTTAAGCTCTTAGAAGAGCACTTTGAAAGAAACTTGAAGGAGGACTTCATCCAGCTGAACAAGGATATTGCCAACAATAATAACGACACTAAACGTCCTTTAATCCATCTGTTTTTGAAGTTCAATCAGTACATCATTACCACTACCAGGCCTTTGGTGCTTGTGATCTTCAAAAAATACTTGGTGGAAACAGAGCAAACGAGGCAGATTACATCTCGTTGTATCCTTGCTGCTTGTCATTCTATTGATCTGTTGTACCAACTGCGAAAAATTGAGGGATTGCCTATATTTGACTACTGGGACACTCATTTCTGCTTTTCTTCTGTACTCATACTAATGATGGCCATTTTCACAGGTAAGTCTTACAGTCAATTAGATAAAGGTGTGGAACTCCTGAAATATATGGCAAACTGTGGTAATCATGTTGCAAAGGACAATTTCATCAAATTGAGAAATATCAACAAACTTTTTGAGCAGATCGGATTGCCAAACAGAACGACCGTCGATTTAACCTTATTGGATGATGATGTCAATGATTCCAGCACCAACAGTGAAGCGGCATCCATCAAGCTAGAGAATGAAGACAATGTGAATTTAGTGCTAAATCCCAGGCAAGCACCTCCTATAGTTTCCTCTTTGAGCGAGTTCTTAATCCCAGAACCATCCGACACTACAAATACATCATCAGGAGACAATGTGTTTTCTTTCAATGGGAGCCAATTTAACAAAATCAGTAGCACTCCCAATAGTACTACAAACGATTTAAGTTATCTTTCAACCGCTATGAATAGCGATTTGGCCAATCAAAGATATCATTTCACGCCATACACTGAGGCAAATCCCAATAGACAATCGTTCGGTGTCCCGACATCAAGTGAGTACGAAAACGGGGTCCGAAATTCCAATGGCAATCCCAACGGAAACCCCAATGGGAACTCGGTGGATATAAATTACCCCAGTGTTTACAATCAAGGTATTAATCAAGAAGAACAACGACCTACGAACGAGATATTTCCAGACTTCTTGTCCAATATTAATAGCTGGGAGTACAACCCAAACTTCATTTTTGAGCCTGTCATACAACAGATGAACCAGGACCAGCAGACAGAAATAAGTAATGCACAGAGTTTATAGGTCGGATAATAATTATCTATTTGTCACTCAAAAGGAATCGTCTCCCAGCTTTCTTGAAATCGTTTGGATCTCGGTCTCAATGTCTGCTAAGTTTTCATCTAAGATCTTTAAATCGTCAAACTTTCTTTTCTTTTTAGAGTCGTCTATCATTGATTTGATGAGAAATTGCTGTTCTTGAAGCACCATCAATTTGTCTCTGTACTCCCTGATTTCCAACTTGCTCAAGGGCTTGTTTTCAGGGCTAGTTTTGGGTGCTAGAGTTGGAATTTTCTGAAGCTTTAGCATATTATCTTGCAGGAAGGAGGCCACTTGCATGTATATCGATCTTGCAATTTTCAATTGGTCAACAGTCATCCCTTCAACTAGTGGTTTTTTCAGAGAGAGAAGTTTATCATTTTGATCAATGGTTAGTCTCAGAGTCTTGGCTATTTTATCAATTTTGCTGAAGACATTCATAATTCTGTTCCTTTTATCGACCATCATTTTCAGAAACTGTTCGTCATCCTCCAGCTCCGTAGTGAGCAGTTTTTGATTGGAATTGGATGCAGAGTCAATGGCTTGTAATCGTTGCAAATCTTCTTCAAAACCAGGAAGAAGCTGAAAGATTTTCTCCTTATATATGTTTACCAGCCGTATGGTACTCAACAGATCGTCCAGACCCGTATTTGGTGGTTTTTTTTGGGTGAATAGTCGTTTGTGAAAAACCCTATTCTTGCATAGCTTGCATATCCTCAGAGATATCTTATCAAAAACTATTGTGTCTTCTTCGTCGTTATGTGTTTGCTCGTGCTGTTCATTGTCCTCTAAAGACTGATCAAATAGTTCTTTCAAGTAATTCATAGGAATATCCAACGAGCAGCCCTCGTCACATCGAATTTCGCCGCATAACCTACAATGGTGCTTCCTCATAATGAACCTTCCAAACTGCTTAAAACATAGCGGACAGTTTGTGAGTCCTTTATCACTCTGCCAGTGTATGATTTGCTTTACATAGTTTGTAACCTCGCTATTGCTGACTTTGGACGGATTATCTCCGTCATACACAAGTGCAAATATTTTTCGCAACCGTTTTTCAAGAACTATCGTCTTTAATCTATCAGCTTCCAGCCTCTTTTCTCTCATCTCGTTGAAGGTCTGGGTAACTTCGAGAGCCAAACCGTCGGGGCTATTGAAGGATGGCTTACTCATGAAGCAAGTGATACAACATCTCACAAACTGTCCTCCCAGTGGATCATATTGTAAAGCTTGACTTACCTTGATTCTATAATAGGTATGCTCGTTGCAGAACAAATCGCCGCATTTTCTGCAATTGACTATTCCATTCTTTATGTTGAGCCGTTTGTTACACGTTTTCAGATGGCAAATATCGTTCCCTTTGGGCTTTTTCCAGTGAGATCTGGATAGTTCATGTGTATCTAAGCCCGGGGAGCTTATCCTAGAGTTTGCTGTTGAGTTAGAGGGGGAATTTGTGCTATTATCGCTCACGGTGAAATATCCCATATTATCGACAACATCCATACTATTCAGTTTGGAGCTGAGTAGTGGGTGGAGGCTATTAGCTCTATCAACGACTTTTGTTTTGAACCAGTACTTGAGATCTTTCTCCAAATATGGCCCTATATTGACGGATTCTGAAGGATCGTTATTGGTATGGGTATCATCCAGATGCTGGTTGAGTTGCCCCAAACTGATCATATTCTCATTACAGATTGGGCAATTAAGAGATTCACCACTGTTCGTACTGGGAGCAGATGGCTCTTCTTCTTCATTGGGTAGCTGGCCCAACACACGCCTCCCGATCATTGAAGGCTCGTTAGTTATGTAGGTGTATTCGGGTCTTTACATACAAGTTTCAATTTTCGAGGGGCCTATAGATATATAATCAGATTAAGTGCATAGTGGTAAATATTGTCACTTTGACTCCAGTGCGCCTATACAGAACCACTATTCTCTCCTGGGAGCTCCCACAGGGTATAGTAGTCAACCAGTTTACCACCGAGGTTTCCCTCACCTTTGATCGGAATTCTGAATAAGGTCTCCATAGACATCGCTTCATCCTCGTCTCGCAAGAACCAAAAATCAATCAGGTTCTGTTTCCATCCAAAATCTGTGTACCTTTTACGGTGACTGCTCTTTGCGACCTCTCTGGCCATCCCTAACACTTGGTCTATACCCACCAATTTGAAACCTTTGATAAAAATTGCCCTAACTCTTTGCACGGGAGACTGGCAGGCATGATGACCTTGCCCGTCGTGAGACTCGGGTCCTTCCACTTCTAACGGGTCTAAAGTGCTACCATCGTCCCAAAATTCAGGGGGAACAGAGCCAAAGTTCTCCCATGGTTTGTTCATTCTGCTTGGATTACCGAAGTTTTTTGCCTCTTCAGTTGTGAGTCCCTTGAAAAGTTGGATAAACTGGACGACATTTACCATGAACAGCCAAATAAACTGGAAGGTCACCCAAACCAGCACGTTGAACGTGAAGGGAGCTCCCCTATATCCTTTGCATAGATCTTCTCCAAGGAATGCACAGCTGTGCTTGATCTCTTTTTCATTTTCAAGTTTCATTTCGTCAAAGTATTCTAGAGTCAATACTATAAAACACCAAATGGCGACTTGAAGAGATACAGAAAAAGCGATGAAGGGCTTATGGTTTCTCACTCCAATGTCGTTAAAAACCCAAGGACAGTAATGATCATACCTGGCCACAGTTCGCTTCTGAAACTCCGAGTAGCAACTTCTTTTTGGCTTCCGGATGAAACTCTTGATGCAAAAATGGCGTGAATCATACTTATGAAGCTCTAAAAGATCTTTGATTGTCTTTTTAGTCTCTGACTTTTCCAAGGGCAATGGAACGTAGCCAGGATTCAGCATCAACGTCTTATAGAACGTCAAAATCATTAAACCGGACATTGCGGCAAACAAAATGTTTGATATGAAACTTTCAAAAAGAGTAAAGGGTAGTAGTCGGACTAACCATGTAAAGATAGCCCAAAAGGAAGTAGCAGAGAAAGTTCCTGCAAGATAGGGTGACTTTAAGAGGGGACCATTGACTCGTAAATAAACTGGGAACACAAACTTGTTAAGAAGTTGAACTGCGCCAAACGCAACTAGGGCTAGTATAACCAAATTGAGCAACCAGAAGCTGGATTGAAAGTTAATCAAGTTTAAAGCAGCAAATAGAATAGGATATGGCGTGAAAAACGTAATTGCTTTAGCTTGATTTTCAGTAAAATAGTGTTGGCTTTGAGAGCCATCTGGGTTCTTGTCGTTAAACTTCAACGCGGTTTGCAATATCGTCTCAGTTTCCATTTCTTGGGCAATTTTGAAAGCGTCTTTCTGCCCTTCAAATGTCTCAACATGGAGACTGGAGCCATACGCTATCAAACTTTTTATAATTCTAATGTCAGGCCTAGTTAAGGCCCAATACAAAGGTGTAAATCCTTTATTGTCAACCATTGTCACGTCAGCTCCATGTTTCAATAAGATGTCTACTGTCAGAGCATCACCTCTATAGCTTGCCCAATGGAGTGGAGTTAGTAAGTTTTTATCTTGAGTATTGATATTACATCGATCTTGAGTGTTCAGCAGATATATGACCAGGAGAACATTGCCTGACAGTACTGCGGCCTGCAGGATATCAGCACCTTGAGAGTCCTTAGCAGTCACATTGGCACCATGAGACAACATGAGGTCGGACACATATACATGGCCTCTTTGGGCTGCGAAGTGCAAAGGAGTTGCGGTCAATTCACCACCTTCGAACGATAGATCAGCGCCCTTCTCAATGAGATATTTGCAGACAGAAAAGCGATTGTTCAAGCCAGCCCAATGAAGCCCGGTTAAGTTCTCTTCATCCCTCGCGTTCACTGAAAGCAATCCATTTTCCAGGATATCTTGGACAGTTTTCAGATCGCCAATGACACAGGCATGCTTAAATCTTGAGATCAAATCCGTGTCGTTTTCCGTATCTTCTGGTTCTTTCAGCTGTAGCGCATCGGATCCGGACAATGCTGGACTGTCAACAGACTCCAAGGAGTCTGAAACCTTGTCGTCAATCAATGGAGTTTTATCTTGGGGCTCAGCCTCGTTCATAGTGAAGAACTTGGAAGTAGGAAGTAAAGGCTCACTGAATGTTCTCGCTACAGAATACCTAAATGCGCGACTACGAAGACTCCACAGAGAGTAGTATATTTATTCAGAGTATGGGAAGACCCGTTAAGCCATCTCTTCAGCATGGCAGACTTCTGATGTCCTCCCCCGGTTTCAGTTCGTAGTCTGCTACTAGCATTCTATAGTTGGTGATGTTTTTATCCAGTTGCATTTCCGTGAAGATTGGATGGTTCTCACTATCTTTGGCATATTCGTCGATGATCCGTTGGTACTGTCTGTCCTTCAGATATATCCACATTGGACGGAACCGTTTATGTTTGTCTTGGTGCACGTATATCTGGCGATTTTCATAATCGTCATCTTCCTTGTCCATGGCTTTCAAGTGGTGTTTAAGAAGGTTTTTTGCAGCTTCTTTGTGGACGTAGTAGCTGTATTTGTCGATCATCTTGTAGCTCAACCGAACTTGCAACCGAAGGAACTCGCAGTGCAAAAAGTAGATGAAACCAAGGGTTGGAACGGCAAATGAAAAAATGGCACTAACCATTCGAAAGGATAGGAAATCGAACCAGTCCGTGAAACCCTTTAGTACCGTAAACTTAGCCCTGAGTTCCATCGAGCCCAATAGTTTTGTCAGTTCAGAAAACGAGTTGTCGTTGATACTTTGAATTGCTTGGATGAAAAGCACGGTATATGCCATACCAATGGAAACACCGTATAGACAGATCATGGCGAAGCACACCTGAAATACTCTGATTCCACAGCAAAGAATTTTCAAGTATGTTCTACTGACAGATTTGTTCAGCAAGTCAAGAAGAATGGTGATTGAAATTGTCAAGACACAGAACCCCAGACATCCTATGACACTGAAAAAGTAAAGGTTCCTCCCAAATACAACTTTTGACCGATGTTTTTCGATGCTCTCTTTTAGCTTCTTTACTAGCATGTTGTAATCTTCGTTCGTCACATTGAATCTTTTGCTACTGAAGAAAATGATCAAATCTGCAAGTGATTGCATTTCGGTGGTTTCATCATGACTTAAGTGTCCACTCTCTTGGATCACTTGGGAGCCGAGATCATGAATCGTCCATTGTGGTTTACTGAAGTTGAAGTGCGTTGGTACAGTCTTATTCCCTTTATATTTTAAGATGTGTTCTGGAGCAACGCCTAAAGACTGAAAATATTGTGCAGCATTACCTCTATCCTCCTCCTTCTTTTCCTCACCCCCGCTCCAAAGCAGCTCATACAGTGTGCCGTTCTCAGAGATCTTCACCTCTGTCGGCTGATGTGTCAACTGGGGAATCTTTAGAGGGTACTGCGTCGTTATGGTATATCCCAGAAACTTGTTCAAATGTCCCATCCTTCCCTTGAAAGTACTGATGATTGTTTGCTGCAATGAGGCCGTTTTGTAGTCAAAATAGTTCAGTTTGAGAGGGAGTTTGGGAATATGAATGTGACTATCCCTCACGACTGGCTCGGTTGGGAGTGCAATTCTGTCAATGGAACTCAATTGGCTGGTGTCAGGCATTGTTTGATAGAAATGGTTCACTCCAATAGTTTTGTTAACAACAATATTGGTCTGGTTAAAGTAGACTGCTTGCAGTTGCATGTATAATTGTTCTTTCATGTAGAACGGCTCCAACTCCACGTCCAAAGGAAAATCCATCCTGGTGTCGTTCTCGTAAGAAAAGCTCATAGTTAAAACCATGGTGATATATATAAAGACTCCCAAGAGCCCGAGAAAGGTTTTCAGATCATACTCCCAGAAGTTAAAGTGGTAGCGAGTCTCGTAGAGCCATCTACTACCGGCAGTGTAACGGTCGTATCTGTGGAAGCGGAATTTGTCGAAGGGGGTAGGTTTTACCATGATTCTTGAGGGAAAGAGTCCAAGATATCAGGTTGTGTTCAATATCCATATTATATACACTTCCTTCACAGATTATGCCAATGATTCGGCATAAACTATTCTTCCAGAACATATTTCTCTATAGGAGATTTCAAATACTACATATGCGTGTCGCGCATTATCGCACAGGAGAAGCTTTATCCTAGATCTTTGTAGTCCACAGCTTCTGTAGATCCCTTGAGTAGACGTATGGTCTGACTAGAAGCACTATAGCAAACAAACCAAGAATACTCACAAGCAGTTTGTATTGGTCAAAATTTTCTCTCAGCATGTCAAATTTCCGGGACGGTGAAATTTGCGTGCAATATATATTGAGAGAGTTAACGAGGCAGACAAACGATGTCGAGGCCAACGCTGTAGGTTCAACAGTCAATATTGGTTTACCACTGGGGAGAGTGTTGCTGTTGTTGTACAACCCCAGATTTCTGATGTTGGAAATGGTGAATATATGCTCAGGCAACGAAATAAACGGCGAGTAAACGGACATTCCATATTCTTGCTTTTCAATGCTGGTAAGATCTCTTCCAACCACCCTTCTACTATTCAAGACCACTTTCGGAATAGCAAATATTTGTCCATTTTCTAGTACTGCGATAATCCACTTTGAGGCAATTCCAAATTTAGAGTGAGAAGCAGAAATGTAGTTGATTCGGCTGGGAAACATAAATGACTGAGATGATACTTGGGGAATAGGGGAATCGTTTCCAAAGTTGGAAATAAGCCCGTCCTTTGATTCAATTCTTTCATTGGGAGTTGAAGATTCAAATAAATCATAAACCACAACATATTGTTCTGGAATTGGATTGGAGCCGAAATAAGAAATGACAATGAAATTCTCATCATAGACTAGATTCACATTTGTGTTTAGATCGATTCCTTTGTGAATGTCAGAGTAGACTTGTTGTCCTGTTATGGCATTGAGTATCACAAATCTCAAATTGCTCGTGCGTTCATTAAAAATTACCGTTGAGACTAGATTTTGGAACAGGTATTTGAACAGAACTGAATTGTTTCCAAGGATATGCCCGGCAGAGGCGACATTTATGTTGTCGTCTTCTCGTCTCGCAACTTTCAGTATTTTCTCATCGGGAGATGTCTTGAGCGTCCAAGTGTTAATATACTCATTACCAACCAGTTTCAATCCAAAAATGGAATGTTCATCTGACTTGATGTCGTATTCTTTTAATGATTCTTCCATTGCTAAAACACTTTCTTCACTTAAGATGTCTCCTGTTTGGGCATCAATTGTAAAAACTGTGGTTCCACTGAGTACCGATACCCGACCTTCGTCGAGACTAGAAACTTTATTTACCAATGGGAGTTGAATTTCCCAGCTTAACTGAGGTGACTTAGTAAGTAAGTGATAAGCTGATAGTTTTCCAAATTTCGAACCAATGACCAGTCTCTTGTCTAGCCCAAAAGACTGATCTTGGCCGGCGGTGTAAGAATCAAATAAAGAATAAAATTCTCTCTTTCTGATGATTTCCTGAAGGGCGGCCAATGTATTGACAATACGGGAGGTGTAAGCTTTGAAGAATGTGGAGTTTTCTTCCTCTATTATTTCATCTTCAATAACTTTCAACTGCGGTTCAAGAGTTACTATAGCATAATCCACAACCTCATTTAACGATTGATCAAGAACATTCTGGGAAAGTCCATTCGTAATAATCAACTCTCTATCTGTTCTATCTTGAATTATCAGCTGAACCTCTTGGTTCTTGAAAAATATTTCGTAGTCAACGGAATTTAAGTACTCTTCCGAAAATGGATTCTCCTTCACGCTGGACAAGGTGAAAGTCTCAAGGTCTATTTCCAATACTTCATCCAAAGTTAGGATGACGATGAACTCATCTTCAACGCTAATTCTCAGTATCTTAGATTGTGGTTCAAACGAGTTGCCACTGAATTTCACGGAGTTCTTGATGTAATCAACACTTATTGGACCAAAATCAGTCAAATAGGCTTCCCCTTCCAGGGTTCTCATGACTGTTGATCCTTCGATGGTGTAAGCGGCATCTTCAGCTGCCAACAGGTTATTCTTAAAGTTCACGACTGAAGATATATTTGTGTTTATAGTGGATACTGTATCATCGATAACGGCAATCTTCAAAGTATCAGAATTGGAGCCTTTGAAAGCGACAGCCACCTTCTCATTCAACGTTGAAAACATGGCAAAAGTCAAACCTTCCAGTGACAAAATCTCCTTGGAGGTGTGGTCAGCAAGATCAATCTCATGTAGAGTTCCCTCAGTATCAACTGCCAGCAAAGAACCACCCGAATGAACATCAACGACTGGAGAGGAGAAGGTTTCTGTGTGTAAAAGCTGTCCCTTTCCATTGAAAATGTCTAGAACGTTGCCTCTCAAAGATGCAAAATTCTTTCCATCCAGTTTAACCAGTTTACCCTGGTCCGGACCATCCAGGTGAAACCTGTACGCTATCTGGGCGTCATAAGTTAGTCCTAGCAAGTCATTGGCCTCTGTCAGACAGTATATATGGTCATAGTCAAACAAACAAGAGGAGAGATCTAGGAACGAACCGGTAGACGTCACTAGCCAATCAATATAGCCGACCTGCGTGTCTAAAACAGCTGCAGCTAATTGAACTAGGAGCACTTGCAAAAGTAGATGTATTCCGTTCATCTAGCCAGCGTTTTCCCTAGAAGTCTCTGGGAAAGGATTATTCAGATATTTAACGCGCGCGGTAGGAGGGCAAAGGCCAGGGAGAGTTTTACAAGGAGCGAGTGTACTAGTGGGAAGAAATGTATGATTCCTGTTAACCCTATATAAGTCATCATTTTCTATCATTGACCCATTGTACATCGTTCTTAGACGGCTGTTGCATATCAGTTTCAATCTCTGATACTATTGGGTTGTACTTTGGAAGGGCCAAGACGGATATTGGAGAAATCTTGTCCTCCAAAATGTCCCATGGATTATGCTCTGCCCAAAATATTTCCAAGTCTGCATGTGTCTTTAGACTAACATTCTTGAGATATATCTTGGTGTCTGTATTTGTAGTGCTGAATTGGGGAACATATGAAGTTGCCCCTTTCAAGGGAACATTGTTCTTTAAATCTTCGGAAAGTCGGAGCGTTTGCGACTCTGCTTTCTCATGAATGGTAGAATAAAGAGCATTCGTCTCCTCCTTAAGCTTCTCTTTAATCATCAGAGCTCGGGCAATTTTTTGTGGTGATTTGTGCAGAACTTCAAAATTGTGAAACTGCATCTGCTTCGTATACTCTAACCTGCTGGAGGGAACGAAGTTCTTAGGTCCATACCACCAACTAACTGGCTCGCCTTTCAATTGGGCCAGAATTCTTGCGTTTCTAGCTTCTTCTTTCCAAGGATCTTCTGACAATAGCATTCTGGTTGCTTCCAATCCGCTTCCAAATATCAAAGTTGCACCCACCACATTGTGAAAAGTCTTGAAAATGAACTTTCTGACCGACTGATTTGGGGCAAAAACAAACCTTCGACTAATTCTAAGCAAGGCCAGCCCAGCAAAGATCTGTGCACCAATACAGGTCCACAGGGCGGTTTCATTATCGGCTGCTGGTGTGAAAGGACCGACGAAGAGCCCAATTGAGGGTCGCTGATGTTCTGGAGGCAAAAACCGGCTTAGCACTTTTGACCTCTTGCTCGGTTGGCCACCTGACTGCTTGCCATCATCTGGAAGTATCACACCCATTGGTTATACGACGTTTAATGTGTGGATGGTCCGTTACAGATGAGTGATGAGATGAGTCGGGTACTTCTGAGGCAGAATTAGTGCACCCGCGATTCTCTGTGTATCAGTTTTCTTTCGGTCAGTACGGTTCCCAGGTGTTGTGAAAGGTCCACTAAAGAAAAAGAGTCAAGTATGTTTACCAGACTTGGTACATTTGGTCCTGGGATCCAGCGATCTTTCCACACACACTGCGCTAGAAGCTCTAGTGTATCGTCTTTGAGTCAAATAGTGAAGAATGAAATACTGGAGAAGGAAAATGTGTCGGAGGACCATGTGTTAAACATGCTGAGAACCTGTTCGATTATGAAAGGGAAAAAGCCACAGGAGGAGCAGATTGACAGCGTGATAGAAAAGATATTTGAATCCCCTAACGTAAAGGTAACTCCGAACCTGCTGCGAAAATTTTGGCTGACCAAACCATCGCTCACCAACGTTGAAACTTCCATACAGAGTTTCTACGACAAGAACAACGACCTCGCTATCAGCCGGGAAGATGCTATGATACCGTTTAGACATTTTCTCTGGGACGGAGAGGTGAAAAAGGCTCTGAAAATCGTAGACCTGACAACTGCCCATCCGAGGTATATTGAGATGCAAAAGTCGAAAATGAGATCTTACTTGATTAGGTATGCTGGGTCATGTTTCGGACTTATTGGTGCTATTGAGGTTTTTACCAGGATATTCTTCGCCGACGTTGGCAGTCTGGGGAAGATCTATGCCATGATTCTTGCCTACATTGGAAATACGTCCTTTCTGGCGTCACTTGCGTTTACGGGAAAGAATATCAATCAAGATACAGGGCCCTTGAGATGGAGACCTGGTACACTACAGAACTACTGGTACCAGCATAACGATGAACTAATGATGTGTTCCAAAGTCTTGGAAGTGGACGCCCAAATCCATGGGAACGAAGGCTTTGCGACTAAAGAGATAATTCAAAACTTCTTTGACAGAAAGATGATCCCCAACGAACCTGAGCAAGAGATCATGATGCAGCAATACTGGCTAGGTGGAGGTGACGGGTTTGAGTGGGTAGAGCCTGATCAAGACCCAGCTGATCTCCTATGGAAACAGCATCTGGAGAAGCGCAAGGCTAAGGCTGTATCCAAAGCTGAGGAGAAGCTCTCAATTGAGTGATACGCTGTTTAGCATACTGTACATAGTTCATTCGTCAACTCTGGCTACCTCCCACTGGAAGAGAAACATCCCGCTGTGGACCTCCGATTAGATTGTATCTCTACTTTATATAGGCGCGACTTGGTTTGGCCTAGGTCCCCTTCTAGAGTTTACCCCTTCCAGAAGGTTCCGCGCACATATTTATCACCACGTGACACTTTCGTCTCCTTACTATATATTAACCCCAGATGCTCGGTTGTCACTCCACCAGATTATGTTGAAAGCACATACTGTGAAGCCTAACCAATTGAAAATAAATGCGCTGAGGACTAAAGTTCCCAAGATGCTGCTGGCCTCATCGCTCTCCACATTGAGTGTGCGGCGAAACCCTAACACGTTTGCTGTAAGATTGGCTCCACCGAGGATTCCTCTTGGAAGGAATAATGCACATATAAGAACTCCAATGTCTATAAGGTTTGCCAGCAATGGTGGGCCACAAATAAACATGAATGGACAGCAAGAGGAGGAATTGCCTGCTCTTCAAAAATATGGTGTCAATTTGACTCAATTGGCCAAAGACGGTAAGCTTGATCCTGTTATTGGTAGAGACGAAGAGATTCGTCGTACGATCCAGATTTTGTCTCGTAGAACCAAGAACAATCCAGCTTTGATAGGAAATGCGGGTACAGGTAAAACCGCCATCATGGAAGGACTTGCTCAGAGAATTATCAAAGGGGAAGTTCCCGAGAGCATGAAGGATAAAGAAGTTGTCGCTCTAGATCTTGGTTCATTGATTTCAGGTGCAAAGTTTAGGGGTGAGTTTGAAGAACGTCTAAAATCTGTCTTAAAGGAACTGGATGAAGCCCATGGTAATATTATCTTGTTCGTCGACGAATTGCACATATTATTGGGTCTGGGAAAGGCAGAAGGTTCGATTGATGCTTCAAACCTGCTAAAACCCGCTTTGGCTAGAGGTCAATTACAATGTTGTGGGGCAACAACAATCGAAGAATACAGAAAGTACATTGAAAAGGATGCTGCATTAGCTAGAAGATTCCAGAGTGTTTTGGTCAATGAACCCTCTGTTCAAGATGCTATCAGTATCTTAAGAGGTCTAAAAGAGAAGTACGAGATTCACCATGGTGTGCGTATAACTGATTCAGCATTAGTCACTGCTGCCGTATACTCAAACCGTTATATCACAGACCGATTCTTGCCTGATAAGGCCATCGACTTGGTCGATGAGGCATGTTCTGCGTTACGTTTGCAACACGAGTCCAAGCCCGATGTTATCCAGCAGTTGGACCGTCAAATTATGACCATCCAAATTGAGCTGGAATCTCTGAGAAAGGAAACTGATCCAATTTCTATCGAGAGAAGGGATAAACTTGATGAACAACTCAAAATTAAAAAGGAAGAATTGGAGAGGTTGACGCAGGTCTGGGAAGACGAAAAGAATAGCTTGGAGCAAATCAAAACTGCCAAAGAAGAACTTGAACAATCAAAACTGGAATTGGAAAAGGCGCAAAGAGAAGGAGATTTTGGAAAGGCATCCATGCTTAGGTATTCCAAGATTCCAGAACTTGAACAAAAAGTTTCTGCTACTGCTCAAAAGGTCAAAGAAGAAGGTGAATCTGAGGCAACCACCAACTTGCTTCACGAGTCAGTTACTTCAGACGACATTGCTTGGGTTGTTTCCAAGATGACAGGAGTTCCAGTCCAATCCTTGATGAAAGGTGAGAAGGACAAACTGTTGTACATGGAAGACTCCATCAAGGCTAGAGTTATCGGTCAGGACGAAGCAATTCATTCAGTTGCTGATGCAGTTAGATTACAAAGAGCTGGCCTTACAAACGAAAAGAGGCCTATTGCAAGCTTCATGTTCTTGGGTCCTACTGGTACCGGTAAGACTGAACTTACCAAATCTCTGGCTGAATTCTTGTTCAATGATGAAAATGCTGTTGTCAGGTTTGACATGTCTGAGTTCCAGGAGAGACATTCTCTGACGAGGCTGATTGGTTCTCCGCCTTCGTACGTTGGTTATGAAGATGGTGGTGAATTAACAGAGGCTGTGAGACGTAAACCGTATGCAGTTGTCTTATTTGACGAATTTGAAAAGGCACATAGAGACATTTCGAAACTGATGCTGCAAATCCTTGATGAAGGTAACTTGACAGACTCCCAAGGACACAAGATTGACTTTAAGAATACTATCATCATTATGACGTCGAACATCGGTCAAGAGTTACTGCTAGCTGACACCGAACTTGAGAATGAAGGTGGCAAGGTGAGCCAGAAAACAAAGGATGCGGTTGTACAGGTGATGAAACAGAGCTATCCACCAGAGTTTATCAACAGACTGGACGATGTGTTGGTCTTCAATAGACTGTCAAAGGAGTCTCTTAGAAAAATCGTTGATATCAGGCTGGGTGAAGTTCAAGATAGATTGGTTGACAGGAGAATCGAGCTCAAGCTGACAGATGCTGCCAAGGAGTGGCTTACAGAAAAGGGTTACGATCCGTTGTATGGTGCCAGACCTCTGAACAGAGTTATCAAGAAGCAGCTGTTGAACCCACTTTCCATCAGATTGATTCAAGGAGAGATCACCAATAACTCAACAGTCAGCGTTGACATGGTCGATGGTAATTTACAAATTACAAGTGTAAAGAACGAGCCTGAGGCAGACAGTGTCAATAAAGACAGTGGAGATGAACCTGCTGAGTATGAGATTATTAAAGAGTAAAACGTTTGTACATAGAAATTATGGTTTAGGTATTATAGGGTTTATTTGATTAAGCAATTGTAAATATAAAGATATATACCATTGAATCCACTAACGAAGTTGGTTTTAGTCCACTATGTCTGCAGTGTTGGTAACAGCAGTCTCATCATTAAGTGCCAAGTTATCAACCTCCTGATTTATGGATTGGTCTCCTATTTCATGTTTAAGTTTGTCAAACTCCTCCTCATTTTCCAATAGCTGAGCCACTGAAATAGCTCCAGATTGATCAAAGAGTTCTAGAATCTGCTCAGCTTCAGGTACACTCATGTCGGAAAATACTTTGTTGACCTCGTCGATTGAAGAGGTGCGCAATGCATCCTGCATCACCTTTGGAATCTTAAGGAATGCTTCATACTCTGGTGTGTTTTCCTCGGGAATCGTAACGAGTAGTTCGGTGCCCTCATCCATAGTTCGCAGTTGAATTTGTTCCACTTGTTCTTCACCCATTGTCTTATTCTCTTCGGCGAGAATCTTGCATCTCTCCACGATGTGGTTGAAGGTTCTCTTAACGTCCTCTTCAAAAGCTTTTCTTGCAGGATGGTTCTTGTCAGTGAGCTTTCCGATGAAGAGCTTGATTGCAGTCTCTTGAGGTTTGTAGCTTGGCAGAACTTCAGACTTGGGTCGAGCACCACACAATTGATTGACATATTGAATGACCAAAGCTTGGTGAACTATTTGCAGGGTTCTTTGGGAGTCACCCTCAAGTTGAGAGTCAAATGCTTTCATTGTCAAAGCTTGCTGTTGCTGTTCGGAGATGATATAAGGATGTTGATCCAAGAAACGTGCAATATCTCTGTACTGTCTGACGTCGATCTTGGAAAATTCCAACGTTTCATCGAGAACGTCCAGTTCACCTAGGGTGCTCAAGTCTTTAGATGGAGTCTTGCTACTGCTGGGAAGCAAGTCTTTTGGTTTGGGACTGTTGATAGTTTCAATCGTGGTGGTCTTTGCAGTTTCTCCAGCAGGTTGGGAAGAGGGAATCTTGGTGGCGTCAGATTTGTTTATAATTACACTGTCAAACCCGTCACGGATATCTTCACTTGAAATGTGCAATGCTTTCTCCTGTAAGAGCTGGTCCAGTTTTGGATCGATCTGTTTCAACACTGCGTCTATCTTGGCTCTGTGTTCCTTCACTTTATCTACAATAATCGAGCCACTCTTTGCATGTTTGCCCTCTTTGGTGATATCCTCGGTGATTTGAGTAAACAGGTCTTCTACCATCTCGTTATACGTGGGGTTATTCTGTTGGTCTTCTTCGATAGTACATTTCTCGGAAGAGTCAAAGTTAGACGCAAGGAAGCTGTTTCTGGTGGGTTCATCCGCAATTTCGTTTAAACTCAACTTGGACAGCATGAAGTCGACCCTGGCGTTCAGCTGAGTGTACATCTCCCGTTGGATCTTCAGGGTTCTGATCTCCGTGTTTCGTTGCAACCTCTTTTCATGGATGTCTCTCTGTTTCCATTTGATAAAGGAGCGTTTATCGACGTTCGGATGGACCTCAATGTCACTGTCGTCCGACAGTTCAATTTTATCCCACTTTGAGTAATCGATTGGCATTGTGTGATCTCTGTGTTCGTGAGACTTAGACGATGGGGCCAAAGGCAAAAAGTCCAATAAAAATATCTCTACAGAAGAAGGAAGGAACAGACTTGCAAGATATAAGAGCCGAGCGCGACGGAGCTGAGCTGATTACATCATCATCATGCTACAGTTTCTCATTGGGACATGATGGAACCTTCTAGGAACTTCCTTAAATAATAAATATATATACAGGCAGATCTGTGTTGTCCGCTTTCATTTGGCATCGTCTAGGCTGGGCATGCGAAGCACCTCGCCTTCGTTGTTGGCGCTCATTTCTTGTAGTTTGCTGAGAATCTTGGAGTTCTTCCACTTCTCAGGCAACGGGGTAACCTCGTAGTTTTTCACTGCCCAGTAATAAATGTCCCAGTCCAACTCGTCCAGTAGCTCGTCGTACTCCTCCATCTCTGCCATGGTCATTTCGGGCAAGTACCTCTTTGCAAAACGAGACAGCAGGAGATCGGTCTCCAATATTCCT
The DNA here is from genome assembly GCA_023213015.1 of Komagataella mondaviorum. Lineage (NCBI taxonomy): Eukaryota > Fungi > Ascomycota > Pichiomycetes > Pichiales > Pichiaceae > Komagataella > Komagataella mondaviorum. The sequence goes on along the minus strand of JAKWBA010000005.1, from coordinate 397,355 downwards.
CTCTTTCTTGATTGGTAAACTAGCCGGCGTCTCTTGACGTCTTCCGGCTCGTTATGACGCTTCAAAGGCTCAACTTTGAGTACCAGCTCTTGTCTTAGAAGGGGTGAAAGATGTAAGGATCTAAACAGCACCCTTGGACAGGTCTTGCTGCCCTGGAAGCACGTTCTTTGGAGAGGTTGGAGCATCTTCGGTGGTGGGTAGGAGCGAGAGCTAAGTGCTTGCTGAGAACCTCATCTTGACTTTCGCGAAGTACAGACTTAGGATTTGGTGCAGGATGGACAGTTTTCTGGGGAAGACAGGGAGGATGGGCATCCCCACCTATCGTCTATCATCTTCCAAGGGAGATGGTTTGGGTATCATGTCCAGCGGAGTAACATCATCTAGAAGGGACAACTATTGATCTCGCCCTCTGCTCCCCTCGTTGCCAGCTATATCCTGCCCACCTCGACTTGGATCTATGGAACTTGATGGAATTTACGCGAAATCGCCACGTAATCATATTTCTGGTTGATCTGTCACTGCAACTTGCATCCACATATATTCATAAGAACCCCTTAGTTGAACCGACAACTTCCCCTGTTACTCAACCGTTCTTTTGTCACGCCATGAAGTTCTCTACCATTGCAAGTTCCACGTTGTTTGCTGTTGGTGCCTTAGCCGAGGCCGAACCTAGTGAGTTTAAACCCTTGGAGGCCAAGCTGGACAAGTCATCTTTTTTTGAACAGTTTGACAAAGAGTCCAAACTGGGCGATACCTGGAAAATCTCCCACGCTGTCAAGGACGAAGAGTTCACGTATGTCGGAGAATGGGCCATCGAGGAACCAATTGTTTACCCTGGGTTCAAAAAGGACAAGGGTTTAGTTCTGAAGTCCGAAGCTGCTCATCACGCAATCTCTGCGCAATTGCCTCAGGAATTCGACAATACTGACAACACATTGGTCTTGCAGTACGAAGTGAAGCTCCAGCAGGGCTTGAACTGTGGAGGTGCCTATGTCAAATTGTTAAGTGCCAAGGGCCTCAAGGAGAATGAATTTTCCAACGAGACTCCATACCAGGTCATGTTTGGTCCCGATAAGTGCGGAACTACCAACAAGGTGCACTTGATCATCAAGAGAAAGAACCAGGTCACCGGCGAGTATGAGGAGCATCAATTGGCTACCCCTCCAATGAGCAGAATCGTCAAGACTACCTCTCTATACACCTTGATCATCAAGCCCAACCAGGACTTCGAGATCAGAATCAATGGTGATGTCGCTAAAGCCGGAAACCTGTTGAATGAAAAGCTGATAAAACCACCATTCGGTGCTCCACAGGAAATCGATGACCCAGAAGATGAGAAACCAGAAGATTGGGTGGACGAAGATATGATCCCAGACCCAGAGGCTGTCAAGCCAGAGGATTGGGACGAATCTGAGCCATTGAGAATCGTTGACCCAGAAGCTGTGAAACCTGAAGACTGGAAAGAAGACGCCGAATTGTACATCCCTGATCCAGAAGCCACCAAGCCAGAAGACTGGGATGACGAAGAGGACGGCGAATGGGTCGCCCCTGTCATCCCCAACCCAGAATGTGAAGAGGTTGGATGTGGTCCTTGGAAGGCTCCATACATCAGTAATCCAAACTATAAGGGTATATGGACCCCTCCTCTGATTGAGAATCCTGATTACAAGGGAGAGTGGAGCCCTAAGAAGATTGCCAATCCTAACTACTTCGAAGACAAGGCTCCATCCAACCTGGAACCTATTGGTGGTCTTGGTTTCGAGTTATGGACCATGAATGCCGACATTCTCTTTGACAACATCTACCTTGGCCACTCCATCAAGGAAGCTGAACTGATTGGAAACGAGACTTTTGTTCCAAAGCTGGAGCTAGAGGAAGCGGAATCTGCAAAGAATGCTCCAAAGCCAGACTTCGAACCAGAGACTCCACCTGAAACTGGTTTGGACTCTACTGGAAACATCTTTACAGACACCTTTGACACCATCTTCCAAGTTCTGGTGGACTACTACCTCAGTGCTAATGCCTTCTTGAATGACGTTGTTCAAGAACCTTCAACATTGTTGGAGCGCCCGGGTGAAGCAGCTTATTACTCAGTGACCTTCTTATCAGGTTTCTCTTTCCTTGTTGCTGTATGGTCTGCTTTAATTTTTGCCCTGACCGGTGCTGGTAAGAAGCCAGAAGTTGCCCCCAAGGCAGCTTCTACCCAGAAGATTGAGGAGATTACTGAAGATGAGACCGAAGAAAATGAGTCTTCATCTGCTGCTAAGAACGCTACCAAAGCTACAAAGAGAACCTAGATCTGTTTATAATGTGTACACACTAATAAAAAAATTGCCGTTTGACAGATTGCTTGCTGTTTGTAGAAGGTATATCTATCTCGCCTAGATAGATTGCTGTGCTCGTTACTCATTTTCAAACACCTAAGTAAACCCACTATGAAGAAGTTCCTGCTGAAATTCATTACTAGAAAGTTCTTTGGAGAGACCAAGCTGAACCGGTTTGGGTTTGACGATCCCTATTACGAGGAGGTGCAACTGGACCCTACCAACCCCAATTCCAAAGTAATTCGCAACTACATCCAGCCTCCTGTGGGGCTGTCAGATAACGACACCAAGTTGTTCCAGAAGATTCAAAGACGGTCCTACAGACTAGACTATTTATTCAGTATATGTGGGGTCAAATTTGGTTGGAACGGAGTGATTTCTGTGGTTCCCATCATAGGAGACTTGTTGGCAGTAATCAACTCATTGCTCATTTACAGACTGATTTTCCAGCTGGACAATCCGGTTCCGTGGGACATCCATTTTTTCATACTATTGAACATCCTGGTTGACTTTTTGATCAAACTGATTCCGATTGTGGGCAGCTTTGTCGACATTGGCTTCAAAGCCAACAGTCGGAATGCTGCGTTGATTGAGAAACATCTGGCGAATGTTGCCAAAACGAACCAATTTTTCAACGATGTGGACTCCGACTCGGCTTCCACTAAATCATTGGTGTCTTGGCAAACCTCCAGTGTCACTGGGATGCCCAATAATATTGTCAGTTCATTGAGGTCCAGGATCTTTGGTGGTGCGGCGAAAGAGCAAGAGAAGCCTCGTGAGTCCATTGACTTGGGGGTCAGCTCCAAGAGTGTTCTCAACAAACCAAGGCTGAACTCTACGGAAGGCGTATCCACTGCCAGGATAGTAGACTCGCCTCAAAAAACGACCATGCTGAAATGAGAACGTTGTTCCATAGATGTTATAGTATAGTGTAAGCAAAATAGTAATAAGGCGCGATGGAGTAAAATTGTTTCCTTCTAAACCACCGTTGACCATGGATGCTGCCACCGTTCTAGAGCAGTACACCCAGGATCTGTCTAATCTTCCGTCAGAACTGGCTCACCTTCTGGAAGAGCTCAGGGATAAAGACATGACGTTGTACCAGATTCGGAAGAGGATACAGGGAAAGGACAATCAGATACATAAACATATCAAACAACATGGTTCGCTGACCAAGCATCCGAAGGAACAACAGTTGTACAGCAAGATAAACGAGGACTACACAAAGGCAAGGTCTTTGCAAGAAGAGAAGACCTTGCTGTCAAACACGGCGCTGCTGCTGATCAGTAAGCATCTGGTTAGGTTGGAGAGCGACATTGAGAAACTGGAAAGTGAGGGTTTATTGGCCCCTGATGATATGAATGAAGAGGACAAGAATATGTCCGATGGGATGAGCAGTCTCACACCCGTGCCCCCAAGCCAAAGCAGCACGCCTGGAGTCATACCCAAGAAGAGACAGAGAAACGGCGCCAGTAGAACACAATCACGATTCGAGTCTCCACCATTGTCGTCGTCAGGACCCACTAGGACGCATAGAAAGAAGAACGCAAGCGAACTCAACCAAACGGGAGAGGAAGACGAACTCTACTGTTTCTGTCAACAAGTGTCGTTTGGCGACATGATTGCCTGTGATAACCCAGACTGTAAATACGAGTGGTTCCACTACGACTGTGTCGGGCTTACCGCGCAGCCTCCGTCTGGAATTTGGTACTGTCCGGACTGTAAGAATGACCAGAGTGTACGAAAGAGAGACAGGAAGAAAAAGAAGGTGGAAGCATGAACAAAATGTAGTATAGATGTATAATAATCAAAGGGCCATAAAGGAAGTTCTTGTAGTTCTCGCCGGGATTGTTTAGGCGGAGGGGATGAGCGATTGAAGTCCGCCCCGAAATCGTCCCCACCACGTTTTACATTATGGATCAACTAACCGAATTGACCACCTCAATTGATGATTACCTTGAAAACAAGTCAAAGGGCGCAAAGGAGAAAGTCATAAGTCTCGTCAAACAACCAGGTTGTCTCAAGTTATGGATCTTCGATCCAGATTACAAAAGAAGGGTATCCGTGTTACAAGCACTGCTAGCTGATGAGGATCCCTTTCTGGCTGATTTCGTTCTGAACCACTTCTGTTCAGGTTTTACGAGTTTGCTCAAGGCCTACAAAAAGAATGGTACGCCCACTGTATCATCTGTTCATGTTGTTGCGTATCTGCAATTTTTCAACCGCTTGATTGAGACCAACTTTCACTCGATCAAGGAGGACCTTGAGGGTCCTGTCATGTCAATGCTGTATTTGCTAGATGACATTGCGATCCGACCAGATGTCTTGCTGGTTTTGACTCACCTGAAGCAAGTTGACAAAAGGATCTCTGATTATTGTGAATTTGAACGCACGGCTGAATATTATGTGGACAGTTTCCTTAATGAATTGGGGTTACAGGAACTAAACAGCTTCCTGTATGAATGTATCAGCCGTTTGATCCTAATTTTCCCTGAAACGGTCTCCAAATACGCCAGTAATGAAAACTTTCTTGAACTGCTAAGCAAAGACATATCTAGATTGACCACACTAAATCCAGTAGAGCTTGAAAATAATCCCTTGCTGCTGAAGATACTCTACATGCTATCAAATCTCTGTATCGATGAACACAATCGAAACCTTATTCATGAAAGGTACTCCAAACTGTTGTCCGAACTCCTTACAGTTTCGTTTTCAGAGTTACGTTATGACAATGCTCGGCTGTTACTTACGTTGTCTGCTTTGGTCATCGTGAAGACGTGGCACATGCCATCAATGGGAGGTAAAGGCGACCAGCTTGCCGTGACTTATGATATATTTATTGCTGGCGTTATTTGTGATGTTCCAGCTGAAATTTTGGAGCTCTCGTTGGAAGGACTTACATATTTGTCCATCAAAGTGGAGGCCAAACGAATGATAAGAAACGACGATGATCTGCTCATTACAATATTGCAACTACTCAAAGACAAGAAAAATGTCAATTTGGCGTATGGAATTCTCAGTATATTGGAAAACGTCACTTCTACCAAAACCCCAGACGAATCAATTTCTGCCGCTTTACAAGATACCGAAAAGGATGACCCAACAGAGATTCTCAACTTTATATTCCACATCCTTGCCCATCAGGATTTGATGAGCTCATTGCTAGCCCTTTTTAAAGAAGAGGGAGTCACCAAGCTGGTCCATAATTCGATCATTAATCTGCTATACAACATAGTTTGTTTCAAAGAAACCAGATCGATTGTTTTTGAGCAAAAGGGGCTAGATATCCTATTTTCACACCTGATATCCACCAAAGATAGCCAGGATCAATTCTCATCGCAACTAGTATGCATAGAATCAGTCTCCAAGATCTTACTTACAAGTAATCCTGAGGTAGCTGTTGAAAAGTACGATTTGACTCCAGTAGCTTTTTTAGTCCAGCTGGTCCAGGCATATGACCATCAAAAATATCAGACAAGGTACAAAACTCTTTTCGTCATGCATCTGAAATCCAAGGTTGAAAACAAAGATGTCTTTGAAGCAATTATATCTCTTACCAATTTAGCTTCAGTTCCGAACATGGATCTAAAGAAGTTCATCAGCAATGCCGTTTTACCATCTTTATCGAACTTCCTAATAAATGAAGTACACAGCATACGGCAGTCTATCTTAGAATTACTGTCAAATCTCAGCGATTGCCCAGACTGCTTACAATATGTCTTTAACTGGTCTAAACCCGATACTAAGAAGAACTATGATATGTTGCTGAGTTTACTATACCACCAAGAGTCAGGTCCTTCCCAAAGTGCTTTACTGAGCTTCTTTGCCAACGCTTCAGTGTACGATTTGGTGGCTGATGTTTTGGTCGACAACAAAGAGTTTATCAGTTTCTTGTGGAAAATTTTGGATACTCAAAGACCAGAAGAACCTGTAGTAGAACGAACACTCTTCATATTGATCAATTGCGGACAGATTTCTGCTACAAAACTACGACAAACGCTTCCCAAGGATTTTAATGATCTATTAAACCAGATAATACGTAATTCTCACTCCGCAGAGCTCAGAAAGATGTGTTTGGAAGTTGGCAGGCTGTTGAAACCAGAAAGTTAGCCGTTGCCGGCAATGCATGATTCATCCTTCACCTGCAAGAGATGATTCAACATGACGACATGACTAGCATTTCGCGAAGTATTGTCACTGAGCGAGCCACAATACATGATGCCATCCAACATCACTATTGATCTGTCTGGAGGGGGCCTTAGTCCTCTCAGCACTTACTACCGTCAAGCCCCTGAACAAACGCGGAACCAGCTTCAAAGATGGGAGCTATAAGAGCGAGAACTGCTTGCCAGAAATGCAGATCGCTTAAGCACAAGTGTGACTTTCAATATCCACGATGTTCCCGTTGCGAGAAGTCGAAGATTGAATGTATGGTGCATCATCCAGTGACAAAAGTCCTGATGAGTCGAACAGACTATGAAAAATTGCTCAGCTCCACAAGTGATACAGATGAATTATTGGCTGCAGGGGAGTCCAACATGGGAGTTCCTGAGCCGAGTTCTGATTTAAGGCGTGGCTCTTTGTTGGCAAGAGTAGAACGTCGAAAACTTGCCGAAGCAGAATTGTTTGATCAAATCCCACAGGTGTCAATTTTGAGCTTGGTTCCATTTCAATTTGGCAACATTGATGAGCCTACTAGCACTTTAGCATCCCTTTCGGTGGCGAAACTTCCGTTAAAAGAGGAGCTTTTACTGGCTATAAACTACTTCTTTGAGGATTCCGTTTCCAATTTACGCTTGGTCGACCGTCAATGGATTGAAGATGTCGTCAATAAAGTATACAAGAAACTGAACCAATTTCAAGGATTATCGTCAGAAAATGCCATCTTATATTTATTAAATTGCAAAGTTTCTGCGTTCGAACTATACACTCTTTATACCATACTGACGCTAGTAGTTGCACAGAAGCTGGGCCAATTGGGAAAGAGTGAAACAATATTGAGTTCTGAAGAGTACTACAAAAGTGCTCAGTATTTCCTTCGACACATTCTCCTTCAACTTGCTAAAGAGTCAAAGCATCCCATTATCCAACAAACAGAAATTTTGTGCTGTCTGTTACTGATGTCACTTTGTGGACTTTATAGACCCATCGAAACGGATATTAGTAGCATCATCAACGTCTGTGGGAGAATCATCATACAGATGAACCTATACTTGGAGTCATCTTTATTGAGATTAGAGCAAACGTTGCCCATGAACATAGACACTCCAGATTTATTTCAACACGAAGGCACAATTAGATTCAGAAAACTCTTCTGGGTTTGGTATTGTTTGGAGCGGTTTATAAATGGCCTTGCCTCAAAACCTCACATGTTGAATGATTTTGACATCACAGCGTTGCTAGGACCTCTTGAATCTAATGAAGCATATCGTCCACTCTGTTCATTAGTCAAACTGAGAAAAATTCAGTCCCAAATATGGCTAACTTTATACCGTCCTTACACCGTGAATCCATTTTTAAAGTCCACGGCTCCTGCTTGGATTTCCTCTCGTCACCACCAAATCAATGACTGGTTTAGCACCGTCTATACTAGTACAGAAATTGGGGCTAAAAAAAGTGACGTACTTTTCTCGTATTATACAACTTTGAATCAACTTTATCGACCATGCATCCAACATACCAAGCTATCCACGAGCGATTTCATCATTCTGCACAATTCCACACTCAACCTTTTAAGGTTCTATGATCAAATTTCAACTTCTAACTACCGATTTCCATCAAGTATACGCGTTGGTGCGTTTTATGACACAGTTATTCTCTATTTTTATGCTGTCTCTAGTGACACGCTTCCGTTGACTTCCAGTGAACTGCTACTGGAGTTAGACACCATGATGGATCTTTTTCATAACGACGAACACAGACCTGTTTCGTTTGGTCTACAAATGACCCAGATGATAGTGATCTTTCGATTGATATATAAGCATACCAAACTTTTACTTGATCGCAGGCTCAAGCCAATCAAGAACGCACAAGCTAAGCGGGTGGCTCCTTTAGACTCAATCACTCCGCCCGTTACTTCAGTGAATGCGGAAGAAAATGAAGACGCCAAGTCGGTGGGAACTCGGATATCTTTGACAGATGTACTCGCACCTGAGGTACCAGAGAAACCTCCTACCTCCCGTTTTTTACCGAAACTTCCTGATTACGACGATTCAATGAATAGAACATATGATTCGGAGTATGCCCGTTATTTGATTCCAGTAAAAACCAAGTCTTCATGTTTAGAGAGCAATGTAGACAACTCCGAAGAATTACTAGAGCTGTACATTATGGGAGTGATAAGAGACTTAGAAGCGTTACCAAATAATTCTCTGAATGAAATTGTACTCGCTGCTTTAACTGATGGCTCACCCAAGGAGAAGAGTTCAAAAGAAAGGTTTGCTAGTTTTTGGTGGAAACTTTTGAACGAAGTTTTTCAGCCATACCAGCTGTTCACTGGAAAGTATCCCTGTAATTAAATAGAGCTAACCAATAGTCTTATAATGGTTGATTCGTCGACTTTTAACCATGACTGCATCTCCAACGCTTATAGAGTAGTTGTAATCATGCTGTACACACGACACCCCAAAGAAAGAATCGTAAACACTTCCGAAATCAACTCTTCTGTATGTTGAAAGGACTCTGGAAACTATACTTTTATTATCGTTCACTCCAGTTTCCGTGTTGATATTGGGCATGGGACAACGGGGACATTTGGAGGTTACGGTCCATTGGTGGCTTTTTCCATCTTTGGTGTAAAGTGCAAATTTACCCCAGGTATCAGTGTCAAAAACCTTCGTGACGTTCTCCAGAACTATGTTTGGCCTGAAGTTTCTGGCATTGCAAATCAAATCCCCACCCTTAGCCTGAATCCGGACGTTCAAATCATCGATGTCAATATCACTCACCATTAATAGAGGATAATAATCCTGAAATAGAGAGTACCGATATTGGTCTCCAAACTTTGGTGCATTCGTCTTGACCGCCTTCCCCTTTGGGGAATACAACAGTTGGGTATCCTTATCCAGTCCTAAATCATCAAAGAATTTTGACGGAATCATATCGGGAAGAACATAAGTTTTAAAGTCAACTCCCCAAAGTGCAACTGGTTTTTCGGTATCAACTGATGTGACATCTGGCTCCATAGGTAACGTGAAAGTCCCTGGACCCTTGCCAAGGTTCCACGTGAATATAAAGCATCGATTTTCCTTATCAATGTCGCAATGGACTAATGACATTTTTTGGCATTCTCTTTGGGTAATCGTTTTAAACTTACCATCGGTGAAAGTTCCTAGCATGTACATTCGATCGCACCTCAAGCCGTGTTCGTCAATCTCCCATTCCTGCACTGCAGCACCTCTTAAGGATTTGACAGGATGGACATATATCTCCTTGATTCTGGGGACGTTGGCCGCACAGGGACTGGTCCCGAATACTTGATCAAACAGACACTGTGCATAGTAGACCAATGTGTACTTGAAATTTATAAGTGTCACCAGAAAGAGGGTCAAGCGAGTAGGTTTATTGAGTTGGTAGTTTGTTAGCCTTACTCCAAGATCAGCTGCTTGGAGGACCAGCAGTATCGACACGATTGAGGTATTCAACAACTTAATCAGTGCTATCATCTTGATCCCTGGATTTGATTTGGACGTTGGGGTTGGAATCTGGAGTTTTTATCAGATTCGAGAGTTCACATGACTAATGATACAGCGTGCTTATCCTGGCATCCACTTACTTTCTTTGGAAAGGGCAGCCAATGACTCATTGATCCCTGATATCTTCTAATTCTCTGGAGTCAGAAGCTGGGCTCAGTTCTACGGGCCGGAATTTCAGATTTTTTTGCTTGTGGCCCAGTTGCTGAATGCGTGGAAAATCAATCAATGTGGAGGTCAAACTCTGGGTTCTGAAGTGCATTTCATAGATTTGCTCATAGATTGAGTTATACAGAGTGAAACTTGTTTTCAGTATACAGCTCATTTCAAAAATTGAGCCCAAAAACTGCAATTTCAGCGTATCTGACAGGTGAAATACCCTTTTCAGCAACTTGTAAAACAGATCTTCCTTGCTTGATTGGGTGGACAACACGAAAAGCTCCACCAACTTCTGCGTCACGATCATCTTGACGCTTTGCTTGGGGTTGAAGGAGGTGTGGTCGGCATTTTCAAGATAGGAGACGAGAAACTGTGAGTCAAATCCTGAATCCTGTATACCTTTTGCTTCCTCAGCTGTAAATTGAAGCAAGAATAGGTCGACCATTTCCTTAGAAGACCCATTCCTCAGACTGCTAAACCGCTGCGAATCACTACAATTCTGAATGTGGGTGTAAAGCTGTTTGGCTATGTGGTCCCAATTGCAAGAAAACTTCACTTTAGATTCTCTCCAATAAAAATGGATTAGCTGTATACTGGTCAATGTCACCACCATGCATTCCACCTCTTCACAGACTGACCTGAACTTCTTTTCAAAGGCCTGTAATTGCTCTGGAACGTGATTGAACTTTTGCCAAATATTCGCTTTTTGACTTACAGTGAAATACGACAGTAAATTTACAAAATATTGATTGTGGTTGTCATGTCTGGAGTCTGTGTTAAATTTATCCATCACCCAAATCAAATTTGGATATGTCTCCTCCATAGGGAGTTCCTTTGTACAATATATTTCGTTGAACACGACGGTTTCAAACTTTATCAAGTTTTCGCCTATTATCTCTAAGCATTTGATAAACCAAACTGATAGCCCGAATGTCATGCATTCGCCATAGAATATGAAACAAAGTTCCAGTATCTCACCTGTTACGGATGATGATTCAAGCAACTCATAAATCTTTCTGGCCTCAATCTCTAATTTTTGTGGTAGCTCAACGTGTAAGAGGAACTCGTAAAAATCCTTCAAATACTGAATCAGATCATCAACACGCATTGTTCTTAAAAAAGTTGGTTTGGCCAAAGCCTGGATCCTAGCTACCACTTCATCCACATTCATGTCGCTCAACTCTTCCACAATAACCTTTATGGAATCATCATCGGGATCTGAATCCGATAACACGTCGCTCGGATCTGCCAAATACCCTAAAACGTAAAGAATCTTTGTGTTTAATTCAACTATCGGCAAGTAAAAAATGTCAAGGTGGTCGCTGAAGAATAACGATTCGATGTAACTGTTGGCTGTGTCCCTAAAGGTGCTCAATCCATAGCGTTGTCTTATCGCTTCAACGTCAATAGTCGAGTTCGAATGGTCTATGATAATATGACCAGTTTTCATAAGAAGCGGAACTTGTTCCCGCTTGAAGTTTTTACTGATGTAAACTTCCATCACGTACTGTCTCCAAAAGAGCAATGGAAAAAAGGGCGGTATGGTGAACGTCAAACCTTGGAACTTGGGCGTAACATACGGCGAGGCAACAATTTTAGAGCTTCTGGAAAGCCTTCTTTGTCCACGATTGGCTTTCGTTTCGTCCAAAGAGGCTCCCAAAGAGAAAGAATCAAAGTATTCCCTGAATAATTTTTCAATACGAACGTTCAATGGAAAGGGAGAATACCATGGCTTCCTACTATCGTTGAAGTAAACAAACGAGCCAAAGTCCCTTTGAAGCTTGCTCCAGAACTCCAATTGGCCCAAGTTATCCTCTTTCTGCAAGAACTCGTGCGACAATATAATGCAACGAATGGAGTGAAACTCTCTGAAGATATCTAGAATTGATAGGTAGTCCCGCCAAATTCTCATGAAGAAAAGTTTACCATGACTGGCAGAGCAACTCTTAAAGACATCAGGATCATTTCTGAGATCTAGAAATGTCTCCCACAATATGTTGGCTCTTTCTAGGGTGAGAGAGGTCAAATAATGATAGAACTCATCGTCCAAATACAAGTCACAATTTCTTGATTCAATAAACCCGGGATTCAAGTTTAGAACCAGTTTTTTACCTCTAACTTTCTCAGGAATTAGCACGTTGTAGGTTGTGGGTTTATTACCGACCACATACTCGTAGTCTTCCACTATCATGATTAGACTGGAAAGGAATGCTGAAATATAGAAGGATTGGTTTTCCCCGTATGGAATCAGATCGCCATGTACAAACAGGCGGCGCAGAATGGAGACTAAGTTTGGGGAGATCAAGCTAGCTTTCAGATACGAGTATCCAACAGATCTTACTTGGCTCAAAGGCTTACTGAGGATAGGAAAAAGGAGTATGCTGGACCAATATCTTCTAGTCCAAAAGTCGGAAGATGCCCGTCGTAAAATCGCTTCAGCATTTTCCGTGGCGGCCAGAGACATGATATGCTGATAAAGGGATCAATGAAGAGCAGGCCCCGCAGGTAGATGAAAGTACGAGGGAAGTGTAATGTTCACTTGGGCCTGAGGTTCGGCTTTGTACATTGGAGGTTTTCTCGATTTATGCATCTATGCATGGAAGGACGCCTCACGTATCTAAAGCAGACGCCAGCGTTTTTTTCTTTTCGATCGTTCGATACTCATTTCTATCTAGCATAATCAGTTAATTATATGACCCGGCCCGCTGCAACATGATTGACGAAATCACATGTAGGAGTATTCAGGAACAGCGGAGTTATCCTCCTTGTAGCCGTTCCTCTAGGCGTTTTATTTTTTCATCATAAATGTGTAACGAAGCTTGCTTGTGTCTCCGAAGCTCTTCAATATCTTGACTTGAAGACCAGCCTGAACTCTGAAGCCTCGATTCAGTAATCGCAAACCCACGTTCGTTATCTGAACGTAGTTTCTTCCAAAATTGAATTTCATCTAACACGCTGGCAAAGACCTTTTCGTCCGTATCTCGTGCGGTACTGTGGGTAGGTGTGGTAGCACTGTTAGCTGCGATAAATTTTTCATTTACACTTATTACCGGGGAAGTTTCAAGCCCATTAATAATAGTGGTTGTAGCTGAGGGGGATGTTGTAGAATGGAAAGATGGACTAGCGGATCTTATTGTCTGTGTAATTATTGTAGGAGAAGATTTAAGTTTCAGATTTGTCTGACTAAGTGGTGTATCATAATCCGTAGCACTGTTATCCTGCGAGACCCACTTCCGTAGCAAACCAGATCGCATCCGGCTGAGATTGTGTACATCGTCCGCCTCGTGGGCGGAAACAACTTTTGACTGAAATTTTAGTTTTGCAAACGAAGTCCTGAACCGTTGGGAAAAAGTTCTATCCGTGCCAATTTTTTCAAAAGTGGATGAGTCATCCAAAATAGGGCTCGTCACTCTTATGTCTGACAGATCTATACCGCTTGTTGAGCTGTCCAGTGGTATTTGGGCCAAGGAGACTGCGGAGCTGTAACTTGAATGGTTCGTCTGGGAAGGATCCATTGGTGCAAACTGCGAGGCAGACACCGGCAGCGGAGGCAACAGGTCGTCGTGCTGCTCCCCACTGTGCTCCATAGTATGAATCCCCAGGCCATTCATGGAATTTTAAATGGTTGAATGGGTGAAGAGGAACAAGGGCAGGAAGGGGGACAAGGCAAGATAAACTCCTAGCGGGTGTATATAATTACATCTGGCATCGAAACATAATGTAGATGTACCACCGACGTTCCACGTAGCAGCCACGCATTGATAGTGCGGCTCAAAATCTGGTAACAGGGTTGTTCAATTAGGCGGGCGTACAGGCGGGCGAACAGGCGGACTTAGTTCCCTGCAAGCCGAGCGGTGGACAATAGACGGTCGCGACCGATTTTTGATGACAAAGAAATGAGTAAGAATTAGTGGGAGATCCTTACCTTAGAGCCCTGGATAGTGGAGGGGGGCCCGCAGTTTGCTCTGTGGATTGTTCCTTTGCCTTCGTATTTAAATGGCCCTGTTTTTCCGCAATTGTTTCCAACAAGTACGTAACATGAGTAAAATTGAGATTGCAAAGTTCCACAACGCCAAGGGAGAGTTCAAGAGACAGGACAGTTCTTTCAGAAGCGTGATCGCAAACGACTCGCCCTTCCCTGTGGAGCGAGACAGATACCACCTCTATGTGTCGTATGCTTGCCCTTGGGCCAACAGAACTCTTATCGCCAGAAAGTTGAAGGGATTGGAAGACTATATTGATTATAGCGTGGTCCATTGGCATATGGATAGCAAGGGCTGGAGGTTCCCCTCCAAGGACGACCCTTGCGAAGACGCAACGGAGGACAAACTGTATGGACTCAAGCGATTGAGTGAATTGTACTACCGGGCCAACCCAAAATACGAGGGACGCTTCACCGTTCCTGTTTTGTGGGACAAAAAGCAGCATACGATCGTCAACAACGAAAGTTCGGAGATTTTAAGAATATTCAATACTGGTTTCAATGAGCTGTTGAAGGAGGATGGTAAGCACGAACAAGCCAAGGTGGATCTGTACCCAGAGTCGTTGCAGCCCCAGATCGATGAAGTCAACAATTGGGTCTACGACAACATCAACAATGGGGTTTACAAATCTGGATTTGCTGGGAAACAAGAGGTCTATGAAAAGGAGGTTAAATCGGTGTTTGCCCATCTCGACAAAGTCGAGAACGAAGTGCTAAAGGACGGCCAAGAATTCCTGGTGGGCGGTCAATTGACTGAGGCAGACATCAGGCTTTTCGTGACAATAGTCAGATTCGATCCCGTCTACGTTCAGCATTTCAAGTGTAATATTGGAATGATCCGATTCGACTATCCAAGAATCCACCACTGGTTGAGAAGTCTGTACTGGAATCACCCCGAATTCAAGGAGACTGTGAACTTCGACCACATCAAGTTCCATTACACAAAGTCCCACCCACAGATCAACCCGCTGGGCATCACTCCAGTCGGGCCACTTCCAAATATCTTGCCATTGTAGGTAGTTTAGTAGAAGTATGCGAAATATGCTACGAGTAACCCCATTAGTACTTACAGGACAGTTATTACCCGTTTTGCTTTTGCGCCGCTTTAATAGTTTTTCAGACCTTATCCCTACATTTTTTCGCCTCAACTTTAATCTCGCTCTTCTCCGCTATTGAGTCCCAGAAACATGCTGATCCGCTCCTCTATCAGACGGCATCTCTCCACAGCCTCAAACCCAATTGCGCTCCTCAGCAGGCCCCAGTTCAAGATTGGGCGGATAGTGGACGTCGTGAAACATCCAAACGCAGATAAACTTTACGTCTCGTCGATTTCTGTGGGGGACAGCGCCGACTCGGGAGCATCCAACCCCCTAACCGTTTGCAGCGGCTTGGTGGACTACTTCTCAATTGCGGAGTTGCTCCACCGCCGAGTGGTTGTTGTCACCAACCTGAAGCCGTCCAAGATGAGAGGAGTCACATCCGAGGCAATGCTGTTGGCAGGGGAAAAGTCGGGCATAGTCGAGCTGGTCGAGCCGCCAATGTCCGGGACAGAGGGCGAATCAGTCCACTTCGAAGGTGTAGAAATTGCCCCAGAGGACGATGCCAGTCAATTGCCAGTGTCAGCCAAGCCACTGAAGAAGTCAGAATGGGGCCACATTGCAGAGGGCTTGCAGACGAATGATCAGCGTGAAGTGGGCTACTCCTGCCCAACGGGTCTCAAACGATTTCATGCCTTGGTAGGGCGAAATACTGAAAGATGCAAGCTAGCGACGCTCGCGCAGGCCGTCGTACGATAAGGGGAACAACAATAGTAAATATCACATCATCATATCACCTGAAATATAAATAGTGTCGGATATAAAAACGACCAAGGGTCCCCCTGGACCCAATTCTCGTACAGCAATAACTGTAAATTACTTTTATTTTTACTTATAAGCTTCAATTGTGAAGATTATCAACCCATTCCCTTTCCCCCTTTAGTTATTAATGTCGCTTATGAAAGCCCTAGTGTACGGTGGTAAGAACATCTTTGCCTGGAAGTCCTTCCCCAAGCCCACCATCCAACAGTCAACCGATGTCATTATCAAGACGGTGGCCACTACCATATGCGGAACAGACCTGCACATCCTGAAGGGTGATGTGCCAGAGGTTAAACCCGAGACCGTCTTGGGTCACGAGGCCATTGGAGTAGTTGAGTCGATCGGTGACAGCGTCCAGAATTTCAAGATTGGTGACAAGGTGCTGGTTTCATGTATCACCAGTTGTGGAAACTGTTACTACTGTAAGAAGCAACTGCAGAGCCACTGCAAGACCGGTGGATGGATGTTGGGCCACAACATCAACGGTACTCAGGCTGAGTTTGTCCGTATTCCATACGGAGACCACTCGTTGTACCGTATCCCTCACGATGCCGACGAGAAGGCCGTTCTGATGTTATCAGACATCTTGCCTACTGCTTACGAGGTGGGTGTTCTAGCCGGAAACGTCCAGAAGGGCGACACCGTCGCCATTGTGGGTGCAGGTCCAGTTGGTCTTGCCGCTCTGCTGACGGTCCAAGCCTTTGAGCCCTCTGAAGTCATCATGATCGACACCAATGATGAGAGATTGCAGGCCTCCTTGCAGCTGGGAGCCACCAGCGTGGTCAACCCAACCAAGGTCAGCAATGTCAAGGACGCTGTTTACGACATTGTCAACGCTACCGTCCGTGTCAAGGAGAACGACCTGGAACCAGGTGTGGATGTTGCCATTGAGTGTGTCGGTGTTCCGCAGACGTTCGCAACGTGTGAAGAGATCATCGCCCCAGGTGGACGCATTGCCAACGTCGGTGTCCACGGCACCAAGGTGGACTTGCAGCTGCAAGACTTGTGGATCAAGAACATTGGCATCACTACTGGTTTAGTTGCAACTTACTCCACCCCAGACCTGTTGAAGCGGGTCACCGACAAGTCCTTGGACCCTACCCCATTGGTCACACACGAGTTCAAGTTTAGTGAGTTTGAGAAGGCCTACGAGACCTCTCAGAACGCTGCCTCCACCAAGGCCATCAAGATCTTCCTGTCTGCCGACTAGGTGTACATAGATAATAGCAGGGTCAACGGCCTTATGTACAGAAACTGATTATGTAAGTTTTCCACTGTTTGAGATTTTTCACCCTAAAGGACGTTTGCGAGGTGACGTTGTGACGACATTTGCGTCCCAAGAGGCTTTCCCGTTCAGCTATCTCTCGCAATGTAGTAAAGGCCTCAGCTCGAGATATTTCATATGACATTTGACGTTTGATGCCATCCCAACAAATCCCTCATATCTCTCGCAAAAGAATTCTAGACCTTCTGCCTACTGATAAGGCAACCCCCCGCGCGGCAACCAGTTGGCATTAGCAGTCAGCCACACACAAATTTCCTAGGTAAACAAACGCAGTGCCTAATGGGGCAACCTGCCCTCTCTTACTTCTGTTTGGAACGGCACTTCCATCTATGGTCGCAGCCAAAGCAGTTGTCCCGTGTGCAAGTTGGGATGTCTCCTCAAATTTGCGCTCGGTGTGTCCTGCCTCACTGCCTCACTGCCTATGGCTAATAATACTAAGAAAGTTTCGGGATGACCGTTCCGGGAAAAAGAGGGGTCATCTCATCTCACTCAACCATGGACTTGATGTGGCTTCGGGGAGAATAATTGAGGTGACTCAGATTTGACGTTGAGAAGAGTTTTTCCGCCCGTTTTACCACAAGCTCACCGTTATCAGTCAATCTCCAGGGTTATCTTATAACTGCCTCTTTTCTTTATCTATCTGCTTTTTATCCGCGCCTCACCGACATTCCAGCTCATCTCATCAGGCTAAACCTCCAGGATTCGGATATTTTTCAGCGGCTTTACTTTGATGACAGATTGTTGGTCCCCAGCCAAAAATAGTACTACCCGCTCTGTCTGGGGTATACAGGTACCGAGGCGTTATTGGCCAGGACAACAGGGAAAACCGCTTGCCACGGAAAAGGTGACCTATTTCCAGGCTCGTTTACGAAATATTGCCTCATAATCCCTCCTCCAGCTTCGCCAACCTAACACGTCCGTCTCTCTCTGCCGCACAAACAGACCAGTCAACACTTGGCCTGAAAAAAAGGCCGCAACATTTCTTGGAATGCCTCCCTCCCTCTCGGTCGTTCAGGATATCTCGCATCTGGCAGCCACCAGCATCCAGCATCCTTCTGGTTATGAGAGGTTTATTTCAAAAGAAAAAAAAAGCATAACAACCGAGCGAAGGGGTCTCGATGAGGCATCTGTTCAGTCATTTATTTCCCCCACAAACAGAAAAAGCAAAAACCTCCGTATAAATACGACCAGATCGCCTGATCAATCTCGCCTAGAACCAATTAGTAAACCAAACTAAGAATATCCCCCCTCTAAACTCCCAACCCACTATGGTCGATAGACTTCAAGTGTCAAATCTGACACTAAACAACAACTTCAGTTCCCGTTCCTTTGACAATCTTAGCGACAACGAACTCAAGAAGTCGGGCTACAACCCATTGCCCTTTGAGGGCAAACTGGACCAGATCGAAAAGGTCCAGGACGCTCTGGACGAAGCCGGATTCATCCCCGAACCATTGATCGAGTCTGAAGTTAGATGGTTCTACGAGTCTCTGGGCATAGACGACGTGTACTTTGCCAGAGAGTCCGTGCAGGGTATTGTGTCTCACATCCATGCTTTGTACTCTGCCAAGCTGGAGTCTTACTCGAGAGGCGAAAATGAGACCCCCATCTTGCAGCACAAGAGAGAGGCTGACGACCACGCCGTCTACTTCGACTCCTCCGACCCCAAGTCTCCCCAGTTCAAGCTGATCAACTATGAAGAGCGAATCGACGACAGGTATCTGGACCACGTTGTCGACGCTCCCGGTTACAGATTGGAGTCCTTCAGCTCCGCTGTTGGTAACGTTCGCTGTTACTTTGTGTACAAGTGCTCCTTCCCCGAGGCAGCTTCGTCTACTGGCGCTGAGAGCACAGATCTGACTAAGATCAGTGACGCAACATTCCTCAAGATCTGCTCAGACCACACCAAGAAGCTCTACTCCGAAATCATTACCGATGTTGCTGCCGTGGATGGCCCAGTGATCAAGCATTTTGGAATCAAGTCCACTGGTGAACATAGAGTCATCATTGGTTACCGTCAGAACAGCTCTCCCCGTTACAACTCTGCTCTCACCAGTTTGTGCCATTTCTACGGGCTCAAAGTCACCAGAAAGTATGTTGAACAATTCAGCAATGGTATTTCCATTATTTCAATGTATATAACCCCTCCTGCTGCTGAAGATTCGTCCTTCATTCAGTTCCCAATTGACCAGGTGGTCAAGGAAGCTTCTCTTTTATACACAATTCCCCACAACATTTTCCAAGAGGAGTTTTCCAGAGGTGAGCTTTCAATCCAAGAATGTATTTATGCTCATTGTGGTGTGATCTTTGTGACCCATTTCCTGAACAGACTTGGTGCCGAGTACCAGTCTTTGCTGGAGATTTTGAACCCCGGCAAGAATATTCTTCATTTTGAGATTCTATCCAAGATTAAGGACAGATTGCGTAACGAGACCTTCACCCAGGACTACATCACTGAAGTCTTCCAGAAACAGAAGCCGTTGGTCAAAAAATTGTACCGTTCCTTCGCTGATGTTCACTACATCAACTCCAAGCTGGAAAAGACTCTGTCCTATAAACGTTTGGAAGCAATTGAGCCAATCAAGTCAGAAAGCGACTTTGAAAACCTGTTGAACCATGCTTGCTCCCAGAACCAAAGACATGCTCTCGTCCTCAGAGCTCTTTTTTCTTTCAACAAGAGTATTCTGAAGACAAATTTCTTCCTTCCGTCCAAGATTGCAATCTCCTTCAGATTGGAGCCTTCATTCCTTCCAGCTTTAGAGTACCCAAACAAACCATTTGGAATGTTCTTTGTTGTTGGATCTGAATTCAGAGGTTTCCACATCAGATTTAGAGACATTGCAAGAGGTGGTATTAGGATCGTCAAGTCCCGTTCGTTTGAAAACTATAACGTTAATAAACGTAATTTGTTTGATGAGAACTACAACTTGGCCAGCACACAACAGAGAAAGAACAAAGATATCCCCGAGGGTGGTGCCAAGGGTGTTATCCTCCTGGATCCTCAAGCTCAAGAGCGTCCAAAAGAGTGCTTCATCAAATACATTGACTCGTTAATGGATCTGCTGCTGCTAGACCAACAAGACAAGTCCAACGGTATTGTCGATCTTTACAACAAACCTGAAATTTTGTTCATGGGTCCAGATGAAAACAGTGCTGGTTACGTTGACTGGGCCACCCTGCATGCCCGTAAGAGAGGAGCTCCATGGTGGAAGTCATTTTTCACTGGAAAGTCACAGACTCTTGGTGGTATACCTCATGATGAATACGGAATGACCTCTCTATCTGTTAGAGCTTTCGTAAACAAGATCTATGAAAAACTCGACATTAAAGACTTGTCCAAGATTACCAAGTTGCAGACAGGTGGTCCAGATGGTGACTTGGGATCCAATGAGATCAAGCTTTCCAGAGACGAATCTTATGTTGCCATTGTGGATGGAGCAGGTGTCCTGGTAGATGACAACGGACTCGACAAGAAAGAACTACTTCGTCTGGCCACAGAGAGAAAGATGGTGGACCACTTTGACAGAACAAAACTCTCTCCAAAGGGATACTTTGTGTCGGTGGATGATGTAGACTTTAAGACCCCAGATGGAAAGCTTATCACCAATGGTACAGTGTTCAGAAACACGTTCCACCTTAAGATTGCCGAGATATTTGGCAAGGATAAACTGAAGCTGTTTGTTCCATGTGGAGGTAGACCAAACTCCATTGATGCTAACAATGTTCACCACCTGATTGATGAAAACACTGGTAAGTCATACATCCCCTTCATCGTGGAAGGTGCCAACTTGTTTATCAGTCAGGCTGCTAAGGTTCAACTTGAAAAAGCCGGAACTATTCTATTCAAAGATGCTTCCACCAACAAAGGTGGAGTCACTTCTTCTTCGTTAGAAGTTTTGGCAGCATTGTCTTTCGACGATGAAGGATTTTTGTCAAACATGTGCCTGGACCCAAAGACTGGAGTCAAGCCAGAATTTTACCAGGAATATGTTAAGCAAGTTCAAAAAGTCATCGTTGCCAATGCTGAGCACGAGTTTGAGTCTTTGTGGGCTTTGAATAAGAAAACTGGCCAACCTTTGTCGGATCTGTCGAACGATCTCTCCATCGCCATCAACGACTTGGCGGACCAATTGTCCTCAAGTGAAGAGCTGTGGAACGATGATTTGTCCTTCAGAAATGCTGTTTTACAGGATGCTTTGCCTTCATTGTTGCTAGAGAAGATTGGTATTGAAAACATCCTCAAAAGAGTTCCTATCAACTACTTGAAGGCTCTTTTTGCTACCCGTTTAGCTTCCCGATTTGTCTACACGAGAGGCATTGACGCCAATCCCGCCAGATTCCTCGAGTTCATTTCTTCACTGAAGAGGGAATACAAGTCTCGGGGTTTGTAGAGGAAGAAATAGAAAGTACGGGAATTTCCCATTTAATTAAAGTTATGTACAGAATAGAAACACGTTATAGATACAGCCAAAGGGAAGGTTTTATTGACCTTTCGTTAGTCAACCAACTATCTTCGGGTCGCCCACGCTAGCAAAATCCGTTGAAGGGCCCCTCCAGCTCCTGATTGGCCTATTGGGCTATTTGGCAGACCGCAGTAACTCCTCTTTGGCCCTGGCCTCCAGCTTGTTGTTCTCTATGATTTGAGAGCTGATCTTCTCCCCAAAGTATGCGACTGCCATGGTGGACACGCCGATATACATCCGCACCTTGAACGGTAGTTGGCTATACTTCAACCACAACTGCTTGAGCATTGTAAACTGGAGAAGAG
Source organism: Komagataella mondaviorum (assembly GCA_023213015.1). Classification (NCBI taxonomy): domain Eukaryota; kingdom Fungi; phylum Ascomycota; class Pichiomycetes; order Pichiales; family Pichiaceae; genus Komagataella; species Komagataella mondaviorum. The sequence continues at coordinate 375,287 of JAKWBA010000005.1, read as the reverse complement.
TTTCGATGAGTGTATTAATGTTATATAATATTACTATCATGTGACTTACGTAATCAGACCTTGATGTTGATTCTCCAGGTTCTCCGTATGGCATACCTGGCCAGGGCCCAGAAGACCGAGGAGGCGGCACATAGTACGCCTGTGTAGATAATAAAGTTGTTGTAATTGGAGATGGAAGCGTTGTCGATAATAGCACCACCTATGGGAACACCCACCAAGGAGACAAGTCCCACGAATAGAAAGGCCGTGGAGAACCGTTTGGCAAAGTCCTTGGTGGGAGATATGGCCGACAGGCACACCGGGCTGAGGCTCAGCACGGAAGCTGAGAAGAAGCCAAAAAAGACCGAGAACGTGTACAGTGACCAGAGATGCTGTCCAAGGGATAGCCATAGCACAAATTGGACTATACCCAGCAAGGTGAGCATGCCAATCATGACGTTGTAGACTCCATATTTATCGGCAGCAATTCCTGGGATAAACCGTCCCAAAATACCAGTAGCATTGACTATAATGATCATATTGAAGGCAGTGTCGGAAGAATGCCCTCTTTTGATGAAGTAGGACATCAAATATGTCATACAGCATACGAGCATGAGCTCGCTCAAGGCGAAGGCAATGACACAGCAGGTGTATTTGGCCTCTTTGAACGACTTGAAGTCAATAAGCTTGGTCACGTACACCGAGAATTGCTCCAGGTAAAGCCAGCCCCTTCGCATCAACCCGAATCTTTGGCCGTTCTCGTCGAATTCAGGAATGCTAAACACGCCTGTCTTCCCTGGAAGACGGGTTTTGATTAAGACGAACGCCGTCATGTTGAGAGCAAAACAAAGAAGACCCACTATCCTCATGGTCCATTGAAACCCAACTTTATCGTACAGACTTTTCATCATTAGTGGAAAAATCACTCCTCCCAAGGAGCCTCCAATGGTAGCAATACCGGTAGCCTTAGCTTTGTTTCGCTTGAACCAATGCGGTATAACAGCCATGTTGCTGGTTAAGCATAGCGATGTGCCTATTCCTGTGCAGACACTCAGAGCCAGGATAAACTGGTAGACTGTCTTGCACTCGGCGGTGGCTAGCAATCCGACCAAATGGAAAATGGAACCCACTAGCATTGGAAGTTTGACCCCGAACTCGTCCACCACGACGCCAACGAGGATACCGGACATGTATCCAACAGCGGTGAAAATAGAAAAGATCCAGGCTACTACAGTGGTAGGTGTTCCTTCCAGCTGGTGGGTCGAAATGTAAGACTCGATGGGACCAATTGAGTTGATGAGGCCAAGTATGGGAGTACAACCACTTAGAGCTCCAAGAACAACGAGCCACGCTTCCCAACCGCCATCCGGGAACTCCTCTTCGGCATCAACCTCATAAAACAAGTCTGAAGATTGCCGTGAACTGTGGTGTGTGTGATTGTCTTGCTCAATAATTGAAAAACGGTCAATGGCAGAAGAATGACCTTGGGGTTCTTGGTTCGTCAGGAAAATATCCCGCACAATTATGTTTCCCTCATCTTTCATCTTTGCTTCCAGTGGGTACGTTGGGGCTTCCATGGCAGAGATACGAACCGTGCGGTGGATGCTACTGCCAATAATGTCGGTGATGTGAACGACTTGACCACCTTTAAGGAGGAGCCTGACTCATTTATCCGATAAGCTAATTGAAGCGAGCACACGGAATAAATGCCACTTACTGCCCCCATCAGATTACTGATAACAGGCTCTGACTCACCTGGCATTACGTAATATGAGCAAAACGACAGAACCATTCCTAATAAACTAACTACTCAGTGACATTTCATTTAATCCTCGTACCTCTAAAAATCTACATCTTGCCCAGAACATCGGGTCTGGTTACCGGCCATTGGTAATTGCTGCGAGACTCGAAAAAGTAGTCATGGTCTTGCAAGAACTTGGTCAATGAAGCTGGCCCTCTGGAACCGTAAGGGTAAATCTCTGGAGCTGGGGCATCAGGACCCTCCAAATGGTTCAGCAGTGGAGTGAAGATCTTCCAACTTTGTAACAGTTCGTCATCTCGGACGAAGTTAGAATGGTCTCCCTTCATAGCATCTCTGATTAGCGACTCGTATGCCTCAGGGATGTAAAAGTTCTCGTAACGGTCCTTGTAAGTCAAGTCCAACTCGGTAACGGTTGTCTTCTGGGAGACACCAGGCACCTTGGAGTTCAGTTTCATGTACATGGCCTCGTTAGGCTGTATACGGATAACTAGTTCGTTTCGTTGAATATCGTTGAGGAATCCAGAAGATTGTTTATATTGCACCCTAATCTCAACTTTGCCCTCATTCAAAGCTTTACCAGCCCTTAGGATGATTGGCACACCCTCCCATCTCTCTGTGGTGATCTTCAAGCCAATGGCTGCAAACGTGACACATTTAGAGCCTGGCTCAACGGTTTCATCATCCACGTAAGCTGGCTTTGTTCCATCCTCAGACTTTCCGTATTGACCTACCAGTACATCCTTCAAATCAAGCTCGGAGATAGACTTTAGAATGCGGACTTTTTCATCTCTGACAGCCTCTGGGTCATTCGAGACAGGTCTCTCCATAGTCAGAAGAGTCAACACCTGAAGAAGATGGTTCTGGATAACGTCTCTTATTATACCGATGGAGTCAAAGTAACCACCACGGCCTTCTGTTCCAAATGGCTCCTTGAAAGAAATTTGGATACATTTGATGTGCCTGTTATCCCAAGAAGCGTTGATGAACTGGTTCCCAAAACGGAAAGCGAGCAGATTCTTCACCATCTCCTTTCCTAGATAATGGTCAATTCTGAACATCTCCTCTTCTTTCCAGATCGGCTTTAGGGCATCCAGAAGCTCTTCTGCGGACTGCAAGTCGTGTCCGAATGGTTTTTCCACGATGATACGAGCAACTCCCTTAGAGCCTGGATGGACATATTTTCTGACTTCAGTGGCAACCGGTATGAAAACCGAAGGGGGTAGCGCTAAATAAAACAGTCTGTGTGACTCTTTGACGTTATTTTCTTTCTCAAATTCATTAATGGTTTCGTTCAGCTTTTCATATCCCTCAGGCTTATCATAAGGAGCCGAGATATATGAGCACATGTCCAGGAATTCCTGTGCCTTAGCCTCGTCACTCTTGTTCTTTGTCTTGAAGAAACCCAAGATTCTCTCCTTGAATTGCTTGTCATCCAGCTTTGATCTTGCATAGCCAATGATCTTCACCTTGCTGGAGAGGTATCCCTCACGGTAAAGACCGAAGAGAGCAGGGAAGGTCTTCTTCTTTGCCAGGTCCCCTGAGGCTCCGAAGACGACAATGGCAGTGTGATCGCCAAACTCTGGGGCTTTCTTTTCGGAAATTGCTTGGGGGATTTTTTGCATTGCGTTAGGTGGAAGTAAAGGATGGCAACAAAAAATGTTAGGGGGCCAAAAAGTTTAGGGAATTTCGCAAACTAAGTTGATGGGTGGTGCCGGAGGAGGATTAATGTAGCAGGGATCGAGAAAGCGAGTGGTCCACGATTAGTAAGCCGCAAGCGTTCATTAAGGTGGGATTTACCCAATCAATTAATAATCCGGGTGTTAGAGTTAACCTACAATAGAGCTGATCGCGGGCCCCGATATAGGCGCCGGTTGCGGACTGCGCAGTTTCATCAACCCCCACCAATTGACTACTTGATCTGACTGGCAATACAGTGTGGGTTATTGAAGATCTCGTGGTGGGAGAGTATCTCGGTGCGAGGAGTAATCGCAGTTGAGTTCTCCTTTTACTTTTGAAAAATGACAATCAAGGAGTCAATTGATGCTCCAGTTGGATCACGGAGAGAACGGGCTCCGCAGGTGTGCCTGTCAGATAGTAGGAAGAAAACTGGTGGTCACATGCTTGAAAGAAGCAATTTTCACTAATCAACCCCGAAGTCCTTTGACTATTCCAAGTGGAAAGTCATAAGTCGTGAACCATCAAGGTTCAAGCGTAGTAAGGCGTCTTCTAGATCTGAGCATGACAGGACAGTATTGGAAATAAGCTACACTGGCTCCTCCATCAGTTCGTCATTGATGACAGATTACTAGTGGTGGCCCTAAGCATGGTGGACACCCACCCCTGTGACCCAGGGGGCTCTTGCTACCCCACAATCCACATCGGCCTTTGAATTTTTTCATCCCTAATATTCAAAATTTTGAACTTCTAGTTGATCAAGGAAGTACAACTACCTGTGTATTTTGTTACAAGGCTCCTACGATGCTTATAGGATTCGAAAACTCTATTGAAATAAGAAGAAAAATAAACTGTAAAAGAAGGTAAAAAATGGAAACTTGTTCCATGATGAAAAGCCAGGCTTTGTCAACTAAAATTAGTAAACTTCGTAAGCATTGGTGGTCTTTTTGTTGATACGAGTTTCCTCTCCATAGGTGAACTCCTCAAAGTTTGGTTCCTCGACCTCCAGACCACAAGAACTCCAATCGTTACCGTAGAACTCCCATGTAGACTCCTGGGTATCAGCGTCATACTCGTAGTAGACCTGTTGCGTGGTGTCTCTAGAGTTCTCACTGTCAAAGTAGTTGAAAGGAGTCAACATGAAAGAGGCATGTGCAGTGGAGTAAATGGTGTTTGGTATGTCGTTGGAGTTTGGTAAGTGGTGCAGACCAACATTGACCCATGCGACAATGTCCTCACCATCTAAACTCTCGTCATCCAGGAAAGCGTTGAAGTTCACTGGTGGGTCATATAGAGCGTTGGAGTTCAGGGCAGTAGATGATCTTAGTTCAGAGTCCTTTTGTTTGGTCAAGAACAGGTTGGAACGAGCCCAGTTCTCAGTTTCAGGAGCTAGACGAGAGTTTTTGACAATCCTGTGAACTGCTCCTCCACCCGGCATGATGTTGTAGGCTCTGGGGTTTCCAAAGCTGTTAGTTTCTTCAGCAGATTCGATCAATAAAAGGCCCTGTCCGTTCTCAGGCCAGTTCAAACCATTAAAGTCCTCTTTTTCGATCACTTCTCTGGCAATCTTCTTGGTGTTGTAGACAACACCTGGAGCCCATGGGTATTCAACATCGACATTCTTCATAACGTATTGGGTGGCACGGTTCTTGGTTCCAGCAATGTCCAAATCGACCTTCCAGTTCAGCATGTGGTCGTGGAAAGAGCCTGACAGAACATCGTGGACCCTAAGTCCAAAATCACCACTGGTTTCTGGGTTCCAATAACCAGCTTGGATGTAACCAGCTGCACGAACAGAGACCTCAAGTGTACCATCCAGGAAGAATTTGTACAAGAAGTTGTAATCGTAGTTACCAATTGTAGCAACAAATCTCACGTTCAAAGTTGGGTTTTGGGTGACAGTAGAGTAAGTTCCTCCGGTGTGACGCAACAATGGGTAGTCTTCCAAGTTCTCAAAGACACAGTAACTCAGCGAACGGTTGTAATGGTGGTCGTTTTCGTAGTAATCAGTGGAAAAGTATTCAGCAGTAGCTGGGCAGTCGTAACCAGGAACCAAACTGAATCTATTTCCAACACCGTACGAAATATCGGAGTAGAAAGTGTGCTGGTTGTTAGGATCATCTGAACCATATTCTGCGATCAGCTCTTGCAAGGACAGTTCGTAAATAATTCTTTCGCCCTTGAAGCTGACATCAAAAAAACTGATACCAGTGTCTCTACTCCAAGCGGTGTAGAAACCCCAGTCCATCCAGGTAAAGTACTCTTCCTCAGCATCAAATGCCCATCTACGACCCTGGGTTTCAACCAATTGAGGAGCCCTTCTGTCGTCCAAGTTTCTGATTGGAGTGGAGTCATTTCTTTGAATAACTGTCCAAGACAAGTCATCAACATTGATTTTGGGCAGTCTCACAAAGTCATCCTTCTGGGTGGCTTCGTACAACTCTTCTTCAGAAGTATAGACTTTGTTATTGTAGATAAACTCAAGCATTTTCCACTGGGACACATCTCTTCCAGTCATATCGAACTTGTAAAATAGACCCACTGGCAGCAAGTCCTCGGCGTCGTTAGGGCTTAGGATGTAGCATGTACCATAAGAAGCGGTGGTTTCAGTCACGGGGTCGAAGATTTGTGGATCTGTGGCCCAGCAAGTAATTTCTTCATAAGTGACACCAATCAAGTCAACGATCACGTCCCTTAGAATTGTGGTATTAAGGTTATCGTTGAGGAACTGGTTCTTGGCAGAGTTTAAAACGCTGTCCCCAAAGCCGTATTTGAATGGAAGAGTGGACTTGTTATTGGTGTTGTAGAAGGAAAGGGGCTCTACAGTGGATTCGTCACTGACAGGAAGTGGACCCACCTTAAGTTCTTGGAAGTAGCCTTCTTCACCCTCACCAAGGTAAATCACAGTTCTGGCGAACCTGCCTGGAATTTCTCCATCGTCGTCAAGGAAACTCAGAGCGTCAGTTTTGTTTGGTCTCAACGTCTCAATGCTCAATACGTAGTTGGAGTAAAAGTCTGCCTCCGCAATTTCAGTCAAATTGTAGTTTTCCTGTAGCAAGTCTTTAACCTGGTCAATTTCACTGATAGACAACGAATCCCAGATATTGGGCTTTGGAGCTGTAGCACTGACATTCTCGTTGGATTTGCATTGGGAAGATTCTCTTCTCCTTAAGGCAGCTTCCTTGGCACTGAGAGGCCCACGTTTGTCGTAAAAGTCGGGAACAGCAATGGCTAGACCCACCAGAGCGGTAAAACTGAAAAGATTGCCGAGCTTCATACCCTGATCAAAAGAATGGAAGATGGTATGAATGAAGAGAATCAAGGAGAAATTTTTCACTCTTTTATATTCCGACTGAAATTCATCTCAAGCCTGGAAAAGATAAGAGTACTAATCTCACAGTAAATTTCAATGTAAGTGTATGATAAGGTAGTATGCTACTTAACCAGTCATACGTTTCGGTAAGTAAAACATGTTCTGCTAATTTTTCAGTCTGATACATGAAAATATGCATGAGCTGCATGAATGATTTCCAAAATTGCTTATTTTTGCATATATCTCACCCTCTATCAATCCAATAATAAAACGCTCTTTCAAGTTCTCTGCTAAAACGAATGCAGCATTCTTATCTGCAATAACAAGTCTTGTTTTTGTTTGCTTCGGGACGAGAAAACGGCTTTGCACCGTTGCCGGTGAAGACTTTTTTGCCATTAACGAGGTTGCAGAAACAATTGGAGAGTTGACCTTTTACAGATCACATTGAGTACCCTTTAATCTCTCTGCCAGCTATAAGAGCCGGCCTTCCAACGTCCTCCGCTCTTATGGACGGTTTTATTTTTGGGGTTTCCAGAACTGATTCGAGCTTTAACCCTATTAAACGAAATCTTTCCTGCAGGTTGCTTTGATGAAATATATCTCGTTGGTCTCACTGCAGGCCCAACTTGCATTTTACCGTTTCAAGGAACGATTCCACTATGACCGACAATATCGTACGTTAGTTCTGTCTATAGTAAAGAGAAATGTGTGGGCTCCGTTGGCTCACCGGTTCGCCAGAATTTCACCCTTCTACTACAATTTGCACCTATTCCTCGTCGCTCCTGGCTACGACCAAAACGAGAGAGATCCACCCACTCACCGCACAGCTAGTTGATTGTACTTTCTAGCCTGATATGCAGGGCGGTTGCCATTCCTGAATTTTCAAAGATAAGTATTACAGATTCATACTACATGACCGGTCACGCAGATAACAACGTCCGGGTTGAGACGGAGATAATACGTAAATAAATAAAATTAAGGGTGTGTTAAATATGTTCACCACGTCGATCCGAGGGCTATAGAGGTAGTATCTGTGGGTTTTTCAACTGGCTTGAAAGTGGTATGGACGAGACGTTCCATGTCTATGTCGTGGGTTGACACTGTTTGGTTCAACCATTCGTAGAGTTGCATATCAGAGTATTCAGTGTCTGGGACATTGTAGTACTGAATTGTGGCTTTATTGATCCAATCTTTCGAATTCTGGTCAGCAGGAGACGCTATTTGTCCTCCTCCGTTGATACATCCTCCTGGGCATGCCATTATTTCAACGTAATCACATTTGGAAGGATCGACCACAGTATTCAGCTCACCCTGGCCTTCAATTTGATCTTCTTTCAACTTTCTGGTTCTTCTTCTCGCACTGATGCCTCCCCCAGTGATCTTATTGTTGGGTTTGAGTTTCCTTATCAAGTTCTGAATATTTCTAAACCCATTCACCACCGCACTTGATGCTAGCACTCTACCGTCTCCTGAAACTAGACGATGCTCGTAGACATCTGAGTTTCTTCCATCTATCGTAATGACCTCAGAATCAGGGTATCTCTGCTGGACATCTAATAAATATTGCATGGCATATCCACCTGAAGGAGAGCCTTTATTGTTGAGCCATGATTGTTCTGGCTGGTACCAACCGGGAGGACTTGAGCTTCTATATACAGAATAAATGTCGGTATTGTCTATAACGCTCTCATTCAGAATGCTTTGTAAATCAATGTTCAGTTCTTCGATCACTTGAACTAGTTCCCTTGCTGTAATGACGCAGTCAACGTCGGGAACATCAGAATCTCTTGCTGCTTCCAATTTCTTGTCAAAACAAGGCATCACAGAGAGGTGATATACTTGGCTCTTTTCTATCCCTAGATCTCTTGAAACTATATTCTTTAGTAAATGACCGGTGATCTGTTGGGTGGACTTGACTGTGGAGATCCTTGGGAGTATGAACGGATGCGTTTTCTCTGCATAAAGCACCCATCCAGGACAAGTGCTGTTGATTATTGGCTTCTCTGACCGAGCTGACCTGTTCTGTAGGTCTAACGTTGTAAATATATGTGAAAGTCGCCTTCCTGTCTCTGTTCCTATGACGTATTGAAACTTCATGATATTCTTGAATAAATAAACCAAGACTTTATCCATAGCATCTATCCGTACATCAAAGGCAGAAGCAAGGGATGCCCGTGTTTGATGAGATATACTTGCCACAAAGACCTTGTTTTTGCCATCAGTTTCCAGGGCATTAAGTAGTTCCTTATGAGAGTGCTGGGCTATCAGAACCTCCTCTGCTGACGTGATACAGCCAGAACATGCTAGACAGTCACTTAGTGAGATCTGTGCCTTATCCAGCTTCCTCTCATGGCCCTCTTTCGTCACTTCCAGTGCATTTCCCTCAGAGTCTATCTGGATTTCCAGTTCTTCCCCACTTCCTGTTCTGGCACTTTCAACAGGTTTTATGCAGGCAACACCAGGCGTTATGAAGTCATTCAAATCATCTGCTCGTAAAATAGCACTCATTACAAGAACAAGACTAACACTCGGAATAAATCACACAGATATGTATTGAATAATGTCTTATCAGAAGGGTTTTTTTTTTTTGGCAAGTGACTAAAGATTACAAATCAGTCGCTAATATGTGGATGGGGAATGGATTATGTAATATGACAACACTGCCAACCCGGCGAAAACGCCCTTCTCGGGATAGACAAAGTGTGTAGGCGGTTCTCTTGAGATGGCACATCATGTCACTAATTCCATATTCCCTCCAACTACAGTTTTGTCAGCCAGCGCCCCCTAACGCACATGTGTTTCCCCTTTTCCACTCCTCTGAAAATATTCTGTGATTATATAAGCAAACCTCACTTGCCTCGAATGGCTCATCCCGTTGATTTGCATTAATTCATTTCATTTGAAACTAAACTGGTCCCATAGATGTATTTGCCAGCACTTCGATTAGCATGCTGGATTCTGCTTGGCCTCAAGTCCACGGAGGCCTTGGAGGACGCGGAACGGGAACTGTTTGCGCTGAAGCTGGACAAATCCTGGCTTCCAACGTTCCTTGATTCCTTCCAAGATAAATTCAGATACGAAAGACCAATCGACGGTCTGGATGGCTACCACGTTTTCTCTCACAGTAAAAATCAGGAGTTCCAGCTGGAGCATTTCAAAGTGAAGTCTCTTTTGACGCGAGACAATGCCAATCTTCATTCAGAGTTGAACTCCTACGATATTGACGAGGTCCACGTTCTGCGACCCTCTCAGTATTTGCATAAACGAGCTCCTGTTGTAGTGGACAAGTCAGAGGAGCTCAGAGAACAGGTAGCGGTTGATTTCAAAATTGATGACCCTCTTTTTGCCAAACAGTGGCATCTGTTTAACCCTCGCTACCCAGGACACGATGTAAACGTGTCGCAAGTTTGGTACGATGGTATTACTGGACGCGGTGTCGTGACTGCCATTGTTGATGACGGATTAGACATGTATAGTAAAGATCTGAAAGATTCCTTCTGCGAAAAAGGATCATGGGACTTCAACGCAGACACGAAACTGCCACAACCAAGACTCAAAGACGACCATCATGGCACCAGATGTGCAGCGGAGATTGCAGCTGTAAAAGGAAATAACTATTGTGGTGTTGGTGTTGCTTACGACTCCAAGGTCTCCGGCATCAGAATCCTCAGTGACAAAATAACTCCAGAGGAAGAGGCACACTCGTTAATTTATGGTCTTGATGTCAACGACATTTATTCATGTTCTTGGGGGCCTGCAGATAACGGCATGACAATGCAAGGCCCTAGCATGCTAGTCAAAGAAGCTATGCTTAAAGGTGTTCAAGATGGAAGGAAGGGTAAAGGTGCTCTGTATGTCTTCGCAAGTGGCAATGGTGCGGTCTCTGGTGACAACTGTAACTTCGACGGCTACACTAATAGCATCTACTCTATTACTGTTGGAGCAATCGATATTAAAGGACTTCATCCATCATATGCGGAGGCCTGTTCTGCTGTTATGACCGTCACATACAGTTCTGGGTCTGGCGAGCACATCCATACAACTGACATCAACGACCAATGTTCTGATAGCCATGGAGGAACATCTGCCGCTGCTCCTCTAGCGGCAGGTCTTTATTCTTTAGTTTACCAGGCCAATCCTAACTTGACTTGGCGAGACATCCAATGGCTGACGGTGTTGACCGCAGTTCCTGTCAACGAGCATGAGCCTGGCTGGCAAAAGACAGCAATTGGCAAGATGTATTCACACAAGTATGGGTACGGCAAGATTGATGCATATGCATTGGTGGAGTTGGCAAAATCTCCTGACTTTCCATATCTAAAACCCCAAAGTTGGGTCTATGGGACTTTAGTCCACTCAAACACGAATACTGCCGAGGCCAATGGCGTCTTGACGTCCAAGTATGAGCTAACGCAGGAGGCCAAAGATCTAATGAACTTTGAGAGAATCGAACACGTTACGGTCACTGTAGATATTGAGGCGGAAGCAAGGGGTAAGGTTCTTGTAGAACTGGAATCTCCTTCTGGCGTCATTAGTGAATTGGCTCCCTACAGGAGAATGGACAGAGATAAAAATGGATTTCCGAACTGGACGTTCATGTCAGTTGCTCACTGGGGTGAAGATGGATTAGGAGAATGGACTTTGAGGGTCACCAACAAGGAGGGAAATAATGTGACTTTAAACTCCTGGCAAATAAAGTTTTTCGGAGAAAGTCAGGACCCTGAAAAGGCTGAAAAGTATTCTTTAACTAAGAAATATGACGAGTTATTGGTCAACTCTCCAGCATCTTCCTTGGTTGGGGAGCCATCATCCACACAAGATTCTGGTTCCTCCTCTGATTCGGAGACTTCGGCCACCGAATCGAGTGCACAAGAAACCACAGGAACAGATGATGATGATTTTGAAAATGAAGAGGGGTCTTACAAGCATTCCAACTCTTCTCATGTCAAAGAATATTTTGCGTTCCTTCTTGGGCTTGGATTTCTAATCTGCATCATATTTTTATACACAAACAGAAGCAAATTAGAAAGGAGACAGAGAAGAAATAGAAGGGATGAATACGAGTTCGACCTCATTCCAGCCGATGACGACTTTGACACCGAAGAAGATCGAGACTCTCCCAGTCAATTCACTTTAGACTCGGACGCGGAACTGATGTTTGAGGATGGGTCTCGAGAGGCTGGCCTCCACGAGGATGAACGCATTCCGGAGTCTAATGAAGCTCCCAAGCGTACGACACTGTAAAAGAATATCCTATATATACCCCAATAGAATGATATCATAAAGTAGTCTTGCTTATGTAAGTATATCAGATCTACTGAATTCGCTTCACAGAAATCAGATATCGTCAGCCGGTATTGAGCTATGGCGTCGATACCATTGAGCAGTCAGAAGGTAGGTTTTATTGTTTTGAGAGGAGCTGAGCTGCCTTACTAACACCTTAGACCGTCTATGTTCTGCAACCGGAAAGTCTCGCTGAGGGTTTAGAGGATCGTGCAGGCGACCTTGAATCACAGCGAGAGGGCATAGACATTCCGCCAACGGAAACTATTGACGAAGATCTGATTCCATTGCCTATCCCATTTCAACGGCTTTTGAACGGAAAGGAGCCCCTGGAGAACGTGAACCTGAGGTATCAATTGTTCCTAAAGCAATGGAGTATCCAAAGAGACAGAATTGAGAACGTGCTGAAGGTGATAAACGGTGGGACATTTCAATCGTTGAAAAATCAAATAATGAGTGTCATTGACACTGCAAAGATACCCACCTTCTTTCTGCCCAACATCTCGGACGATTCCATACGTAGGCTCAACAGCTACCTTGAGTCTGATAAAAATTTCCAGCTGGTGAATCTGTATGGAAACGACAACTTGAAAACATGTCTTGCAAAAATTGTACTCAACTCTGATTACTCAATGGAACTTGATGATGGTGGAGACATCGATTCTGATGACGAAGGCGCCGGTGAGGGCATTTACAATAAGACTGATCTCAACATCTTAGCGTCCAACTGGGATTCCAGAAAATTTCTACTACTCAACATTTCACAGGCAGATTTATTTAACGTAGGGACTCTGATAAAGCTGCTTACTCTACTAAGCCGATACACAGAAAAGATAAAAATTAGAGTGATTTTGGGTATCACTACTTCCATAACCATATTTCAGGAGAAACTGCCCAGACAGGTCTTGGGTGTAATTGAGGGATTCAAGTACGAGTTGGATAATTCCAGTTTGGTGGTGGATCAAATCCTAAATAAATTGCTTTTCGAAAACGTCTCGGGAAAAGTGACGGGCTCTCTTGGGGGAAGAAGTCTGAATTTTGGGCCCAATATCCTACGGACTATTCATCGAAGAAACATCAAGTCGAATCAAAGTATCAACTCTACAATATCTATTCTGAAATATGGTTACATGTTACATTTTTTCCAACAGCCCTTAACGATATTCTGGGAAAAAAAATCGGTCAAGAACCTGAGACGCAATTTTGACTATGCCCGTATCTTACGACTGTTGCCTTCTTTCAAGCAGTTTATTGAAAGTACCATGAGGGATAGTTCAATTCCCGAAACTGAACGAAAGAAAATTGTTCATCAGTTGCTAAATAATGACGACGAACTGCTATCTCTGGTTCCCCAATCTTTGGAGAAGTTCTCGCAATGGCAGCATGAACTATATCAATGTCTGAACTTCTTGATTATTCTGCAACTGAAATTCATGGATTATGGGCCTCATATGAAGTCAAAGTTCGAGTTGTACTATGATATGCTAACAGACCCAAACTTTTTGAAATCCAAGTTTGTAAAATCTATGCTTTCAAGTATTGAAACATCCACTCCACTCAAAGTTTTCGATTTTGTGGCGGAGATAAGTGATTTAGCTTCCAATGAATTGTTTTCCAAGTTCATGGAGACTTTCCAGGGAGCGCCTACTGGAATTTTGGAGAAGTTTACTCCTGACGGAATTTACTTCCAACCAGAATTGGATACCCTGAAAGGTCTCTCCAAGGATGCCAAAATTGAACTGAGTCTCCTGAATCAACACATTGTGAGCCAAGTGCTTCATACTGTGGAATCTGTCTTGACTCCGTTGAGAGAAGACAGCTTGTTGTTCTTTGAAATATGCACAGTCGACTGTGATGAAAAATTTCTCTCCAGTGTCTTCACTCCAAACATCCGGGATAACGTTCAGAGCGTTCTACTGGATCCAAGAATGCATCTACAAAACAGCTATTACACCTCCGAAAAGATGAACATTCGACCTGTGATTAGTGAATTGTACGGTTTGTACAGGGAGGCTTCGTCGCAGATAAACATCTACGATTTTTACTCTGCTTTCAAACAGAGACTGGAAAAAGATGCGATATTAGAAGCCCTTGAGCTGAAATCCGTTGATGAATCTGAGTGGGATCAAATCTCCCTGTCGTGGTTTTTGCAGGGTCTTCTCGAGTTAAACCTATTGGGATTTGTCAAGGAAAGTAAAAACAGGAGAGAATGTGTGGACAAATTAATTTGGAAAGATTTGTAATGTACATATTGAAGGTAGTCAGGACTGGATTTTGCGTTGTTTATGTTTATTGGGCCATTTGACTACTCGGTCTATCTTGTCTCTGGGATACCAAAAGTCAAGTACAGCTAGAATAAAAATATCAACGACCAAACATAGAACAAACAATTTACCAGCCCAAAAGCCGTGTGGGTAGTATTTTCTAATTCTTTCCATGGTATCAGTAGGCTTTGTAGTACTTTTTACGTTCATGTAGACTAGCTCGGTCCTTTTGGCAACATCTCTCCAATCATACATTTCTTTCACTTGGTTGTGGAATCCTGTCGTGTGGATTTCTCCCGCAGAAAGTTTGTCAATAGTCGACTTCAGAGCCTCTACAATCGATTCTTCTTCTGGCAGAGCGTAGGCAGTCATATGGCTGGGCAATACTTCGGGGATCCCCCCAACGCTCGTGGTGACAACGAACAGCCCACAGGATGCTGCTTCTACCAGGACTGTGCCAAAGGCCTCTGTAAGAGAAGCGTGCAGATATATATGGCCTTTGACCATAACATTTCTTACTTCTTCGTGTTTGACACTTCCAATTAGCTGCACTTTGTCTTGCAATTGAAACTTCTCGACCATTTGCTCAAAATCGATGAACTTGGGGCCGTCACCAGCTATGATGAATCTGATCTTTTCATGGTACGCACAGATCCTTGGAATGATCGCCGTTAAAAGATCAGCACCTTTGTTGGGGAAAAGCCTGGATATTATTACTACTGTTATCGTATTTTCATCCCTAGACTCGGGTTCCGGTGTGAAGTCATCAGCTACCACGGCATTCGGTATCACTGACACTTTATTGGGATTTAGTGAAGTTCTCAGGACTGTGTTCTCTTTGCAAGTATGAGAAACGCATATGACATGGCCAATTTCAGTCGACGTGAACGTTAAAAGCAAATTTCCTACATTACTTGAAACGTCGATAAAGCCGAAGAGTGAGTGATCCGTGAATATGGTCTTGAGGCCCATTGTTTTGGCGTGCATGATGGCCTCCAGACTGAGGAAACTGAGCGATCCATGGCCGTGTACAATCTCAATGTTCTCTCTGATGAATATGTTCCTCAGTATGGGAAACGCAGAGAACAGCGCAGGAAGCGTACACTCCATCATTGCCACTGCAAAGGGTATATAATACACCTTGAGCCCGTTCGTGAGAATCCTTACTCCAGCCCTGCCACCGTAACTATGAGTGATCACCACCACCGAGTGGCCTCGATCTATCAACTTCTGAGATAAGTGGTAGATATGAAGTTCAACCCCACCGGGCTGCGGATAAAAAAAATCCGAGACCATTGCAATATTCATTATGCTAGCGATGCTAATGGTGCGCCCCTGTGTGCCTTGTTTTAGTGGTGGTCTTTGGGTACGTGTTCTTGTGGTCGTTTTACGAGGGTCGGTTCAATCATCACTTAGATGACAGTTAGGAGGATCCGCCCAGAGAGGAGAAGCGCGCCCAAGTTACCTGAGGCCACAGTTCTCGTAAACGCATTATTCCCTCTCTGGCCTAACTTTCAACCACGCTATAGCCAGCAATGTCGTATCAACAACTGGCAGGAGAAGATGCACCGAGACTGCCTCCTGAATACGATGACATAGAGCGCTTCCAAATCGAAGAGCCTGTGCCTGAACAAGAACGACGCAGTCTCAGAGAGGTCACCCGGGACATGGCAGACCAATTTAACTCCAAGCTGGTTGTTCCAATAACCCGCGTGCTGGATCCAGTGTATGAGTACTATACCATGGCAAGCATGAAGTTTGATTCATACTTGGCCAAATTGGGGAATCCTTTGATCGTCAAAAGACTACTTTTCGTCTTTTTGGTGGCCATGCTTCTGTATGTCATCACCGTCACTGGATTATACGACAACGCATACGGCTCGTA
This sequence comes from Komagataella mondaviorum, assembly GCA_023213015.1. Classification (NCBI taxonomy): domain Eukaryota; kingdom Fungi; phylum Ascomycota; class Pichiomycetes; order Pichiales; family Pichiaceae; genus Komagataella; species Komagataella mondaviorum. The sequence continues at coordinate 359,127 of JAKWBA010000005.1, read as the reverse complement.
CATGGGTGAGTACCGAAGCAACGATGCTCTGTTTACCTTTTTGGACGAGCGGATTAGTGGGGCTGAACTAGAAGAACAATTGGAGTATATTTCATCAATGCCCCATGCAGCGGGAACTGCCGGAGGACTGTCGTTGGCGAGATACGTTGATAAGTTCATCGACAACAGTGGGCTGGATCTCAAGGACTTTTTTGAGGTTAGACCATTCATTAACTACCCTGACGAAGTATCGTTAAAGCTCTATAACGAGAAAAATGAGGAGAAATTCACAGCTAAACTGAAAGAGCAAATCATTACGGGAGATGATGGCGATGATATGCAACTAGTCTCCTTCAATTATAACTCGAAGTACGGTGAACACAGAGGAAACTTGGTGTATGCCAACTATGGCTTATCCCGTGACTTTAACTATCTTAACGAGAAGAACATTGAGCTGAAAGATTCCATTTTGCTAATTAGAAATGGATTTGTGCCAGCTTTCCAAAAAATCCAATATGCAGAAGTATTCGGCTGTAAAGGTGTTATTTTTATAAGTGATCCTGCTTTGTCCAGTGGGTACGAGATGTCTTCTATTGAAAGAGAAGATGTTGGCTTTTCCAATTTTGCTCCGGGTGATATCCTGTCGCCTGGTTTTTCTACTGCTAAGTCTGACCGTCGATACAATTGGGATGAATCTCCTGGCACATCAAGAATAATCAGTATTCCAATTTCCTGGAAAGATGCCATTCCCCTGCTCAAGTCATTGGAGAATGTGGGAGAAAAAGTGCCTGAGAGCTGGACGTTAAACATCAAGGGTGAAGAGATTTCAGGGTTTACTGGTGGAAGTGAAAAGTCTCAAGTTCACATTGTAAACCATCCAATAATGAAGGAACAAAAATCTATCTGGAATGTGTTGGGCAAAATACAGGGAAGGGAACAAGACGAAGAAGCTGTTATCATTGGAGCACAACGAGACTCGTCCTGTTTTGGGGCTTGTGAGTCTGGAACCAGCACATCGGTCCTACTTAGTTTGATAAAGATCTTTGGTGAGATGGCCCAACGCTTGAAATGGAGACCTTTACGAAGCATCTATTTTGCATCATTCGACGGTACGAATTACAACATGGCCGGTTCAACTGAATGGGTAGAAGCAAGGTCCCGAGAACTTCGTAGACAGGGATACGCTTACATTGATCTTTCAGACGCTATCACTGGTAATCAGCTGGATATAAACTCACACCCACTTTTAAAAACAGTTATCGAAAGTGCACTATTTGAAGTGGAGGATCCAATCTTGAACCAGACATTTTCTCAGTTGGAAACCAAGATAGCACCTCTGCATGGTCTGAAAAGAAATTATATCCCATTCACATCGTATGAATCAATCCCGTCATTGGACATTGGGTTCCGTTCGCCAGAAGGATACCCCAAAGGCAGCTGTCTTGACTCTTTCGAAAGGTTCAAGCAGAAGCAAATCGACCCGGATATGCAGTATCATCAAACTTTAGTGAAGATAGTCGGTAGAATCATTATTCATCTAACTAACGAGCCTTCCATTCCATTTGACTTTGGGGCTTATGCTGATGAACTTGCAGAAATCAAAGAAGATGTCAACAGATACTACAAGGATGTGCTAGGAGATGGCAGCACGCTGAACTTTCAAGGTCTTGATTCATCATTGCAACAGCTTCGTCATGTGAGCGATCAGCTATCAGAATGGATCACTGGATGGGGCAAGGACGTCGGGTTAAGTGGAGGCTTAGAATCAACGCTTCTAGCAATCAACAGATGGACGTGGAACAGCAGACAGAGTTTATTTGACAAGAAGTTGCGGAGCAACTACGGCATTCCACGCCGACCTTGGTTCAAGAATCTTATCTACGGACAACAGTACATAGTTCCAGACGACCCCAAGAAGTATTTATACACTACTTTCCCCGGAGTGAGAGATGCAATTTACAACAAGGACGCAGCCTCCGCCCAGCAGCAGTTGGACGATATTGCGAAGTCGCTTTCCAACGTTTGTGATGACTTTTTAAGTAGATGAAATCATATATACGAGACAATGTGAGGTGATTATTTCGTAGCAGCGAAAGTGGATCTGCGACTAACTCTACACACACCACCCCAACCAGCAAAGCAGAAAGAGCGACAGAATTCATACCACTTACTCACCCCAGCTGGCCATGGAGAACTATCTAGTTGCTGTATTGGTGATTGTTTTAGCCGGACTGTTTCTCAAGAACACCCTGTTTGCCCCTTTGAGCACGCACGATCCCTTGGGCAACGATCAACAGACACACAACTCTGGGAAGGAAGATGAGCCAATTGTGGAGGGAAAATTCACTCCGAAGTCTCTGTACAAGTTCAATGGGTTTGACACTGAGAACATTTACATTGCCGTGAAGGGAACCGTCTACGATGTTTCCAAATCCAGACAATTTTATGGACCCAGTGGGCCGTATTCTAACTTTGCAGGACACGATGCCTCCAGAGGTTTGGCGAAGAATTCGTTTGAGATGGACGTCATTCGCACGTATGGCGAACCGATTGACGACCTGGCTGATCTGACTCCTGGGGAATGGGAGTCTCTGAATGGCTGGGAGTCCACGTTCAAGAGTAAGTATCCTGTTGTGGGAGTGCTGGTGGAAGAGTGACGGTCAGCTGTGCAGAGGAGAGTCGGGACTTTCAAGGTTATTTAAGTAGTTTTAAAACAGTGTAGCATCGGTTCTGTGTAGCAAGATTGACGCTCATTGGCTCAGTGTGTACTGTCACGGCACTCTCAGCTTCTGATGATGTTTACGAGTATTCGCTATCCAACATGATAATCCTTTTACGATAACTCATACACACCTTGCAAAGTTGAAACACGACATGGGGAGATCAGTTTTGGCAGTCGATGACTTGACCGTCAACAATATTGGGACGTTTGACAAAATACTGAACTTTTCAAGATCGAAAAACACTTCGACCACGGGTTTTGAGTTTACAGAATCATGGGTTCAAGACTGTCTAGACGTGAAAGAGAACTGTAAATTAGGGTACTACGACGAGATCGCCGTGGGATTGATCAAGACCGCATTCATTGACGACACATCCGTCTACATCGAAGTCCTAGCAGTATTGCCGGAGTATTTAGCTCATGGAGTGTTTGAAAAACTCGTCGACTTTGCCATTTCTCATGCAAAGGAAAATAACTTCCAAAAGGTCGCAGTGCAAACCAACAATCAGCAGTTTGAGTCCAGGTTCGTCGAAAGAGGATTCACTAAAACTTCTCCAGAGTCTATAGAAAAACTTGAAGTGCGTCCAGGAGAAACGGTTTTATTTATAGAAATCTAACTCGGATTTTTCAATATTTAATCTGCCACTATCACTACTCATCTTCACCCTCGTCTTCTGTATCAGTATTTATATCTGTGAAATCACTCTCTACTTCCAGATCCTCGTCGTCACTGTCGCTGTCGTCGTCATCATCAGCCCTCTTCACCTTCTCTCCTCTTAAAGTAGCCATAGCTCCGGCGATGGAATCTTCCTCTGGGTCCTCGATGTCGTAAACCCCGGTGTCTTCAATCTTTGGTGGCTCTTGAACATTCATTACGAGAGGGATGTCCAGATCAGAACCCAAGTAGCTCAGCGATTTGAAGGATAACTTGAAATGGTATTGACCTGGCGTAGGGGGTGTTGGCGAGTTGAGTTTCAGTTTGTAAGTAGTCACTTGCACTTCTTCACCGTCAGCGTAGGCCTTTTGCGAAAGCTCTAAGTTGAAAGTGCTACCTCTTGTAAGCAAATCTACAGAATCAGCAAGTTTACCGTCTTTTTGAACAGTTAACAAGACTGCCCATCCATTGATATATTCAGAGTTCTCGACGGTCACCGGGAAGTAGGGAGACTCTGGCAGAGCTGCAAGAACTGGTTGAGCCTGAACAATACCAAATGGATCCCTAAGTGTTTCAAACGTCTCTTTCTCTTCCAGTTTTTCATCATCTATTTTGGGTAGTCCTTTTTGAGCTGGAGACTTGATCAGTAGTTTAATAGCAATATGCGCATTCGATTGTGGAGTCACGACAGACTCACCAGGAATTTTGAATTCAGCCTTCAATACTTTAATGACGGGAATAGACGAAGCAACGGATCTGACCTCAGATACATGCTTCTTGTCAATACCTAGCAGATCGGCAATTTCGCCATCAGAAATAGTGGTAAGCTTTCCCAGTGTGTGCACGGGAATCTTCTTGCTAACCTGTTCTTTCTTCTCAACATAAGGAAGTTGCAGCAGCTGTTCGATATCAGCACAGCCAGTAGGGTTCACAGCCTGGATCAAATATCTTTGAGTGTCAATGGCCTTGGCACACAAATCACTGTTTCTGAACGTCGCAGCAATATCAACCAGACCATTTATTAGCTTTGGAACTAAGGAAACAGCCTTCAGCTTCAGCAGTTCCTTCTTGGGGTCGAAATACACTCTGTTCAGTTGCGCCAGCAGCAATTCTTCTATTTCCTTGGCTGGCAAATTGGTAGCCAACTTCAACTCTTCTGCTTTACTTATAAGTTCGATGATTGTCTCGACAGTGATCAACTTGGCTGGGTTGCTGTTAATGATATAGGATGAGAAAGCAGCAGCAGTCTTGATTTGCAGGCCGTGTCTTGTGTGGGACCTGACATTGTCCCACCATTTAGCAACTACCAGAGGCAGGGCAACAGCGATCATGGAAATGTAAATGAGAACCAGCACTGGAGAGGCCAGCTTACCATCCACCAAAAACTTTGGCAAAGCAATACCATGGGTTACACTCTGTGGGCCATCAGGATGTCCGTACTTGAGAAAGTTCTCCTTCGTGACTTCATCGGTCAGGGCTTTATAAGCCTTGTTGATCAAGACGAACTTCGACTCCACCTCTTCCTTCTCTTCGTCATTCAAAGAACCTAACTTGTCAGGGTGGAACTTCAGCGACAATTTTCTGTAGACGGACTTGATCTGCTTCTCGGTGGCACCTGAATCGATATTGAGGATTTCCCAAGGGTCAAAAACGCTGGCATCAACCTCCAGTTCAGTAGTGTGGATTATGTATCCAACATACAAAAACAGCGACCATCCAACGATCAAAAACGCTAGCGTCTTGTCACCAAACAGGACACCAGCTGTGGAGCGCCTTGCTCCAGTTAATTGAGAAACCTGGTCGTGGTTGGAGGACCTGAAGGAGGATGCAGATTTTTTGGCTTGTGCCCTCCCACCTGAAGAGTTTTGGGACCAAATCTTGCTCACATACGATATAGTAGTTGGGATTAGAACGACTGCCAGTAATGTGATGACAAAATATGGCCACGTCTCAGCGGACTCATCATAATCATACTCGACTCGTGCCATCTTCAATGGGCCCGTTTCGTTACGTTTCTGATACTAACACGTCTACTAGTTTTCGTAGTACTCATTTTTCAAAGCAGGGATCTTAGCGATTTCTCGCCTCTGCTGGAGATGGTCGTGTCTGAGATTATAAATCTTCTGCCCCAGTGGGAGGAAGTCCCCAAAGGAAACCCCCCCTTAGCGAAAATTGGAAATATCATTATTCTGACATTTGGCCCAAAGAAAAAAACCAGCCCACCCATCGGTCTTTTTCTCCACCTAACCAATGAGTTACAGAGGCAGAGGAAGAGGAGGCTATGGACGAAATCAGTTCAACGGAGGTAACAACTACGGGAACCAACAGTCGTTTGTTTCGCAACCTTCCAGCACTGTTGAGATCAGAAACTGGAACAACGCGTCCAAAGATGACCTTGTTTCTTTCATTGCCAGGAAGACGAGGATAAAGCTGCAAAATGTCACTGTGGACCACACTGGGGCAATACAGGCCACTGCAAATACGCAAAAAGACGCCTCAGATCTGGCGAACTGGAACGGTGTCAAATTTGCCGGCCAGACTCTAAAGATCACAGCTAATAACAGTGGTAATGGTGTCAACGCTGGCTCACCGGATACAGCCCGCACTATCCAGCTGCTGAAAAACTTTCTGTTGAATCGATACAATGCAGAGATCCGCTTTTTGGATCTGACAAATATGGTCAACGATCCAACTTTGATCTCACAGGGTTTATTTTCGTCAGCGTCTACTTCGTCCAAGATGTTCCCCGCCCTAATGAAACTAGCATCTCAGGAGAACTTGCAGGTTGATACTATTAGCATGGCCAATAATAACATCAACGATTCCAATACCTATCTCTCCATACTGGGCAGTACTTTTCCGCATGTTAAAAACTTGTCTTTACAGGATAATAACATCCAGAAGGTCCGTTTCTTCGAGAATTGTAGACACAAATTTACCCGTTTAAGAGAGCTGGTGATAATGAATAATCCTCTTACGACTCAATCGATGGACCGCAACTACAAATCCGAGGTAATCAGACACTTTCCACGTTTGATCATGTTGGACGGTGAATATGTCAGAGACGAGGGTAAGGTATCCACTATTTTCAAATTTCCAGCTCCAACCGTATCCATGTTCTTTGAAAATGAAACCACACAAAGCGTTGCAACAAACTTCTTAACCAACTACTTAAACTTATGGGATTCTTCGAGAGATCAGCTCCTTCAACTGTACGCTCCGGAGTCTCAATTCTCTTTCCAAATCGACACTGTGCATCCCTCCCCAGATTCTTCTTCCACTTCAACTGCTCCTAATAGCAATGCATGGTCATATTATCTTTCAAATTCTCGTAATTTGACAAGAATCTCCAACGAAAAATCTAGAATGTCCCGATTGGCAATTGGTCAAGATCAAATTTTGCGACTATTCAACTGTCTTCCGATGACTTCACACAAGCTCTTAGAAAAAATTGACCAATTTGCCATAGAATCTTGGTCCTTTCCGCAATTAAACGGCATCATTGTGGTACTACACGGAGAGTTTGAGGAAACGGCAGCACCTGTCCAGCCAGTTCAATCCGGCGTAAGGTCTCATTATAAAAATCAAAGATCTTCATTATCCAAGCGTTCATTTGACCGTACATTTGTGATTGTCCCGGGTCCCAATGGATCGATGATAGTAGCCTCCGATCTTCTGTTGATAAGACCCCATATTCCTACCAACGCTTGGGTAGTTACGAAAAGGAACCAGGAAGCCGCTGCAGGAGCTACTCCTTCAGCAGCCGGCTCCGCCGAGATTTCCAGGACATCCACACCCCTTACACATCCAGCAGCTCCCCCTCAAGCACCGAACACACAGCCACCACCCACCTCCCAGCTTCTCAATACCAATCTTACACCCCACCAACAAGAACTGGCCCAAAAAGTATTAATGGAAACCAAACTCAACCCCGAGTTTACATTGATGTTGTGCGAGCAGAGCCATTGGAACTACGACGCTGCTATCCAGGCCTTCAGGAGCTCTCATCAGCTGGGACAGATTCCTCCACATGCATTCACCTAGAGGGAAGTCTCCAAATTAGTATAGTGTATATCAAATACATAGTATATCTGTTTCGGGTAATAACGTGGTCCACCTCGACCATCCACCCTCACGCACCTTTCACTTCCGTCTAGCGAGCCCATCCCATCTCCTTTACAAGACTAGACTAGAAACAGAAAACACTGGGGACCTACAACTAGCTGTATTTGTTATTCCTAATTTACAGAGTATGAGTGCTCCAGAGTCCAAGACCATCGTCCTCGAGAATGTAAGTTGCCGGCAAACCGTGAACGGTCGCTCAAGACCGATAATCTAGAATTCACGATCCGAAAATTTTTTATCATAAGACTAACGTATCAATAGACCTCTCGTAGAGATGCCTTGATTGCAATCGAAAAGAAATATCAGAAAATATGGCAAGATGAGAAGGTGTTTGAGGTAGACGCACCAACTTTTGAAGAAGAACCATATGGTATCGATAGTGATGAACTGCACAGAAGAAGACCCAAACATTTTTCTTCAATGGCTTACCCTTACATGAACGGTGTCCTCCACGCCGGACATGGATTTACTTTGTCCAAGGTTGAGTTTGCCAATGGTTTTGAAAGAATGGCGGGTAAGAAGTCTCTTTTCCCGCTTGGTTTCCATTGTACGGGTATGCCAATCAGTGCCGCTGCCGATAAGTTGGCCCGAGAAATTGAGCAATTTGGTGAGGACTTCTCTGGATTTCCAGGTGATGCCGAAGAGGAGGAAGAGTCGGCTCCCAAAGAGGTCAAGCAAAGAGATGACCTTTCCAAGTTCACTGCTAAGAAGTCCAAGGTTGTCGCTAAGCAGGGCAGAAGTAAGTTCCAGTTTGAGATCTTGCAGCAGCTGGGCATTCCAAATGAAGAGATTCCAAAGTTTGCTGACCCATACTATTGGTTGACTTATTTCCCTCCCCTGTGTCAAAACGACGTTATTTCATTTGGTGCTCGTGTTGACTGGCGTCGTTCCATGATCACTACAGATCTCAACCCTTACTATGACGCTTTTGTCAGATGGCAAATGAACAAGCTGAGGGAAACTGGAAAGATCAAGTTCGGTAAGAGATACACCATTTACTCAGAGAAAGATGGTCAACCTTGTATGGACCACGATAGACAGTCTGGTGAGGGTGTGACTCCTCAAGAATACACCTGTATAAAGATAAAAATTACTGAATTTGCTCCTGAAGCTCAAGAATATTTGAAACAGAACAGTTTTGATTTTACCTCCAACGAGGTATTTTTGGTAGCTGCCACTCTTAGACCAGAGACCATGTATGGTCAAACATGTTGTTTTGTCTCCAGAAAGATTGATTACGGTATTTTTGAGGCTGCTCCTGGACAGTTTTACTTGTGTACTGAGCGTGCCTTTAAGAACATGTCCTTCCAGGGTTTGACTCCTCAGCGTGGATACTACAAGCCTGTGGTTCAAATTAACGGTTCTGTTCTGATTGGTTCCAAGATTTCTGCTCCTTTGGCTGCTAAGACAGGATTGAGAATCTTGCCTATGGATACCATCTTGCCAAACAAAGGTACTGGTGTTGTGACTTGTGTTCCATCTGATTCTCCAGATGATTATATCAACACTAGGGATTTGGCCCACAAGTCTGAGTACTATGGTATCAAGAAAGAGTGGGTTGTTGAGGATTTTATTGCTTTGATCAAAACTGAGAAGTACGGTGATAAATGTGCCGAATATCTTGTTAATGAGCTCAAAATCAAATCTCCAAAGGATGCTGTTCAATTGGCCAAGGCTAAAGAACTGGCTTACAAGGAAGGTTTCTACAATGGTGTCATGATTTACGGTAACTTCACTGGTGAAAAGGTTGAGAATGCTAAGCGTTTGGTCAGAGATCAAATGCTTGAAGAGAACACTGCTTTCGTCTATAATGAGCCGGAAGGAGTCGTTATGTCTCGTTCTGGAGATGAGTGTGTTGTCTCGTTGGAAGACCAATGGTACTTAGATTACGGCGAAGAAAGCTGGAAGGCATTAGCTCTTGAGTGTGTTGACAATATGAATCTCTTCAGTCCAGAAACTGAGCACGCCTTTGAAGGTGTTCTAAATTGGCTGAAAAACTGGGCTGTGTCAAGAACCTACGGTTTGGGTACCCGTATCCCATGGGACACAAAGTATCTTGTCGAGTCTTTGTCTGATTCTACTGTTTACCATTCTTTTTACACGATCTGCCACTTACTTCACTCTGATTATTATGGTAAGGAGGTTGGTCCGTTAGGAATCACCGCCGATCAAATGACTGACGACGTATTTGATTACATCTTCTGCCGTACCGAAGAGGTTAAGTCCGATATTCCTGGGGATAAACTGAAGAAGTTGAGAAGAGAGTTTGAATACTTCTACCCTCTGGATATTTCCATTTCGGGTAAAGACTTAATCCCCAATCATTTGACTTTCTGTATCTATATTCACACTGCTTTGTTCCCCAAGAGATTTTGGCCAAGAGGAATCCGTGCTAACGGTCATTTAATGCTTAATAATGCCAAGATGTCAAAGTCGACTGGTAACTTCATGACATTGGCACAAATTGTCGAAAAGTTTGGTGCCGATGCTGCTCGTATTGCCCTAGCTGATGCTGGTGATACCACGGAGGATGCTAACCTGGACGAAAGTAATGCTAACGCTGCCATTCTGCGTCTTTTTACTTTCAAGGAATGGGCTGAAGAAATCGTCAAGAATGCTGATTCTCTTAGAGATGGTCCAATTGAGAAATTCTTTGACGTAGCCTTCGAAAATGAGATGAACAGACTAATTGAGGAGACTTACGAGCAATATTCTCTGACCAACTTCAAGTCGGCCCTGAAATATGGTCTGTTTGATTATCAGACGGCTCGTGATTATTACAGAGAGTCGGTGGGTGCCGGAAACATGCACAAGGACTTGGTTCTCCGTTACATCGAGACTCAGGTATTGATGCTTGCTCCAGTGGCTCCACACTTTGCTGAGTACATTTACCGTGAAGTTTTGCAAAAGAAGGGCTCTGTCCAATTTGCTGATTTCCCAAGAGCTTCAAAGCCTGTCGATGTTTCCGTGACAGCTGCATTGGATTACGTTAAAGATCTGCAACGTTCAATCAGAGAGGTTGAAGGTGCAGGTTTAAAGAAAAAGAAGGGCAAGCAAGAATTAGACACATCGAAACCAGTCAAGGTTACCTTGTATGTTGCTTCCACTTTCCCTGAATGGCAAGGTCAGTTCATTGAGCTGGTACGTGAGGCCTTTGAACAACAAACTTTGGATGATACCAAGAGTTTGAGAGAAAAGATTGAACCAAAGGAAATCAAACGTGCTATGCCATTTATCTCCATCTTGAAACAGCGACTGCAAAAAGAATCGCCTGAAGTTGTTTTCAATAGAGAAGCATCCTTCAATGAAGAGGAAACTATTAAGAGTGTCTTAGCCAACCTGAAGCGTAGTCCTGCTGTCGTCAAAGTGGAGCAATTCCAGGTTATCTTATTCAAGCCAGGTTCTAAGATTGGTAAGGATATTGAGACCGGTGAAGAGGTGGAGATTACTGCCACAGGAAAGGTTATCGACAGTGCTGTTCCAGGAGAACCTGGTATTATCATTAAAAACTTGTAGCTAACTATATATCTGTTATAAAGCTGAAGTTAGGTTCTGTAGCCTCTTTTGAGCAATTCTTGTTGGGTCCAATCCCAGATTCTTTTACCATATTGCAGGTCTTGCGCTACCCTGCTGGGGGCTGTTTCTTTGCCATAAGTGGTGAAAAATATTTCCCATTATCTGTTGACGGGGATAGTTTAGATGATAATGCGCAATTCACAGTTGAGTAGCTGCCATCCTCGATAGAGACGCCAAAGATCCAGCCAAACACTTGAAAAGCTAACCAGAAAAAAGTGCCAATTAAAGGTAGTCTTGTGAAATGGCTAAACAAGTTGGTACTCATAACGAACCCTGGATGGACTGAAAGACAAAGTATGTTTGGATGTCGAAGGGCCAACGTCTTCATATAAAGTATACCAGCAGTCTTAGCGAGGCCATATCTAAACCATGTAAATATTATATTGGGCCAATAAACAAACTGTGAGTCAGGAGAAAACCTAAGAAAACAGAAATTGTGGCCAATTGAAGATAAATAAATGATTCTCGGGTCGGAAACCGTTTCCATCAAGGGTACTAGCCTTTGGGTAAGAAGGAATGGAGCCACGTAATCTGTTTGCATCTGCACTTCAAATTTGTCTCCGGCCAGATAAAAGGGAAGTGCCATTACCCCTGCGTTATTAATTAAAAGATGTAATACCTTCTCTTGTCTCTTGAACTCTATGACAGCATTTTCAACACTTTTTAGGTTCATCAAATCAATGTGAATGTATTTCAACCCGCCAAAAGTCTGATCAGGGAGCCACCTTCTGTGTCTTGCCTCCTTTTCAACAAACTTTATTGCCTGATCCACCCTGGATTTGCTTCGTCCAGCCATGTAAACGGTATAACCATGCATATAGAGATGCAACGCGGTCATTTGACCAATACCACTGTTGGCGCCCGTGATAAAGGCCACTCGCCTCTCCTTCTTCGGATTGAAGTAGGGCAGAAGGTTTGGGTTCTCCAAGGACATTGCCTCTTTATTGGATAAGGATGCAAACGGGCGGTATTTGGTGAGCAAGCAAGATGTTCTTGGGTGACAGGTGGAGCACTGCTATGTCTATGCGTTGCGCTCGAATTTATTCGGCCCTGGATGTTTGACGTGAGAGGAGCGGTTGAACTGAACCAGAACCAAGCATCCGTTCATGTTCACGTCACAGGTGAAGGTACCCAGCAAATTGGGCACCCCGTACGAAATAGAGAAGGACATTTCTTCAGTGGAAGCAACGGCCAGAAACTCTGAGAACGAACATGAAACTATAGACATAGACGAAGAAACTCGACTACGAGTCGACCAACTGGAGAGGGAGCACATAGCACTAACAGAGATCCGGGAGGTGGAGCTGATTCCACTGCTATTAGATCTGATAGAAGAGCTGAAACTGGGAAAGATTGAACCTAAAGATTTTGATAATGCTGCTGGTCGGATAAGGGCTCAGATCTCCAAAATAAGAGGTTTACTGGAAAACGTTGAGGGCCTGTCGGAGAGCAGTGAGAGCAGAATCAATAAACTGAAAGAACTGGACGCAAAGATAACAAGGAAAAGAAAGGAACTGCTAGACTTCAAGGAGATGGTGATGAAGCGTGATCACATTGTTAAGTAGAAAAGGCGGCATTAAATATATACATTTATAAAGTCTGAGGAGCTCCAGGAATAGGGTTTCCGTTCTGGTCGATCAAACCTTGTTGCATCTTCATCAATTCTTCTGAGCCAGCGCTCTCCAATTGCAAACCAAGACCCAATTTAGAGGTGTTGTCGAAGTGGTTCAGCTCACCACTGAACAGAATGGAAACGGTGGGGAGGATTCTCTTCTCCAAGAAGCATGCGACTTTTCCTTGGGAGTCGATCTGGCCTCTGAAAACAGATTGTCTGAACTCGTACTTAGCACCTAGAGTGGTGGTTCCCTCAATAACTGGCTGGAATCCTACGGGAGCGCCCATGATTGGGTCGGTCAGTGGTTTCATAGTAGCTTGCAAGTTGGTCTCGATACCAGCCTCTACGTTGTCACTAACCTTTCTCCAGAAAGAGGTGCTCAGAGAGCCTTGGGCCTGCAACTGAGCAGTGGCGATCCAATTGGTATTGTTATAACGGGCAACATAAGAGACAGCAGCTTCAGCTGGGTAAGAAGGATGTTGAACAGAGTAGACAGATTCCAGACCAACGGCCAACTTAGAAGATAAAGCTTGCAAGAGGGATCCAACAGCAACACCTGTGAAACGTCCATCCAAAATAGAAGGGTTCAGAGCCTTGAAGTTAAGGGAGAAGTCATTACCCTGGTAGTCTTGCTCCAGTTGAACCATGGTTGGCTGGTCCTTGACAATCTGCAAAGTTGCTTTGGTGATGTTGTGCTTATCCCATCCGTAATGTAATCTACCCGACAAGGAGAAGTTGTTGTCCAGGTTACCTTGCAAGAACAAGTTGTCATTGGCGTACAAAGCACTGAATGCATATGGTGGGATTTGTTCGGATCCAATAGACAGGGCGTGAGAAATCTGGAACACTGGGTTCATAATGAAGGCCTTGTTGAGGTCTGCTCTCAGTCCTGTAAAGAAGTATTGGCTAAGGAAAACATCACGGCTGACTTCCTTTGTGAGGTTCTCAAAGACACCTGGGTTGACCAAGTTGAGAGATTGACGGTGCTCCGAAACTGAGGAGTAAACGTTGTTCAAGTAATAGAAAATGGGGTTGGATGACCAAAATCCAGACTTCTGTGTCTCTGGAGGGAAGTTTCCTGGCAATGTGGGGATGGCCAGTTTGGATATATCGGTTCCAAGTGGACTGGGGTTAGGAGTTGACATGATTTGTTGTATTTGGAATCGATTTAACTTGGTAGAACCTTGGAGTTACTATGAAAAATTGTTGATGGAAGACGAGGAATCCGAGGAGCTCTTCGGGTTTTTTGGTTGGTACACTTTCCCCTGATTCGTTGGAGATGACTGGGATTACAGTTTGATTATGTAATGGGGTATACTCAAGTTAAAATACAGTAGTAGTACAGTTAGCTAGAGAGTTATGGTCTAGTGCCAGATCTTGCCAATGATGGACGGGTGACTGTTAAGTTGAAGGTCCAAAAGTTCCTTGGTACGGTTGCCTCTCAGTAGGTCGTAAACGTAGGTTTTGTCCAGCGAGAGTGATGATCCACAGGGTCTGGGAGCTGCTCTCTCAGGAGAATTGCCAGTCGATACGACCGTGTCGACACTTCTTTGCGAGCTCAGATAATCTCTCAAAGCAGAGGAGAATTTCTCTCCATTCAGTGACTCGAAAGAGAGAATTGTAGATTCAAAACCAGCTGTCGTATCAACGGACTCATCCATTGTGGTGGAGTCTTGGTCTTGAATTTTTGAAGGTTCATCCGGTTCGTTCGTTGGGTGAGCAGTGGCAATTGATTTATTCTCAAATGATGAGCTCTTTTTCAGTGTTGATGCTGCAGAAACATAAGTTGCAGTTTCAGCTGTCTGTTGAGGAACATCCACGTTTGTCAAAGCAAGAGCCTCTTGTTCTTCAAACATATTCAGTTCATCGTCTAGTGATGAAAGAGTAGAGTTTGAGTTCTTTTCATTCAGCTTGGCCGCTTTAGGCTTTTGTCTTTTTAGAGTTGGATCTTTTTGCTCATTCAGACAGGCCATATCACTACTGATAGAGAGGTCTCGTTCCAGTTTTTTCGGTGTTGATGAAGCAATCTTGATTATATTGAAGTCCTTGGTATCTTCAGATACAGCCAAGTTCGCATCTTCTTCATTATCGTATATTATCTCTGTCACCTCATTGTCATCATCAGACCTGTCGGTATAAACGGGCACAGGAAAATAAAAAGAGGTATATTGACAAAGCTGGGAAAAAGTGTGCTCCAACTTGTTCAGCGCTTTTGTATCATCACCGTTGATGACCAATTGTCTGTACCTCTCAGGGTTTTGAATGGGAAAGACAAATTGGTTCACAGCAACCCTAACGATTCTTATTTTGGGTAGAAGAGGGTAAACAACATGGCCACACTTCATGTATGGTGCATCCCCAAGCATTTTGTAGATTTTGAGTTTTCCCTGGCCAACTATCTTTCCTCTTTGAGCAGCTGCCTCGCTAGGAGTCCTTTGGTCAATATTTCCTTCATACAGCAACATTTGACATCTTGGAAACTCGAAAAGCAGTTCTTTGTTAACATTACGGTCTTTGTCTTCTTCCGAATTCAAAACTCCATTTCCTTTCGGTATAGCTGCTACAGTGGGTGCTTCGTTGTTGTTTCTATTTTTTCCTAGTGAAGAGAACAGACCAGACTTCACCGCTTCTCCTTTCAGATTTGTCTTACTGCTGCTCCTGGTGACTTCCTTTATTCTGGAAAACAGACTCCTCTCCTTCTTGTCTGCCTTCTTGGTCGATGTTGAGTTCCTGCTAAGAGTCTTCTTCCTAGGGGATTCGTTGACAATGGGAGAAGACATACTTTCTGTTGGTAAATTATGGTTATCTACTTCTGTTGGGTCCACTGAATTAAAATGTTGTATTAGAGTTCCGGTTTTCGTTTTAGTCTGGATACTTTTCGCCCTGCTATTCTTGTTCTTTGGGGGTCTTAGGGAGGAACGAGCTTCTTCCAGGTTGATAGACATGAATGCTATATATTATTGTCCAATGGTGAAGTTTCTTTTGAGTGTTTAGTAGTTGCCAAAAGCGGGACTGCAGTTGTTGAATACAGAAAGATTAAGCGGAGTGAACGATAACCTCTGCTAGACCTAACCGTTAAATTTGCTCTCTGTTCTTTGATTGACGGGGATCTCCAGTGGTTGGCAAGAATGTCGGGGACCAAGTGATTTTTGTGCTGCAATGAGTCTTTTGAGCCCCTTTGACGTGTGGTTGCAATTCGGGGGTATGGAAGAGGCTGTCGCTTGGGATTTTGCAGCGTCTCTAAGGGTGCTGTTGAGGAACAGTGGTTTGTTATTGCAATAAACGTCAACAATAATAAAAAAATATGGTCGCGTATATTACCGAAAGGGAAACTGAAGCCTCTAGGGGTGAGAGTCCAAGTTCGCCACGGCAAGCTAAGCTCATGATTGCAGTTCCATGGTAACGAGCCTGTGTGATGTGCGTTGGCAAGTGATTATTGCGCCAGTCATTTGTGGGTCAACCATTTCTAGATCGAGTTTTATGTCATTAAGGGTTTCCTTAGTGATATATAGATTGGGTATCTACGTGTATAGTAGACCGGATTGACTCTTGCACAACTGCCGATTATGAAGGCACATTGGTGTCCAAACCTCAGTCAATCGATAAGATGGTAACATGCAAGCGACTATCAGAGGAGGAAGTTTACGTATCTGTTTTGAAGCTGTTGAACTTTAACAGACATCTGATCAAGTGGGTCAAACTGTTAACGTAAATGCAAGAGTGAAACGCAATAGAATGGAAATTGGTGAAAACCCAATAAACTGCATACACATGTGTTTCAGGCTTAGTACGGGAAGAATAAACTGTACTAGAAAATTCAATTGCATGAACATATCTGAAAGGCATTCTCTGTCAGAATATTAATGCTCAATTGGACGACAAGTCATGAAGGATCCTTCTTGACAGAGTCTTGCTACAGAATTGTTCTGTTGTGGGTGGTTCACAAAGTAGCTTATTACTTGGAAAAGGAGGAAAAACGAAGCAAGACTTGCCTGGTGTCCCTGCGTAGAAAACTACCAACGTGGACATCCTTCCACCAACTCTTGCCTAATTCCAAAAGTATAGAATGTAACTTTGAACTGGGTTGAAGAATCGTTACTGCGAATGTATGCGTTTGTGCATTAGTATGCATATAACGACCTGTACGCTTAATGAGTATTAAGGTCTCTCCGTAGAGACACCAGCCTTGCCAGTTTATCGCTTGACGAACTGCCAAATCATATGAAGGGTTTGCTCTACTCTACCTAAACAATATTCCAATTCACAATTAGCTCGTTTGTTGCCAAAGACAGTAATCTCCGTGAATTATAATCTAGTATGCTTTTGTTTATATTATCATAGCCAGTCGAATGAGAGTCATAAAAATGTCAAATGCAATAGCACGATGCATTATGAAATAAACCAGTAATATATTAAATGTAACTTAACTTATAATTACAAATCCTTGCTTCCTTAGGTCTAGAATCTATTGTTGTTTAAAATATTTATTGCAACTCTGGTAGATAATTTAGTCTACAAATACACTAAGTATGTAAACTATGCTCAGCATATTATGAAAATATCTAAAATGATCGTTCACAGCCTGGCTAGCTCAATCGGTAGAGCGTGTGACTCTTAATCACAAGGTTGCGGGTTCAAGCCCCGCGTTGGGCTATCTTTTTTTTACGTTTATTATATGCTTTCTCTGGTTTTACGTATACCTCCCCAATATTTCTCCATATGTCTCCTTCATTAGACGAACCTTGTAATCGAACGAGTCTTTATGATCTGCAATTCTCAAGACACCGAAATTATTCGCCATAAGTTCGTTACGAAGCGACCCTATGCTCTTGAGATTCTCCATATATGTGGTCGGAATCTTGCAATTTGGAACCTTGATGTCAGGGCAAACCAGGACTTCCTCTGTAGAAAATAAATTTCTCATGTTCTCAATCGTCTTTTTGAATTCAGCTGTCTGTTTAATATACTCTTTCTTATCAAAATTGTCTGGTGCCGTGTCAAGATAATTAGAATCGCTGTTCAGTTTTTCAGATTGCAGTTCCAGCTCATGGCTTGACTTCATCGCTTCCATCTCTTCTTCGTGTTGTTTGACGAGGAGTTTGAACTTTTGTTCTGACAAAGCTACCTTCAACTCAAGATGCTCTATCGCTTGGTCTTTGCTATCCATCTCTGAGGAAAGGTGGGCCAACGATTCTCTCAATTCTGAAATTCCAGACAATTGACTCCACGATTCTCGTACAAGCTTTGCCTGTTCTAACCAAGCCACGTCTAAGTCAATTCCTAAATCAATTGGTTTCCAATTTTGCACAAAGTTTTCAATTGTTCTCAATTTATCCATGTTCAATGACTGAAGGAAAGAATCTATTATTTCGTCCAGATTACTAGCCTCCTTTAGTTCCAAAGTAGTAACCTCATTCACAAACGTTTGCAGACTACTAATGATAGTTCTATCCAAGACACTTTCTTCAGCTATTGTTTTCACCTGTGAAGGAAAATGGACAGGAAGGAATATATCAAAAAGGCCGAGAATGCTGCTTGCAATGGAATCAAGGATTTGCAAAGATGTATAGAGATTAAACTGTGCAATCTTGGATAGCTTGGGATTAGAACTCACTGACTTTATTTGGAGCATTAGATTCCTGGCCCTTTGAACATCCACCAAATAAACTTGTGAGAGTTTATAAGTTGTTTGAAGATGAGTAACCAAATCATCTTCATCTTCATCTTTCATTTCCTTTTTGATAATGGAGAATGGTTCCCATAGAGTTTTTGTTTCCAATAAAACATCTTGCAACTCTTTGATCTTGGCATTTTTTAGCAAATCAAGGAGCCGGGAAAGTGAGTCTGAAATCTGTTTCGAAATTGTGCTTGGTAACGATGATCTTCTCACACTGTAATATATGCTGTCCGCCTTGAACATAATCTCCAAATCCTTAATTAACGAATAATTTGCAATAGTGAACTTGCTAAACACAATATCATGATCTAAAATAACTGCAGACATTTCTTCCTCCGTGAGAATGCTGAAAAGTCTGGCATACTTCACCAATCCATACACCAAATTCAGCGTGTCAAGTGAAAAACTGCTATCAGAAGGTAGAAACGATTTGATTACCTGATTCCTTGACTCAAACTCTTGTCTCGTCAAATCCTGGAAAATGCTGTTCAATTTATACTCAACACACTCGTCATGTAGTTTGTATAGTTTAGCTTTCAGATCACTAATAGTATGTAGAAGTGAATCTTTTTCCGTGTTCTCAGAAACAGCATTACTGTTCTGGGTGCTATCCTTGCCAGTCAAATCTTTTGTCTTAATGACTTTGGCCAATGCTTTATTTTCTTTTTCCATCAAAGTGAGTTTCGCAGCAAGTTTATCTTTTTCAATCTTTAGATTATGAATCTCCGTAGACAGTTCATTCTCCATTTGAACATAGTTTTCTTCCAGATCCTTATCCAGCTTCTCCAACTGCTCTAATTCAGAAATCGACTCTTGTAAGGTCGCTACCTTCTCTTGCAACTCCACATTTTGTGTTATAAGGTTTTCGACAGTTTGTTCTGAGTCTTCTAAACTCTCCAGATTATTTTTGAGGTCAATTACCTTTGCTTGTGACTCATTGAGAGCTGCCAAAGCATCTGCATACTTTGAATCAATGGACGATAGCTTGGACAGTTGTTCCTCCAATTGGGCAATTTTTGCTGTATATTGTGATTCGTTGGAGGAAGAGATCTTTTTTAGTCGTATTAAAGCAGTTTCTAAATTCTTGACTTTTTTCAACAGACTGACATGGTCCATGCCTTTATCTCCCCCGACTTGAGGAGCTTCTAGGTCATTATTCAATTGTAATTCCTCTTGAAGTAGATCATATTCGGTTTGTAAGGTGGTAAACTTATCGGTCAGCTCCTCCAATTGAGAAACCAAATCATGATTCTTTTCCTCCAGCAGTTCTTTGTCTACAAAATCTATCTCTAACCGAGTCTGCACTTCTTCCAATTCATCCTGCAATTTTCTGTTCCTTTCTTTCAAGTCGTCAAGTTCCTTCAAATGATCCAATTGAGTGGCTTTATACTTCTGGAGTTTTTCCTGAAGCTTCGCAACAATCTCTTTCAGTCTGCTGTTATCTGGCGCTTCCAAAATAGTGCTTCTTACAAATATACCGTAGAGATTGGCATCGTTAGCATCTGGCTTACTTATACTAAAGTACTGGACCCCTTGAACTACTCCATTATTTTTGCCAACTGGCCTATCCAGTTCTACCCCAATCCAGTCGCCATCAGCAAATTGAGTCTGACCTTTGAACCTTACGACCCCGTCGACACCTTTCACCTGAGTTCTTTCTCCCACCTTCATCGTTTGGGCTGAGGGAAGCTAGATAAATACGGCGCGATTATCCTAGTAGATGTAGCGCGACATTTCTATCAAACGCGTCTGGCAATACTGAAGGCTTCCCACCACGTAACTGCTGGAAAACGCTCAAGATGAACACACAGAGAGGCAACCGTCCCATAAAGTTTGAACTTCTCAACGAGCAAAAGCAAGAGATCAGAGAGGCTGTAAGTTTTTCCTGAAAAGTGAGGTTATTTCACGAGATTTTCTGTGTACTAACACCAGCATAGTTCAGCCTGTTTGATATGAACAACGATGGATATCTAGACTACCACGAGTTAAAGGTGGCATTGAAAGCACTGGGATTTGATCTTCCCAAACGAGAGGTGTTGGAGATCATTCACACGTACGACACGGATAATAAGAAGCTGATCAGCTATGACGACTTTTTTGGTGTGGTCGGGGACAAGATTTCAAAGAGAGATCCACTGGACGAGATCCGCCGTGCGTTCAGGCTGTTTGACGACGACGGAACTGGGAAAATAAGGTAAGTATCACGCTCAGGCAGAACCTCACAGAGAGGTAGAAAGGAAGCATCACTGAAAGTCGAAACTTTGAAAATTCAGCAAAGCACAATGAGACCGCAATGAACTTCTCTATACCACACGACACTCAGATTACTAACAACTCTAGCTTGAAAAATTTACGAAGAGTTGCCAAAGAATTGGGCGAAAACTTGACAGATGAAGAACTACGAGCCATGATTGACGAATTTGACCTGGACGAAGACGGAGAAAGTAAGTATTTCATTTCAACGATTAACTCCTTTTACGAAGGGCAAACTACTAACACAATCCAGTCAATGAAGAGGAATTCATAAATATTTGCACAGAGAATTAATAATGTATAACTATATCCAAATTAGGCAATAATCCGGTCACCCAAAATTTTTCGTGGGTGCTTCACTCAACCTTGTAGTTCATTGGGAGAAATCGTCCTTCAAGATTTCAATCTCTAAACAGCCATGTCCAGACTTTTGAAAGAGAGCAAGCGGTATGGTGCCAACATGCAGAGGCTGCATCCTCTTGTCAAGGCACATTTTGACAACATAAACAGGAAGGGCCAAATCCCAGCAGTGAGAAATGATCTCCCTGCTGTTCCAGAAGAGAAACAATTCAAGTCATTGGAGGATTGGAAGTACACTGTTGGCGACAAGGTGATGATAGTCAAAGGCGCCCTCAAGGGAACCGTGACTTCAATTATAAGGACACAAAAGGAAACCAACGGTTTTATGCTAGAGGATGGACCAACCAAGGAGGTTGTGATTCCCCCAAACTACTGGCTTCAAAGTGAGTCTTCGCATGTCGTCGAATATCCCAAAGTAGTCACCTCAGAGTATTTCAAGCTAGTGGGAACGGTGAAGGATGATTCTTCTGGCGAGAGCAGACAGATTGCCGCCAACGACGTTGTCTTCAGAGGAAAATACTGGGATGAGGACTACAAGAAGATGATGCCATATAGATGCATTAAAAATAAAGAAGAATACATTATACCATGGCCCAGACCAGAGAAACCAGAAGATGACAAGTTCTGCACAGAGGAAACTGCTGCCCTGGAGAGGACATACGACCCTGTGTCCATTTTCGAATCTGACATCCCAAGTGACTTAAACCTCAGAGATCCTTTGGCTAAACGTAAATCAAGATTTGAAAGAAAACAACAACTCCTCACTAAGAAAGAGATTGATCTTCTCCAAGCTCCAGCTATGCCTTACTCCGAGACGAAGAAGGCCTTCTTCCGTGAAAGAGCCGAAATAAGAACCAAACAGATCACTGAGATGTCTCCAGAGGTAGCTGACTTCATCGGTTGCAGAGTTGCTGATCATCTGAATAAGATAAAGGATCCTTACATGAGGCAGTACATCAACAAGGTTTCTGGTGATAAAAAGAAACGCTAAGAAGTTAGGATAGATAAATCTTGTAGATAGACAAAAAAGAAAATCAATCTTTGGAGCCATGTATTCTCATCTATGTAGACAATGAACAGTACAGGTTTCATATTTTTTATACTTGATATTCAATTAGAGCTTCTCGTATTCAAGCTTACCTTCTAGCTTCTTGGTCTCTACTACTTTTCTAACAGCCTTTAATAAATCATTCTGTTGGATGTAGTCACGATCTTCTCGGATCGCAAAGAAACCAGCCTCAGTAACAACATTACGAATATCAGCACCGTTGAAACCATCTGACATCTTGACTACAGCTTCAAAGTCAAACTCTCCGTGTTTTTTCACGTTTGCTGTGTGAATCTTGAAAACCTCTAACCTACCACTTTCGTTGGGCAAAGGAATTTCTATCTTTCTATCCAATCTTCCGGCACGTAAGAGAGCTGGGTCTAATGTATCAGGTCTGTTTGTTGCCATGATGACTTTGGTTTGCCCTAAGTAATCGAAACCATCCATCTGGTTAAGCAATTCCATCAGAGTACGTTGGATTTCTCTATCAGCAGAAGTACCTTCAGAAAACCTCCTTCCACCAATGGCGTCAACTTCATCCATAAAAATGATACATGGCTCATGTTCCTTGGCATAGCTGAACATTTCTCTAATTAACCTGGCAGATTCACCTATGTATTTATCGACGATAGCGGAGGCCGGGGAGAAAATGAAATTGGCACCAATGGTAGCTGCTACTGCCTTGGCCAAAAGGGTCTTACCTGTACCAGGGGGTCCGTACAATAACACACCCTTAGGAGGTTTGATACCCACTCTGAGGAATAATTCTGGGTTCTTTAAGGGCAACTCTATAACCTCACGCAATTCTCTAATTTGTTCAGATAATCCACCGACACCTCCAAAGGAGATTTCCCCAGGTTCGAATGTGGTCATGTTATACACCAGAGGGTCAACTTCTCTTGGTAATATACGCATGATGGTCAATGTGGTCATATCCAATGCAACACGTACCCCTTGTTTCAAACTCTCTCTGTTTATTGTGCTTCTACAACCAACAATGTACCTGGGGCCTGCTGAAGTTTTGACAATGAATTTTTCTTCTGTCAACTGCTTTAAAACCTCTCCAATCAGTTGCCCCACACTTTGTAGAGCCTTGATATCGTCCTCTGTTTTCTGGAAATCCTTTTCCAGTCCTCGTATACCTAACCTCATTTCTCTGAGCTTGGACTCCCAATCACGATGTTCTAGAAGCTTATTCTTGAATTGTATCAGCGCTCTCTCTCTTTCTTCGTCTACTGGAGCTTGCTGTGTTTCAGCATCTCCCCGAGCATCATTCTCGTTTAAAGCGGCCAATAAAGGGTCCTGTTCTTCACTCATTGGATGGAGTTGTGTACGAGGTCTGATCAGAGTGGCAAGTGCCTAACGACGTTTGAGATATAGGTGATCGCGCTCCTGTGTGTACCACTCAATATCACTTTTGGGCTCCCTCATTTTTTTCTGTAGTAATCAAGAGGGCTTTAGAAAAACCAGACATATAACCACGAGTGGAAGAAGGGCAGAATGGAATTTCAAGCTATAATATGCTGCGGTAAAGGAGCCAGACTTTCTCCCATTTCCGCAATAAAGTCCACTGGTGTTCCGAAGCCCTTGTTACCCATTGCCCAAAAGCCTATGATTGACTATGCTCTTGAATGGTGCGACAAGGCTCCATTCAAAGAAGTCATCGTGGTAACCGACTCTTCGTCTTTTAACCAAGTCAATCAGGAGGTAAAGAACTACGCAAAGGGCAGAAACAAGGATATTGTGCCATTCACATCAGTTGAATGCATAAGCATTGATGCTGAGACCACAGGTGAGGTGATTCATCACTTGAAGGATAGACTGACCAGCGATTTCGTTCTGTTACCTTGTGACTTTGTCACTGATCTACCACCTCAAGTGCTTATCGAAGCCTATAGAAACAGGGCTGACTCCGACATTGCTATGGCCTTTTACCATTACAACCCGTTTGAAAACGTTGAAAAGACAGTTTTGAAAACTAACTACACCATATATTCTGAAGAGGACGACGGCCACGTTTCATTATTGGACCTGCACTCCAAGACCTCAGTCGAAATCAACAAGGCATTGGAAGTACGCACACATATGGCATGGCGTTACCCCAGAGCAATTGTATCCAGCAAACTTTTGGAATCCTTTATTTATTTTTGCTCTCACAAGATCATGCAGGTTACGGATGGTGGTATTTCCACCTCAAAATCATCAACTAAAATCATGAGAGACTTTGCAAGAAGGTCTTGGAGACACAAACAAGTAAGGGAAACGGTTGGTATGTTTATTATGCCTAAGGAAGCTACTTTTGCAAGGTGTAATAATATCCCTGTATATACTGAGGCTAATCGTTGGTTTATGAAATTACAAGCAAAGAGCAACCAAGGCGCTCAAATCTCGAGAGAAAAGGGCGCTGCCGTAATTGGTGCCGATTCGTCAGTGGGCAATGACACTGAGATCGGTGAAAGGACCAACGTGAAACGCTCTGTGGTTGGAAACAACTGCAAGGTCGGTATGCGTTGTAGACTCACGGGATGTATTATTCTCGATAACGTCACCATTGCAGATGATGTTACATTAGAAAACTGCATTGTGGGACTAGGTGCCACGGTCAATACTAAAGCTAGATTGACAAATTGTAACATAGAAGGTGGATTTGTTGCTCCTAAAGGTTTACAAGCCAAGGGAGAGACTCTGATGAGTTTGAGTTTGGATGGATTGGTTCACGAGGAAGCTTTATCGGATGGTGATTACTCTGACCTGTACAGTGATGACGATGGCGACGAAGACATGGATGACGAGGGGGAGGAGGAATATGAAGACGAGTTCAGTGAAGACGATGGACTATTTGACCGTTAGACTGACGAATAGCAATCACGACATGTAAACTCAGTAGGATTATACAAGAATTCATCATAAGGACTAACCGGTACATTTCTGGGTATTTCTTCTTTTATTTGGGTTTCTCCAATTGGAGCCAACGAACATTCGGATACTGTTGTTTCGGATAGAGCATCTTTTTTGGAAGACCCTTTGTCATAGAACAATTGGGAACCAAGGGAAACTATCTTAGAAAGTACGAAAGGGAAACTATTCGATGTTGCTAGACTCCCTTCGGTCTTGCATCTTTTTAGCTGGGATAGATTGCTTCTTTCTTTGAATTTCGGATAATCACAGAACGATTCTACTGATCTATTGATTATTTTATTTCCGGGTCTTTCTAGCTCTTCTCTAGGATGAAATAGACTGGTAAGGCTACCCTGGGGCTGAAGAATAGGAAGTTTTGTCCCTGGATTGGAAACTTTTACTGTGTCTGTGAGTCTCTCTGGAATATGTACTGTTGTTTCCTTTGAAGGAACTACATGCTCTTGAACAGAACTTTTCTGTGAAACTCCTCTATATGGACTTTCATTGCTATAGTTGTTATGCAGTTCCTGAAGAGGCTGGGAGGACGGGGCAGTATTGAGATTGGATATGACTTTCACTTCGAAGAGATCCGAGTTTCTTGCTTTTCTTTTTGCTTTATTTCTTAGTGTCAATTCTCTCAATTTTCTTGCTAGGCTTGTAGTTTCATGAGGCACATCGTTCTCGTTGGTTATCACTAGTGGTTCAAGCGGAGCACTCATGTCAGTTAAACTAGAACTTTTGGCAGACAGGACTACTTTGGCGGGATCAGGAAACGGCAAATAGTTGTTTTCTGTGGGGTGGACCCTGATAGTAGGATACTCTACGGGCTGTGAAGGGTTTCGGTGTATGATTACCGTATTCAAGGTGTACTGATCTTCGGCATCTGATTCGATATTCACTTCGTCATCGACAGGCTTGCTAGTACAAACACCCATGCTACAATAATAAACGACGAGTATTAATGCTTGAAGCGATATTGTAGACTACCGATTGTTACTAGATATATTTGTGGCACTTTGAGAAGAGTCAGCCCGGATCAATCTCCTTGCCATAAACACAAACTCGAAACGTACTAAGGGTGCATAGAACTGCATGGTGAATACTATTTTTCCTCCTCTTTTACCCACTTCAGTTCTACAAGAAACTCTTTACAGACAGTGCATGCAGTAGTAGATATATCGACACACCAATCAATAAATCTGATCCGTGAATCATCGTATTGTCAAAGGATGCTGGTGCCCAGGTGCGTATAACTGGTGCATAGAGTGCATGCGCGCTATGCATGATAACTAGAGATGAAGTAAGCCATCTCTGATACATGCTTCTCAACGAAGGTTAAAAATTCACAAACTCAACAGAGGTAGACATGTTCCCTTACTGTACAGTTTAGTTCTACAGATCGAGGTTTTTCTATGTGTTTATCTTGGTATTTCTAGTGATTCTGGGTGAGGAGAGAGGGCCACTGGCCACTTACTAAACCACACTGCTGCCAACAGCCAACAGTTTGTGCTCTCTTCAGGTTATCAGCTGGCACTTTAAGATTAAGACTGTCCGCATGCACAAAGAGCCACTCGATCAATTGGTCCATAACGCTCTTGCCTATTTTGTAAAATGTCACAGCAAAATAGATCATGAACCAGCCATCTCAATTTCGTTTATGGAAAAAATCAGATCGCGATGCAACTCAACCACCCAACCTCCAGCCATGCCATTCGAACCACATTGAAAGGAATGCTATATAAGCTATGGTTGTTCTCTGCTGAGAAGGCCATTGCTAATCTTCTGACTACACACTATCCACACAACCACCAACTTGATTAAATGAAGTTCTCTACTTTGATTAGCATTGCTTTCCTGCCGTTGGCTACCATGGCAGCTTCGGAGTTCCACTACACCAACTCTTCCTCCTCCGCCCTCAACGCCAACCCAAACTCTCTATCAGAGTCTACCTGCGTGTCATGCACCACTGATTTGACTGTTACTCATACCAGTGCCAGCACAATCACTATTGCTTCCTCATCGCCTTCTGGTTCCGGTAGCATCGCTCCAGTCGTCACAAACGCTCCAGAGACTGCGTTCACTACCAGCACTCACTTGACTACCACCTGCAACAATGCCGGCTGCTCCACTTTAACCACTGAAATTATTGGTGAGCTTTACACCACTACCGTTGATGGCAGAGAGGTTACTATGACTCGTTACCGTCCAAAGTCTTCCAGCGCTGCTCCTCAAATCACCACCGCTCCTGTGACTGAACATTCGACCGTTACTCTGACCACCACCTCATGCAAAGAGGACAAGTGCTCCTTGGTAACTGGTGAGTTTATTTCCACAGAGATTGTCTCCAGAGTAAGTGGCCATCTGGTGACTTTGACCTCTTTCATCCCATGCGAAACTGAGACCACCACTAAAGCTGCTCCATCGACCGTAACTCTCACTACCACAACATGCGAGGACCACAAATGTAAGCCTGTTACTTCCAAGTACATTGCTTCAAAGATTGTCAGTACTGTTAACAGTAAGTTGGTGACCCTGACCTCTTTCATCCCATGTGAGACTACCGAATCTAAAGTTCCAAAGACAACTGAAAAGTCATTGACTACCTACACCACAAAGATCCATGGAGTCACTACCGTTGTTACTACAATCTGTCCCGAGACTACTACCTCTGAGAAACCAAAGACTAGTGCAACGCCTAAGAGCACCGAGACTACTACTACGAAGCCTGTTGTCCCAGAGACAACCATCGACGTGGTGCCAAGTTCCAAGACGATCGAGTACATTGAGACTCCAAAGGTATCCACTATTGTCTATGTCTCATCTGTTTCTGATGTTCCAGTGACTCTCACCACACATAGATCTTTCACTACTCCTGCTATTGTCGTTGTCTCAACAGAGACCCCAGCTACTTCAACCACCCCACAGGTTAGTGTCCACACTGTCAACGCAGCCAGAGCTAACATGGTTCCACTCGGATCCGGATTAGTTGCTGGTGTGTTGGGAGCTTTCTTCATGATATAACCTATACCTTTGATTTGTTGTGTATTATATAATATTGGTACTGTGTACCTGCGGTAAAATAATGAGATAAAATAAGCATAGTAGAGACGACAAGACAAGACGAAAAAGAATACAAGAGAGAAAAGAGAAAACAGAGAGAAAAGAAGCACAAATAGGGCCCGAGAGAATGCCTGATTAAATACTCTCTCGTCTAGAATTGTGATATCTCAAAAGACATAAAGACCGAATCCTGCTTTGAGCGTTAGCGCAGGTCTCAGTTTTAGTGATCTTCTGATGTTAATCTTGCTTCCTTTTCCCCTCCACTCCTCCATTAAAGGGAAGGTGCAGTGAATAGAAAGCTGCATTGTAAAGAAGAAAGAAAACTATCAGAGCCAACGAAACTTTCTGGCATGTAGTTTGGTCAGCACACTACCATGTATCTATTTGGCAATGGGTTGATAGTCAGGTTTTGATGCAGAGAGAAGGAAACTTTACTTAGGGCTACAGCAACTCACACACACAAAAAAGTAACATTCAATTATGCTCCACACAGAATATGGGTCTTCGGTTAGATAATTCAGACAGTGACAGCGAGGACACGCCACAACAACGGACAAAACGGGTTCGGATATCGGAAAGTGGAGATTATGTGCTGCCATACTCTAGCAACCCTGTTACCGCCAATACCGCCAATACCTCTAATATCCCCAACGAAACGCCGCCAACAGTCTCCGAGATGGGTCCTCCGGTGAGGAATCAAATGTCAGATATCATGAGCTTCGCTTACTTGCACGATAACTCGATATTCGTACAAAGGCTCCAGGAGCCAGGTGAGCTTAGGCGGAGTAATGCTATCAGGTTCCGACACTTGTTACGACCTCCTCTGATATTTAGGAGGACTAACGAAGTCAACCTAGGACCGGAAAGCTTTGACAACATATTTATGTCTGAGAAGAACAACAATGACTCTACTGATTTGCTGGAACAACGGGAAGAGATCAATCTGAAGGCTATTGAACATGGAAAGAACAAGTTTGGACAACGCCTCGCGTCTGGAGTAGTGAAGAATGCTGGGGTTAAACGAACACGGTAAGGGATACGGGAATTATATAATAAATACAATTTGACATGCATGGCACACAAAATTAAGTAAAACTATAGGAATAAACTTGGCTATGTGGCGGGGTCGTAGAGATGAGAGTATTCACAGACGGATTGAAAGCGGCAAAAGCCACATTTTTGGGGTATTTCGGACTTTCCAATCGGTCGGGGTGGCCTTTGGCCAGTGAGGAAATTGACCTTATCTTTCATGAAGGCATTGACTGCCTTGGGGTTGTATAAATAATTGGAGGTGTGAAAACATTCTCCGTTGCTATAGTACATGATTTTGGTATTTTGGGAAAGCTTTTTTGATATGAGGGGATAAAATCTGCTAATGAATGCTGTAATGGAACGGAGGGACAGAGGGCGTTTCCATTTGGTGAATAATTTTTCCGTTCTTTCAAGGAGTGATGGGTCTAAAAGCGGGCGAAAATCGTCAGCATTGAACTGCGATGGATCCCACGAGTACTCAGTAGGTTCAGCCTCGTTGAATGTGTCGTACAATGGGTTATCAAGAAAATTAGTGAAGCAGATCTGTTCAAATAATGTAATAAGCCACGGATTGTTTGCTAAAATGACGAGTCCCACTATTGGATGGATGGGCATATCCACGTCGTAGCCCCTCTGAATTGAATCTGCAACCAATAAGGAATATGACGTTTCAAGGATCTGGTTGACTGACGTTGCAGAATCGGTACCATCGATGTTCTCTCCACTCATCAGCCCTAAAAACTTGCGATAAAGGCCAATTTGGTATCGATGACCTATTAACACACCTTTAGATTTTGTCACGACCGGTTTGCCTCTAGTTTTAACATCAATAACCGTAAATGGCCCCTTTGGTGAAGTTTCCAGTAACGTGTTAAAGGTATAGTCGTTCTGGATCCACTTTTCCTTCCCCAGACCCTTGACATACGACTCACTTCTCAGGTAATCGAGGTAGCCAGAAGTCAGAATAAACTGATCATTGTAGGATGGAGACTTTTGGTGAATGAAACTCAAACGGTCCAAAGTATCCACGCTAATAAACTCTTTAGCCTTCCTATCAAATATAGCAGTGACTGCAAACTCTCTGGCCTTCCCAATGGTGAGCAAATCTACGAACCTGTTCATCAAATTGAGGGTTCGCTCCAGTTTCGTTAGTTGGTCTGCCATGATGGGAGTGAAATCTCTTTGGATATCTCTAGTGACATTAATCTCCGGTTTATGAGTCTCATCTTCAAGAAACTTGTGCTGTTCTGTCCCGGAAACCATAGCAGCACTTGGCGCTGCCCTGGAGCTCGCATAAGAGTCGTAAAACGATCTCAATTCACACCAAGAATCTGTCAGCAATTGAGTAACCGACAGCTTGGGATTCATTGGTGCAGAGGCAGCAACACATGGTGGAGGTAACTTTGGGATATCTGAGGGAAGGAATGGGAGATATTTCTTGGAACCAAACAGCTCTAGCAGTCTCTTATTAACAGTATCTGACTCTTTGTTTGAAATTTGGTGATATGCGTAGCGTATGGACGGGTTTGAAATAGGCTTGGTCTTCGTTGGGGACGCTCTGAGGTCCTTCAAGAACGTCTGATAGACACCTAACAGAGGCTTGAGCTCAGGAAGTGGTTCATTTTGCGATTCTGAAAATTGCCCGGTCGATTTTCTGAAAACCCTCAGCTTGATGGTCCGATTCAAAAGAGACTGAGTTCCTTTCTCCAACATAGCCTGGAGGCTGTATGCTGTGGGGTCGATTTATGGTGAGATTTGATAAACGCGAGAAAGGTTCACAGCAGAAGAGAAGGTGAAAGACAACGGCATTTGCCAACCCGAGACGATAAAAAGAAAGAGCGGTGGTGAGTCTATTCTATTAGGACTACATTACCACTTTGCAGACTGGCAACGAGAACTTATCCCTTTGAAGACGACGTTAGTAGCACCATCCTCCCATCACCTCCTAGATCAGACTTTCCCTCGAATATTCTCTGTCTCACACTTTCCAAGGTGAAACTAAATTCTCCGTTCTTTGACTCCAATTTTACAATCTTAACAACATGGTGAACGGATTTGATTTCTCAAAGATGTTTGGTCGCAAAGACCCGGCACTTGTCAGCAAGGAAGTCAAGCAGTACAACGAAAGACGCTTCAAGCAGATGGCTCTCTTTTATGGTTTCACAGTGGCCACGTTCATCTGCTCCAAGATCGCCTACAGAGGAGTAATCAAGAGAAGATACGTCCCAAACTACTACCAGCACAATCATGTTGCTCCGCCGTTCTCGTTCTATAGAGACGCACTCAGTGCAGTGTTCCATTCGACGGCCTTGGCTATTACCTCCTTGGGAATGGCTTCCACGGGAGTGCTGTGGTATTATGATATTTCAAACGTTGCAGAGTTCAGCTTCAAGCTCAAACAGGTGCTGGGTGGACATGAGAAGGAGCAAGAGCTGAAAAAATTGCCGGAGGATGAAACTGTTCAGGAAATTCAGGACAGCATTAACTCCTATTTGGGAAAGCAGTAGAGTAGCGTGGAAGTTTAGTTATCATGTATATAAAGGCTTGTAAATATAGACGACATATCGTGCTTGATCGGTGGCTATCCGTACTGCTATGAAGCGTTGGGCTATACTTTGTCTACTACCTAGGGCGATCCGCATTCCTTTCCAACCTCTCCTTCCACAGTTCTCGCATCCTCCGCGCATAGATTTCAAATCTACTCATTCGTCCTACCACAATGACACAACGAACAGCAGCTGAGTATAGAGTGCTCTATAACTTCTTGCTAGATAAATACTACAAAACTGAAAAGGAATTTAAGGATAACGTCGATGCAGAGGCTGAACTGAGACTCTTCCTCAGATACAACACCCTAAGAAACTCTGCTATACTGGACATTATCAGAGAAGTGTATCCTCAAGATGAAGACCAAGATGACATTGAAGACACAGAGAAGCAACTAATAGAATCGATCTTGGAGAAGAATCCAGAGCTTAAGATGCTGGAGTCCTTATTGGACGACGAAGAGGATCCTCAAGATTCCACACTGGACAGTTTAATGGATATTCAGTTCAAACTTCCACCAGTCAACACATTCAACCCTGATGGCACTCTGGAAGAAGACCAGTATCTGAACAGAATAAAAAATAAAATGGTCGTAAAACTAATGAAAGATATCAAAATGCTTCCTCGCAACTATAAGGAGCAGGATGACGTGAAAGAGACGGATATAACTGGTTATACCGTCGACACTTCGGGACTGAAAATTCCTGCCCTAGACATCCCTGAACAGACTCCACTCACAAATTCTCACTATTTGAAGATGCATAATCCTCAGATTTTCCAAGAAGATCCTGTTCCGAAGAAAAGGAAGGCGGAGGCTGAAGAAGAGGTTGATCTTAAGAAAATAAAAGAATGATCGTTGATAGAGCCTATGTACGCTTAATAATGTTTCATGATAGTGGAGGTGGAGTTCGATATAGCTTCTCCTTTTCCTTTTCCTTCATCTTCTTTCTACTCCTCTTGGTGCACATTCCTGCCAGCTCTTGAGCTTTAAATAACTCCAACAGGATAAACCTCCGAGCTCTAAGTCCATAATTATACTGTTCAAATAGAGCCATCACAATCAGCAGTAAATTGGGATCCGTGTCAAACACATCACCGTACCTTGATTTGATTTTATTCAGCTGGCTAATTGATTTTTGTGGGTAAAGTATAATGTTGATCAAATTCTTGCATATCTCGGATATGACTATCATATTTTCAGGTTGCATGCTAGATCCATTCCAGAAGCTTAGTAAATCTTCATGTATCAGAGTAGCAGAACGTTTTCTGTAGTGATGACCTTCTTCAGTGAGAAAAAACTTCGACAAGTCGGTGGGTAGGCAGATTCCAACTGGGGAGCTGTCAACTTTATCAAAAACAGTTTCCCACCCTTCATCATCGAGTATCTCAGCCCCTTCTTTGGTACGTGCTATCAACCCCATGACGTAAAAGCACACACCTCTGACGCTGACTAGAGGGCATGTCTCTGTTCTTTTTATTATGTCTTCCACAATGTTACTACCTTGCACTAGTTTTATACCTAACGGATGACTGCAAATGAACCCAATCGACCAAAGACACGACTTGAGTAATGTTAACCTGTCAGAATCACACTCATCTATCTTCTCCCATTGGAATTTCTGCACAAAGTCAGAACAGTTCCGAACAATTCCAGAATGTTTTAATTTCATAGCACCTTCCTCTGTTCTAACCATTTCTCCGTAGAGGTGAAACGGAAGTTTCGAATAAGTTATCCTTTTACTCTTGGGGAAAGAGTATGAAGATGATTCAACAAAGAGATCTTGTTTAAGAATTTCTTCGACTCTACCCACAAAAGCGACGCTCTCCTCTGTGATCCAATTTTTGAGACTATCATTGATGAATCCCAAATCATGCAAATAACTGTACCCTCTAGGCACGGAAAATACCTTCCTCAGCAACGAATCGGCTTTCATTTTGAACAATATGCTAGGTTCTGGTTGAGTCTCAACGAATTTTTCAATCTGAGCTTTATTGGTGGCATAATTGTCCACTTCATTGATGGCTAAATTAGCAATGCTTTCTTGTGAATCATACATTTGGTTGATAAGGACTTCTATAAAAAACTCTTGGGCTTCTTCCTGTTTCTGCAGTAACTCAACAATTAATTTGGTGCAAAATAATCTGAACTTCTCACTGGCACTGATGGCTATCTTTGTCAATATCTGCTGCATGGTATGTGAAATATGGTAATCATTCTCTGTCAAGATTAATTTTGTTAAATCCTCCCTTTCAGCAGACGAATCTGTAATTACATCGTACATTCGTAAAACGCCAGCTTCTTTTAGCAGCTTGACTGATTTTGCTGTTCTTGAAAGTACCCCAGTAATTCGGAAGTACCCATATGTCATGGATTCACGGATCTTATTAGCAGAAAATATTGAGTTGACAGTCTTCGATGAAGTCAACATTGTCTCCTGGGCCAAACACTCATACAACTGTTTCAATAGGTCTGATTCTCTCAAGTAGTTCAAACCTTCATCACACTTTATGAGTGCTTCCATTAACTTGCAACCAATATCAAGGAACTTTTTATTAGCCTCGGTCCGCTTTAATTTGGAAAACCTGTACTTCAAAGGTCGATAAAACGACATTATCCTTTTCAAAAACTTGGTAGACCTTAGAGTCTCCTCAAGACGAGTCGTATTTTGCAACGGGCCTTCTATCA
The DNA here is from genome assembly GCA_023213015.1 of Komagataella mondaviorum. Taxonomy (NCBI): domain Eukaryota; kingdom Fungi; phylum Ascomycota; class Pichiomycetes; order Pichiales; family Pichiaceae; genus Komagataella; species Komagataella mondaviorum. The sequence goes on along the minus strand of JAKWBA010000005.1, from coordinate 324,894 downwards.
ACTGATTCACTAATCCCCAGTCCCATTTTGTATAATCTTTTTCAATCAAGACATTGGTGTCCATTAACTTTTGCCTCAAAACTAGCGGATCATCCACTTTTAACGGAGTTTGATTACTGTTTTTTGGAATTGTCAGATCTTTACAGGTAATCTTCGAACAAATTCTATCAGGTCTAAATTGCCTTTCCAGTGATTCATATTTATCAGGCAATTTGTTCAAATCAGTATATCCCAATGGAACTAGAGACTTGTACATCTCATTCAACGTGTAATTTTCGGGTAAAAGGTTAGAACTGAGCACCAAGAAACCGACCATCACATCCTTGGCAGTTGAAAGGAGTTCTATTTCTTTCTTCGTCTTGAAAATTGTAGAATCCTCGACCAAACTGCCTAGTTTGTGGAATAAACCTTTATCTAGAAACAGTCGCAAAAGTAGAGCCAGTCCATGATTAGTGATATCGGATGCAATTCCATAACTTCTATCCTGATCTTCTTTATGAGCCGTAGACGGATAAACTTTGAGTCGTAAAACATCGGCTATGATACTCAAAACCACTGAGCAGATCTCTATAGCCCTATGGTCCAAACAATCTAGAAGATTTTCGACCAAGGTACAATTTTCCTGTCCCACAATGTATATCCCTGGCAGAACTTTCAAGAACGTAGAGATCAGAAATCCTGTATGGTAAAGCAGTTTCGAATCGACACGGTGATTTCCATCCGCAATTCTTACTCGATGTTCAATGAAGGGAGCCACAAGCAAAGAAGGATTGAAGTCGTAAAGTACGATCTTTCTTGTACGTGGATGGTCAAGCATTTCTAAAAGACACAGCAGACAACATTCGGAAAACTCAGATGTCCCACTCATAAGAGATTTGATAATATACTTGAAAGAGTCTGCCTCGTACATCAATTCGGGGGAGGAAAAGCAGAATTCACAAACCGTTTCCAAGACTATTGGATAGAACGGATCTTCTTCATGGTCTAGAATGGCCAATAGTGATTTCACGATGTTAAGGTTGATGAAGATGGTGCTCTTGTCAACTTCAGCTATTGCTCTGAGTAGCTTTAGGGCTTCCGACTTTTCCATCGAGTCTTTCGACTCTTTTGATAAAGAAATGACGAGAAATAAATCAAGTCGAATGGTGTTGAAGAGTTCCAAAATACCTGAATCCAGCAGGATATATCTGGAAATTCTATAAGCGCATGCAATGACCTCTGATTGAGGGTTAAGCAGTAAGGCCTGGATCCTACTCCCGAACGGGGATAAGGACAAGTCGGTCTTTAGATAAGGATGCATTTGAAAGATGGATACCAAAGCGTTGGAATTCTCTATAATCAGTTTATTGTCAGCATTCTGGTTTCCCAATTCCTGCAAGATGCCACTGATTGCAAACGTTGGACTTGAACCCTCAAACTTACTATCTACTGGGGAAAAAACGAGCGATTGTGCTGATGTTGGGTCTAATTTTTTAATCCCTGAAGATTCTCTGGACAGACCGGAGCTCAAAGACTCAATTTGATGCTCTATTTCTTTGATACTCTTCTCAATCTCGGCCAATTTCGCATTGTGTATCGTCTGCGTGCTTGCCAATCGGAGCCTGTTCAGCTTTCCGTTCAGCTCCTCCAGGGTGTTGGCGTCATCCAGGTCATTGTCGATAGAAGTATATTCCGAATTCCCCGAATTGTTCCTGGCCCTTGAAGATTGGAATACAACGCCCAAACTCTTGGAATTGGACATGGCCCCTCGTGATTCAACCTACTCTCAGATGGGATCCCACCTGCTATGATAATTGATGAAAAAGTCCACAGATCAACACTTTCGAGCTACTCGGGACTTTGGGAAAACCAAGTCCTAAACCTGCCAGCCCAGATCACTACAAGCGACGCTGGAGGGGGGACCTACTGGTTCGTTTATATTTCCTTCTATTTTCTATGGTCCACCTATATACCAGGCATATTTACATCACTGGGTGGGGAGGGGGAATTATTTATTCGTGTGTGTTCACTGCAGAGAGATCTGAGAGTTCGAACTCTTCATCAGCCAACGTGTATTCTCCATTGCTTGTAAACCCAGACGTAGCGAGTTTCAGGTACAGTTCCAGCATTAGCAAGAACCATAGCTGGATCATAAAAGCGGCGCCGGATAGCACTAAAATGTACGAAGAATGGTCTGCTCCAAGGTCTTTGACTAATTGAAGCTGTTCTTCGGTTGCACCCATGAACAGTACACCTGCTTCCATCAAGGCAAAAGAGGGGAGATACTGGAAAGAATGAACTCTTGAGTCGTGACGTTTGTCTTTCAAGACGAACGATATTTCAACTATTCTGGCTAATCCTCCGCCAATCAAGGCCAATCCGAAAAAGGCATGAACCTTGGTGCTAATCGTCAGTTTCTGCACATGTTCGGCCATCCCATAACCGGTGAAGATTAAAAGAAGAGCAGGTATATATGATCTTTCGCCCCGTCTGGTCATCCAGAGGCCTAGAAGGCCCCCGCACCACCAAATTATGCCCATGGAGGTGTGCTGGTAGTCTCCGTGGGACCAACCCTCGCGGCCCCAGCGGTGTTCGGTAAAGGTATTGACACAGCCCCAGGCTGTCATAAGCAAGGAGTCAAAAAATTCTTGGCTAAATCCTGTTTCTCTTAAACGCAACCATGGTATCACAAGCACCAACAAAAGGATAAACCCATACCAAATAAAGGAACTCCCCATAATTCCATGAGCAATGCATTGTCCAGTAGTTCGACCTCGGCAGAATCCAAACAGAGCTACAGGGGCCAGGCACACTTTAACCCAGCCAACAAGCACAACAAAGACAGATAGAGTCTTATAGAAACGTCTGCTCGTCGTGTGGCCCAAGGCACTCAACCACTGATCACTCTGTTTATTCCGTAACAGAAACTCACTTCCATTTGTCAACGAGCCAAAAAACACGGTGACACAATAGAGGATTGCGAGAACCCATCCTGTGCCCACTGAGGTTCTATTTTCCACCCCATCGCTGTCGGGGAACGATAACAATAGCACTTCCAAGACCGCGTAGCAAGCACAGATAATTTGCATAATGCTCGATATGACATAACGGTTTGCAAAACAATAGGCCGCTGACACGGAAGGCAGCATGAACAATAAAGCCAAGGAGAAGATCCAATGGAACGTTTTAGACCTCGGATGTACTGGGTGGAATTCCTTGGGAGCACTCATATCCATGTGTGAATCATGGTCGTCGTCTGCGGCAACAGAACCAACAAGATAAAAAGCGGCAAGGATCAGACAGCTTCTGTTCAATCGCATCATCTTTAACTGGACACAGCTCGGAATCGTGTCGTTGCTCTCTAAAAAACAACACAAACCCGGATATATCTGGAGTTGTGAGATGTGAAGCCAGTGCAATCTAAACTACATCACGTGATAAGTTTATTTACCATCCTTCGGTACCATTGAACCCAGTACAGCCGACCATCATGAAGAACTTGTAGTACTGGCGCTTGGATATGTTCTGAACAAAATTCCAAGCCGACGTCAACCGGCCGTCGATACAGGAACCTGCATCGTAGAAGTTATCAGCTCCAGAGCCGTCAAAAGCGTGTCTGAAGAAATCGGTCAATATGATATCACGAAGCTTCTCGACACTACCAAACTGGGAGTCAATGTGAGCTTTGATGTACTTGTCCTTGACAGCCTCATTCAGTTCGTCAATGCAACGATCAATTGGGATCAAAATCTGTGGTACCTGGTTATACTTATCCAAGAAGAATAGAGCATTTGGAACGTCACGATCTCCAGTATGAACCACTTGGGAGCCAACCCACCCATTACATTTACGCTCACATTCAGCGAGAATCTTGTACATCGCTCTAGAAACTTTGGGGCAAGGTTTGACTCTGTGCAACCCCTGGCCTGTGGATTGCATTTGGTACGGTTGTGAAGAAAACAGATCGTCGTCGGCCAACGACCACAGATGTATCATTTCTCTCATTATATGAGACCACAAATGTAGTGATTGGAAAACGTACTGGTATTGTTTTTGATGGCTGTGAGACAGTCTTGCTCCCCCTTGCCCAAACTTGATACCTAGAGAGTACTCATCGGAAAGGTTCTCAAACTTTGACAATCTCGTAATCATCCGAAGAATAGGTTTTCTATTGGCATTAGTGTATGCATTGAAGTCACCAATGGAATAAAGGACCTGTCTAATCTCTTCCTTGGTGAAGCCTTTCGATGAAGAGTAAGTTGAGGCTAATTTTTCTATGGCTCTTTCTTTCAGTTTGATATCTCTATTGATTTGGTATCTTGATCTGCTACCGGGAGAGATCTCAGCTGTAGCATAAATGATGCTCTCGTCGTCAAACAATTTAAAGACTTGGGGGTCGTCTCTTGAGGAAAGGTATCTCTCAACCGTTAGGATTGGTTTGTATAGGTTGAACTCAAGATGTTCTTCGATTTGGGGAAGTTTGGAGTCCATCACCATATAACACAGCTTACCGAAAGTATCCCTCATCTTTTCTGGATTCATAATCTTGTATCGACGGCCAATCTCAAAAACTTTCTGATACCATTCAGCGTTATCTGCAAACTCTTTTTCTACGATCAATTCCTGCCCTAATTTGAGGTCCGAAGCGACGACCAAACCTGCGAGAATAGAGCACATTTCTTTCAGCTGAGACACTATCCTCTTGGCCTTGGAAGTGTGCGACAATATGTCTACTTTATCGGTGTACTCAGATACGTGCAACGAGGCTTCTAGTAGCCTCAGCAATTGACGCTCTTGGTGGGTTAATCTCAGGGGAATGTACGAGACATTCTTTTTTATGCCACTCATGATTACTTTCTCTATGTTCCCTTTCTGTGGATTAGAAGAGTCGGGAAGAACTTCATTCTCTTCTTCATCTTCAGCTCCATCTCCATTCTCCAAACCACTTGGGCCAGTAATATCTTGGGACATGTTAGATAGTTGGGGAGCGTCTTCATTCGAGTCTAGTGAAACCTCTTCTCTCTTGTGACTCATTCTCTTCCCTCTACGATGGATCATTCCAAAACACGCTTTGCAGAAATTCTCCGAACAGGACACACAAAAAATCTCTGTAGGCATATCCGAACACTCAACGCAGAACTTGGAGTCCACCTCTTCGTCGTTCTCGGCCTGCGGCTCCACGCTGGTTTCGACGTTCAAGTCTTGAGCTTTCAGTTCTTCTGTGTCTAAAATTTCAGCCAGAGCTCGTTTGCCATTACTCATCGTCGATTTAGTAGTTGGTTTTGTAAAGCACTCGTAGGCATGAATTTGATGTTGGAGAATTTCGAGGGAAGGAAATGCGCAAAGGGCAAGAACAGCACTCATAATTTGTTGATGAGGCCGGCCTGGCTGGGCTGTTGGCCGTTCTGCAGCCCTTGCATTTGTAGCACCGTCTCTTCATCTGCGTTCCCTGCCTTCCAGGGACCTTCTACCACGCGCTGCCGAAGAGACACGTTCTTCAAACTGAAACAATAAATAAATAATTATTAACCAAATTAAGTCTAAACTAATCTACAAGAACTATTGGCTGAAGAAATAGTATGCAACACCAGCTAATATAGCAACAAGCACCGCCAGCAGCAAGTTGTTCGATGAAGTTGCGTCCTCGCTTCCACCAACAGAAGACACGGATGCTTTAACAGGAGCTCCTTCAACTCTTCCCAACAACAACTTTTCCAAGATCTCGTGAGCATCTTCAGAGTGGCCAATGTCATCAAAAGGCTCAGTGGCATCAGCTCCACCACATTCCAGGATGACTTCCTCTCCACCAGGATGTTCCTCTATGTACGAGGTAACATCGTAGACCTTACCGTTGTAGACTATCCAACAGTCACCGCTGTCCTTGTGTTGCTGAACTTCTTCAAACGTGAAAACCTTGAGTTCTTCTTCTTCAGACATGGGGTCTTACTGTGATGCTATCTACCGTTGTAGTGTGATATTTTTGGCAGATCGTGATTTTTTTTTACGAGCAAACCGAGCCTGAGAAGACGTGTTCCACTCAGAATTCGTGCAAATGTTGGCACCAAGGCGAAACAGTTGGGTCTGGTGAAGTCAGTTCCAGTAACGTTATCTAGAATTGGCATATCGGATGTAACTCGGCCGGAGTCTCGTGTCTCCTGCCAGCGCAGTTGGAGGCCATTTTGTTCTTGCCTTATCTGGCATCTCTTACGAAAATTTAACTAATGATCTTGCTCTACTCTACTGTACAAATTACCAACATATAACCAGCGTCTCAAGCCAAACTTAAGCAGTAGTGGATTTAAGAAGCTTATTCAAGTCATAGTTTATGCCCAACTCTTTTAGCTTAGCTTGCTTCTCGGCACGTTTGGCCTTGACAGCCTTCTCAAACTCCTTCCATCCTTCCAGAGTCTTGGGTTTGTCATTCTCCAATTGGTTGATGGTGTTCCACGGAATACGGACAAACTTTTGGTTGGCACCCTTGAATAACATTGGGTGGATTCTCTCCTTTGGCAAAACCTCCACTCTCAATAGGTTGCCCAGCAATAGGTAGTTGTTCATAGTCTCAGCAGCTACTTGACCAGCCCTTTTCGTGGCAAACTCGATGTATCCATAATGTTTGGAGTTGGCAGTGATCTTGTTCCTTGAAAGTCTGAGTCTAGTGACGTCTCCGAATTGAGAAAAGTATCTCCTCATTTCAGCCTCGTGGAATCCGTTTGGAATGTTACCAACGTACAGAACACTTTTGCTGGAAGTCTCAGGTTTGGTCTCCTCCTCATTCGTTGGCTTTGTATCTTTACGCACTGTGTGGCTTCTATCATTCTGTGATGCATTCTTGGCTCCCTTATTCTGTTGGGATTTACGAGCCTTCTTTGGAGCTGGTTCGTCAAAATCTTCGTTTTCTGAATCAGAAGAACTTGGTAGTTCAAAATGCTCTTCTTTGGCAGGCACGGCCTTCGATGAACCGTTTGATCTGCTTCTAGTGGACTTTTTGGCCATTTTTGCAAGTCTTCTAGTGTCTTCCTTCCAGAGAGAAATCGATAAGAATATTTTTTTCTCACACTGGAAAATTTGATTTTCTCCTAAATGCGTCACGTGAATATAAGTAGATCCAACATCTCAAAGCGACACATCTAAACAGTGACATATCGTCTTGAACGTAGTGGTGAATGGCAGACCGACGACGTTCATGTAGTCACCAATGACACCTTTCATGAATAATGCCCCGTATCCCTGGATTTTGAATCCACCAGCAACTTTGGTACCTTCTCCGGTATTGACATACGCCTCTATCATGGCGTCTGTGGCATCTTTATCCATGATGATCTCCGTGGATTCAGTGAATGTTTCCATCGTGTAAGTCATGTTGGGCCCTTCACCTTTCACAATGAATAGCGCAACTCCGCTAATTGCACGGACAGGATGAGCTGAATCACGACACGTTTTGATAGCATTGATATGTTCGTTTCGATCACGAGGTTTTTCAAATAGGGTTCCGTTCACTTCCACCACGGTGTCAGCTGCCAAAATAAGATCCACCGATTCTCCTTTGGCTTTGATTGCTTCGAAAACGTCCTTTCCCTTACCGATTGCCGTGTTCAGAACGTAGCTTTCAGGTGTGTGCTGAGATTTGTCCAAATCTTCTGGAAAATTGGATCCTATGATTTCCACGCTACTGAATCCCAGGTTGTTCAAAATTTCTAACCTCCTCGGAGAGGTAGAAGCAAGAACAAATCGTTTGCCCTTTAAGGCTTCATATACGGGATGGTTGAATGGAGCAATTTCTGTCATACTGAGAGTGAAAAGACGAGACTAATCTGATTTCGTTCCTAGAACACCAGTCGCGTAATCGCTTCACTTAGGGTGTGTCGGCTCTATCTGAATTCTGTTTATGAACTTCGTCAACATGATCCGCCAAGTTCAAAACTTCACTTAGAAACGTCGTTCCCTTCTCTGTTTTGATTCTCAAGTCGGACATGTCTTGGTCTGCCGTGACATCGGGATTCTCCTCCTTTCTCTTCAATTTTCCAGCCGTCAATTGGATGCGGTCGTCTACTCTAGCAACTAACTCTCCACTGTCGTCAAATATCATCTCTGTTCCATTCACTTTGACCCAGCGACCTTGAAAGATCGACTCATTTATCTGAACGAGAGGCTTTGAAGTTTCTAATCCCGACATCTGTAGAACAGAGGTGGGCTCAATGTTGGACATTAACGAGCTCTCGAGTTGTTTCTGAAAAACAACATCAGGGTCGTCTTTGTCTTCCTCTGAATCATCATCCCCCCTTTCTTGGTCATCTCTTTCGGTCTTTGGTTCCGATCGCTTTTTCCTTGCTTTTGGAGCCAACGGCACATCAAAAGGGTTTGCAATAGTAGAATGCCTAGACGATGGCAGTTCTAAGGTAAAGTAAACATCCTCGTACTCATCATCTGAGGTTTCTTTTTTAGTTTCCTTGGACTCCAACTTTTCTGTGGCGGCCTTTCTGTTGGCAATATCTTCGTCCGATCCAGCTTCAAACCCATTCGTGAAGTTCCAGTTCATTTCAGTTCCATTCGTCAGAAAGTCAGTCATTCCATTCATTTTTAGCTCCCATTTGGAGCCGTTCAAACTCAGCTTGGATAAAGAACATGAGCCAGTTTGAATTGTCGTAGAAGAGTCAACCCGGTCCCCTGACTTCAAATTATCTCTCACCGACTCGTATCCTAGCAGAGACATAATCAAAGCGATCTTGGTTGCTGCGTGTGTTACAATTAACAAAGTTTCCACTTGGGGCTGGGCCTTTTCCATCTGAGGTATGAACTTCTTCCAAAATTCCTGACATCTAGCCAGAATTTCATCTTCCGATTCTCCTAGAGCTGATGGGATAACTCCACTGACGTTCACAATGTCGGTGTTTAGCCATTTTGGGAAAAAGTTGGATAAAGCATCCACAGAGGCAGGCTGAGGAATAATAGGTCTATCTTTCTTATACCATTCCCCAACACCTTGATCCACGTAGATGCCAATGTTCAATGACTCTGCAATGGGCAGAGAAGTTTCGATGCAGCGGTAGAATGGAGACGTTATAATCATATCTGGCTTCTGGTCTATGGACACCAGGTAGGAAGCCAGTTGGTGGGCTTGTTCAATACCATGTTCGGCCAGTGGAGAGTCTGAGTCGATCCCAGTAGGACTAGGTGGGTGCGGAGGAGGCAACCAATTGGATCTATACCCATGCTGAACTGTTAGTTGCGCTGCCAATGTTCTGAGCAGAAATTTAACATGCTTACTCTAGCAATGAAAATGTTTTTGATGGCCATAATACTATGAACTTATGGCTGTTTTGGTCGGATTATTTCTATATATCTATAGTAGTGGAGAAGGACTACATCCTCCCAGCGGGCAGACGCGCGCCTTCTCTCCAGACATAATTTCTCGACTCTTCCTCGTTTCTGCTCAACAGGCTATAATTCCTACACCATGGCTCCAAACACGGGAAAGCGGTTGAAGGGCGTCTCCATCTCAAGGCCCATTGTGTATGGTAATGTTGCCAAGCCGTTTGGCGAGAAAAGACCTCCAGAAGCAAATGCTGAACACACGCATACATGGACCGTGTTTGTTAAAGATCCACAGGGCAAAGACCTGTCGTACTTCATCAAAAAGGTAGTGTTTAAGCTCCATGATACCTACCCTAATGCCACTAGGACGATCGAATCGCCCCCCTTTCAAGTAACAGAAACAGGCTGGGGTGAGTTTGAAATTGGTATAAAGATCTACTTTGTCCCTGAAAGTAACGAGAAGAACGTTTCCCTTTACCATAATCTGAAATTGCATCCCTATGGTTTCCCGCCGGGTCATGTACTTACAGATAAAGACAGGGAAGTGCAAAGCATTTTATACGATGAGGTAGTGTTCAACGAGCCGACAGAACGCATGTTTGAAATACTGACAAAGACTCCAGGGTCCCTTCTACCACCTGTGGGAAACAACAAATACACGTTTAGTAAGAAAATGGAGAATGATGAACTGGATCGAATCAAACAGGCCATGGACAAGGTTATAGAGGAGGTCAATGTGCAAAAGGATAGACTTAAAGAACTTGAAGCAGAGAGACAGAAACTAGTGACAGTGGATCAATAAGCAAATCCTAAAATCCCAAGTTTAATATTAAAGGAGCTATGATTCGGAAATCAACCCAGCAGGACCATACTGGGATGTATCAGGATAAATATTTACTACCTAGGTAGTCCAAGCAGTCGACGACACTTTTCTGGATATTAGTGGCATCTCTCCATCGATCCCTATATGCCATATTGTGAACAGCAGGCATGTGCAGCTGTAATGCATTCGTGCCAGTCGGATCAAACACTACAAGCGCATTCAAGGGATACGCTCCTCCTCCACACGGGTCAGCGAGGTTAAAGTGTGTTGCTACCTTGCCTTTATCGTCATCAATAACAGGAAATTGCCATTCTGACTGGGTAGTATATGCAGTGATCCCTACTACGTGAGCACGGTAGTGGGTTGAAATATGATAGTAGTTGTCGTTGAACCACTGAAGCCATTCTCGGGATGCAATAGGATTGAAGAATAACAGAATAGAAATAGAACCCTCCAAAGTGCCAAGCAAGTCTAACACGTTTAGCCATGTATGAGCAGTCCTGTTTACTAATCGCAATGGAGTTTCTTTCATTGGTTCCGAGAGACTGAGTATGCTTTTGTAAGATCTGTGGGATTTGGACTGGAGTAGCATCAAGTTGGGCATTGCGACGACACTTTGAATCCGCTCTTTTTTGTGGGCGTCGTCAATCTGGACTTCCATCATTTCAACGTTGCGTTTCATGATGTGCCTTCCAAGAGACTACTATTCTGTCCACCTTTATAGTTAAGGTCGTTCGACCCCACCTTGATGTTTACTGGAGAAACTCTAAATTATGCTGTGCGTGATCAACGTTCTCAGCTGAAAAGTTTAAATAGCGTCTGCTCACATGACATGGAATTCTTTGAAAAAGATGAAGAAATACTGCGTCTGAGCAGTAAGCTTTCTGACGCTGAAGAATACAATACAAATAGAACTAGAACTAGAAATCTACAGTTTAATACTAACACAGAATACCTGAAAGAGGCACGCTTCACCTGACACTTTGCATCAAAGGCAAAGTTGGACGCTCAATTTCTCTGGTAATCCTGTGACTCTCACGATTTGGCTTGAATGATTATATTACTTGATATAGTTTAGCTTCATCCAACTAAGTTGATCTAAGCAGTCTTAGCAGCGGCGGCCTTACGGTTACCGACCTGAGAAAACTTCAGGTTTCTTCTGAACTTAGGATCAATGTTCTTCAAACGCAAAGATCTGTCAAACTTGACCTTCTTGATACCGTTACGGTGGGCCTTGTAGTTCTGGTTGTGGTTTGTGTGGTTCTTAGACTTAGACATCTGGGAGGGTTGTTAGTAACCTGGCTGGGACTTGAAAAATGGGGGGACAAACAGTGAAATCAGTAAATCTACAACAACAGATCGCAGGCTCTTTAACGGTGCTCTCCTCTCTGGTATTTGATCAAAATGACGCTGGTTCCCTGTGATACCACTTACTTCTTACGGTGACTTGGTGTTGAGTAAGAACTTGTGAGAATTACAATTTTTTCCAGGATGACTATGTGGTGTTGTGGTGTTGTACCCTGGTTTGACTCACGTGATGTTTAATGAAAAATGAATACACACTATCAGCACTTACTTGGGTTAAACAGACGCAAAGTAGTTGCAAGAGCTCCCACAGAGCTTCCTCATCTGCTTCTAATGCTCAATTATACTAATACTATACAAACTTATTTCTCCTCCAAAATCTTGGCCCTGGCAGCTGCCTTGGCCTGAGATTCAGCACTCAGAATACCCCCACCCCACTTCTTTCTAGATTCCTCGTACTTCTCGGTGAAGTTCTTGTTGATGGCAGAAACCAGCTGGGCCAACTCAGCCTCATCTTCAGGCTTGACGTCGACCAAAGCGGCAACGGTAGCTGTGCTTCTGTGGATCAAAGTACCCAATCTGGCCTTACCCTTGACAATGGCATATGGAACACCCATCTTTCTACACAAAGCAGGCAAAAAGACAACGAGCTCGATAGGGTCAACGTCATGGGCAATCAAAACCAACTTGGGCTTCTTGTTCTCAATCAAAGCAACAACGTGGTTCAGACCAAATTTGACAACATAAGGTTTGGAAGAAACATCCTCCTTTTTCTTACCGTCAGCAATGGCAGCGGCCTCTCTGGTGAGTCTCTCCTGCTTCTGTTCGTAAGTCTCAGGTCTGTACTTGTTGAACAGCTTGAAGGTCTGAGCAGCAGTGTTTCTGTCCAGGGTGTTGGTGAACTGGGCGACGGCTGGAGGGACCTTCAGTCTCTGGTAGAGAATCTTCTTCTGTCTTTGCAATCTAACGTTAGAAGGCCATTGGGTAGCTTTTTCAGCTACCTCAGTGGTCTGTGGAGCAACAAGGTTACTGTCAATAGAGTCATCTAAGACAGCAACGTTGTTTCTTTTCGAAGCTAAAGGAGCGGTAGAGTCGTTGTTTAAGGACTGGTCATCAAGGAGTTGTTAATATGAATTCGTTATTAATCATGGCTAATAACAGCTAGAACTCCTCTAAAGTTTCTCATAAGGGAAACTCAGCCTTGTGAACAAGAAAAACATACCCATCTACCCAGGATCTTGGATGGACTTGGAGAGACGAGCATGTTCCTCAGCCACATGTGACTAGGGAACACCAGCGTCTTCCTTTAGCTTTGATACTTACGTTCATCTTGGGATGGTTGCGTGGTATGGAAGTGAAAAAAATTTTCAAAACCAAAAGTCGATTCTGGCAAGATTCGAGTAGTTCGTGTCACCTCCGACATCTTCTACCATTTCGGGCAACTACTGTGACTAAGCGCGTTGCGCTGCTTTCCTTCTCTGTATCAATCTCACTAGAAGAAAGAATCCCTCCAATGTTTAGCGTCGCTTCTCTTTCGGAGATGGTTAGTGGGGACGGCCCCACGTTAAGAGAAGCTCTCTCCGGTATAGCTGGTTCAACGTCCTTGGCGTGCTGGATTGTGCTACTGCTGCCTCAATTGGTTGAGCAATGGAAGTATAAGAGTGCAGAGGGAATTTCTATAGAGTTCATCGGGCTGTGGCTCTTAGGCGATATTGCCAACCTGATTGGTGCTGTTTGGGCTGACTTGCTTCCCCAAGTGATTCTGTTAGCAGTTTGGTATTGCTTAGCCGATTTCCTTATCGGTTTTTCTTACTACTATTACACATACATTTACCCAAAGCACCATCGTCATCATCATCTTCATAACATAAACTCCCATCCTAATAATCACCAAGGCTCAGTTGCCGTTGATGAAACCAGTGCACTTGTCAATCGCCGTCATTCCTCTAGGTCGAGGAGACGCTCTTCTATCGAGGTCCAGGTTCTAAGTGACAACAGAAAGCACATATTCACTAATATAGTTCTTCCCGTTTTATTCGTGCTGTTAGCAGGTATGTCTGGCTACTTTTTGTCGGCTGAAACGACTCACCATGCGCCCTCTGACGGCGGAGATACTCCTCCCCATGAGAAAATCCAGCTGGGACCACAGATTCTGGGCTACATATCTGCTACCCTTTACCTTACAGCAAGATTGCCCCAGATATACCAGAATTACGTCAAGAAGTCATGCAAGGGTCTGAGTCTGCTGTTCTTCATCTTCTCTACCGTGGGAAATCTAACGTATGCGCTCCAAATTGTTCTCTATAGAAGCGACTGGGAATACATCATTCTAAACCTCAGTTGGCTGCTGGGTTCTTTTGGAACGATATTTGAGGATTCGTTTATCTTTTTCCAGTTTTGGATTTACAGAGACAATGACAACCCAGACGTCTACCTCTCGGATGATGAGGAGCCAGTGGTATAGACATAGGACTGTTCGTATTATGTAGACTTGGTCTAAAAAGTTAGTAGTTATCTGATGTGCGCGCGCCCAGACCATATTGCAACTGTCTTCCATCTAACCACACCAAATGTCTGACCAAAGGGTACTATTTGTCGCCCTGATTGCCAGGGATGTAAGTAGAAGGCTTTCCTTGTGACGTCTTGCCATAGCTAACAGAAATAGAATCGGCCTTTGTATATGCAGCCGTTTTCCCCGTTGGAACATGAGTTGGAGTCAGTCAAACACTTAAAGTTGAAAGACTCGGTTGAACCCCCGCCTTCTTTTATTGAAGAGAGAAACACGAATGAGCTGCTGAAATATAACTTCCTGTCCCACATGGCTCTGGATATTTTTGAATCACCGTTCTTCGAACCCCAAGATAACAATCGGTGCAGCCAGTTATTCGTGGAAGACGGGGTATCTGTCTTCGGATTGCTCACCAGCACCGGGTTGAAGATAGTGGTGGGAACAGACTCCAAGGTGGATATTTCAGAGAGTTTGGATCCCTTGTTTGCTCAAATACACAGATCCTATCTCCGTGTGATCTTCAATCCGTTCCAATCGGTCGACAAACAAGATTTGATGATTAACACTCCCAAGTTTGACTCCACTATAAAGTCGATAGTGGAGAATTGGAACACTAAAAGTAATTAAATTTTGCATTAACATAACATAATATATACCCCTTCACCGCAGAACAACGTTGGCTCCCCTTAACCCTAGATACTGCTGGTCCACACCCGACGCCATATTTTTCACAACTTCGTAGACCTCCATGTTGTAAAACCTAATCTGGCTGTGTGGGGCCCGGTAACTGGTGGGAAGACCAGTTATGTCGCAATACGTCTTTCGTGGCTTTAAAGACGGAGGCGCCTGAACTGTGAAGTAGTTCACCTCGTCAAACGTTCTGTTCTCTTTGGAGTTGATCCGTTTCTGTTCGTCGTTGATCAGCTGTCTTGCAGGCTTGTACTTCTTCTTCCGATGCCAGTTGGGGTTCTTGAAAGGAAGAGGCCCCACCAGCATATCTGAGACTCTGTCCAGCTCTTCTTGGCTCATCCTGGATGATAAAATACAGAGGAAGGGTACGGTCTCCTAACGAGAATCCCAAATGTTACCTTGGCTACGCGCGCTCGCTGTTCAGATTGATTGATACTACAGGGTAGATGTTGTACTATGCATATATGTAAGAGGTTTATGGGATTCCTAGAACTTCATCCCCGACAGCGACTGTGCTGGTTCGTGAGTCAGACATGTCGACGTTGATTCCAAAGTAGATTCTTCCTTGTTTTTTCCGTGTTTGGCTCAGGTCTTTGTAAAGCCCAAAATCTCGTCTTCCAGAGTCGTCGATAGTGATCATATGACATCGGACACATTTTTCAGTGACCTTCAAGTCCATTCTCCTTTCGGGAATTTCTATTCTGCTCCAGGTATCCTCGATGAAAGGTGAGAGCGATTGACCTTGAACCAAAAAGTTGGCTCTGAATCGAGATCGTAAATCGCCATATCCATGGTTTTTCTCAACTTCTCTCAAGCTGGGTACACTGATGAAGAGGAAAGCTGACTTATTTTGAAGACCGATACCCTGTTCTGTGGGCTCCAATCTGACCAGTCTTGCCAGACAGCATTCGGTATCCAGTGTGTTGTACAAGAAGTCTAAAATGCCTTGATCCATGATGCATTCATATACTTTGCCTCCAGTTTGCACTATCTTTGTAATATGTTTATTATCATCAAGTAATGACACTCGAATGCTTGGGTCTTTTTTGAACCCCAGGGTCATGCTCTCTTTATCCAATGTAGGTATGAGCTTCACCATTTGGGGGAATAGTTTCAACTGCATGACTTTGTTAGTCATCAAATTTATCAAACAGAACTCCCTATCAAACTCCAGTCCTGCAGGTGTGATATTCCACGATTCGTGAGCAGGTACGTCAAATCCAGGGCATGATTTGATAGGATAGACTGTTATCTGTTTAATTACACATGGAATCTTGTCATGTGCCATACTTGTTTCTCTTGCCAACGAATCACTTAAAAAGTCAGAAATACATTCCTTCAAAACATCAATATGGTGGAAAGAATTGCACATTCCAAAACTCACCCTTATCACACCTGTAGCATTTCCATCAATGATATCCATTGAATCGCCACATTTGTGTCCGAGCTTTGCATTCTTTACTATTTGCTCACTGGACTGATTTAAGGACTTTGAAACTCCACCAATGTTGCACAAGGTCCCCGTACGGAGGGCTATTCCTCTTGCTGACACATACTTGTCAAAATCATAGTAACCCAAGATTCTACCAGACTCGCTTAGTAAAGAAAACGACACAATAGGACCATATTCATATGACCCAGACCTGTATAAATGTACCTGTGGCCCACCATCCGGATACCTCAAGCTGGTTAAATTTTTCAAAGCATAATCCGTTATCAGTTTCAAGTACCATGAGACTTGGTTCATGTTTCCAAACAGCTTTTTATGCACACTCATAGCGCACTGCAATTGGATGATAGAATGAACTGGAACAGTACCGTCTTCTAGCAAAGAAGTTAAATCCTGTTTTCTTTTTACAAAGCCATCCAAATTCAAAGCATCAACAGTTCCTCCTCCAAAGTATCTCTTCGATGTGGCAATCTGTGCCATTCGATCTTTCCTATACACAAGAGCTCCCAAATCGGGGTACCCAAAGATCTTGTAAAAAGAAACGGACATAAAGTCAGCATTAGACTCAGCAAGATTTACAAAATTAGATCCTGCTAGTGAACTAGCATCCAAAAGCGTGAAGCAGTTATTGTTTGGGTTTCTCAAAGGTAATCTGATTGGAAACTTTTGGCCATTGAAATTGGACTGGCCAGACCATGACACCAATGTTGGGCCATTAGATACCTCCAAAGGTGCTTCCATATCAAGATCAAACACCTGGCTTCTACCAGAGTACTCTCTGACACCAATCAGCGAGGTGTGAGAATTTCTTTCATATAGATAGTCAAAGCTGGGGAACTTGTCAGAAAACATCTCAGACAGCAACTTGACAGCATGTGTACTGTTCAAGGTAAAGCACACACCGTAATGCTCAGCTTTGACGCCAAACCAGTTCAAAACTTCCAGTCTTGTCCTATCGATCATCGTCTGAGACCTTTGAGAGGCCTGAGACTGCGAGTGCGGATTTCCCCACGGACCCTTCGTCATCATGTCCATCGATTCGGCCAGCGCCGATTTGGCAAACAGTGGCATTCCTGCATTATCCAAGTAGATCTCTGACTCGCCGTTAGTGTATTCCTGTTGGTGAATTTCTGAGATCAAGCACCCAGACAGCATCTCAATTTCATGTCAACGGCAAAGGTGATGGAGATGACTTGAATTTATAAAAAAAGTATTTGCACGGGTCTCCTTATCGCTGGTCATCGCGCGAGATGCCAGTTACCGCGGAACAGATCGTGCAGACGCCGTGTACAGGCCGCGGCGCGAGGCTATTGATTAAGTACTTGAAATTATAGAACATCTAGTAAACCTCGAGAATGTAACGACCAGACTCTTTCATCTCCTCAATCTCATGGTCAGTGTCAATCTTGACTCCACGCTTAGCTGCGTCACTTTCAATAATATCCTGCAAACAAGCGGTGATGTCAGGAACTGGCCAAGTGGGACCACATAAGTAGAAAGATCCGTTTTTGTCGGCAATGGCAGAGGTCAACTCCTTCAAGTTCTCCCTAATACGATCTTGAATGTAAATCTTGTGGGGCTGGTCTCTGGAGAAAGCAGCTCCCACATGCGTAACAATTCCGGCATCCATGTAGGCTTCCCACAGTTCACCGTACAGGTATTCCTCCTTACGGTGACGAGCACCCAGGTACAGGTAAACTTCGCCAATCTCCATACCTTGCTGCTTCTGCCAGATCTTCTCTTCAATGAACGCCTTAAACGGAGCCAATCCGGTACCCAGACCAGCCATGACAATAGGTTGGGTAGACAAGGGTGGCAGTTTCATGACCGAAGGCTTAACACTGACAACCAGCTCGGTCCCAACGCTAAGCTCGGAAAGGTAGTGGGAACACTGGCCAAATCTTTGACGGCCCTTTTTGTCAATCCAATCCACAACAACGATCAGCAGATGTACCTCGTTAGGATGCATCTTTTGGGACGAAGCAATGGAGTATTCACGTCTCTTCAATGGAGAGACGATCTGGATCAAGTCGCTGGCACTTGGCTTGGCAGATGGGAACAACTCCAAGATGTCAGCGAAGGAGTAAAACTCTTCTTCTTGGTAAGCCTTAAGCAGTGGAGCTCCTTCAGGGGAAGCTAATTTCTCCAAGTTGGCCTTTTCAGTGCTGTCAAGAGCAAATGGAGCCAATGCCTCGTAGAAACGTTTAGGTGGTTTACCAAACAGATCAATGTTTTCGACCAAACTCTGGAAGATAGTTCGAGTCTCTAATGTGTTAGGGTCATCCCTAGAAGGAACTTCAATGAGATCTTCACCGTTGAGACCATACCACTGGATAAACTCTTCAACCAGCTTTGGGTCATTACGGCCATGAATACCGAGAGCTTCACCGATGTCGTAGGTCAATCCGGTACCAGTAACGTCAAACTCAATGTGGAAGATATTACGTGAGTAATCGTCGGGAGTCAGACGTCTGTTCTCCTTGACCTTGACAACAAAGTTTCTAACCGGTAAGTCAGGTCTTAAGCTGTTAGTAGAACCGAAACTTTCTTTGAAAACGAGTCTCTTGGATAGTTCCAGCTTGGAACTGACGGCTGGGGGCGGAACGCTGGCTGATTCCCTGGGGTTTGACTCGAATGAAGTTTCAAGTGGTCTAGGAGGCAAGACGACTTCATCTTCGTCCTCAGTTGGAAGGGAAGCCCACTCTTTGTTGACAGGAAGTCCTTTGATTCCAACTTCCTCCACTTTCGAAATAACTTCGGCAACAACTGACGCCAATAGTTCAGTCTCAGAAGCGGCACCCTCCCACAAGTAACGGGTCAACTGGTCGGCCAATTCAGGTTGGGCAATTTTGTAGAAAATAGCCTGGCAAGCAATTGCTCCAGTTCTGGCACCAAGACCCTCCTGCTCACCAACAGATTCTAAATCAATAAGGACAATCTTCAAATCCTTGGCTGCAGCATCACGCTTGAAAGAAGTTGGCAATGATTCTACAAGCTTCTCTAAGTCCTCAATTTTGTCAGGGGAGGCAATAATCAAAGTGGCACCTTCTTTGGCAGTTGAAACAACATCGAAAGCTTGCAACAACTTGAAACCCTCTACAAATACAATGTCTGCTGCGTCAATATCTGTGGCAACAGAAGAGTTAGTTCTGAGTTGGGCCTGCAAAACACCAGCACCATTAATGTTGTCAAACTTTGCCCTGTAGTTCAGCTTGTTGTCATCCTTAAGAGAGAAGGAATAGGCGATCTTAGAGGCAACTTCTGCAAAACGACCATTGTCAGCGGTCCAGAAAATGTAATCTCCCTTGGTAGCTACTGATGATTGAGGGAGAACTTCATAAGAAGCAATGATTGACTCCAAGGAGCCAGTAGTCCAAGTAAAGCTTGGCTGGTAAACAAATTCTGCGACTGTTGGAGCAGAGGCACCAAATCTCCAGTACAAGGACGCAGCAACATCTTTCTTCAGAGAAGAAGAAGAGGAAGCGTTTTGAACCTGGCCAATGACAACGATTCTTCTAGTAGAAGCTGGAAGGGAAGCAGCAAATTCATCAACATTGAACGGAAGCGGAACTCTAACAGCTACAGCACCGATGCGGACATCTTTCTCAGCATACTGTTCTACGGTGTGTAATAACAGTTCAGACTCAACTGAACCATGGATGACAAAAACTGTAGAAGGAGAATCATGGCCAGCGTACTCGAAAGATTTCAGCTCAGAGCCAGTGATTTTGCTCAAAGAGGCCAAAGCAGCAGCAGGTCTCTCGGATGATTCAATCTGGGACCAAGAAGGGACCTCTGCTAAAAGTTTTTGATAAAGCTGAGACAGCTTTTCGCCGGTTAAGATTCCTTCAATTTTTCCAGACTGCTTGAGGTACGAAGGGCCATCATACAAATTAAGGGTTGGCTCAATGTTGGCCAAAGCATGAGTTAAAATGGCAATGGATTGAGCCTCGTTTTTGTTTAATGGGGTGAACACAGAGTAGCCTAAGAAGCGAGAGGCGTTCAATGGATCAACATAGTTGGAAACCAGAGAGGATGTTTCAAAGTCATAGTCCAAGGCAGAGACATTAAAAGCCAGTGGCAGAGGTGAGTTTCTACGCTCAGCCAGAACCGGGCGCATATAAGTCAAAGCAGCACCGGGAACCAAAACAGGTACCACAGTGGAGGACTTTAAACCTGAAAGGTAACCTAAAATAGCACTTGAAGCACCCGATCTGATATCAAATCTAGTCAAATGGGGAACGTTTCCTTGCGCATTAGGTCTCAAATAAGTTTTCCACAAATGGGCAGCAGCATCCAAAGCGCCGTCGGCACCAGGAGCAGCATAACTGAACAATCTATCTGATAAATAATAAGGCACAGTGGTTATCACGGTGTGAGCTGATGTAAGGGTAGTTCCGTACAGGGATTCTGGGTCAGTAGGAAGCCCAAAAGGAGAGACGGCAGAGGCCTCAGCGAGAGACGAAACCGTAGTCTCAGAGCTGAACGAATTGCTGCGGGAACCACGTTGTGAAATAGACGGCATCTGGGGTAATAAACGAGTACAGAAGAATCCTCTTAGGAGTCAGATCTTTCTATATAAAAAAAAAAAGAGGATATCCAGAGCCTGAAAAGTGTGGCATCTCCATCGTCTCTACGGCGTTTGGCAGATGTCTGTGATCACGTGCTATGAGGTGAACACGACGCGATGTCTGGGGAAGACGAGTACGGTTTTTTCTGATTATAGCTGTTTTATAAAATACAGAACTATATAGTATATAACGATGGTTGGGTTACGTAACTTTTTTTCTTTATTGCATTGATATTGGAATTCAAGTGTACACGGCTGAAGTGTCTACTTGCATATTCGATTGGTGTAACTCATGATCAGCATCGGTGAGTGGAGCGGTGATTGCCTCGTCAAAGAAGTAGGAATGCTGAAGAGCACGCTTGGCGGAGATTCGGCCGGCCGGGTCGTAGACAAGCAAGCGCTCCAGAAGGTCAATACCGTCAGCGTCCAACGACGTAACCACAGAAGCTAAGCTCTTTCTGCTCCATTTGGGGAACGTTGGCTTGAAATCAGGGAGGTAGTTGACTTCAGGCCAGTTTTCCTCGTTTGGCGTTCCTAACACCCTGAAGATGCGGAAAATCTGATCGATTTCAGAGTCTCCTGCAAATAATGGTTTTCTATTGACCATCTCTGCGAAGATACAACCAATCGACCACATGTCGACGCCCGTAGAATATTGTTTTCCTCCCAACAGGATCTCTGGCGCCCTGTACCACAGAGTAACAACTTCGTGTGTGTAGGCACGCAATGGGACACCAAACGCTCTGGCAAGACCGAAATCTGCCAACTTCAGGTTTCCTTCTTTGTCGATAAGCAGGTTCTGAGGCTTGAGGTCTCTATGCAAAATCCTGTGCGAGTGGCAATACAAGATTCCCCGGATCAACTGGACCATGAATCGCTTCACCATGGCAGCTCCCAACCCTGCACCTTGTGGGATCGATTCCATGTATTTTTTGAAGTCCAAGTCCAGGAATTCAAAAACCAGGTACAATTTGTGAGAGTCAGAGTGGACAATGTCATACAATCGCACGATGTTGTCGTCTTTCAGCTCCTTTAAGAGGGAGATCTCTCTAATGGCGGTGGAAGGCACACCCTCGTCCTCAGACTCCAGTCTGATTTTCTTCAGCGCTACCACCCGGTTGTTGTGTCTCATGTCTAGGGCCTTGTAAACTACACCATAGGTCCCCTCTCCGATCTTCTCCAGTCTTTGATAGTCTGCTAGTTCCCCCATTGTGCGTGGTAATTGATGTGGTAGGAAAACAAAATAGGTGAGAAAAAAGCGAGGGTTGTTTGATTTCAGAACGCGAGATCTACGTGTATGGGTGTTATTGTTTGAGTGAGCAAGAGTAAAGACTGGAACGGTGGTGATGCAGAGTGTTCTAAGTGCGGTTTTGGGGTAACTACGACGATATGGTATTCAGTAGCAGTGTCTTAATCTTGTTTTCTATTTGCCTGGAAGACCTTACTCCTTCTTTCTTGCAGCCTTCTTTAGTGCACGAGCTCGGATGCTCTGGTGCATGCTCAAGTTGAGTGTATTGGCAATGGCAGAGTAAACACCAACAGTGTTTTCGATCCACCAGTGCATTAGAGCGTGCGACCAGAATGGAGTGGAGGTTGCGAATCTCTCCTGGGCCCCTCCACGACGACCTAGTGACTTGAGCACGGAGGCAACGAAGGCCTTTGGAGACGGAATGGAAGCAGACGTGCGTCTGATCTTGGACATGGCAGAGGTGACTAGGTAAGAAATAACCAGCTCAACATCAACGTTATCGGAGCTTAGTTCTCCCGCAAGTGCCGAACTCCACGATTGCAAGAAAGCCTTTGATCCCGAGTAAGTGGCCAAAAGTGGGGTAGGTAACAGTCCGCCAAACGATCCCATGGTAAGGATCAATCCACGGGTTTTCTTTGCACGGGCAGATGAAACAATGACTGGGGCAACAACTTGCGTGATGCGCAGCGTAGCCATGTTGTTGATAGTCACGATATCCTTGAGCTCCTGCACAGGAGTCTCCAGGAATGGAACAGGAATTGAGTGTGATTGTCCAACGTTGTTGACCAGCACAGTGACAGGAAGCTCAGCAATGGCATCAGCTAATTCTTGGTAGCCTTCCTCCGAATCCTGAGACGCATCAAAGGACACCAGCTTGGTCTCCACCTTATACTTGGACTGAACCTCGGTTTGAACAGATTCCAGCTTTGACAACGTACGACTGACCAGCACCACATTGAAGCCACGCTTAGCAAGCTGGAGCGTGTATTCTTTTCCAATTCCATCGGAAGCTCCCGTGACGACAGCCCAATGGCCCTCTTTGGCTCCATACTTGTTCAAGCTGACTCCGGGCAGAACGAAGACATCCAGCAGAACAGCAACATACCCTAGCACCAATGTGATAAGTTTGTACGCACCAGTGAAGACCGAGAGATATACGAGGGCGGTTACAGCCTTTGAGTCGAATTCCAAAGTTATAGTCATGTTTAGTGGTTGGAAAGAGAATAAAGGAAGGAAGAAAGATGTGCTGAAGGGGAAGACTTTACCAGGGCGCGCTGGCGCTTGCTTGCATGCTAAAATATGGGCTATATTACAAATAATTTATATTCTCCAGTTTCTCTTCACAGAGCCTTACTCTGAGAGCTTCATTCTCCACAAATCTTGCAAGGTTGTCAGCCTCGATCTCTAAAGCTAGGGACTTTTGCAAAAGATTTCGTGTTCGTACGTCTGACCGTTCCAAATTGTCGAAAGACGCCTCGACCTTCTCCCTCAGTGGGCTCTCAATCTTCAGACGAGCCACCCAATAAGACTTGCTTTCTTGTGGCTTTTCCTTTTCTTTTTCCTGTGTTGTTTCTGTTTCTTTCTCTGTTTCGTTTGCTTCTGGTGCTGTGTAACTTTGTTCCTCTTGCCTGCGAGGTTCTAGCGTCTGTGGGCGTGAGTGAGCACTCTCCCTTCTCGAGTCTACTGGATAGTCGTTCCTAAAGTCGTTTCTGTAGTCGTGTCTGTAATCATCTCTTGGCTCTGACTCATACCCGTAATCTCGGTAATCATCTCTGTAGTCGTCTCTGTAATCATGCCTGTAGTCATGTCGATAATCGGCCCTGTAATGACGGTAATCTTGACGATACGAGTTGCGGTGGGAGTAGCCGCCATGGCCTTCCCTTAAAGACGGGTGTGAATGCGGCGGCCCATTGCGACTCCCTCTGTAACTGTTTGGTCTGCTATACTCTCTTGGAGGATATCTTCCGCCCATTTGTTGGTTGACTAAGACGAAACCCCGGTTATAATTTTTCGTTCGTGCGCGCGAAAAGGAAAAGCGTTTGGGTTGTTTTATAAATTATAGATTATATATTAAGTCTCGTGAGAACTGTGTAGCATTTCATTAGCTTTTGTATGTTATTGTTTCAACGGCTTTTTAGAAGCTGGTGGAAATCATTATCGTCATCAGCAGACTCGTTTATCCACCCACTGATATCCGATATGATTTTTCTGGATACTTCGAGATCAATCTGAAGCTCTTGCTCTCGCAATCGGTGGTCTATAAACTCGCAGCCTTCCACCAGCACTGGAATTCCCTTCTTGAATTGACGTTTCTTGAACAGAACTATGGGTCTCAAGTTGGACAGATTGGTACAATTGCGAATTTCCAAAACTGTTAAATTGGGGAAGTAATCATGGTACAAGATTTTGCACAGCGAGTTGTCTGTCAGCAGTCTGCAGTTGTTCAGCGAGAGACGCTTCACATGAGAACCACGGTTGAGGCACAGCTGCCACAAAGACCGGTCTGTGATGTTGCAGCCTGCAACACCTAGGGTGGTGATCTTGGTGTTGCGGACGATTGGTCCGATGCTTGCATCGGTGATCAACTCCCCTCGGGAGTGCCTTCCCACGTTCAACGTCTCCAATTGTAGACAACTGTGGGCAATGTAGTACACTCCAGCGTCTGTCACCAACTCGCAAGCCCTAATATCAAGAACTTTCAAATTGGGGAGGTTCTTGCTGACGCTTTTCAGAAATGTGTCGTCAACGACTGCAGAACCTGGGATACAGAGCTTCTGGATTTTGTTTCCCACAAAAAATGTTGGGGATGGTATGATCCGAGGACAAACGTAGAACTCGAGCCATTCCAAGCACCCAGAGACTTGCTGTGCAAGGTGGTCAACTACGTTCTGTTCGGAGAAGAACAGTTTGTGCAGAACCACTGTGTCGGTCTGAGAATTGGTCTTCTTTATAACTGGTCTCTCACACAACATTCTGAGTTTGGTCTCATCGACGAAGAAGAAACTTTTCTCCAAGATTTCTAATGTCAGCTGGTACCAAAGTTTATTGACAAAAAGGCAATTGTACAAATTCGACTCCCTCATTGAGGGCTCAAAAAAATCCATATCTTGGCTGTCTCTCCAGATACGATCGCCATTATCGCCGTGAACCAGCTTTGCATGGTGCAGAGAGAGTGGCTTCCTGCGATTCTTTATCTTTTCCTTTGGGATTCTGTTCTCACTGTCATCCAAGTAGGTAAGAATAAGATTGAGAATTTCAGGAATCTCAAAGATTCGTGACGACAGAGAACGATTCACAGGTTCTGTAGGACCACAGCTTTTCAGAGTGAGTTTGGAAAACTCCTCGTTCACAGACAAACTAGATGAAGAAGCACTGTCTGAGTAAGAGAAAGTAAACTGCTTTGAAGCCAGTGGGGAAGAAGGTGAAGAATAATCGTCTCTATGGTCGCATGAAAACAAAGAGTCTGGAGTAGATACAGCGGTACTAGGAGTTAGCAACTGCAGATCCTGGTTTTTTGAACAGGAGGAAGACCTACTGGGGTTCCTGAAGCGATGAAAAAGGTTGGAAAAAGATCTGGAACTCTTTCTTTGGATTGAGGGGGGCGGTGATAGGGCTTTGAAATAATCGGTGCTTCTGCTCTTAAGCGTATCACTTGAAGAACGTTTGATGGGACGAGGGCTGTCCACATGCCTTTTATCTCTGACTCTCTTGACATTTAGTCTTTCCAGCTTCTCATTTCTAGTTGAAGAAGACATCAAAAGAGAATAAAACAAATGAAACAAACAACAAATAAAGGCAAATATGAAAAAATGAATGGACGTCAACTGCAAAGTGACTAGGAATATTTCGATATACTGATGCTAATTGATAATTGATGATTGTCCCTCCAGGAGATGGGACATGCAAAAAATGGACTCGATGCTAATTGAGAAAGATGCAATGAACTGACTAGGTGTGTGTCAGGGTTAGAAGTCAGTATGAACTTGCTTTGTATCTATCCCTCACCAGCCGAATTTCAGAACTGTTGGTGTGCGTTCAAATTTGAGTAACTCGGTTCTTAGTCGACAGGGTGAACTAAAGAATATAAGCTCTGAGTCGAAGTCAATGTTTACCAGCCATGAAACTCTGCAGCAAACGGGTTCGGAAAGTTGTTATGCAGAGAAGCGTAGCTGAAACAAGTGCAAGTAGAAATTTGGGAACATTTGGCAGCAAATGGCTTGGTATCCCATATAAACTCCAACTCACATGCATAGGAGCAGAAATGGCTGGTTTCTGATATCCTCTGCGCGACGGTGTTTAGGTAAGCAGAGCGCTGATAGGGAGGATTACGAAAGGGAAAATACAGCCACGAAGACTAAATGTGGAAAGCAGGCACCTGAGCTCGATGTATTTTATCAACGTCGGCTTGTGGTGGATCTAGATTAGCTCGCACCTAGCTTAAAAGCTACGCCGGACTAGGAAATGTGGAGGGAAAAACGGTGGAAGGATGGTTCGTGCGCGCAACTATCAGACGTGTTGTACTTGAAAAAGTGAAGATGAGAATAGATGGTTGGAGAGGTTGGGAAAGGAGTATGCGCGTGGTTGTTTTCGTTTGGCTCTAGGTGTAGTGGCTTTACTTGGTGGAGTTTGGAATCTATTGTCTGGCAGTAATTGCATTCAAATGCATATCGCTTAATGATGACAATTGATGCTAAACTTTATTATAATAAATTGGCATTGACTATTGTTAGGAAATCAGCATAGGCCGCCAGTTGTTTCAGTTAAGGGTGGACACAATACACGCAGAAGAGATTGACGAATGCGTGTCTTCCGAATGGTTTCGAATTGTTTGACTTTTCAGCCTGCGTTGGCAATACCACAATTCGTTCATTTATTAATAAGGCCCTCTACACAAGTGTAAATCAACGGTTCCCTGTCTAGGAGGTGATGGTTTCAGTGGTACAGTTTTGCCCTTGACCTTGTATTTGGAAGGGGATCTCTATGTGATGTTTGGAGATCAGGATGGTGTTGAACTCTCAAGCAATACGCAATGATGTTCATAAAGTTGTGTCTTATGTGATTGAAAGTGATTATAGAAGGGAAAGAAGTTGACAATGTGATCCTACTCTCAATAAAGCAGAGTGACTCAATCGCAACACAAGTTTGAATGGACGGCTTGAGTGGTTCAGAACGGAATATAAAGTTAGGACATTATTTTCTGCATATAGCACATAGAAACTCACACGATGCAACAAACTTCCCACTCTATGTAAGTAGTTCTTCCAAGGAGCCGTCTTTATTGTCCGTGTCGCACGGTTTTGCTGGCCCTATTTTTCCTCATCATGCAAATGAGACGAGTTGACTAACGAATAAGTGGAGTGACGAAGAAATAGCCCAGAGAATTTAGAGTCTTCAGTTGGAGCAGAGATGTTCAACGTTAATCTTTGACAATGTTTATTCACACACCCAATATCGTTGCGAGTGGACAATGGTGATCTATAAGATATGAATTACCTTCCAATCACTTTACTAACCACCAAAGGAAAACACTAATAATCAATAATAGGCGTTCCTTATGTAGTGAATGCCACAATTTTCAGAGTGTGATCAACCGACTGAAGCTTATCCTGGAGAGAGAGCTCCCAGATGCAACGACGAGGAGAAGGAATCGCTCGAATTAGAAAGTTGACCTTATTATTGATGTAAATGTGATATGGAAGCCACAGTCAAGAGAAATCGTGGTCGTACATGCCAACTTGGACATAGTCCAGATCGTGAGCCGAAATTACGGCTACGCCAACTAGACAACCTCGCTGCAGGCGGTTGTGGTGGTCTTACTCTTGGTCTTTTCAGCCCACGTGAACTCATTAATCATGTCAAGGAGAGATACTACCTTACATAGAGACTTCTAGGAGTTTGATAATAATTCCCAGAATTGTCACCTTTCTTATTCCCCCTATATCTCTCTGAATTTCCACAAATATGTAGTGCCTTCAGCTGTCAAAGTTTCACTAAACTCATTTTCAATTCATCATTAACTATCGCTCAGAAGGAATAACTTTCCAGTGTTAATCACACAGTGTCTGTATCTTTGGCGTATTGTTTTTATGCCTAATCCGCGCTGTTTGCCTTTTTTGGAATCTCGCATCGCCTATCCCCGGCATGTGCATTGCATATGAAATCTGCGAAATTGAGACAGCCTCGACACTAAAAGTATGATTAGGTTTGTACTGCATTTCAGCTCACTTTGTAAGTAGGTTCCGGGTTGTTGTTTTGCGCTAGCAAAATGTGCAACTGGCCGTCTGTGCAATACATACTATAATATATTATGTTATTTCAACGAAATTCTAAGAATTAGAGGTAGCTACATAGCCTTTTTTCGTATGTCAGGTCGCACAGGATCCTCATCTACTGTTGTCCTGATGAGCCCATATTTCTCTCAGTCATATTTTCTGCAACAACACAAGCTGCAGTGAGTCCTTGAACAGATAACATTTCCAGTAAGCTCTCTGATAGGTTCATCTAATCATTTGCGTCGGTGTGCGAAGATCACTCTGCAAAGATGCGTTTACCTCACATATAGATCAGTGGAAAGCTGTAAATTGTGCAAACATACGGCAAAGGATTCCTTTCTGGGATCAGTAGAAACTATCAATAGGCTTTTAGTTATCCAAGAGATAGTTGGGTGCCTAATGAGTGGTAGTCCCAACAAACTAACTATTCTGCAATGTCTCTGTATGTGGTATGCACAATCGGTACGATAGTCAAACCATGTGCTGCAGCTAGTAGTGAAACTGACAGCAGCCAAGTCTAGAATCGAGATGGACGTTGAATGGATGCAAGTATGACAAAATTCAACATCCAGATGTGGTATTTTCTCCAAAGAAGACAGAATTTGGCTGCAAAATATACAGAGAGCTCACGACTTACAAAGCTTAGAGATCGACGGGTATCATAAAAGAATTACCACCGAGTAAGATTTCTTCTTCAGATGAATCTCCTCATGCTGAATGAAAAAAAGATTGCAGCACCTGAGTTTCGCGTATGGTCTCCCACTACACTACTCGGTCAGGCTCTTAGCAGTTTAACTACGGTTGATCGGACGGGAAACGGTGCTTTCTGCTAGATATGGCCGCAACCGACTAACTACTGAAAACTCAGTACGTGTACAATTCTGAGAATGTAAACGAAGCCACTAGCCAACATAATTAATGAGTATAACAGCATTTTTTAGGATTTAGAGCACTCGGCTTGAAGTTCATTTTTAAACTTAAAAAACTCATTTTATTGTGGGAGTATAAAAGTACATCCATATGATAAAATTTTAAGTACGACTAAGTAATTAGCTGGGATCAGTACTAAACAACTTTTCAAAGTAGATGATATCAGGATTATCATCAGAGGTCTTCACAGAAGGATTGTTAGGCATCTCATATCATAAAAGAAAACATCACAACAGTAGAGCAATTGCTGCCCCTCCAATTAGCCAGGACAATCTCTCGGGACCCAAAAGATCAGCAGCCCCACCAGCGTTAGTTGGAGCTGGGCTAGAAGTGGTTGTGGGGGATGTAGTTGTTGCGCTTGTAGTCCTTGATGTGCTTGAGGTAGGAGGGTTGGTCGTGGGACTTGAAGTAGTAGAGCTACTCGTGGTAGTAGTTGTGTCACCACCAGAGCCACCACCGGAACCACCACCGGAACCACCATCAGAACCACCACCAGAGCCACCACCAGAGCCACCATCAGAACCACCACCAGAGCCACCACCAGAGCCACCATCTGAACCACCATCTGAACCACCATCAGAACCACCATCAGAACCACCACCAGAGCCACCACCGGAACCACCACCGGAACCACCATCAGAACCACCATCAGAACCACCATCAGAACCACCATCAGAACCACCACCGGACCCATCGCCCGGATCAGGGTCAGTTGGATCATCTGGGTCGGTTGAGCATTCGTCTTCACCTTCAGGACACAGAGGAGGATCATCTGGATCAATTGAGCATTCGTCTTCACCTTCAGGACACAGAGGAGGATCATCTGGATCAATTGAGCATTCGTCTTCACCTTCAGGACACATAGGAGGATCATCTGGATCAATTGAGCATTCGTCTTCACCTTCAGGACACATAGGAGGATCATCTGGATCAATTGAGCATTCGTCTTCACCTTCAGGACACAGAGGAGGATCATCTGGATCAATTGAGCATTCGTCTTCACCTTCAGGACACATAGGAGGATCATCTGGATCAATTGAGCATTCGTCTTCACCTTCAGGACACAGAGGAGGATCATCTGGATCAATTGGATCATCTGGATCAATTGGGTCATCATCACCACCACCAGTACCGCTCTCTTGGAGCTCAACATTAATAGAATACTGGACACACATCTCTTCAGGTAACTCGTCCAAGATGTGCACTTCAGGAGTAGTGCCTGATGGACAGATCCATATAGTAGGCGTCGCTCCATCCAGTAAAAGTGATGGTGGCTCACTGCTATCGAGCGAGAATCCGGTTGTACCCTCATTCTCTTCTCTCCATGTCAAACGACCCTCCGGTGAAGTCACTTGAACTTTGGTATTGTTGCCTAGCAAAATACCATTTTCATCTATTTTGAATTCAAGTTCACGGATAAAAAGGTTTGCATGCATAAAGCCAGAAACAGCGATAGCATTGGCCTGTGTGCCCCAACGTGTTCCATCGTACTGCTCGTTAGGAGCAGAATTGACAACGAAAAACGAGACTGAACTATTGTCCCCGTTGTCTGCAAAGGCCCTTGCTTTTAGTAAAGCAAGGGGTATTAACTTTTTAAACATCGCAATATTTGATAGTAGAAAACTGCTCTCCAAGAGATACCAACCACGTCTATTTATACGTCCTCCCAGGAGGTTCTCAATTGACCATCCATGATTGATTTTTCATCATGGCATGATGAGGTTCTTTTGAGGCTAGAAGAGGAATAAGATGTGCGCATCGGTAAGGTATGTACTATTGTAGTCATCTTTCTTGGCATGCAGAAACCAACAGGTGACAGGGTAACTCAAGATCGGTTCGTGGAAAGAAATCTGGATACTTTAGAGCTGTCCAGGGGTATACAGCACTTTCCTTGAGCAGGGTGTTCATCACGGGTTAGTTGGTTGAGGCTTCCAGCCGAAAACACCGCTCTATTGCAGTGTCATCCCAGCGATGAGCTTGACATGACAAATATCTGGTTATCAAGGGGCTCCACATTATTGTCTGTATGCACAAGAAGCGCACGCAACAACACAGCCGCGAATAACTAATTTGGAGAGCCCACGAGCCAAAGTGGTGTTACGTCGGGATTTCAGATGGAATGCGCTTCTCCTGGTGTTTGAGATTTTTCGAGGGCCGAATCATGTCAGGTGTCTCTCACAGTTCTCCAGACAGACAAGGCCTGATCTGGAATTGCCTTCGGATGGCACTGCAGTTCACCGCCTGTCACTCTCCCACTACACGCAATGTTCAGTAGACCAGATTTCTCTAGATAACCTATTTTTAGACTAAACCTTAACAAAGCAAAGACCCATTGGATCCCGCATTGGAGAAACCGCCAGCCAGCTAAATCAACATGGCAACGGCTACACCACCGATCAGTCCAGACAGACCGCCAACGAGTTTGTGAGCTCCATCAGTGGACGTAGTGGCTGCTCCAGCAGTGGTACCTGTTGCACTTGTACCGCTCGTACCCGATGTTGCACTGGTACCAGATGTTCCGCCGGTGGTTCTAGAACCCGATCCACTTCCTGACCCAGTCAGATACTCAATTTCAATGGAGTACTCAACACAGTCGTCTTGTGGCGATTGTGAGTTCAAGGCGACACGGGCATCATCGTCGGATCCACAAATCCACACGGTTGGGGCTTGACGGTTTAGCATAAGAGTTGGTGGATCATCATTTGTGAGAGAAAAGCCATCGGTGTCATCATTTCCATCTCTCAAGGTCATGAATCCGTCGGGTCGAGTCACCTCAAGCTCCTCGTCCATACCTTCAATTTCACCGTCATCGTTGACCACAAATCGCACACCGTTGGAGCTTGGAACGATGAAACCAGCACTGTTCACACCCCAGTACGTTCCGTCATGGGTCTCTCCAGATGCAGAGTTAACTACCCTGAATGGTAGCGAGTCGTCGTCGTCAGCGAACACTTGGACGCTGCATAAAGCAAGAGCAAGGGGAAACACTTTTCTGTACATTTTGTTTTTCTAAATTGAAGGGAAGTTGAACTGTTGAGTGAAGAAACGATATGAACCTGCAGACACAGGCCTTTTATGTGCTTTTTGGCTACCGACAATTGTCTTCAAAAACAGTTTGGCGTTCTATTTTTGTTCCCAACAGTGGAATTGGGTGCATTCATTAGAGTGGCGCGGCCATCTCAGTTTCTCTCTTGGCGAAATCAAATAGACAATGAAAGGGACACAGCATTAACCCAGATTTCGCTCTTTTGAATCTCGCATAGAATCCTATTTTGGAATCACAGGCATAATTGAGCCTGTTGCTCAAAGGGCTCTTGGTTTTGTCGTTCTAGTCGTATTGACTTTAACTAACATCGACTCAATTCTGTGAAGGACCCTGGCTCTAATCATACATTGTTCGTTCAAGGCACCCTACCTGGTAATGCAAAAGATGCATTCGCGAGATAATTCTTATTGGGTCATCTTAGAAATCAAATGCCAAGGTGTGTTATTTTTGGAATTGCAATCATTATTGTGCTTAACGGCTGTAGGCGAGGACTACAGATTGTCAAATTGCATTAGTTCTACATTATAATTGACGTTCTATTATTAACACCTTCTGGAGGCGTGGGCAAGCAAATTCATCCAGCGTGAAACTCTATGGGACTTTTCAAAATGGATCAACTGACGAAGTCAGATGTTACGTTACCCCGGATTATCTCAGTTTTATAGCTTGAACAACTGTGGAAGGGACTACTAATAAACGACTGGAAATTTTTTTTTTTTTTGATATACGAAGCGATTTGGAGAAAAGTAATAAACAATACATACGAAGATCTACTGAATGAGACAGATATTAGCAACTGTGGGTTTTCAATCAGATTAGTAAAGCTAAAGCAACACCAGCTACTGCTGAGAGTCCAGCCGGACCAGCGAGATGACCTGCACCTCCAGCAGAAGTCATCGTTGAAACGCCTGAGGCACTAGTGGTTGTTGACGTCGGAATAGTGGTTGTGAGAGTCGTGCTTGTTGGAAGGAAGGTCGACCTTGGAGGTTGGTCGCCATCGTCATCGGTGTCAGTGTCTATACCATCGTCATCGGTGTCAGTGTCGATACCGTCGTTGTCAGTCAGATCACCCTCTGCATCGGTGTCAGTGTCGATACCGTCGTTGTCAGTCAGATCACCTTCTGCGTCAGTGTCAGTATCGATACCGTCATTGTCAGTCAGGTCGCCTTCTGCATCGGTGTCGATACCATCGTTGTCAGTCAGATCACCTTCTGCATCAGTGTCGATACCGTCATTGTCAGTAAGGTCACCCTCTGCATCGGTGTCGATACCATCGTTGTCGGTCAGATCACCTTCTGCATCAGTGTCGATACCGTCGTTGTCAGTCAGGTCGCCATCGTCATCGGTGTCAGTATCGATACCGTCATTGTCAGTAAGGTCGCCCTCTGCATCGGTGTCGATACCGTCGTTGTCAGTCAGATCACCTTCTGCATCAGTGTCGATACCGTCATTGTCAGTAAGGTCACCCTCTGCATCGGTGTCGATACCATCGTTGTCAGTGAGATCACCCTCTGCATCGGTGTCGATACCATCGTTGTCAGTCAGGTCGCCATCGTCATCGGTGTCAGTATCGATACCGTCATTGTCAGTAAGGTCACCCTCTGCATCGGTGTCGATACCGTCGTTGTCAGTCAGATCGCCTTCTGCATCAGTGTCGATACCGTCATTGTCAGTAAGGTCACCCTCTGCATCGGTGTCGATACCATCGTTGTCAGTGAGATCACCCTCTGCATCGGTGTCGATACCATCGTTGTCAGTCAGATCGCCATCGTCATCGGTGTCAGTGTCGATACCGTCGTTGTCAGTCAGATCACCTTCTGCGTCACTGTCAACATCATCTCTTTTGGTTAGATGACCTTCGTCTTCAGTATCAGTATCGTCATCTTCAGTATCGGTATGGTCATGGTCACTCAAGTCACCTTCTTGAACATCTGATTCAAGTTGAGGTGTTATAGAATATGGCACACAGCCAGCAGTCGGCGGCCCTGAGTGGATAGCAACTTTGAATAAGTCGCCTGACTCACAAATCCATACGCTTGGAGATTCTCCATTTAGCAAAAGAGCTGGTGGATCAGTGACTAGGGAGAATCCTTTTGTTTCATCGCTGTCATCTTTCAAAGTCAAGAAACCAAATGGTGAGGTCACTTGCAATTCATGGTCTTTACCTTCCAGTTCACTGTCATCATTGACAACAAATCGCACTCCAGTAGAGCTTGGAATGACTAGGCCAGCTTCGTTGATACCCCAAAGAGTGCCATCTTGACTTCTGCCAGGTGCAGAGTTAACAATAGTAAAAGAGACTGAATCAGCCAAAACGATTGCCTTAAATAAAGCTAGGGGGAGTAATTTTTTAAACATATCAATAAACAAACAAAAACTGTTGAGTTGGGTGAAGGAAGAGAAAGGATAACACTTGACTATTTATACGTTACCATTTGAAGTCCTAGTTTAATATTGGACTGCCAACAAGCCATTGAACAGTTCTATTTTGAGGCTGGAGTAGAAACATTAACCTGCGTTCTATTTTCGTACTTGTGGATACAAATGATTCATGCCTTGGCATCCAACCTGTACATTTGACAGTGTGAATCTGAACAACAATAAAGATAGCTTGTTAGTCAAACTTTCAGGATTCTCATATGAAAATCCTCACCTCTGAATTGATCTGCCAAAAGTGATGGTGATGGATACCGTTGTTAACACCAACTTCCAGACATCAAAAGAAAGTGTCTCATCATCAGGTACCCCGTACAATGGATCAAGATAGACGATCTGGTAATGTGGCTGTTCCAGGGTCTTTTCGTTCATCTACTCCTTAATGCTGCATTTATCATGCAGCTCTTGCATCCGCGATCAATTATCAGCCAGGGTCGTTCAGGGCTTGAAGACTACTGCTAAGCGATGTTATTTTTGGAATGCTTGTCCAATTAAGAATAACTGGAGAATATTTTTAGAGTGCTTTATTGTAATGACTTTATTCTAGGTTCTATTAATATTCAGTGAACTTTAGATGGTCGTGCCTTGTGAGCAAGAAATCTACTATAATCAAATGTGGACAAAATCAATACAGTTGACTATTTCAGAGTTCGGTTCATTCTGTTGCTTTACAGGCCACAAGATTAAAACATAAAACAATCAAATAAAATACGATTAAGTTCATAAATAAATGAACCTATTTGAACACTAAAAAATAAAGGTAAACAGAAAAAATCAGAGCCCCACGAAGAATTGAACAGAGTCATCTCAATCATGGACACATAATAGTTCACCACTCAAACCAGCAGCACCATAGCGACTCCTCCAATGATTCCAGATAGTCCAACGGCATGACTAACACTATTGGCCTTTCCTTCAGAAGGATTAGTTGGAACAGTTGGAATTTCACTACTCGTCGAAGTAGGAACAAACGTGATGGTTGTATCAGTAGTCGGGAGGTAGAGAGAATATGGTGGGGTGTAACTTGTGTCAGTTGGTATAGGGCACCAAGTCAAATATTTAGTAACTGTTCCCCTGATAGTTTCTGTGGCTGTAGAAACCCATGCTTTGGAAATGGATGTTGAGCATTTGGTTTCTTCACATTTTGTTACTGTTACTGAGGTTGTTTTCCATGTTGTTGTAGTTGTGGTGGTTGCTTTTGGAGGTTCGAGTTCAGCGCATTCGTCTTCACCTTCAGGACACAAAGGAGGATCTTCGGGGTCGATTGGATCTTCGGGGTCGATTGGATCTTCTGGGTCGATTGGATCTTCTGGATCGATTGGATCTTCGGGGTCGATTGGATCTTCTGGATCTTCTGGATCGATTGGATCTTCGGGGTCGATTGGATCTTCGGGGTCGATTGGATCTTCTGGATCGATTGGATCTTCGGGGTCGATTGGATCTTCTGGATCGATTGGATCTTCGGGGTCGATTGGATCTTCTGGATCGATTGGATCTTCTGGATCGATTGGATCTTCGGGGTCGATTGGATCTTCGGGGTCGATTGGATCTTCTGGATCGATTGGATCTTCTGGATCGATTGGATCTTCGGGGTCGATTGGATCTTCTGGATCTTCTGGATCGATTGGATCTTCTGGATCGATTGGATCAGTTGGATCTTCTTCTTCGAGCTGAGGTGTTATAGTATATTGGATGCAACCTTCAGCTGGCGACTCTGAGTTGATAGCTATCTGGAAAATGTCACCACTCTCACAAATCCATACGCTAGGCGCTGCTTCGTTCAATAGAAGAGATGGTGCGTCATCAGTCGTTAGTGAAAAGCCATTTGTACCACTGTTACCTTCCATCAGAGTGAGAAATCCTGATGGTGAAGTCACCTCCAATTCATGGTCGTTACCTTGCAACTTTCCGTCGTCATTGACAACGAATTGAACTCCATTGGTACTGGCAACAACTAAGCCAGCATCATCAACACCCCAAAGAGTGCCATCTTGACTCTCGGAAGATGCAGAATTAACAATAACAAATGCCACTGAGTCTGCTAAAACTAGTGCCTTGAATAAAGCGAGTGGAAGAATTTTTTTTAACATTTTGATAAAACAAAAGATGCTTGGGAAACAAGACAATCAAAGATTGAACTGGCTATTTATATGTCTTTAAGGTGATTCTAATTGGAATGTCTGACTATTCAATATGACATGACAAAGTCTATTTTGAGCCTAGAGTTCCAATTACCTGCGCAAGAAGTCAAGCATGTACCTGTTACAGTTGCTGCACCTTGGCAGGGAGAACTTAAACTTCGGGAAAGCTTTCACCAATGCCATATTGAGGGCAACATCTAACGAGTTTGACTTCTACACTGTTGTTGCTAATTTGGCTTTGAACTTGCCAGGTCGTAGTTTGAAAACGTTGGCTCAACCTTTGGCATTGAACATGACTCAGAGTTACAAGATTCTCAATGAGTTTAGACACATTCCCAAAGCATCGAAATAGAGACACAATCTGCCTAACACAGGTAAACTCCCTGTTGTCCCGTCCGAGTCAAACCTGCAGCTGTTGTTGTTGTGCATGCGTGATTAATTCCCATCTTAGTTAAGAAAGCCGAACCCGAGTGGCATGTTTTCGGTGTGATATAGAAGTGTCAGCGGTTCAATCTTGGTCCTATTTGGTTTGCCGAAGACAAAGTGGGAAATTCTTCCTACTTCTACGGCATGGCCGTACCTTGAAGCCAGTGAACAACCTACGGTGTACTCCTTACTGGAACAATAACTAGTTACCGCGCACTCAATAGGGTTCATCGCCCTGCATGGGATGACTTATTGTTCAATATTGTCATCCAATCAAAAGAAGAAGTATCGCCTACCTGATCGGGATTTGGTTTTCTAATGACATTTCCGTAATGGCTCGAGGTCACCATGTGGTCGTTTCAGTCAATTATTTTGATATAGCCGAATCGGATCGCAGCTCGTTTTCAAAGCTGACAATAGTTGTTTCATATGTCTTAGTTTACGTTGCCGATATTGTATTTTACCCACATAAGTGCGTTTGTTCTGCAGACATCTGCATTCGTGTGTAGATTCGACCACCTGAGATGGCCACATTTTGTACACCCTTTTTGGGTACGTATGCATGAATGATGCATTACGGATAGTAGAGGGCAACCTATTAATAGACAGCAGAACATCACTAGTGAAGTGGAATTTGACAGCCTTGACTTTTCTTGAGTAGAACGTGCGGAGATCGTAGCCGTGTCACCAATGGTTGTACACAGCATGACAAAGTAACTAGATAATATGCCGAGTATGAATTGTCCTGAACTAGTCCTTAAAACTCCGGGGTTTCATTGGTTGATTCTTCTAGTTCAAAGGGTAACCAGCAGTCCTAGTATTCTGTCAGGGAACTCCACCCTTTTATCACGTTGTCATTTTGAGCCATTTCCTCCAATGTTAGGTCATCGTCATGTTACCTCCAAAATGACTTGATGTACTTCTAATGATACAACTTCGCTCAAAGACTTCGTGGCCAAGTTGGTTAAGGCGTGCGACTGTTAATCGCAAGATCGTGAGTTCAACCCTCACCGAGGTCGGTTTTTTTTTTTCAATCAAGTCCCCGTGCGCAATTTACCCAATTGCTGTGGTTTTTTGCTTCATATCTCCCGTTAGAGCCCAAGAGTTTACTGGATCACCAACCGGGTACACTGCCAGTTATACTTCTGCCTCTTTCTGAACTGTTAAGCCTGCCTGCTGTCTCAACTACAGGAATAGCGAGTTTTCACCAAATTACGGGGTGCTTTTTCGTGGTAGACAAAAACTGATAAGCGACAAACATCAAGCCTTCTCTTCTCCCAAACTCTCTCCAATGTCAACCACCGATAATGTATCGGGGAGCCATCAGGAGCCAGATCCTTTAAGGAAACAATCACTGCTTCC
Organism: Komagataella mondaviorum; assembly: GCA_023213015.1. NCBI lineage: Eukaryota > Fungi > Ascomycota > Pichiomycetes > Pichiales > Pichiaceae > Komagataella > Komagataella mondaviorum. The sequence continues at coordinate 286,391 of JAKWBA010000005.1, read as the reverse complement.
CAAGCACACCAAAACCCGAAGGATTTTGAGTAAGTTGAGACGGACATCTAGCAAGTCTGACGATAGTGACCCAAGAAGAGTTTCTGTTGCATCCCATCGTTATTCTCTGGTCCCCGGGCCATTGCACAAAAAGAAGGATGAAAAAGCAGAACCTCATCATCACCACCATGTTCACGCCCAGAATCCGACAATTGCCTTGAAAAACGTGTTTCAAACCTCGTCGCCCTCTCTCAGTGCTACTTTTACCAGACGAAGTTCCACCGCCGAGGAGCCTCGTACACTTTCACCCACTGGATCCGTCGAGGATTTATCAGCCTTTATATCGAAGAAGGATGACAGCGATGATGGAGGAAAGAAAGGCAACGGTAGCTTCCAGGGTAAGCCATTTGCTACGGATTTCGATCTCAACAACTTGAGCGATGACGATATCCCCACGAACGGAAATATAGCACAGATGTCAGCTTGGCAGCCGCCTCAGAGTTGGAGTGTTAAAGCTTCTAATACGTATGAACAGGAAAAAGAATCGACTTTGTCTCCAGTGTCGTCTTCAGATACGGAATCTGAAGATTCCTCTACGGGCTCATTCGGAAGAAAGAAAGATAACGTTGAAAGCGAGACAGCTGATCCTAATTACACTCAAACTCACGCTGAGAGTTCTGCTCACAAACATACCCATGACGCGGTTGTTGGTGACACCACCCACTTAGACCATGAAGCTCCGGATTCCCACCACCATCTTTACCACAACCAGCCCCTCGTAGGAAGGCTCAAAGTATTCAAAGACAATAACGGTAGGACGCTTAATGTGACAATTAACGAAAACTTTAGACAAATTATCAAGAGGCTAGAGAATGGCCACTGGCTTAATCCCAATGAAGACTACAGAATATTACTGAGATGCGGTGGTTTGCATGAAGTATTATCCTTGGACGACCACCCCTTAAGGATCCAAGAAAGGTTACTTAACTTGAGTGGATTTACCGATCCAGATGATTGGAAACAGCTTGATATGACTTATCTGTACAAGTTCATTTTCGAGTATAATGAGGAGAAAGGTTTGAACCCCAGCATAAAATCCAGAATATCAGTTCGTTATGGAAGGGCCGACCTAAAGAACCTGGATCTAAGAACGATTCCAAACACAATTCATCAACAAGCAGAAGACATCATTTATTTAGATGTTTCCAAGAATCCGTCGATATTTATCCCGTTAGACTTCGTTCAAGGTTGTCGAAACACGCAGACCTTAAAGTTCACGGGGAACAGAGCTCATTCACTACACAAAAACATATTTCAATTTGCAAATTTGCGCAATCTGGACCTTGAAACTAACTACTTGAGGCAAATACCCAAGGACATTACTCTGCTCTCCACGCTCACCAACTTGGAGATTTCAAACAACCGTATCACTCAATTGCCTAGTAACTTTGGAGAACTTGCATCACTTCGATTCTTAAATCTCTCTTCAAATCACATTAAGACCATCCCTAGTGAGATATTTGATCTTCCGAATCTTACAGAGCTGGACCTGTCCTACAATTCCATATCAAACATCCCGATAGGGATCAAAAACCTCACCAAGCTACAAACCTTGAAGCTCTCAGCAAACAAGCTGGCCGGTAAGGTATCAGACTCCATAGTTGAACTCAAAGCTATTAAAACTTTGGACTTGCGATTCAACCAGTTGGAAGATATGAGCAGTTTAAGAACTTTAGACAATCTACAGAATTTGTACCTAACCGGTAACCTCTGTACTTCTTATACATCAAAGGTTGCCAGTTTGAGAACGCTTCAGCTGGATCTGAATCCGGTGACACACTTTTCTGTTATCGGCACGTTAGAATCGTTGAGATATTTGGATTTGACAAAGGCGAAATTGATATCTCTTTTACCATCAGTATTGACTAACGTTCCTCAAGTCACACATTTGATATTGAACCATAATCATCTTAGTGTTCTGCCTAAAGAGATTGCCACACTGAAAAAACTGAAGAAATTATCAGTTTCCAATAATAATTTAACGACCCTACCTGATGAGATATCAGAGTTGCAAGAGCTAACCAGTTTAGATTTGCACCTGAATAATATAAAGACCTTGCCCATAACGATATGGCAGCTTAATCTGAGAGAGCTGATTCTCTCGTCTAACTCTTTACCGGATACTCCAGCACTTACTGGAGAGAATAAATTAGGTAATTCGTTACTTATTCTGAGTCTATCTCATAACAGATTAAGAAATAAGTATCTATCCAACCTGATTAATTTCAAGAACCTCAGGTCATTGAACATTTCATATAATGGTATTTATGACCTTGGAAATGGATCATTAGGTCATTTGAAGAACTTAACGCATCTTTATTTGAGTGGAAATGAGCTGACAATTTTACCGGACGATCTAGAATCGCTGACTAACTTGACAGTCTTACATCTGAACGGTAATAGATTTCAATCGTTACCACCGGAACTTTCAAAGATTCCTAGGTTGTCTGTGTTGGATGTCGGTTCGAATATATTGAAGTATGACATCGCAGACTCACCAAGATATTGGAATTGGAACATGAACAAAGAGTTGAAGTACCTCAACTTCTCAGGAAACAAAAGTTTAAAGATTTCTTCGAAGACAGCTACATCTAAGCACGCAGGTGAAAAATCACTGAGCAAATTTGACAATCTTCAGGACTTGTGCATTCTCGGTCTTGTCGATGTGACTTGGAACGATACTATTGAAAATTCCATCAAAACAAGAGTGCGAAGTACTCCATCAACGTTTGGAGGCTATGGATATGGTATTTCTGACACATTGGGAAGAAATAGCAGCTTAACTACTCGTGACTGTGTGGTGGAAAAATTTCGTGAGAAGGAGGATGAAACTCTTATTTGTCTTTTTGATGGTAAAAATAATGATGTTCACATCACCAAAGTACTGGAAGAGGTTTTCAAGAACTTTTTAGAAGCTCAGCTAGATGCCATTGATAGTAACCTGGCTTCTGGTACTCCTGCAGATGCTTTAAGACGAGCATTTTTGCAATGTAACCAAGAAATCAACACCTTGATTGATGACCCAAGTACGGGAAATGTTGATCCTTCGCATTTCCCAGGCCAGACAAAAGAATATCTTGCTAGAAGTGGGGGAAAGACCGGGTGTAGTGGAACAGTGATTCTTATCCAAGGTCGTAAAATCCATGTGGCCAATATTGGAGATACGCTGTCTATCAAGACGACGACTACTGGGGAATTCGACGTCCTAACTCAGAAACATGAGCCATATGAACCATCCGAATATAAGAGAATTAGAGCTTCAGGAGGATATGTCACTACAGAGGGAAAAGTTAACGACGTGGTTGATATTTCCAGAGCTTTTGGATTCTGGAATCTAGTGCCAACGGTCAATGCTGCTCCCAAAATTTCCCAGTTCGAATTAAAGGCAACAGATGGAGCAATTGTTCTCGCTACAAAGGAGCTATGGAAATTGATTTCAATGGACTTGGCTTTTGACATTATTAGACATGATGTAAATAATCCGATGATTGCTGCCGAAACACTAAGAGACTATGCGATTTCCTATGGTTGCAGTGGAAACATCACAATTATTGTAATTTCATTGAGATATAAACAGATGGTCGCAAATAACCAAATCACAAAGGATGTCTTGAGACAAGAGTATTCAAACCTAATCAAACTTGAAGATGAGATCTACCCACCTGTGGGAGAAGTGGCCATGGTGTTTACAGATATCAAAAATTCCACTAAATTATGGGAGACGAATCCACTTAGTATGAGGACGGCTATAAAGCTACACAACTCAATCATGAGACGACAACTGAAAATTGTTGGTGGTTACGAAGTCAAGACCGAAGGTGATGCTTTCATGGTAGCATTTCCTACTCCAACATCAGCACTATTATGGTGTTTTTCCGTCCAAAAGCAACTATTGCATGAAAGTTGGCCTGAGGAGATTATTAAGAGCCCCCATTGTGCTAGAGTCCAGGACAAGTTTGGCAATGACCTATTCCGAGGGTTGAGCGTTAGAATGGGTATACATTGGGGAACTCCCGTGTGTGAGGCCGATCTTATTACTCGTAGAATGGACTATTTCGGACCTATGGTGAATCTGGCATCTCGTGTAAGTGGAGTTGCCGATGGAGGTCACATTGCATTGAGTTCACAGTTTATTCATGAATTTGAAAAACTAGATGAGAGTCACGAGAAGTTAAAATCATTTACAGGAGATAGGTTCGGTGACCAATGGAAGCAGACTGTCGCTGAAGCTTATGGGACGGATGCATCGTATGCCGGTCAAATTGAAAGCGAATTTGAGCAGCTTGAAGTTGATAAGTGGGTGTTTTTCGTTATGGGAGAGCGCAAGTTGAAAGGTCTAGAGAACCCTGAAAAAATTTCCCTCGGATATCCTGCATCCTTAGCAGAGAGGATTGACTGTATTGAGCAGAATATGGATAAGGACGAACTGGTTGCTACCCAAGTTGTGCGGGACAGAGATCATGGAATTTTGGGAGTTATACCTGCGCGTGATATATGGAAGTTGAGAAGAGTTGCATTCAGATTGGAACATATCGTCACGGTTCTCCAATCGGGCAGAGTATTTAATGACACCAGTTCTATCATTACCGATCAAGTCTCCATGGTTTTGAGTACCAAGCTTGATGATGAGGACTACCTTTCACTGTTGGAACATGTTGTCACCAGAATCGAAAACATTTCCAACATCCTTTCACTTAGACAAGAGATGGATCTGGCATTAGGAAATGACGGACGACTGACCGTATTGACGAATGAGGACTTTATGGATACTCTTACAGCTTGTCTGCAAGAATTCAGACGAATAAAAAGCATCGAGGGAACTGCAACTATGTGATGTTTTCTCTATCGATATTCTGTTTCTTTAACCTACATTAATAAATAAATAAATACATCAAACTGTGTCTAGATACTGCTTTCTTTCTGAGCTTTCTTGAAAGCCAATTCAGAATCCTGATGTAATGCGAGAGGTTTCAACACTGGGTTCTTCTTAAGATGGACTTGGCGGTCTTCTGGGACGCCTGGAATTCTTTTAACGAGGTTCATTTTTTCAAACACACACTTATTCAACAATGACTCAGCCTTTCTGCAGTTCTTGTACTCAAGGTTAGAGAAAGACAGACATTGCCAATGCAATCTGAACTCGTCAGAACAGTGGGTATTCAAGTCTTTCAGAACACCTGAGGCACATCTGGTTACACGGCGGCCTTCCTTCAGACAGTCAATGGGGCCATTTCCCTGCGCCTCTTTCTGGCACAACATGAAGTCGTCATTGTAATCCTTGCACTTGGCTCCAATGAAATATGCTGCACTCAGCAGAGGAGCAGTGGTGGCTCCAACTTCATCAACATCTGGGATCTCCGAAGGTAGTTTGTCATTTTCGAACACAAAGTGGGTATCCTTCAGCTTATCCACGTAATTCGAGGAGTTTAGAGAGTCATTTGTGTGCGTAGTAGACATTCTATGTGTGTTTCTTCAGACCTGGGCCTTGATAATGTTACTTCTTGGGATAACTTCACTTGAGGTTGATTGGTTGGAAAAAATTCGAGCGCATTTGAGTTTAGCTGGAGAAAAGGTCGTGAACACGTCCGAATATAGGATTTTTAGACAGTGTGTAAACACTAACGTTTGGCACAGCTCTAAAGGGAAAAAAAAGAACCTTTGATTAGTTTGCCCATGTCTTTCAATTTTGGAGCTAAGACGAATGGGGCACCGGGAAATACTGCCACCGGCGGATTCTCGTTTGGATCGAACGCTAACAGCAATGCTGCCCCTACGGCGGGTGCTTCTAGTTTTTCATTTGGGTCCAAACCAGCTAGCAATGGGCTGAATCTGAACACAAACCCTTCGTCGTCCAATTCAGGCGGGTTGATGGGTGCAAATCCTGCTGGAACGACTGGAGCCACTGGGGCCACTGCTGGCCTGTTTGGAACTAATCCGGGAACCGCTTCGAATACCACGTCTGGCGGGTTGTTTGGTAACAACAATAACAACAACGCCAATGCTAATAACACTACGTCTGGGGGGCTATTTGGGAACAACACTTCCAACACGAATACCGCCACCTCTGGTGGACTGTTTGGTGGTAACAATTCAACTGCCAACAACGCCAATTCTGGCGGACTGTTTGGCAACAACACCAATGCGAATAACACTAGTTCAGGTGGACTATTTGGTAGTAACAATACGAATACGAATAATGCAACTTCAGGCGGCTTGTTTGGAAGCAACAACAACAATGCTGCTCCTGGAGGATTGTTTGGAAATAAAAGTGCTACTCAGAACAGTGGAGGCCTTTTTGGTGGCAACAATGCTGGAAATAATGCAAACAACGGTGCTCCTTCAGGAGGCCTATTTGGAAACGCCAATAACAGTGGAGGAAATAACAACACGACAGGAGGATTATTTGGAAACAATGCCAGCACAAATTTAAACAACCAAATAGCCAACAATGCCCCAGCCTCTACCCAACCTTCCTTTGCCTGGAGTCAGCAACAGAAATCACAGCCAACTAATGCTCTACAGCAAATGCAATCCAACCAAGCAGCTGCAGCTTTCAACAATAATTCTAATAACTACACCCCAATTATTACAGATCAGATCATTAAAGTCAAGAACTCATGGGATCCTTCTTCCCCTAATTGTATGCTGAAGACTCATTTTTACAACAAGCTTTCAACAAATGAAAGTCTTGCGAACGTGCAGAGGCCTCAAGATGAATTGCCCGAGGAGTGGGAAAAGGCTATGTCAAACAGACCAACCAAGTATAATTCCATCCCTGTAAAGGCCAAAGGCTTTGATGATTTGCTGACAAGAGCCAATACACAAACAGAACATGTCCGCCAGTCCAGAATTATTCTCAATACTATAAACGACAATCTGACTAATCTGGGTGAAAAGCACGATCTTAATACCAGTGCAAGGTTAACCGAGTGCAAGGTAAAGTATAAGAACCTAAGCAAGAAACTACTCAGGTTGGCTATCATATTATCAGTTTTGAAGTCCAGAGGATATCCTTTATCAACCGATGAAGAACATCTGAAACTTGAGTTTGAGAAACTGTTTAACACTCTGAACGATCCTGCAGGATTGGGGAGAACCAATGAATTATGGGGCCGACTATCTAATCTCAGAGAAAGAGCTAAAAACCTGACTCAGCAGCAGCAGAAAGAAACCGGTCTACTCATAACTCAAGAACAGGTCCAAGATAGAGATTTGTCTACAACGAACAAAGTGATAGATGTTCTAGGCAAACACCAACAAGGTATTCAATATCTGTATGAACTGATCCAAACAGATAAAGAGAAACTGGATAAATTACTGGAAAAAGTAAACTAAAACATCAAAATTAGTGCATTCATTATACAAGTAATCATCTAAAACCATTAAAACCCATTAGCATCTCCTCTGACGATTTCCCCTCCAGCAATCCAGATTCATCGTTGTTGTGGAACGAATCTGCGTTGTACTTGCTGAGGAAAATATTCTTTCCTACCGTGACATCTTTGAGAATAAGTAGGGAAACTTGGCTCAAGTCTGCGACCAGCTCCATATCCATAGTTGCCTGGTCACTTGCAAGCCAGTACGGAGTTTCCGCTGTCGCGTCAGTGACATTGAGGTTAGGCGACTCACCGTCCTTGGCCCTTATTGGAAACTCTGATGGTATATTGTTTAATAAATGAGGTTTTAATATGCCTTTTATCCTGTTGAACTGGATGTAGAGTTCGTTTATTCTTTCGTCTTTGAGTGTAGGTGACATTTCGGGCTGTTTCTTGTACTTGACCAGGGAATCAAAACTTTCCACCCCATTGACGTCTAGTATAAGGGAGATGTCTCTTCCAAACTTCTGATGCTGTGAGTTGAAATGTGTCTTGTAGTAGACCGGAGAATAGTACATTCTCTGTGATGCAAATTTCTTTGCATTGTAGTCAGAGTTCATCTGGCCTATTATGGGCTGAATCACTCGATTGAACACGAACGTGGACTGCGCAGCCGTCATAGGAGCAGGATAGATCTGTAGATGCAACCTCACTAGGGAGTTGTACAGAGGTTTCGGTATCATTTGGGTGGATTACAGGGAACTAATCCTGCCTGTGGTGATTATGATGCCTCGATGAGGTTTCGCTAACGTAAGCCGTGAGAGTATTTCAATTTCCTCCGCATTAATTAGCTCAGCGTTTGAACGTCTTCTTCCAAAACCCCCGTTACGCATGTTTAAAGGCCTACAATTGATTCGCAGGTCCGTTACATCTGGCCATATTCGGTCGTTTAGCCAGCAAAGCATGCTGTTTGACGCAGCGAAAGTCAATTACTACAAAATCTTCCACAACACTTTCCCAAACGGCCCCCCGCCCGCTGGAACCTTCAATGTCGACCAGAGGAAACTTCGAAAGGAGTTCAGGAAGCTGCAATCCCAGTACCACCCCGATATTTTGAACAGCGGCGAACAGAAAGTAGAACTGGACCATGCAGAATACTCAAGTGTACTTAACAAAGCTTATGCCACATTGAAGTCTCCTCTGACAAGAGCACAGTACATCCTTAAACTGAACGCAAACATCGATATAACCACAGACGAAGCGTCCAAAAGCTACCAGTTCAAGGACAAAGCTCTTCTGCTTGACATTTTGGAGATTCACGAGGAACTGGAGAACGTTTCCGATGATTCGGAATTGGCTGCCCTCAAAGTCACTAATGACGAGAGAATTGAACAGTCTATCAGCACCTTGGACCAATTGTTCAAGGAGGAGGATTACGAGAATGCAGCAATGGAAAGCATCAAGTTGAAATACTGGTTCAACATCGATAATGCCATTAAAGAATGGGAGGAGGGAAAACCAGTGATAATGACACATTGAGCACTACAAACTAGTAAAAAAAAAGTAAGCAATAGATTCAAGTCTAAAAAATTACATCTTAGTCTCCCTTAGAAGACTCTTCTCATTGTACAGATTAGCCAACTCAGTATCGAACTTGTGCTTGGCTTGAACTCTTCGAAGTTTCAAGGTAGGAGTCAACGTGTCATCTGCAATCTTCAATGGTTCGAAGGCAAGGTGAAAGTTGTGGATCTTTTCAAATCCCTGCAATCCGGCACCTTCAATACTCTTATTGAACAGGAAAAGAAGGGATCTCTTCAAGTCTTTATTGGTATTGCATTTTTCAATGGTGTCCTCAGTGGATTTGAGATCATAGTTTTTGACGATAGAAGGGTCAACCGACTGGAGGACATTGAAAAACGTCTCATCTACACCAACAACTGCCACCAAGAAAGAATGCATGGAGTCACCATGTACAAAAACCTGTGAAATCAATGGAGAGGCACTGAGGTAAATGTTTTCGATCTTTTCTGGTGTCACGTATTCTCCCTGTGATAATTTGAAAAAATTCTTGACTCTGTCAATGATATAAAGTTTCCCGTTTTTGTCAATCCTAGCAATGTCTCCAGTACAGAACCAGCCGTCTCTGTCAAATGCTTTTTCAGTCTCATCAGGTCTTTTGTAATAGTAGCTGAATACCTGAGGACCTCGTAATTGCAATTCACCGTGATACGATCCGTCTGGAAGCACCTTACCAGAAAAATAGTTCATTTCAGGCACATCTCTCAACCTCATCTCACCTGAGATTCCAATGGCACCACAAGACCCATTTTCTTTTAAATAAGGGGAAGAAATACAAATTCCAGCATAACACTCTGTAAGCCCATAACCTTGCATAAATCCAACCCCTAAAGATCCCTTCAGAAATTTCATTGTTTCAGGGTCAATTGGTGCCGAACCGGTGACCATGAACTGACAATTATCTAAGCCTAATGATGCTCTTATTTTCTTTGTGACCAATTGTCTTGAGATAAAATTGTTGCCCTTATTACCATCTTTGGCAGCCTGGGTTCGAATGTTTTGGTTTATTATGGAAGAAACCAGTTTCTTCGTGATAGTTTCTGGCCCACTCAAAAGGGAAGATTTGATAGCGGTCTCAAATTTGTTATACAATCTCGGAACAGCAGTTAAAGCACACGGTTTAGCTATCCGTAGATTGGGAACAATATGCTCCGGACCTGGGAGATGCGGGAATGCGAGAGCTACACCTGCGACAAGCGCCAAATTGGAAACCTGTCTTTCAAAAATATGAGCCAAGGGAAGAATACTCAGGGTTGTCCCGGTCGCAGGAAGCCCTATATGTGACAAAGCGAAAGTAGCAGCTGCAGTGGCTATCTTGTGTGTCAGGACTACTCCTTTGGGAACCCCAGTAGTTCCAGAGGTGAAGGATATCGTGTATATAGTTGAAGGAAGAGGAGGAATTTCTGCGACAGGGGAAGCCTTACCCAACTCTTCCGTTTGACTTAAATCTAAGAGCTTGATTTGAACGCTGTTGGCTCTTTTTATGAGGTCGTTGATGGAAAAGTCCTGGAAATCAAGGTTATCCATTGAAATAATGGTGATTAAATGCTTGAGTGTCTCTGGATTGTTAGCCTTGAGCTCAATAAGGGTCTCGATCTTTTCAGCGCAACAAATGACCACAGGAGACTTTGTTAACTCAAGGATGTAAGCGGAAGTGGTGGGACCTAAAGTATCGTACAGGGCGGTGTCTGGTAAACTGTAGGCTTGACAGGCCAAATCAGATAGCACCCATTCAGCCCTATTTCTGCCGTAAAGACTGACAATGAAGTTGTCCGTCTTGTAATCCAGGAGATCAAACCCTCCATCCTTTGGGTCAGTTCTGTATTCGTTGTCCAGGACCGAATGAATGATACCAGCACCCAAATTGGTCTTTCGCTCATTAATTACTCTATAACTGTCAAAAGTGAAATAGTCGTCATAGCCGTCCTTTGCATCATTGCCGTAAAGTCTAGCACCCAAACAGTTCTTCTCTCCATACAACTCCACAGAGTTATTGAACAGCTCGTACAGGGTTCTCAAAGAGGGATGTAAAGTCTCGATCAGTGATCCGTTCTTGACATAGTTGTTTCTGAATGTAGGAGAATAACCCGTTTTGGAGGATCCAAGGACTGCGTACGACGTGGCTAGGTCAGATGAGGGCAATGGCAGACTGCCAAAGAGCGACTTGATTTCCTTTTTGTCCTGGGGTGACAAACTTTTGACCGGAGTCCTATCCTGGATCTTTTTGAGATGAGACATGGAGGCGAAGAAGAAAAGGAAATGAAAAAACTCAATAACGACTTGAGGACTTATCTAACAGGGACGAATTGAAGACGTGTGGAGGAGGGGAGGTGCCATTGCTTATATAGACCAAGTCATTGCACCGGAGATTTTGGGAAGCAAGCCCCACCTTTTGTTAAGGGCAAGCGCGACGTGGTTTCGGTATCGGGAAGCACAATGAAAATTTGGGGGAGTAGCAGATTATGCATGTGAAGATCAGTCGTTTTCGGTAACCATTGAACATGGCTAACCGGTTGGGGAAAGGGACCAGGAGAATCCCAAGAACGGTTAGAGGGTATCTGTATTAGGCAAATGTAGTTCAATGGGACGAGCCCGATGGACCTGGTAGAGCTACTATATATGGTAGGAAGCTGATCATGTGTGATCAGAGGTAAATGTCGGAAGCCGAGCTTGAAATTGATGGCACCAGAGGCCACGAAGTGATCTCGTTGGAGGACTTGGTCAATGCTGTGGAGCTCACTGGAACGGTGCAGGGCGGTGACCACCAGAATGATGAGGCATTCGCCGATGAAACTTCTTTTTTGTTGCAGAATCAAGAACATCACAGGTCCGGAAACGAGACAATCTTCCCATGGGTGTCCAATAGAACAGAGGAGGCCTATAGAGACACCAAAAGGTCGGTGAAACAACCAGACGTGAAAAGCCGCTACAAAAAGTTTAAGCTCAAGACGTTCAAGGTGAAACGGCTCCCGGTAGTGAATTTTGACGAGTTCAAGCTGAACCCTGAGAATTACAAGAGGAAAAGTCCGCTTCTCATGATACTGCAAGAGGGAGTGTCATATCTCTACGACCAACACAAAAATGCTATTGTGGGCAAGTTCGACCTGAATGGCCAATTCTTCCATCGATTATACCTACAACAGTTTCCACCGAGTATAATCGAAATGATGAAGGCCAACCAATGGGAACAGGTAACCAAGCACCCTCTTGTCACCAAAATCAGACAGGAACAGACCTCTGCTTATTATTCAAACTGGGTGTAAATTTATGTACATAGGCAATACACAGGACAGTTACTGTAGTTTATTTGGAGGCCCTCTTGATGAAGTGGAGAGCGGTAGGGATCAGCCACAGAGCAGCACCAATGAGAACGGCAGTTTGAATGGTTCTTTCACTGTATTGTTGGTGGAGCTTCTTCTCCTCCTCAGATGGTTGTTGGTTGGGAAAGTTCATTATTCTGTGTGTATTATTACTTGTAGCAAATGAATAAGTGGAAGTTTCCGCTGTGTCTCCGAAAATTTGCGGTTGATTCTCGACTGCTGGGAGGAGAGCGCTGCCGCCAGAAGAGAGAGGTGCTGGGGGGAGCTACTAACGGCCCGCGAACGGTCTCTCATCCTTGATACTTCACAACATTTTAGGGACAAATAGAGGACAGAGACCTTCTTCCAGTAGTAGTAATAATGTCAGACGAGGAATCAGGGAATAACCAGCTTGTTGACCAGATCGTTTCCGAAAAGACTGATGCAGAGACACAACCCCAAGAAGTCCCTGCGCCGGCTGATCTAGACGCTCCTGAAGAGGAGCCTAATGAGCCTGCCTCTGACAACGACTCAGACTCAGATTTGTCAGATATTTCCGATGTGGACGAAGAGAAGGTCGCAGAAGGATTGAGGTACCTGGATGAACAGACTGCTGCTTCTTTATCGAAACACAAAGCCGCTCAATCCTCCTCTACTCACAGAAAGAAAGAGCCCACTAGAAGAAGACCAAAGCAACAATCTGCCAGAGAAACTCAATACGAGCCGGCTGTAATGGAGGACGAGGCTACCACAAGAAGGAGGTTGTTGGAAGAGAAATTGGATGCTGCAATCAAGAGGAAGCCCAATAAGAGAAAGAAGAACGACGATGTGGATCTAGAGCAGATGCAGGATGAGCTCATACAACAACTTAAATTACAGATGGAAGAATCTGCCATCCGTGATGCCAACAACATTGAACAGGGAAAACCTGCAATTTTCAAATTGAAACTACTTCCAAAGGTGAAGGACATTCTTTTAAGAGCTAACTTGGCCGATTCTATACTAGACAACAACTTGCTGGCTTCAGTTCGATTATGGTTGGAACCGTTACCAGATGCATCCTTGCCTGCTTACCAAATACAGAAAGTGCTGTTCGATGCCATCAAGTCCCTCCCCATCAAGACATCTCACTTGAGAGAGAGTGGTCTAGGCAAAGTTATGGTATTCTATCAGAAATCAAAGAGAGTAGAACCTAACCTGAAGAGGACGGCTGAAAAGTTGATCAGTGACTGGACTAGACCTATTATGGGGGCTTCCGATAATTACAAAGATATGCGTGTTAGAACGCAAGAATTTGACCCTGCTCAGTTTGCGGAATCTCTGCCTGGAAGAGTCAGTGTCAGGCCTGAAGAGGCTAAAACTCTTTACGAGGAGGCTGCTGAGAGAAGAAAGCGTGCGGCCATCCCCCAGGCAAGAACAGCTGCCTACACCATTGCTCCTCGAGTCAATGCTGAACTACTGATGACCTCGGCCAGAAGAACTCTTCCCTCCGGAGTGGGATCATCTTTGAACGGAGATGATCGCTACAAGAGAATAAACTCAAGGCTCAACACCATGGGAACCAAGCGCAAATCGTCTTCCAAGAAAGGAGGGGTTTCCATCGAAGGAAGAGGACTTTCTCAATAAGTATAGTACTAATATTTGTATTGTAAATACTGATAATCTACAAAACCATTATGATCTTGGCTTCTCTCTCTTCTCCTTCCACAAGGACAGCAAAGAAACACCAGAGACCTTGACGACCTTGAATCTGACACCTGGAATATCACCCTTAGCCTTACCTCTCTTACCAAAACCGGCCAACAAAACTTCGTCGTTCTCGTCGACGAAGTTCAGACAACCATCGTTTGGAACGAAAGCAGTAACCTTCTTACCGTTCTTGATCAACTGAACTCTGACACACTTTCTAATAGCGGAGTTAGGTTGCTTGGAAGCAATACCAATCTTTTCCAACACGATTCCCTTAGCGTGAGAAGAACCACCGAATGGAGAAGACTTGAAGGCAGTTCCCAACAACTTGGACTTGTATTGCAGATCGGCCCATCTGTTGTTTCTGCGGTGCACTCTCAACTTTCTGGCGGCGTTCAATCCTCTTGGCTTACCTTTACCCATTTTTGCTGTTGTGTGATAGTAGAACTGTGAACAGAGAAATTTGAAATTTTTGGGCAGTGAGAGGATCCATGTCGCGAACGGGTAGGTGGTGTTAAATCTTTCCGTAAGAGCAGTGACTTTGCCCTACACATCAGTCACGTGAACGAAAGAAGAGGTGTTTATTAACGGTGCAGAGATGTCAGATAGCACTACGGTCACGTGCGTAGCGGCATCTTCTCCGATTACCTAAGCATGCTACTGGGTGCCTACCAGACCCAAATACAGCACAAGAGATCCCATCTTGTCCCAGTCCACCAAAAGATGTCTATCGAAGAACACGTCGAGTCCCTGATTGCACAGTATCTTTCTGAACGGGGCCTCAAGGAGACCTTGGCAGCGTTCAAACTCGAACTCAATCGAACTTTCGCAGACAATAGGGACATGTTGGAGGAACGTCTCTACGATATAGTCAAAGACAGATACAAGTTCCTAGAGCTGAAGAAGACGAAAGATGACAACGTTGAGCCCTTAAACAATAGTGTAGCTTTGCCTGTATGGAAGCTGCCCAATCCGGTGCTTGGTGAAGAATTGTTTCCGCGGGGCTCTGATTTAGTTCTTTCAACGGCTGTTGGAGATCTGGAACTTTCAGATAACATCTCTCCGTGTATTGTAATCTCGACCGCATTGAATGAGTTGCAGGTATATGACCTTGATGGTGTTAAGTTGGCTGGGTTCAAAAAAGTTGTCAATTCCATCTCCAAAGTAGTTTCGATCATTGATAGTTCTCCTCTACTACTTTGTGGAGGTATGGATGGAAAATTGTCCGTTCTGAATGTGATAACACAAGAAATACAGACATTTCAATTGCATGGCAGACTTCTCTCTGATATGAAATATCTTCCTGTGGATGGAAGCCATGGGTATTTGGTCTCCATCGGAATGGACAACAATGTCACATTGACCACAATAGATTATACCGACATCAAAAACATTCGGTTCAATAAATCTCAGTACAAAATGCTTACGAGGCCCACATGTGTCGATTTCTTCACCTTTGAAAACCAATTCTTGGTGACAGCCAACAGGGTAGACACCTCACTAATATCTGTCTTTTTAGTAAATGACGAGAACAAGCTGGTGGAATTATGCAGACTTTCTACAGATGATAGCGAGTTTTCTAGCCATGGATTCCAGATTGGGGCCCTTACTCATCACATTGCCGGGGAAAAACTCTTGATATCGGCAGCGACAAACCACATTCCTTACATGAGACTGATTACAGTGATTCTTCCAGTCATCAAAGAACTGATAGAATTTTGGGTACGAGAGGAAGAGAGAGAATATAGCGAAGAAGACCTTTTAGCCCAGCTGCACTCCTTATCGATCAATCAAATCCATGAGCAGCAGTTCACAAACAAATCCCATGTTGTAAGAAACGTCATAGTATCCAGTGTGAATACTTCAGCACCTCAAGATAAATACTCTGTACAGCAGATTGCTACCAGAGATTCCAAGAATGGAGTCTGGATCTTCTCAGATGACGGGGTTATTAGAGGATTGAATTTGTCATCCGGCACGATCATAGAACAACTAAAATCTCATGAAGGACGAATCAAGAGTGCAGCAGCATACATATCGAATGACGGCGATGAGCTTCTTTTCACCTCTGGAGCTACGGATCGACGTACGAAGAGATGGTCTGTCACACCTTCCATGCCGTCTTCCGCTTAGCATCACCCTTTTTGCGCGATAGGAGTTTACCCCCACATTATTTTTTTCGGGCAATAGCCTCCTAGGGAAGCATAAGTTGCTTGTTTCCTTACACAGGAATAGTTGGGAGCCAATGTCAAACGCAGACTATCAGCTATCATTGGCTGAGAAAGCAACATTTGGAACTATTTCAGCGATTGTGTCTACGGTTGTGTTGTACCCTTTAGACTTGACCAAAGCTTTGATTCAAACTCAAGAGAAAGTCAAAACCAGAAAGCACCATAACGAGGCGTTGAAACTTGAAGGAAGTAACACCGTGAGTGGTCTTTCATCTCCAAGTCAGACTGGATTGGCAAGTGACAACTCAAGCACAGCCGAACAGATACTAGGTGAGGAGAACGACCAATTATCTCAAAAACTCGAGTTGGAGTTACAAGAGGCAAGAATAGACCCAATTTACTACAGAAACACATTAGATGCCCTATTAAAAATTTTGAAACTGGAAGGTATCAAGGGCTGGTATCACGGATTGCAAGCTTCCGTAACTTCAGCTGCTGTCCAGAGTTTTAGTTATTTCTACTTTTATGAAGCATTGAGAAAAATATACTCTAACTCCCAAAAAAATGGTGCCAGTAGCAGATTATTTGATGAACTTGGTATAGGGATACTAGCGGCAGCCCTGTCCCAATTTTTTGTCACTCCTTTCAATGTAATTACTACCGAGTTGCAGACATCCCAATTCCAAAAAAATGTTGCGCATAGTCAATTGATTGCCATTGAAGAGAGCAACATTGATCCTAAGAAATACTCTCCGTTGTTGTCCCAATACTACAAGGTCATGCATGGCAATGGACAGAAGGAAAATACTTCTTTATTCAAGAAATTGCTGGAGAGTAACGAGCTGATAGCTACCGGTTCTAAAATAGCAAGAAAGAGAGGCATTAGCACACTATGGAAGGGGCTTAAAGTGTCACTCATCCTCACTTTAAACCCATCGATCACGTACGGTTCTTATGAGAGATTGAAAAAATTAATGTATGGTGATGCAAAATACTTATCGGCCTTTCAGTCCTTACTGTTGGGTATGATATCTAAAATGATAGCGACTTTGGTGACCCAACCTCTCATTGTGTCCAAGACTGTGCTACAGAAATCGCAGGACGATCCTCGAGCTAAACAGTTCAATTCATTTCAGCAAGTGTTGTACCACCTTTGGAAGACAGATAAGTTTAGAGGGCTCTGGCGGGGCCTTCTTTCCCAAATATTCAAAGGAGCTTTAGGGCAGGGATTACTATTCCTGTTCAAAGATCAAATAGAGCTGGTTTTCTTACATTTGATCAACATTTATAGGGCTTACACGAAAAGGATTTAAAACACCACTTCATAGGGTAAAACATTGACTTTTTCACCATTCTCTCGTATAGTTTCTTTCTTCACGTCTCTCGCTTGGGGTTTTCTCATATCAAATGCATCGTGATCGTCGTCAAGTTTATTCCTATTTTCGTTGCTTCCGTCCCCATAGTACCCTACCACTCTTCTGTACACCGAATACCCCAGCTTTTTGTACATTGAGATGGCCAGCTGATTGGTTACTCGCACAAATAGGTCGACAAAGTAGGTATTATATGGTTCTTGATCGGTAGTTTGATCCAAATGCTCGCATAAAAAGGAGGCAAGCCCTAGTCTTCTGTAGGTTGGATTTACTGTAACAGCAGTGATATGTGTATGCCATTCTTTGGCCTTTCCTTCCGTTTTGCCCATCATGTAACCAGATATGGCGTCCTCTCGCATGATCGAACCATTGGAGCTGTCAATGACACTACCGGAAACAGACTTGAAAAATAGAGGGGGCCAATCCACCAAATACTGAAGATAAAAGAAAGGCTGGTAATTCTCTGTTAGCACATCCAGGTTGACGGGGTTAGTATCGAACAAGTCAGTGGCTTGAAAGGGCTTTATAGTGGTCATTGGAGAGTTTATCCGTATCACTCACTTTACTTGAAAAGATTGGGCTACTCGCGGAGATTAAAGTTTTTGCTTATGTAAGTTAGTTAACTAATTCACTGTCTAGGATTAATCTTCTGTACTAGTTCCACTGAGGAGACTCTTCGTGGTGACTTCTTCCTCTACCGCCTCTGCCTCTTCCTCTGCCTCTACCATTACCCCTTCCACGGCCTCTGCCTCTATTGTTGGCGGGTCTGGTCTCAACATGACTGGACAAAGTATCGAAAAATGAAGACTGTTTGTTGTAGGAAGGTTGAGCTGTTTCATCCTGGGCTGCCCTTTGAGCTTCTTTAGCGGCTTCTTCAGTAAATCGGGCGTTGCTGGATTCAAAATCGAAATCCTGGTTGGGGTCAAACTCGTCGGCCTCTACGCCGGGTCTAGGACGTTCCTTTCGTACAGGTCTGCTGTCTTGCTGTTGACTGGGAGCACTTGGTTTGGATTGTGGTTTTGACTCGGCCTCCTTTGGAGATTTGTCTACAGATTGTGGCGAAGTAGGATCAGGTTGCTGAGGCTGGTGTTGTTGCTGAGATTTGGGAGTATGTTGGGCCTGGGGCTTAGGTTGTTGTTGGCGTACAGGCTGCTGTTGAGGCTGTTGAGGCTGTTGAGGCTGTTGTTGCTGTTGGTACTGCTGCTGTTGTGCCATCGCCTGCTGAGGTGGAACCTGTTGGATGGGCGCCTGTTGAGGTGAAACCATTTGTGGAATTTGACCATAATAGTTGTATCCTGGGAAAAATGGTCCGGGTTCAGGGACAACCTCTTCAACTGAAACATCCAAAACTTGCAAGTCCTTAACATCTTGTCCTTTCAAGATCAATTGATCAATAGTCCCCTGGTTGGGAGGAATGTAATGAGCTGGATCTTGAATTCTTCCCTCTGAACCAAAAAAACGAACATTTCTCAAAGTAATCGTTCCCACTTCTCCATCAATATGCTTCAATACACCAACGTATCTATAATCCTTCTGGGACACCAAAGATATGGTTTTACCAATGAATTTGTCTGACATTGCGTGTTCTTGGTGAAGAGAAGGAAAGGTTTGACATTTGGCAAGCGACGTCGAGGGGAAATGGTAAGTCCAGGGCATGGTCAGATTACATAAGTTTCGTCTGAAATTTGTATATTTTTTGAAATAATTCTATAGTACATATCAATAGGGTGCGTTGTAATCTCCATAATTGGTGTTACCACCGTAGGCGGTCTCTCTTCCGTATGCTGTTTGTCCCCCATAGGCGGTTGCTCCGCCATAAGCTGTTGTATTGGCAGGTCTAGAGTTTTCCAGCTCAAACAGGACGTTAGCCAACTTCTCCTGCAATGTCTTGATGCCTCGGCTGAACACCTGGTTGGCCTTCAAAGATCCTGTGGTTTCCACCGTCATATAGAATCTATTCGGCTTGGCTTTGTAATCAAAGACTTCACCAGGTTTTGGAGGGTCTTCCCATGTGGCATACTTGGAATCTGGCCATTCTTCTTTAGCATCCACCTCAAACCAATAGTCTGTATGTTTCAACTTGTTGTGTGGATCGTACTCGAATGCTATAGCAGAGCATGGGGACCATTTGGCATGCTCTTTTGCAATACCCTTTTTGGCTATACATCTGATGTTCAGCTCCTGGTGGTTTCGAAGCTTGCACAGCAAGATTCCTTGGTCGTAATCATCTTTGCGGACCGGCTCACCAACATTTAGGTTTCCTGGGCCTGAGACCTTGATCAGAGAAGAAGAATAAACATCCGTGGTGCCTTCCTCTCCTTCATGGCGGGCACTCAACTCCAGCACGACAGAGCATTCATCGCAATAATCTTCACATGTACAATCTCTACTGTATTTCATCTCTTCCACGTCCTCACTGACCAGAGGAATCAATCCTAATCGGTGGGATATGAACTCGTCTGCTAAGACCGAAGTGTTCATCTTGATTTCCACAAGGTCAATAGCTAGCGTGGGAACTTCGGCAAGCATCGTTCTACGGAGAGAGTTTGCCAAAGATAAGTTAACATCGCTGAGCATCAACTCCACCTCATCATCCTGGGCGTTAATGATATTAACCTTGGGTTCTTTGCTCATGGGCGTTTTAGTTTGGGAGGATGTTGGAATTTTTCGTACGAGCGAAGTAGTGCGCGCAAGAGGGACGGACCTTCCGTGCAAGAACTTCGAGGGAGCCCAGTAGCATCTTCGCGGCAGTATCCAAGCAATATCCAGAGCTGGTTCTCACATCCTCCTGAACTCACAGGCCAACATGAATACATTAGTCATCCCTGATCTCCGTTACGAGCAATCATTTTGGAGAACGCTTAATGCAAATTCAGTACACACTTCCTCCAAGTTTGCCCGTCGAAGCAACTCTTTTGGAGAAGCTAGCACAGAATCGAAGCCCTCAGTGACTGCCAAAGTCGTTGCCTACACCATTGCAATTGACCATGTTATCAAACCGTTTGTGCAGGGGTTTTTATGGGCAGAACTTCTATACATACTAAGACCAGCATTGGGAAAAATATTCACAAGCGGGAGAAATGCAGGAATACGGGTCTTCAAAAGCTTAGGGTTAACCAGACCTTCTACTATTAACTATAACCTAAGGTAGCAATCTACTGGCTCTGATTCCACTTAACACAGTCTTCAAACTTTACCAAAGCTCCCCCAAAGATATCCAGAGCACTTCCGAATGTGAGGTCGACTTTCCCGTTGCTGATCTGTTTAACCGTTTCTAAATCTTGTATACTTCTGGCCCCGCCGGCATATGTAACTGGAAGATCACTCCATTCACTTAGTTTTTGTACCAGCTCTTGATCAATTCCTTGACAAAGCCCCTCCACATCTGCGGCATGAACTAGAAATTCATCGCAATACTCGGACAACAGCTGGAAAAACTCCCTGTCCAGCGTGGATGAGGTCAATGTTTGCCATTTATTCATTGCAACGACCCATTTGGGACGCCCATCAACTTCCTGTCGACGGCAACTCAAATCGACCACCAGTTTTTCTTTTCCAATGAGATCGGATAGATGCTGCAGTCTCTCTAGAGAGAACTTCCCCTCAGGGAACAACCATGATGTGACTATTACGTGAGACGCACCCTGATCTAACCATTCTTGGGCGTTAGCGTCCGTTATTCCACCCCCGATTTGCAAGCCCCCCCTCCATGCGTTCAGAGCTTCTCTTGCAGCCTCGTCATTGGCCTTTAAGGAGCCCAATTTGATCACATGCGTCCCGTGAACCTGGTTCTGTTTATATAACTGTGCATAATGGGAAGAGGGCTTTTCACTGACAAAGTTGGTCTCCACTTCATCGGACTCAGTGTCATCTGTTACCAGCTTGCCCCCTACGATCTGCTTGACCTTGCCGGAATGGATATCGATGCAGCCTTTGAAGAGAGTCATTTGGTCTTTTTTTTTCTCTGCTTGAACAAAATTAACTCCCAAACCTCTACCTGGCGAGCAAGATCCCAAAGACGGAAAAAGTCATTCCCCATATTTAATGCACCATTTTCTAATTTAGGAACTCGCAACCTTAAACTGCCCGATAGAGCAATCAAAAATCTCCATAGACCGATGCGGAACGTTGGGCATTTATTTCACTAGATGAGTGTGATGTCATATGGATCCATATATAATGACAGAATACCAAAGAAACCTGCTACCGTTTCCCGTAATAGAACTATGCTGAATAGAACGTTGATACTAGCTCTTTGCATCGTTTTCTTTCACTTGGTCAGAGCTTTCCCCATTGGTACGACCGAGGATTCTTTGCAGATTAGGAATCTCTTGAGTCACAACTTCACTAGAACCAATGTTTCGGAAGGTGTCAATTCAGATGCCACCTATTTTGTTGATAAGGATACTCACACCTACTTCGACAAAGAGTTGAAGGTGCTGAGAACTACAAGATTTCCCCCTTATAACAGTTACCAGCTGCAACCTTATGTCGCAAACGGTTATATTGGTTCCCGAATTCCCCGAGTTGGGTCAGGATTCACTTATGACACGAGCAGTAACAAAACGTCTGAGGAACTGAAAAACGGTTGGCCCTTATTCAATAAGAGGTACGCAGGCGCTTTTATTGCAGGGTTTTTCAACTCTCAACCAACTGTCCCTGAGACGAATTTTGAAGAGCTGGAAAAAGACGGTTCTGAGAGCATTATTGCCTCTATCCCTCAATGGACTACTCTAGAGTTAACCGTCGACGTGGATGGATCTAACAAAACACTCAGAGCTAATGATGTTGATTCGGCCGACATTGAAAGCTATTCGCAGCAGCTATCTTTGTTAGACGGAATCGTTATGACCAACTATACCTGGTTGGGATTGGTGACCGTTTCTATTTCAGTTTTGGCTCATAGAGACATTTCAAGCTTGGGTCTCGTGTCTCTTGAGTTGTCTTCACAGAAAAATTTGACTGTCTATGTCACTGACAGTCTTGATTTCGGAACCAGTACCAGGTGTTCCTATTTGGACTCGGGGTTAGACGAGCAAAGTATTTTTATGAACGTCCAACCTTCGAATGTTCCCACAAACGCTACAATCTACTCTTCCTTCATTGGTTCCAACGATACCATTTCACATAGAAAGGGAAACCAAACAGTTTCTCAGACAGTCTCAGTGAAACTATCGAGGAGTAAACCACAGTTATTGCAAAAATATGTGGGCGTTGTGTCTGATGATTATCTAGACAGCATTGAAAGCAACATGACGTCTTACCAGTTTGCTAAAGAGACTGTAAAATCTGCAGAGGCCAAGGGACATACGTGGGTCTTGCATTCCCATAAAGCGGCATGGAACGAATTGCTGGATGGAAAGTCTATTATCTTCCACGACAACGACTTTCTGACCCTAGCCTCAGACTCAAGCATTTACCACTTACTGGCCAACACAAGAGCAGAGGCCAATGGGGCAACTTCGGCTTTGGGAGTGTCCGGGTTGTCTTCTGACTCCTACGGTGGTATGGTGTTTTGGGATACTGATTTTTGGATGCTACCAAGTGTGCAAGCTTTCAGCCCCCAACATGCTGTTTCCTTATCCAAGTTTAGAGACTATACCCATGGACAAGCTAAAAAGAATGCAGAAAATCGTGGTATGAGTGGAGCAGTCTACCCTTGGACCAGTGGTCGATTTGGAAATTGTACCTCGACTGGTCCCTGCTATGACTATGAGTACCATATCAATATTGACATTGCCTTTATGTTCTGGAAACTATATCTGGGAGGTGCAATCGATGATGATTATATGAAAGAATTTGGATACCCAGTCATTGAAGATGTTGCTTCCTTTTTTGTGGATTATGTTGACTACAATTCAACCTTAGACAAATATACCACTCGCAATCTAACAGACCCGGATGAATATGCCGAGTTTAAGGACAATGCAGCATTTACCAACGTTGGAATTTCACAACTTATGAAATGGGCTCTCATACTTGGAAAACATTTGAAAATAGGGAATGAAAAAAGTTACGACCAATGGGAAGATATTATGGAGAAAATGTATTTACCTGTTAACCATGGAAGGGATGTAACTTTAGAGTATACAGAAATGAACAATTCTATAGAGGTCAAACAGGCTGATGTTGTTCTTATTTCGTATCCATTGGACGATGAAGATGGTGCCTTACAGAAGTATTTTGATTATGATGAGGAAAGAGCTATCAGCGATGTTAAATATTACTCTGATAAACAAACTGATGAGGGTCCTGCCATGACTTTCTCTATTTACTCAGCTGTTAATGCCAAATTGAATAAGATAGGTTGTGCATCTCAAACATATCTTCTGAAATCAGTGGAACCTTACTTCAGGTTTCCCTTTGGACAGATGAGCGAGCAATCGTCCGATCATTATGATACCAACGGGGGAACTCACCCTGCCTTCCCATTTTTGACTGGACATGGAGCATTCTTACAAAGTTCTATATATGGTTTGACCGGTTTGAGATTTAGTTACGTCTACAATGATACAGACAACTCAATCAAAAGAAGACTGATCTTTGATCCTCTTCAACTACCATGCTTACCAGGGGGATTTTCTATCAATGGGCTCGTTTACATGAACCAGACATTGGACATATCTATGAACGACACTCATGCTTCCATTATGCATCGTGGAAATGCTACGACTATAAATGTATATGTGGATACTAGAAATGAGATGGGAGGTAAGGAACATAAGATCCCTCCTGGTAAGAGTATCTCTTTCCCATTATACCACCCAGAGCAGAACATTCCAGAATCATTTATTGAATGTACCGTTAAGAATGTGACTGCATTGCAACCTGGTGTGGTTGGAGATCCTATCCAGGCAGTTGCTGATGGTGATAACTCTACTATCTGGAAGATCGAATCTCGTGAAGAGCCCGCTCATGTGATATTTGATCTCGGAGATGAATTAGATATTGAAGGAGGTATGATTGTATGGGGAACGTACCCTGCAGAGTCATTTTCAGTTTCCGTTTTGAGAGAATTTAACGCAACCAATTACAGAGTTATTAACAACGTTGAGAACTACGATTTAGTCTACGAATCAGGGAATGTCACAGCATCCAGTCCATTTGACGAGTCCAAGATGAAAAAAGTCCAAATCTTGCCTCACAACAGTACATATTTCACGTTCTCCGAACTTACGACTTCTAGATTTGTTTTATTTGAGTTCACAGACGTTTTGGGTGATCCCCAGGACTATTCCTACGGAGCTCAAGTAGCTGAAGTTGTTCTTTACTAACGACCGCTTACGTAACTAGATACCCCCATCACTGATTTAGATGAAAAAGTTTTTATTTGATATTACATAATCTGTGTAGTTTCGCATCACCATCCGGGGTAATGTAGTACCGAAACCTGGGGATTCCCACTTAGCCCGCCAGTATAAATAATGATTAGCCCTACTGGCTTTCTAAGACTGTAAAAAATGTCTCCAGTTCCTCCAGCTCCAGGTGTGTACACTCCCGTGCCAACATTCTTCAAGAAAGATGGCTACACGATCGACTTTGACGCTAATGTCAAACATGCTAAGTTCCTAAAGGACAATGGTATTGCTGGTTTGGTGATTATGGGTTCCACTGGTGAAGGTGTTCATTTGACTAGAGAGGAGAGAGCCTCAACCATCAAAGCTGTTCACGATGCTCTTCCAGATTTCCCAATCATCGGTGGTGTTGTTCAAAACGGTTTACAGGATGCCCTAGATGAGATCGACTCTATCAAGGCTGCAGGAGCTAGCCACGCTGTGGTTCTTTGCAGTAACTATTATGGTGCAGGCATTAAGCAACAAGGAATAATTGATTGGTTTACTGCCGTAGCAGACAAAGCTTCCCTTCCAATTTTAGTGTACGTCTACCCAGGAGTTTCCAATAACCTATTCACTGACCCTGCTACGATTATCAAATTATCTGAACACCCTAACATTGTTGGTACTAAGATTTCCCATGGCGACGTATCCCACCACACAATCATTGCCACCGATAAGAACGTTCAGCAAAATAACTTCAACACTTTCAGCGGTCTCGGTCAATTGTTAGTCCCAGTTCTTACTGTCGGTTGTAAGGGAACCATCGACGCTCTTTCTGGAGCTTTCCCAAAAATCTACGTCAAAATCTTTCAATTGGTGCAAGACGGCAAGATTGAGGAGGCTGTGAAACTACAAAACACTGTATCTAGAGGTGAGGAGATAGTGGTCAATTTCGGTGTTATTGGAATCAAGAAGGCCATTCACTTGGGAGCTGGCATTGGTGAGAACTATTTGGGTAGAGCCCCACTGAACCAGGACTTGCCTGCTGGAGCATGGGAAAACTTGGAACACTACTTCAAGGAAATTGAGGCTGTTGAAAAGACTTTGTAGAAAATATACCATAGAATCGATCATTCTTTTATGCTATAAACCTTTAGTTGTTTCTGTAGGAGAAATTCAGAGCATTGTGTAGCCAGTCTTGAGATGGATCGTTGCTCTCTAAAACCGTGTTAAATTCTGTCTCCGGGACTTGGTCTAGCATGTTCAGGTTACGGAATAGTAGAGTATCACCATTGGATGGAGTAAAACCAGGGCTTGGTCTATTTGATCCATTCTTGGGTGTGTTCATAGCGCTCTTATGTTCACCATGAAGCATCTCGTGTTGTGGATTGAATTGCTGGGGCATAACCGAATACTGTGGTCTGCTAATTTGTGAAGTTGCTTCAGAAACGCCGACGGGAAACTTGAACCATTGAAATATGTTATCTAGACTTTCCACTTTGTCGTTCACGCCTAGTTTTCCAGCTCCCGAAAAGTTATTGAATTCAGACGTTTCTTCAGCGTTATTGTTGTTGTTGTTGTTGTTATTGCTTGACGTGTTTGCAAACAACGAAGGGTGCTGCTGCTGAGTATCCGTGTTTCCACCAGCCTCCTCTGCAGAAGCTGATGTTTCACCCATATTAGTAGTATTTCTAAGGGACTCAATTTTTTTGCTGAAGATGGAGTCTAGGATGTATGCGTTGTATCTCATGTCAGAGAATATCTTATAATTGTTGGACAGATCTTCCGAATCAGAGTCATCACCTTGTTCCGTCTTGAGCACATCCGAGTTTTTGATTTGGTCTTTCTGGAGGTTAACTTGATCACCCATTAAGAATTTGATAATGATTCCATATTTCGTAGCATAATGCCAGTACTTGCCAAACCTTAGAAGTTTCTCTACCAGCAAGTCGAGCTCCTTTGGGAATGGGGCCTGGTTGTAAATACAGTTGACCATCAACACACGACTACAAACCCAACACGTGAACGTGTAGCATGGACCAAGTACTTTGTAGGCATCCTCGCAAGAACCAGTAGATTTGTCTTGAAATAACGGTGAGCTTTCGACCAAACTTGTTAGGCTGAGAAACTCATTGACATGGTTTATACATCGTTCTTTAGCAATCTTGGAGGAACTTAAAAAGTCTGACTCAGCATGAGGATAACCTACTGCAGAATTTAATCTGATAGACGTAGTAATATACAAAGCAGCAAGATTAAAGTCCATAGGCGACATATCGTTCCACGGTTTGGAATTATTGAGTAGGTGTTGAATCCTTTCTGGAATCGAAGATTTCCATTTCATCAACTTGTTGTACAACAAGAGAAATCTATTTTGAAATTTGAGCACTTCTGAGGCAACATAGATATCAACTGGAATACGCAAAAATGTATGAATTTCACCTAATAGGTGAAGAAGTTCAATATAGTATCCAAAGGAGTCATATAATTCGTCATTCAGTAAATCATGTGCAGGCTCTGCTGATTGGGGCGATCTCTTGTCTAAGTAGATACCCGAAGGGCTAGAGTGTTGGGAGGAGACTGGATTCCAATTCCATAACTCTGCTTTGACGGGAAGCATAGCAGTGATTTCATTTGAAGGAATTTTCAGCGGAAAAGAGTTGGACACAGCTGAAAAAACATCCAACATATAGATACCCCAGAACAGACGTCGTCTGGACTCTTCTTCCAGCCAATTATCAGGGCGACGGAGTAACTTGGCGCTCTTAGTGGAGATGGATTTTGGCCTCGATGGCTTTCTGACACCGCCATGGTCGCTGGGAGTTGGCTGATTATAGTTGGCAGTCGATCCAGCCGACCTGGCACCTTCCTCTCTGAAGTCAGAACTTGTGGTGGAACGCCTTCTGACCTTACTTTCAAAGAACTGCAGTTGCTGCGAGTTTGGAATCTCTTTGAGTAGATTCAGATGAACAGCTCCTGCGCTAATAACGGAGATATAAGACCATGTCTCCGGGTTGTTTAAAGTGCCAAAGGAGCTGTAGGCTAGTAACAGCATTGCCTGTAATTGAGGGATTGTTGAGACAGAAAGCGAGCTCATGATGACTTTCTCTTTACAGTAAGTGTTGTATGATGCTTCTTCTTTTTTCGTAATATTCATGAATCGTAGGCATAAAAGAACAATAGCGTAATAAATTGGAGGAACTGTCTTGCTCTTGTTGAGTACCGAGGCAACGACTGATTCTTCATGTAGGACAGGAAATGAAGGATGGATTTTTTTGAAGTACAAATCAAGAACAATTTTTACCGCAGGCACATTGGGCATCAAAGGATCATAATTATTCAGGATAACTTTTCGTGATTCTGGAACTTTAGAGTGTAGACTGGAAGTATAACTTTGGTCGATGGTTGGCTTTTGAGAATGGTAGAGATCAGGCGTAGGAGTATTTTGCTGTTTATGTGTCTGCTGCATTTTAAACTGTTGGCGCAGATGATGTTGCTCACTGTGTTCAGGTGTTGATCGGGACTGCTGTTGTTTCAAATGATTGTTCATCTGTTGATTCAGGGAGTTCGTCATCGACTCAAGGATGCTGATCTTGTCCTTGATGAGCAAAGTCTCCGCATTGGAAGAGTGAGCTTCACCGAGATGAAATTTGATCATCTTTATCTCATCACCAAAAGTTTTCAACTGCTCTTCAACCGCATCCAACCGTTGGTCAAATTGTTTTCCATAGCCTCTTTTAAGACCGGGTTTCCTTAGAGGAGAAAACACACAGGTGATACCCGTCTTCAAGCAGTAAGAGCACGAAGGTTTCTCTCCATTGCACCTTACTTTCCGTGCTCTGCAACCGTTGCACGACTTTGAGAGTCTGGAATGGTTACTGGATTCGTTTGGGTCCACGGATTCCATTCTTCCCTCTTCATCAGTGCTTGATCTTCTTCTCTTGACCACACTAGAGCTTAAATCCATGTACACAGTTGTGCAAGAGATGCGCAGTTACGGGGCCTTGAAGAGATGTGGATGATGATCTGAAAGACCTGGCTTGGAAAATCACACAGGAGGAATTGTAAGATCCAAAAAAAAGAAGGAACCCTGAGCTCGCGCCATCTTTTACCCGAGAGCAAAGAGTAACTTTTTGTGGGGTTGAAGTGGACTTCCAGACTTTAATTGTTGCTAGAACACACTGTCAAGGTTTGCACTACTATACAATGAAGGTGATAGATTCTCATGTTCATCTGTACTCCAAGGAGAATGCCCTTGACCTCAGCTGGATGACTCCCGATAGCCCCCTCAACGGGGATCGACAGCTGGTCCAGTATGCGGAGGCCGTGAAAAACTCCGCCTATGAGGTGGAAGGCCTGGTGTTTGTAGAAGTTGATGCCAAATACAGCCCAGATTGGCGATATGCTGTGAAGGAATATGGATATGTTGTGGACCAGTTCAACTCTGCCAAGGAGTTCAAGGTGTTTGGTCTTATCCCGTGGGCTCCAATGAACGAAGGAATAGGGAGTTTAACCCAATTCGTAGAAAAGTTGAAGGGGTCCAAGGGAGAACTGGCTTTTCAAAAGTATTGCAAGGGATTTCGGTATTTGGTTCAGGATAAACCTTCTGGAACGATGCTCAAGGAGCCGTTTATCGCATCTTTGAATTGGTTATCGGACAATGGATTCGTATTTGATCTAGGGATTGATCTGCGATGTGGGGGGTTATGGCAATTTGAGGAGGCGATTAAAATGTGTAAGCAGACTAAATGCCGTCTCATAATCAACCATTTGACCAAACCGGATTATTTCAGTATGGAAATAGACCAAGATCGGTTCGGTAAATGGAAAGACTACATGGCCGAGATAAGGCGTCACTCAGATTCATATATGAAAGTTTCAGGCGGATTTTCTGAAATTTCACCAGAGCTTTCTGCTCGCATCAAGGAGGGAAAGTTTCAAGCTGATGAGGTCGTAGATTTGATCAATCCATGGTTCAAGACCTGTTTAGATATATGGGGCCCAGAAAGAATGATCTGGGGGAGTGATTATCCAGTTTGCACGATTAAAGGGGAATATCGTGCGGTGATTCGGTGGTTTGAAGTCACGGAAAAACTGTTTGACCGGAATGGACTAAGTCAAGAGCAGAAACAGGCTATTTACTACGACAACTGCCTGAAGGCGTATAATTTATAGATTATTCATTTAGGATTTAATATTTTCAGTATAGTTCGTTCTATGGGGTACCTTTTGATTCTGACACTACCCTCTTTTTTTTTTATTCTAAAGCGGACGAAACATACTCCGATGGTCTATTTATATTAGGTATGGTTTGGCCAGCTTAACTTTTCAACCAGAGTTTTGCAATCAACCAAGGTAATAAGATAATGGGTGGCAATCTACTACAAGGAAAGACCGTAGCAATTACGGGGGCAGCCACAGGAATCGGTCGTGCGATTGCTGTTATGATGGCTGACGAGGGTGCTAACATAGCTATTAACCATTTCCCCTCCGAAGAGCAGGCCCAACTGGCCAAGGAGTTGGGCAAAGAGATCGGAGAGCAAAAGTTTCTAGCTGTTCCAGGCGATATTTCTAAGCCTGAGACTGGGAAGGATCTTGTCGCAAAGACCGTCGAAAGATTTGGAGAGTTGAATGTGTTCGTCTCAAATGCTGGAATCTGTCCATTTGCAGAGTTCACTGAGATGCCCGCTGAAACCTACCTGAAGACCGTTGAAATAAACTTGAACGGAGCATTTTTCTCTACGCAAGCTGCTGCCAAGCAAATGAAGCTCCAGGGCAAAGGAGGCTCAATCATTGGAGTGTCCAGTATCAGTGCTTTAGTTGGTGGAGGATACCAGACCCATTACACCCCAACAAAAGCTGGTATCCTGTCGCTGATGCAAAGTGAGGCTGTTGCTTTGGGGGAATATGGAATCAGATGTAATGCTCTTTTGCCTGGAACAATTAGAACCGGGATTAATGAAGAAGATCTGGCCAACGACGAGAAGCGTATCGCCATGGAAAAGAGAGTTCCCCTGCAAAGATTGGGAGTTCCAGATGACTTAGCTGGGCCTGCAGTTTTCCTGGCAAGTGACCTGTCCAAGTACGTTACTGGAGCTCAAATTCTGGTAGATGGAGGATTATTTGTCAATTTACAGTAGATATAATTTAGTGCATAGTAGATTTAAGGAAGCTCACGTGGCAAGATATGAGCGTATTATGTAGTGGATGGTGATACCCACGTGTGTCTACATTTATCAATCCTTAGTTGTACAATCTGTCGTGTGAGAGATTGGAGCCAATATTAACAGGGGGTTGATTGTTTGAAGACTTCTCAACGGTTTGAGCTCGCTCAAGTTTGTTTCGGTCAAACCATTGATCAGCCAGAGATTCATCACCGGAGGCCACGATTGATAGTTGCAAGGGAGTCGTTCTGCGTAGGATCCACAGTCAAATTCTCCTATTGTAATTTATGCAGCAAGATGGAAAAAAGAGACATAGAGACTCCCACGTTGATAGAAAGCTTATTTCTGCATGTTCGTCTTACGGTCCAATATAAATAGCTGTCTTGATACCGGCTATTATCTCCCAAGCTTCCATTCATACCAATGAGCGACGGGTACAAGACGAAAGGTGGAAACTCTGCTTTCCATAATCATATCAATGACTTTGCTCACATTGAAGACCCAAAGGAGAGGAGAAGATTGGCTTTGCAGTCAATAGACAACGCGAAGTTTTCCTGGTACCACGTTAGAGCCATTGCTGTTGCTGGTGTTGGTTTCATGACCGATGCTTATGATATTTTTGCTATTAATCTGGGTTTGGCTATGCTGGTTTTTGTCTACTGGGGAGGTAAAATGCCCGATTCCACGCAGACATTGTTGAAGGTTTCCACTTCTGTTGGAACTGTCATCGGACAGCTAGGATTCGGCTGGGCTGCTGATTTCTTTGGGAGAAAGAAAATTTACGGTTTGGAGCTGGTGATCATGATCTGTGCCACTGTTCTTCAATGTACAGTAGGCGAGTCCAGAGCCATTTCTTTCCCCGCAATATTGACTTTTTATCGTATTATCATGGGAATTGGTATTGGAGGAGATTATCCAATGAGTTCCATCATATCGTCTGAGTTTTCTTCTGTTAAATGGAGGGGTTTGACCATGGGTGCTGTCTTTGCAAACCAGGGATGGGGTCAGCTGTTGGCCGGACTGGTCGCTTTGATATGTATTGCTGGGTACAAAGATGTTTTGGTTGTCGCCAAAAATGGAGCTGAATGTGGCTATGAGTGTCAAAAGGCATGCGATCAAATGTGGCGTATCCTGGTTGGTTTTGGTTGTGTCCCCGGTCTGATCGCTCTGTACTTTAGACTAACGATCCCAGAGTCTCCAAGATACACCTTTGACGTCACACATGAGATTGAAAAAGCTGCTGCTGATACCATGAAGTTTACTGCCGGGCTCCATGGAAGTGCCACACAGGGTGACATTGAAATCTTGAAAAACGCCAAAGAGTTGGCTACTCAAATGGAACAGAAAGCTCTCGAAGAGGAAGCTGAAGAGATTAGGTCCAGGAAAGTCAACTGGCACGACTTCTACCATCACTATAAACAATGGAAACACGGAAAGATCCTCATCGGCACAGCAGGATCATGGTTCATGTTAGATATCGCCTATTACGGACTGGGGTTGAACACTGCTGTGATTCTCCAAACCATAGGATATGCCAAGAGTGACAACGTCTACGACAAACTATTCAACTCTGCGGCAGGAAATTTGATCTTGATCTGTGCTGGTTCTATCCCTGGTTACTGGTTCACGGCTTTCACCTGCGACACGCTGGGTAGAAAACCACTGCAGATCGCAGGATTCGTTCTGCTGACCATGATCTTCTCTATAATCGGGTTCGGCTACCACAAGATCGGGGAACATGGACTATTGGGCTGCTATATCGTGGCCCAATTCCTCCAGAATCTCCCCAATACCACGACCTTTATCGTTCCCGGAGAATGCTTCCCCACAAAGTTCAGAAGCACTTCGCACGGTATCAGTGCCGCATCTGGTAAGGTCGGGGCCATTATCGCCCAAACGGTTATCGGTACTTTGACCAACCATGGATGTTCCAAAGATGAGCCAAACTGTTTCCTCCCACACGTAATGGAAATTTTTGCTCTGTTCATGTTGCTAGGCACGTTCACTTCGTTGCTAATTCCTGAAACGAAACGCAAGTCGCTTGAACAGTTGAGTTTCGAGCTACATGGAGATGGAGAAGACCCTGACGGGACGGCTTCCACGTTAGATATTGATTCTGAAACCAAAATCGTCGGTGGAGATAAGGTCTAACTAGGCAATAGATTAGAGGAGGTCCCTCCTTTAGCAGAATAGGGAAATAAAATTATTATGTGTGTAATGAAGCGTGTTCCCGGATTGGCATATGCTAGCAATTATCCGAGAAGTGGGTTGAGATGTAGCTGTTTCGAGGGGTGGTTCCCCGTTTTTTGACAGAGGAATATGCATCCATGCGTCAACAGATCCTAATAGAGCTAATGCAACGCAGCTTGGGGGTTTCGTCATGTGATTCGATTGCTCTCCGCAAATATCGAATACTGTTGTACTGGAAAACTCAGAAATAAGTGGGGTAAAGAGCGTGTCACTCTTGAAAGCCCATCGCCCTTAATGAAACGAAGTAATTATAAAAGGCATTATGGCCCGCTGTTTGGGCCCCAATAAAATCCTTTCAACTTTGTTATATCAAAAGACAATTCTAATCGTCCCCGCTTAACAATGTCTACTCCACCAAGCCCATTAATCCAGCAGATGGTAGCCATGATGGAGGCCCGCACCAACGGTGCAGACCCCGGAACTGGTATTCTGCCTCGTTTGCACTCTGCTGCTGAGTTGCTGGGAGGTGTTGATAATATTCCTCAAGCACTGATTGACTACGTCCAACTAAAACAGCTTGCCCTTTTCGGAGATTATCCCAGCACCAAGGACACGGCGCCGTCTGCAATTTTCATGGTGGTATTTTTCTTCATCTTCCTCGCACACTTGACCCTCTTTGGGATCAACTGGAGTCGGGGACACAGGTTCCTGCTTTCTCTGGGATTTGCATTTTATGCCCTACTGCGTGTTGTTGGGTTTGCGCTCAGAGTCGCCTGGAGCAGAGAAATCACCCGAGTAAAGGAAGGTATTGCCTCGGAGGTGTTTTTGATCATCCCTACCATTATTTTGGCAAGTTTGAATTTGATCTTGGCCCAGCGATTATTCACTTGGAGACACCCATTTGTTGGATCTTCAAAACTGTTCTGGGCAGCTTTGCTGACTGTTTATTCCGTGGTGATTTTAGTTGTTGTGATGACCATTGTCGCTGCAGTTGTTCCGTACGTCTACCTGCTGTCCCACAGGAACTACGAGATGAGCAAAAACGTTGTCAAGGTGTCCAGTATCCTGGTCATCTTGTACTCTCTTTTGGCAACCGGCTTGATTGTGGTCTCTTACCTGTTTAAACCAACTGCGAGGGATAAGGAATGTTTAATCTACCAGCCATCGTGGTTGGAGTCTTTTAGCCCAACATACTTTCCTATTAAAAACAGTGCCAAACAGCATGAACAGATTTTTGTGGCACGCAACGGCCCGGCTGCTTTTGCTTCGACTAGAATCATTGCGTCGTCATACCACTACAACGCTCAGTCAGACGTACTTCCAGAGCCAGCAGTGGAGAACTTGAAGCTGGAACCAGGGAGAGACGACAACCTTGTGAGATACTCTACCAGTACGGGAGCACTGAAGCACAATTATTCCATCATTATTGTTACTCTTACCACCCTGTTCATCTTGATTGGAGCTGTCTTCCGTTCTGTCACCGTTTTTCTGGATAAGACAGTTGAAACGCAAGGCTGGATATTCGAACCCGTTGTCATGTACATGCTTTGGGGATTCCTTGAGACAGTCATCAACGTTATTTACCTGGTTGGAAGAATTGATCTACGTTTCTATAGACCAGACAGGTTCCCCAAGAGCATGCTGATCGGTGGCGATGCCACAGAGCCTTCCCCAGTAATCTCAAATAAAGAGAGATCTTCATCTGTCTCTGATAGAACCAGCAATCCTGAGGTCATCCTCAATCCTGCGCAATAAAGGGCACGACAATATTATTATGATGACGCCGAGAAGATGTAATTGTATTCGATTTGTATAAACTTAATGTATTTAATCAAATCTTATTATTTTGTGAATTCAAGAATCTGCTTAACAGCATCAGTGATGGTAGTTTCCAGTGATCTGAACTCAACACCTCCCAGGGCTACAGTTAAACTGTTGTTATACTCTGGACCGTTAGCAGCCTCATACTGCCCTGTTTTTTCAGGTTGTCCGACAGCAATTTTCCCGTTGAGTTCTGGGAAGTTTTTGTTAAGAATATTCAGGATTCTTTGAGCAGAGAACTTGCTCTGTACAGTAAATAGTCTCTTGTTGGCCAGAGCATCAATCTCCAAGGCCAGAACATGGTAAAGAGCTACATCTCTAACGTCGACGGACAAGTGCGTTGGGGTATCAAAGAACTTGTCATCAGATG
Source organism: Komagataella mondaviorum (assembly GCA_023213015.1). Classification (NCBI taxonomy): domain Eukaryota; kingdom Fungi; phylum Ascomycota; class Pichiomycetes; order Pichiales; family Pichiaceae; genus Komagataella; species Komagataella mondaviorum. The sequence continues at coordinate 251,104 of JAKWBA010000005.1, read as the reverse complement.
GATACTCAGTAGAAAGGAACTTGTGAACGATTTCGGCTGAAGTATTTAACGTGCCCTTAGCCACACTAGAGGAGAACTTCTGGGGGCCAAAGACAAATGGTGGAAGGATAGTGCTCAAACTGAACTTTGGCGACTCTCTCTTGACAAAGTTCCAAGCAGCCAGTTCTGCGTACTTCTTGGAAGCCCTGTAAGCAGAACCTTCTCCGTCTTTTTCAGCTTCCTCCCAAGTAAGAGGATTCCATGTATCTTCGCTGTGAACGAAGCGTTTATCCTTAAACTTGTCCATGTTAACTACACTGGCAAACGACGATGTGACCACTACCTTCTTAACCTTATCTGGAGCGTACTTTTGAATAGCCTTCAAAATATTTTCTGTTCCACCGACAGCGGGGTTCAAGTAGACTTCTTTCAAGGGTCTGTCATCACCAAAGTAAAATGGAGACGCGGTGTGGAGGACGAAGTCAATGTCTGGGTTTTGCTTCAATACTTCGTCAAAGGCATCATCAGTGCCGATATCAGGCACCAAATGATACTGCAACAAAGATTTGTCCTGGGCGATTTTTGGGTATTCCGCAGCAAACTGCTGTGTCAATTGATCAGCCTGTTCCTGTCTTCTAGTGGTTCCCAACACTCTATAACCCTTGGAGAGCAGAACGTCTGTAATGTGCTGCGCAATAAAACCTGATGCTCCTGTGAGCAGAACTCTTTTTCCGGACATTTTTCAGTTGGTGGCTTCAAAGGGTGAAATGGGGCAAGCCATCATTATTTATACCTTGGACGGACTTAGGCAAAACCACATTGATATTGCGTAATTGGCAAACTCGAAGGAGTTTGCAATAGTGGGGGGAGATCATAAATACCCAGTGGGGGAACGACTTTTCGGGGGTTTGATTAAAATCTGGGGGAGGGGTCCAAGATGAGCAGGGTGCATTATCCCTCGGGGTTATTGCGAAATGAACGGTAGACTCAAAGACAAGGAGCTTATCAGTTCTAAGTGGACCACCCATGGAGTGATCTGGGAGACTAACAAAACACCCAGGACAATTGACAACGGGTGCTGGCTGATTCCGCGATGACCTCCTAATCACTTTAGCCTTTCTGTCTTTGTGACCCTGTCCACATACCGTTAGTTTCCCTCTCAGTCTTCTTTTCCATCATGGTAGAACCAGTAAGCCCCTTAGCAGATCACGTCCTTGTAAAAGATACTCTGGATTTGTCTTCTCCGCTGAGTGAAATCAACCAACTCAAAGGACTATCTATTGACACCTCGCTAATACCTAAACTTACAAACGACGGATTTGTAGCATACGACCATGTGACGTTCTATGTGTCCAATGCAAAGCTAAGCTCCAGGTTCTTCATAAACTCTTTAGGATTTTATCCCATAGCTTACAAGGGGTTAGAGACTGGTTCTAGGGATATCTGTTATCATGTGGTGTCTAATGGATCTGTGACGTTCCAGTTCGTTAGTACATTACGATCATCCAGTAGTGTCAAGACCGAGGATTCAATGATAAAGGAGGTGCAAAGTCATGTTGCAAAACACGGGGATGGAGTGAAAGATGTCGCCTTCCAGGTGGAGAATGTGTCTCACGTTTTTGAGTTGGCCGTGGCTAATGGAGCACGGCCGATTTTGAAACCTACTGTTTTGGGAGAAGATGGTTCCACTTTGGTGATAGCTAAAGTTGGGGCGCTGGGAGATGTGGTGCATACTTTGATCAATCGAAATCAGTACAAAGGTGTGTTCATGCCAGGGTATATATCATACGAGGACGCTTTTGGCCATGATTACATGCAGGCAGTGACAAAATTGAATGAAAAAGTGCTGCCAAAAGTTTCATTTGTCAGTATAGATCACTGTGTACAAAACCAAGATTGGAACGAAATGTTCCAGTCCTGTGAATTTTACGCCAAAGCTTTTGGGTTTCACCAATTTTGGTCTGTGGATGAGAATGTGGTGTGCACAGAATACTCGGCATTGAGGTCAACAGTGATGGCCTCAAGCAACGAGCTGGTAAAAATGCCTATAAACGAACCTGCCAAGGGCCTCAAGAAGTCCCAGATCGAAGAGTTTTTGGATTTTTACGAAGGTCCCGGTGTCCAACATATAGCACTGCTGACCAAAGATATCGTTTCCACTGTGAAAAATTTGAAGTTCAGAGGTGTGGAGTTTATAAACGTGCCGCCCAGGTATTATTCCAGGTTGCGGCAGCGTCTTTCAGAAACGAAACGGAATTACGAAATCAAAGAATCTCTGGATGAACTTGAAAAAGCCGGAATCTTGGTTGATTTCGACGAAAATGGATACCTTTTGCAACTATTCAGTAAACCGATGCAGGACCGGCCAACACTATTCTTAGAAGTGATCCAACGAGAAAACCATAACGGGTTTGGAGCGGGTAACTTCAAGGCATTGTTTGAGACCTTAGAGCTGGAACAGGATCGAAGGGGTAATCTAGTGTGACGGAAAAACGATAATCCGACGTAGAGACGAGCACCCACGAGGTGCTAAAAAAAGCCACCGAGTTAGGAGCGGGCAGACACAACGAACGAAGAGTTGCGTAATCTTCTGGAAGCATTCCCGGACGGTGAGTCTGTTTAATGACAAACGTTAGACCCCTCTCTACCTGGAAGACTAAATGTATTATGTAACCTAGTTAACACAACTAATCAATGTCGTACGCCCTTCTTCCAACGGTTGAATCATGATCTGCGTCAACCGGTGAACCAAATCCTGGGTAAACCCTAACACGACAATGCCCATTCCGCCCCAAAACGACAATTGATCTACTGCTTGTCTGCCTGGCTACTTCTCCCCTGCTATTCCATGCAACAACCCCTCAGAAATAACACCTTAACGCCCTTGGCTCCATCTTCCTTCCCCCCGCGCGGATTGGTTCGTCCCTTCAGGCAGAAAAAAAAAGAAAAAAAGCAAATTCCTTGAAGCTGGGTGGTCCCCTAACAAATAGGATGGGCGAGAAAAAAAGAGAAGCCCGGTTCTTCTGAGGTTTGCCCCAGGTTGTTCCCTCCCCACATTCCAAAACTTGCCTGTAAACTGAACACCATAAAATTTTTTTATCATGACCACTGCTTATACCAACCCACGTGTGACGAGTGTCAGATCGTCGGGGGACTCTGTGGGTGATATTAAGGTCAGTTCCAGGAAATCCACGGCGTCTTCCAACTCTGGCTCCACCTCCAGTGCCAACTCCAACTCTAAAAAATCAGAGCTATCACGCCCCTACCAATGTCCCATCTGTCAAAAGGCTTTCCACAGGCTAGAGCATCAAACAAGACACATACGGACCCACACGGGAGAGAAGCCCCATCACTGTAATTATCCCGGATGTTTCAAAAAGTTTTCAAGGTCCGACGAGTTGACCAGACATTCCAGGATACACAACAATCCTAACCCACGGAAGAGGGGGCCTGGCGTTGTCCCCAAGAAGACACCCAGGCCAAAGATGGCGGGAAAGTCAGGCTCATATAGCGACGAAGCAAGCTCAGGCGAAGGTCAAGCACAGTTTTATGGCAGTGATGATCCCTCCTCCTTTCCTATGGTGCCGATCTCAAATGCTCCAACGACCGTCGCAGTGGGAAAATCAACAACTCCAACCCCAAGCTCAAAATCACTGCAGGGCCAAACAGCAGAGCCCAAGTTCGTTCCTATGAGAAGCGCATCTACTCTGAGCATTAACCTGTTGGCTACTGCTGCTTCCCAGGAACTTCAAGAATTAAGGGCCGCGGAGGAAAACTCTTCCAGGTTGCAGCAGGTTAAATCTTTACCCTCGTTAACTCAGTACTTTATTACTTCCGATGACTCTTCTCATGGGGCGCCTCCTCCGTTGTCTCACCCGAAGCCATTCAACAGCAATCTGGCTGGCTTGAAAAGAATGACACCATTAAACCCTCCATCCTCTTCTTCTTCATCGGGTGGAATGTCTCTCAACAAGTCAGTGTCTGTCACTTCTCTGACACGAACATTTTCTGATACAGACATTGCAGACGAATTTACTGCCCCTCCAACAATGTTGAAAAAATCCCGACCAAATTCTCCAGTGCTTGCAGGAAGATCTCCAACAAGTGTACAACAATACCACCAAACGCAGTCTGCGCCTAACCTTGCTCAGCAAAAGCAAAGTAAGAATAATTTCCCTCCTTCCCATATAGATTCTAAGGTTTCATCAGCAGCTTTACATCTGTTGGGACTTGGACTGAACCATGCGACCCCTGAAGTTACGCCTTTGCAAACCCCTGCAGTTTCTCCCAAACTCGTCCCAAAATCTTCTTCCAACAATAGTTTGGAGACTCTTCATAAAGCTTTGGATGAGCCGGTTGAGACGGATAGCTCCCAAAGCACGGCATTACCTCCTTTGAGCTCTCTCAATCTACCTTCGGCTTATTTCGACAACCAAGAAAAGAAATGAAGTGAAAAACAGACGAAAATGACAATTAGTATTACTCAATACTTGTATATACTGTTGCATCACAAAAGATTACGTGTGGCTTGATAATAACTCTTTGATGGGATTCGATGTGTCAAATGACGAGGCGGATTTGCTCTGAAATAGTCTTCAGAAATCGTCCAATCCAACCCACGTTGTTCCAAACACTCTGGGACTTTGACATGGGTGTTTGTATTATTACGTGGACAGATATCCTGTCTTGTTTTACCATGCAAGCACGAAATATTGCCGTCCCGTGCAAAAATGGCCAGTTTTTCTTTGCTCATTCGTTTGTCTTGAAAACTAGGCAAGCCCTGGCAGGTATTGTAATAGAAAGACCTTTCGTGCAATCTTGCAACTACATGGCTCAGTTCTAACTGTGCTGTTGTGTACGGCCAAGAACTGTTGGACGAACAATAGTTACGGAGCCTCTTATTGACTTTTAGTGAAGGCAGAGAGGTAAGATCTGGATAGTCTTCGATAATTTTCTGCTTTAGTTGCTTCAAGTCAGCATTGTCCTCTCTACTAGCACGATCATACATTCGGTACTTGTAGGTTGCTGTGGTATATCCCCAACCAACGAGCGACCGAACATGAGTTTCGCAGAAGAACGGATACACCTGCAAGATCTCTTTGATGCTCTTAATATCAAAGTCGCTGACCCTTTTGTATCGACACACTTTGGCAAAATGATCCTTATCGCGCCTTATAAGACTTCCAGCGTATGAGTCTAGGGGTACTTGTTCAGGATCCAGGATTTCGACCTCCCCATTTGGCATGAACACCATGGATCCATATTTCATTACATTGCGAAACACTAAGTCCAACGTTTTTGAAGTGGGCAGCTGAAGTTCAGATGTTGACACCTCCTCACTTTCACCCTCCTCTTCATTTTCATTGTCTGGCTCCCAGGTTTCAACTTGTGGAAGTCCCTCTTTCCAGATTGGATCCGAATCATCTTGGTTTTTGAAGTAGTCGTCCAAATCGAACTTCTCACTTAACAGGCCATACATCTCATTGCTGGGATCCAAGACTTCTAGTTGTTCACTGTCGATAATAGAGAATATATTCATCAATGAAGCATTGTTATCTCTAATCTGCTGCCCGTAAATCTTCCTGACTTGTTGCACAGCTGCTTCCACACCTACAGCGTTCAAAGTGAAAAGAGGATTCTCTCCACCAACATCAGGCAACTCTGCTGACGCCATGAAGCACCAAAATACCAGCCAAAGAACCTTAAAGTCCATCATACTTTATATTAAGAAGTAGTAAGTGTAATACTAAGTACTATATGCTTTCAACACGCTTAAATACCCCAGATTTCTCATCGGTAACGGCACAGAATACCAATTGCATCTGCCTCGCTTTTCACCCTATTGAAATTTAGATTATCTGTGAGCCGCACCGATCTCCCCGATCCAACCTGACATCTTCCTTTGTCTTGTTCGCCAAACACCAAAAATGTCTTGGTATAAATACCCTTGTTATCCCCCGTTGTCAATTCCTTTTCCTTTGTTTAGCACCTAGAACCGAATTGGAAACATCATGCCGCAACTGCTTCATCTGGTCTTAGTTATTCTCTGGTTTCAGAGACTCGTTTACGGTATAGAGATCCCGGAATATTCATCTTATGTTTGTTGACCTATTTCAGCTAAATGAGAAGCTCGTAACTAATACTTGTTAGGCAAACCCTGATTTTGATTGCCCTGATTGCCAGCTGATTACCACCCCATCATCATTGCAGGGGACGATAAACACCAGTACAGATCTTCCTACAGACGAAACTACAACCACAACCGAAGAACCTCCTGCACCTGAACCTACATCTGTAACCCCAACACAGGATCCTCCTATTTTGAACCCAGACCCAACTGATGATGAAGAGCCACAAGTCCCCACTACAGAAGATCCTCCTCCAATTTCTACGAGTCCCCCAATTCCGCCTATTACGACGACCACGGAGCTGATTATACCCTCCGTACCTAGTTCAGAAGAAACTTTGATTGAAACCACCATTGAAACACCTGGAATCACTTCAGAAGAAACTCGGATTGAGACTACCGTTGAAACACCTGGGGTCACTTCAGAAGAAACTTCTATTATCACTACCACTTCACCCACAGTTGAGGAGAATATTGTCACTTTAACCAGTGAACTTGTAACCACTCTGCCCTCTCTGACAACCACAATCTATTCTCCTGTTGTATCTACTATACTTAGTACTTTCCAACCTACACCGATAGTATCCAGTAGAATCTATGAAGATAGATTCACTCAGACTATTGTCACCTTTGTCAGTTCAGCTGCTTTAGTCATCCGTGGTACGGTAACAGAAGCTTGGTCTCTCTCTTGCACTCGCACACCAGTTCCCTACGAAATAACTACCTGGAAGACAGTTTCAGAACCAATAAATACAGTTGAGTATACTGTAGTTTTATCCTCATCACCTGTCAGCCATTTGAATTATACCACTTGGACTACGTTTTACGGCTTGGAGACAAGGACAAACTATGCAGTTTATGGGGAGAATCAAGTTGCTACTTTAACAGAGTATCAGGAAAAATGCCTAACGCTATACGATTATTATACAGAGTTGAACACTTACCTATTGTGGGCAAGTTCAACCACAAGAACTGGCTATTCAACAATTGTTGACAGGAATACTGTGCTGACTACATTGTACCCAGAAGTGGTAACCAACACCTTATTGGTCACAAACTATGTACCAGTTGCAACAATTCCAATTCCTAATGTGTCGACAATTGCAGAGGAAGCTCCTTCTACAATTTACAACACTGTATTTATCACAGAATTTCAAACATTCACTGTTACTGTCACTTTACCTACCGTTTACTGGACTTCAACTACTACCGAGACTCTAGAGGGTCAAGTTGAAGTCTTTACACAGGGGTCAGAGATTCAGGTATTCACGCAAGGAACTCCTGAAATCCAAGAGCAAAACATTGCTCCTAAAATTTCAAGGCCTAGTTACATCATCCCGTTATTGCTCTTAATGCTGGTATAAGATAAAACTTCGGTTATTTAGCTATTCAATTATTTGTTGCCATCCAATATGTGCTTCAGCTCATTGTCATCTTTCACTTGCGGAAACAGACCAGCTGCTGTGTAGACCAAATAGATGCTTCCAGAAAGACTAGCATCTGCAGAAAATATCTGATCCCTTAATAGTAAAGCCTCTTCCAGGCTCAAATCGTCGTAGTCTATATGACTACTTTCTATCATCTGTTTCGTTCCCGTTTCGATTATAGAGCGATATTTCTTGCTCAACACTTGGTTGAAAACCACACCGGTGTAGCTTATGAGCCCACTAGATACCATATAGAGGCCCCAGATGATGTAGCTTATAGCAATGTTGGCCTTTTTCTTCGTACAGTTTGAGGAAAGATCTAAAAACAGCTGACATTTCTCTACTGTGATATCAACATTACCAGTTTGAAGCAATTCTGAAAAGTTTGAAGGTAGAGGTGATTGCAAAATTTCCTCAAACTGGTCAACTGAAGATTCGGTGTCATTATCAGAGAGAAGAGTGAAAAAGTCTGTAACTGCGTTCGAAGAATAATTTCTATCTAGTTGATACTGTAGCAGCAGACTTGATACGTCATTACAACTCCAAGATCCGTATCTCGCTGTTTGATAGACAGAGTTGGAGAAATGTACAAGGTTTAAGGCTAGTTCTGAGCCGACACTGTAAGAAAAGTAGAAGAGTTGTGATCTGGATACTCCATGATTAGGCAGGTGGAGAGAACTATAGGGGATTTCCCCAACTCTCAGTACAGACCCATCATAGAAAGATTGGAGTTTTCTAGAAACAAGTCGTTTCAACAGGCTTAACAACGGGTTGTTGACCAGAGTTGTGCCAGTGCTAACAAAACTCAGAATGGAGGAATCCCAACTGGTACTGATATCAAGTCCTAGTGCGGAAACAACGGAATCGGATAGTTGATCCTTGGGCTGGGATGTGGCGTAAAAATTATTAGAGTTAGACGGAGTTCCGACATCCACGTTTCCCCCCACATTACTCATAACATCGTTGGTGATCAGCTCGTTAATGGAGTCCACTTTTGACGCCAGTGCAGAGCCATCTTTGGCCAATTGGGCGGTTAAAACTAAACCAACAAGGGCAACTACTAGTTGCAGAAGACGAGAATTCTTGGATGCTGTTGCGATGTTCATTACTTCCCTGTCAAGATGTACACGAGGAACGTGGTGACAAGTGGATATGTTAGGGAGGAACTGATCGCCAAAAGAGTACTCCAGACAAGAGAGTGGCAAGAAAGTAGCCAGATATGCCTTACCATACAACAAGTGCTTTGAAGTAAGACATACAACAGCAAAGGGTGCAACACTAGTATTTCTCTTTTTCACACCCCTTTGGGAACCCCACCCCAGGGTGACGAGATTCAACGGGTTTCAAGATAACGAGTGTCAAGATGAAATGCCTATTCACCAAGAGCATGCCTATTGGTCGTCCAAAAAGATACCCCTCCACAGCTTGATCATTTGTTGCAACCGTTTCGGCAATTGGGGCCGCCACAACTGAGTGTACTAATTTGACTGACCGAACTTATCAATTACCGTAACACTAGTCGGGGCGTACCGCATCACGTGACCCAAATTTTCTACTTTTTCTTCTCTTCGCAGATGTTTTACCACATCACGTGAGTTGTCAACATTGAAACCCCTCGAGGTAATAACTCAGAGATGGGTGAAATATATAAATCATCCAATCTCCGACTAAATGAAAGTGATTTCTTCTTACCCCCCGAATAAAGATGCCTTCTCACTTTGACACTTTGCAATTGCACGCCGGCCAGTCTCCTGAGGCACCCCACAACTCCCGAGCTGTTCCTATCTACGCTACCTCATCTTACGTCTTCAGAGACTCTGAGCATGGTGCTAAGCTATTCGGCTTGGAAGAGCCAGGTTACATCTACTCTCGTTTGATGAACCCTACTCAGAACGTCTTCGAAGAGAGAATCGCTGCTTTGGAGGGCGGTGCTGCCGCTCTGGCCGTTGGATCTGGTCAAGCTGCCCAGTTCTTAGCTATCGCAGGTCTGGCTCACGCTGGTGACAACGTCATCTCCACCTCTTTCTTGTACGGAGGAACTTACAACCAATTTAAGGTTGCTTTCAAGAGACTGGGAATTGAAGCCAGATTTGTCAACGGTGACGATCCAGCTGAATTCGAAAAGCTGATCGATGACAAGACCAAGGCCATCTACGTCGAGTCAATCGGTAACCCCAAGTACAACATCCCAGATTTTGAGGCTCTTTCTACCCTTGCCCACAAACACGGTATTCCGTTAGTTGTCGACAACACTTTCGGTGCCGGTGGTTTCTACATCAAGCCACTTGAACTCGGTGCTGACATCGTCACACACTCCACCACCAAGTGGATTAATGGACACGGTAACACCATCGGTGGTGTTGTCATTGACTCTGGTAAGTTCCCATGGAAAGACTACCCAGAGAAGTATCCTCAATTCTCCCAGCCATCAGAGGGTTACCACGGTTTGATCTTGAACGAAGCCTTCGGACCAGCTGCTTTCATTGGACACTTGAGAACTGAGCTTCTGAGAGATTTGGGCCCAGCCCAGAACCCATTCGGTGTGTTCTTGAACATTATTGGTCTGGAGACTCTTTCCCTGAGAGCCGAGAGACACGCTGAGAACGCCTTGAAACTGGCTAAGTACTTGGAATCTTCTCCATATGTTTCCTGGGTCTCCTACCCCGGTTTGGAGTCCCATGACTACCACGAGGCTGCTAAGAAGTACTTGAAGAACGGATTCGGTGCTGTGCTGTCTTTTGGAGTCAAGTCTCTTGACAAGCCAGTAGCCACTCCCTTCGAAGAGGCTGGTCCTAAGGTTGTGGACTCTCTGAAGGTTTTCTCAAACTTGGCCAACGTTGGTGATTCCAAGTCTTTGGTCATTGCTCCTTATTACACTACTCACCAACAGTTGTCTCACGAGGAGAAGCTGGCTTCTGGTGTCACCAAGGACTCTATCCGTGTTTCTGTCGGAACCGAGTTCATTGACGATCTTATCGCAGATCTTGAGCAGGCCTTTGCTACTGTGTACGAGAACTAAATAGTCTGAATGAATACATCTAGAGTTTAGAAATATAACTTGATAATTAGTATAATGTAAAATTAGATATCAGTCTTTGGTGATTACACTGTTTATCATTATGTCATTTCAATTGATGGTACTACTTCGGTAGCACAGCTATTTGGTGTGTATATGATATATAATTTGGTCAAGTGAAAATGTAAAATAAATAGAAATGCCAGCAAATGTTGTTCATTCGTCACCGTGTTTGAAGCAACATCTCTTGCCGTAACGGCATTTGCCGAACTTGGTCCAGTTAGCGCAAGGTTTGGTTTTCCAGTTGGAAGGTCTCTTCACAGATTTCAATTCTTGAGCCCCATGAGCAAATTGACACTTTGTTCCATACGGACAATGGCCTTTTTGGGTAAACTGATCGCAGAGCTCTGTTTTGTAAAGCCCCGTGTTCAGGCTAGGGCTGGAATCCTCCGACTTTGTTCGTACTGTACTGGAGGGCGAATGCGTGTGTGAGAGTAGTTGTTGTTGAGATTCGAGTTCCAACTCTTTCTGCTCAACATGAGCCACCTGTGGTTGTCGAGTAGTAGAGTCTGAGAGCAGAAACAAGTTTTCTTCGGTCAGTGGAGTTGAGTTGAAAGATGCTAGCTGTGTCTGTGATGAGGTGTGGCTGTACCACGAAGAAGGTCTCTGCTGCCACGTAGAAGTGGAGCCGAACAGTTGGGGAGTACCTTGCGTCTTCTGTGTAGAGATCAGATCGTCTGTCTCGCCAGACCACAAATCTGGGATCAGATTTAACATATCTTTGTCAATAGGGAGCAAATCTTCAGATATAGATGATGTTGATGAGGAGGGGGATAACGACACTGGGTACGAAAAATCTGAGTTGAGACTGTCCTGTCGGGATTTCTTGAACGGCAAAGGAGTTGGAGCAAAGAGTGACTCTTGCATTGGCATGATTTGTCCCCAAGTCATATTTGAATAGAGTGATTATAATGGAAGGATTTTGGTCAGAGAAGCCTTGATTTTTTTTTCTTTACCGACAAATGTAATTTGAAACTGTGCTAGGTGGTGAGGTTTGAGTGGGAATGCACAAGGAATGTTTATTTCAGTGGATGCCTTGAACGTTTCAATTAGAGTGGCAGGATGCAAATAATTCTGGAAGAAGACGCCTGTGGGTATTTATATACAGTTTGGTCGGTGTTGCTCCTTTGTACAATTGGCCTGGTACCACAAATCAGAATGTTATTTCCAGTCGCACCCGCGCAAACTGGATTTCTGGAACAACTCTAGAAGTCCAAGACACGTATTCTATGGGTGAAAATTAGTGTTTTTGGAACCAGATTTGCACCAGATGTAGACAAAATGCCTATTTCTACGTAATATCCAGTTTTTACAACTTCACTAGTCCTTCTAACGGTGTTTTTCTTGACTCTTTTCTGTTTCATCACCAGATTATCTTTTTCATCAGACACGTGATCAATCATCTCTGGGTGAAAAATTAAATCCGAACCTGACATTTCACTGGAAACCTGGCTAGCAAACAATGAAGGTACACAGGACTGAAATTACCCGAATCAGACGATGCAGTGACAGCAACGAAAAAGTTTAATTTTAGAGTCGTCTGAAAAATGGTACCAGGACATCAAACTAGAAGAAGGCTCAGCAAGACAACTTTGCGTAGATGAAAGCCGTGGAAGGAAAGTCGGCTGATTCTACTTCGGGCAATTTCGATCCATTCGTTGTCTCTACATTTCGTTTTACTCGGCCCTACAACCTCGTTCCTTGATTGACCTGCTCAGTAGCATCCATAATTTCCCCTTCGTCTTCTCCTCTGTGCCCCCTTTTCTTTCACCTTCCACGATTCGTCTTTTATTTTTGGTAGGGGAGAACAGTCAACACCTAACTCTCTTAGTCACATGATACGCTCACCCAATGTGTTTCTTTATTTCCAGTAGCCGTACAGAATCCCTCTCGTTTTAGGACGATTCTTTAGATAAGGAACAATAATCCATATTGTCGATCTTTGCAAGTTGACTCACATCACGTGTCGGTGATTTTTTGGAAAGACCATGTCGGAGAAATCGAGGTGCTTGATTCTTCCCAGATGCTCCTTCGCGAAGGGAATCAAGAAACGAAAGTGAACCCAACGAACAAATTTTTCTTGAATACACGCATACCAGAGACAATGTCTGAACAAAAGCAAGAAACCAAGCCAGTAGCTGAGACTAAGCCAGCTGAGACCCAGACTCCTCCTACATCCAGTGTCTTTTCCATGTTTGGTGGGAAGAAGAAGGAAGCCGAAGCATCTAAGGAGGACAAGGAAGCAGAGACACCCAAAGAATCTGAAGCCTCTAGCGAGCCAAAGGCTGACAAAGAAGAGGAACCAGAATCACCAGATATCCACTTTGATCCTATTGTCAAATTAGAAAAGGTGGAAGTGAAAACACTTGAAGAGAATGAGGAAGTACTGTACAAAGTTCGTGCCAAGCTGTTCCGTTTTGACCAAGAAGGCAAGGAATGGAAAGAAAGAGGTGTTGGAGACGTCAAGTTCTTGAAGAACAAAGAAAGCGGAAAAGTTCGTCTATTAATGCGTAGAGACAAAGTCCTCAAAGTATGCGCCAATCACTTCATTTCTCCAGATTACACTCTAAAACCAAATGTTGGTTCAGACCGTTCATGGGTTTACTCAGTAACTGCCGATGTCTCTGAGGGTAAGCCAGAAGCTCAAACTTTTGCCATCCGTTTTGGTAACAAAGAAAATGCCGATGGATTCAAAAAGGAATTTGAAAAGGCTCAAGAGATCAACAAGAACAAATAATGAATGCTAACATCGTGTATTATCCTATATCCCTTATTCTTTTCCTGCGAATTAATTTTGCTATATTCTTGAAAACATTACTTTTTACGTTAGTTTTCTTTATTTCTTGTGTCTTTGGGGTTGGATTTTTCCAGTTTCTTAATCAGGTTAATTTTTCTTTCTCTTTTTTGTTCTCTTTCTTATTTTGGTGTTTCTTCCTCCCATAAGTCCGATTGAAACTCCATTTTAGAAGGAGTAGGCACATTTGCATTGTACCAAACTCTGGCCACAATGTATCTATAATCTCAATATCACATTGTTCCTGGTGACATTGCCACAACAGAAAATCACTAAGTCTGTGAACACCTGAAGTTCTGACTAGCAATTCTAAAGGAGGTTGGTTGCCCGTATACAGGTTGTCTGTTATCAAATCCTCAGTGATGTTTTCAGGCTCAATGCGTCCTTTCTTGACGTTCTCCAGAATATTTTCTATGGTTGTCGTTATTTCGTGCCTTGATGTATAGGAGAAACAGACATTAAGCACCGCTTTTGTGTTGTTAGCCGTTATAAGTTCAGCTTGTTCCAAAACTTCTACCACATCATGAGGCAGCAAAGATTTGTCTCCTAGGGCACGTATCTGGATCCCATATTCTTCACATAAGTCGCCTTTTTCAACCATCTGTCCAAATCTCATCTTAGCTAGTTCCATTAACCAGTCGACTTCAAAAGAATTCCGCTTATAGTTTTCTATTGAAAAGGCAAATATCGTTGCTGATTTAACGCCACATTTGTAGCAGACCTGTAGTAGTCTTGCAAGACTTTCAAACCCGGCATTATGGCCCTCTTTGACTTCGATCTGGTTAATACGAGCATACCTCCTGTTTCCGTCCATTATAAACCCAATGTGTTGAGGTACAGGTCCTGTACGCAACACATTAGCAAATAACGAGGTACAACTCTCCAGAATCTGTTGATATCCAGGAAAGGTGGACATCCAGTCAGGCATGACGTTTGAAGTTATTGCTTATGCTATACTGGAAAAAAAAAGTCACTGCACTGCTACGTGGAAGCCGAGCGGGGGTACCATTGGGGACAACTGGTATTCGCGCCGGGTTGACATTATTTTCGCTCCGCCCAGCGGAGCTAGGAGCGACTGTCATTTCATTCCTAGGAGCATGTATTAACCACATAATCTCTCTCAATTTTTCACCACATTTTAAATGATGTCCCCTAACATACTGTGGGTGCTACGACAAGTCCGTCACCAATCATCATGGAAAACATCAATTAAGGCTGCTGAGGATATGGTCCGGGTAGAGGTGAAAAAGCAAGACCCTTTTTCTATTGTCTCCAACGAAATGTCGACCTTAGCAAAGAACATTGCCAGAATTGTGGGCTCAGGCCACCCTACTCTGAACAGGGTTTCCTCCTACTATTTTGAAGCTGACGGAAAGAAGATCCGTCCTTTGATTGTCTTGTTGCTATCTCGTGCTGTTGCCTCCATTCCGGAGTCTGAAAGAAACCGGATTGATATTGACCGTTACGATGTACTCGACCAGAACGAATACGAAGGGACTCCTAAGTCCATGCTATTTGCAGGTAAATCTGCTCTGGAGTCGATTTCTCCTTTGAACATTTTGCATGGAATCAATCCTTCGTTGGTTTTGAATCCTCTGACTAGAGCTAACCTTCCATTACCAGACTTTGAAGACGCATCTTTGAATAAAGAAATTCTTCCTAAGCAAAGGAGACTGGCTGAAGTGGTAGAGATGATTCATACTGCTTCACTCTTGCATGACGACGTTATTGATTTCTCTGATTCCCGCCGTGGAAGGCCTTCGGGAAATGTTGCGTTTACTAACAAAATGGCCATCCTCGCTGGTGACTTTTTACTAGGAAGAGCTTCTGTAGAGCTTGGCCGACTGCGCAATTCTGAGGTAGTTGAACTTATGTCAACCTCTATTGCTAATCTCGTAGAAGGAGAATTTATGCAGTTGAAAAATACCGTATTACAACCCGACATTTCAATGGTAGATGGAAATCCTATCCCTATCCCTGAAGCCACTGGTAAGGTACCAACAGACGTAAGTGAATATTCTGTTCCTGGTGCCATTGTTGATGGCAAGCGCACCATTACCCATGAAGAGAACGTCAATGCCGCTTTCGATTACTATCTTCACAAAACCTACCTAAAAACTGCAGCACTTATTTCCAAGTCATCTAGATCGACTGCTATTCTAGCAGGTTGTCAAGAAGATGTGATCAACAACTGTTACAAGTTTGGACGAAATCTTGGTTTGTGTTTTCAGATTGTTGATGATATGTTGGACTACACAACCACTGCTGAACAACTTGGAAAACCCGCCGGTGCAGATCTCCAGTTAGGTTTGGCGACGGCACCAATTTTGTACGCATGGAAAAATGACCCAAGTCTTGGGCCCCTGATATCACGTAACTTTTCAAAGCCTGGTGATGTTGAACTTGCAAAGAGAGCTGTTATTAAGAATGACGGAGTAGAAAAAACCCGTGTATTGGCCAGTAAATATAGAGATCAGGCGCTTGAAGCTTTACGAACCCTTCCCGAAAGTGGAGCCCGTTCAGTATTAGAATTTGTCACTAACAGTGTTCTTACTAGAACCAAATAGATAGCTGTTTGCCTAATGTACATAGATCTTGAAGAATTATCATGCTTAAAGTACCGCACTTTTCACTAGCATTTTCTCGATATCTCATTTCGGTAAGATTTCTATAAAACAGATCGGGTTGTTCCCTCAAGTTCATGAGGAGCAGAATACGTGATCATCTCGGTATCAGTATAAGTAGGCTTGTTTGTGATACAAAGCTGAGAACATTTTATTTACCATCAATAGCGTCGTCAAATTCTACGAGGTCAAGAATCAGATCTATTCATACAAGCATGGTTAAGCCACAGGAGTACACCATAGTTAGTTCGGAAACAGCACTGACTTGGATAAACAGCCGACAGACCACGCTAATATCCCTAGATTCGGAGTGGTTTGAGAGGAATAGCAACGTTGTGACTGAAGTGGGTATCAGTATCTATAAACCCTATGTGCCTCCCAAAGGATTAGAGGGCAAGTCCTTACCAGCCCCGTTTCTGCCGGACATATCCACTCTGCATTTTATTGTTCAGGGAACGGAGAAAGTTCGAAATAGAAAGTTCGTACCAGATAACAAGGACTTTTTTATTGGTGGGACATCATTCATTGTTTCTAAGAAGGACATCGCAGGTGTCATAAACGAAATAGTTTCACAGACAAAACTAACTGATAGCCCCGATCTGGCGAACTCTTCACCAAAATCTCCTCCGGCAGTTGCCTTGGTGGGACATAACTTGATAGGGGACCTCAAAACTCTGAAGAATGCAGGCATTTCTATTCCTGTTTTACCTATCATCGATACTCGAGAATTGTGGTTAAGTCAAATGCAAACACCGAAGTCAAACCTAAAATACATCCTTCGGAGGCTTGGATTGCCACATAGTTTTCTTCATAACGCAGCAAATGACGCATACTATACCCTTCTGGCATCATTAAAGCTTGCCCAAACGAATATTTCACTAAATCTTTTATACTCCGAAGAAGAATGTCAACTACCAAGCAAAACTTCGAAATCAAATGATTTCCCCAAGCCCATGTCTCAAGATATTCACCAACTCAAAGATAGACTGATAAGAAGCAAAATAGTGCCAGGAGAAAACGAATGACAAAAAAAAACGCTATATTTTAGGCTACAAATAAAAAATTATCAAAAATATGGAGTCTGCATCTCTGAGACTAATGTCGTTGACTCTTTGCTTAGAATCTAGCAAGACCAGTCTTCTCATAAGTACCCAACTTGAATTGTGGAACAGTCATGTCTAAGGCCTCACCAGAGTATCCTAAGTCTTCACCAACCAGAGTGGCAGTCTTTTCACCAATCAAAAGAGCGGTAGTGTAAGTGTTACAACCAACATTGTCTGGACAAACAGACAAGTCACCAACCTTCAAGCCCTTGACTCCGTAAACGTTGGATCTGTTGTCTAGAACACCACCCCATTTAACAATCTTGGAACCTTCTCTTGGACCGATGGAACAGGTTCCCAGACAGTGCCATGTGGTCTCAGTGTGCTCACGGATGTAGTTCTCAATGGCCTTGTCATCCTCCTCATCGTACTCGATGTCTGGGTGAAGTTCAACCTGGTTGGAGGTAACGTGACCTTCGTTCTTGGCAGTTGGCTTCTTCAAAGGTTGAGTCCAAGAACCGTGTGCAAGACCAGCGGACAAGTTCAATGGTCCACCGTAAGCGTTGGAAGTCTCCAAATCCATCTCGTAAGCTCTGGCTTCAGATGAGTATGGGAACAGAGGGTGGTGAGAAGTAACTTCACCGGCAAAGTGGTCCATTCTTCTGGCAGTCTCTCTAGACTTCTTGTAAGACCAAACCATAGGAGCCATGTCTCTTTCATCGTTCATGAAACCTGGGTCAAAGTCTGGAGTTGCATATGGGTCTGGTGAGGTAATGTGGATAGAACCTCTAGAGAATGGGTACTCCAAGAAGTGGAACATGGTCATGTACTTTCCAGGAGGAATCTTGGTGTGGTCACCGAAGAAACCAGCAATGATAGAGTAGTGCATAACTGGCTTGTCTGGCTTGTCTTCAAAGTATTCTCTGTAACCTTCTTGGAAGGATTCGTCCATTTGAGCCAATTCCTCAGGAGTTGGTCTGATCTTGACACCGGCTTCAATACCGTTGGTGGCCAAAGGACCAGTACCATTGGCGTACCATTGGTCAAAGACTCTCTTTTGAATCTCAGCGTCACCACGGACAAAGTCATCGAAGGACTCGTATTGAGGCTTGATTCTGTAAGGAGTGAAGAAACAGTAGTGGTCCTGGAAGTTTCTACCAACACCTGGCAAGTTAACCAAAGGCTTAACACCAGCGGCTCTCAATTTAACTGGGTCACCGAAACCAGATCTTTGCAAGACCAAAGGCGAAGAGATGGTACCACAAGACAAAACGATCTGCTTTCTAGCACGGTAAATCTTGTGACTTGGCTTCTTTGGGTTCAAAGGCTTGCTTGGAACGGTTTTAACACCGACAGCTCTTCCGTCTTCAACAATGATCTTCTCAACCTTGGTGTTGCAGATCAAGTACAAGTTGTCGTGATTTCTCATGGTAGAGTGGACAAAGGCGTGGGCGGAGTCGGAACGACGACCAGTGTCTCTGTTGATCCACTTCAACCAGTGCTCAGCACCATGAGCGGTAACCAAGTCTTCCAAGTCATCAACGTAAGGAATACCTTGGGATTCACTTGCTCTCAAGAAATCTTGACAGACTGGGTAGGTGTAGTTACCGAAAGAAACCTTGATTGGACCCTCAAAACCGTGGATATCAGGGTTGTTGCAAGCTCTTTGGTAGGTCTCGGTCTTTTTCATCAATGGAAGCAAGTCCTTGGTTTTCCATCCTTCAGCCTCAAAGTCGTCATAATCAGAAGCAGAACCTCTGGTGTACATCATGAAGTTGATAGAAGAACCACCACCCAAGATGTTAGCACATGGGACAATAGCCCTTCTACCGTTCAAGTGAGGAGAAGGGTTGGCAGTGTAGAAAGAGGCAGTCTTGGAGTCCAACTTCATGTTTCTTGGGTAAATACCTGGAAGGTAAACCCATGGGTTGTTGAGGTTGTTCTCACCTGCTTCGATAAGACCAACTTTCAAGGAGTGATCCAAGTTAGCCAATCTTCCGGCAATACAGGATCCACTGGATCCACCACCACAGACGATAATATCAAATTCTTCGGGAATAGCCATTGTTTCGAATAATTAGTTGTTTTTGTTCTTTAGGTTGTCGTTAAAGTCGTTAGAATCAAAAGCTTGTCAATTGGAACCAGTCACAATTATGAAAGTAAGCTGATAATGATGATAAAAAAAAGACCTTAGCAAGGAAATCTTCTTCTGTTTATATATTGCTGTTCAAGTAGGGAAGACATTAGTTTTGATCATGAACGTTAGGCTATCAGTATTCCCACCAGAAACTTGGAAGCATACAATGTGGAGAACAATGCATAATCATCCAAAAAGCGGGTGTTTCCCCATTTGCGTTTCCGGTCACAAGCACACCGAGACCCAAGCGCAGCGAGACCCCAAGCAAAATAAAGGCTGCGCTAAGTGTAAGAGGGAATTCTTCAACATCAATTGTCGGGTCAAACGAAACAAACGGTATGCCGACATTGGAAGTTTCTTTTTGACCAACTGGCCGTTAGCTTTTGATCGAACCAAACCTAGTTCATCTCTGATGAGATCACGCTTTTGTCAATTTGAGTTTGAACAGGGCGTCTAAAGTGTCAATTTTAGGCCATTGGGGGAACATGAAACTGTTACCGACCCCACACTCACAAAAACCCTCAACTTTCTGGTGTTGGGATGGAATGCGGAGTAAGTTGCATTCGGAAATAGAAATAAAATTAAAACCTCGCCAGGAACCATATAGACAGGCTAAGAAAATAATGCTACTAGTAGCCTAACAAAGTGGATTAGAGAGAGTCCAAACCATGTTTAGTAACTGGGCTGGTTTTTAACGGCGAAGGCGGGTGTTTGAGGAGGAATAAAGTGGAGTTCTTGCCTTGAGGAAACGTCCCCTCTGCATTTGGCACTATTGTGTCTAACTTGTCGATGTCGGATGGCAGAACAATTTCTCCTGAATCCATCTCGTTCCTGGGTGTTGGATCTCACTTACTAATTATCTCTACTCAATTGAGCTCTTCTTGTGAAGATTCATTTCAACAATATCGTCATGAGCCAACAGAGTGCAAAAGTCATTATTATAGGCTCAGGAATTTCAGGTATCAAAGCTGCAGCTGACCTGAAAAAAAATGGGATCAATGCTTTGATCCTGGAGGGCAGGGATCGCATCGGAGGTAGAATTGTTGCCACTAATGAAACTTCTGTGCCTTTAGATTTGGGTGCCTCCTGGTTTCACAGAGTTCCTGAGAATAGTTTGTATCAAAAGGCAACTAATAAGGAATATAAGAATGCAGTTGAATTCGTCTTTGATGACTCAAATGTCAAGATTATGGCTAAACCGGTAAATTTAGCACCATTCTGGGAATTTGTCAAGATGCAACCCCAAGACGATAATTTACGCAATTTCGTGTATAAATACTTGGAGACTACTAAACTCAATGAAGTTGATACACAAGACTTTATTAAGTTCGTCAGGGGTACTTCTGAGATCGGTGGTACCGGCAATTGGTGTTATATATCTGGTAAGAATGCTATCCCACCTTCGGAAGATCAAGGAAGAGATGCGTTTGTCACTACCACGTATGCCGATATACTACAGCAAGAAGCTTCTTACTTGGATCCTTCTCAAATTGTTACATCGACCAAGGTCACTGAAGTCGTCGAAGATGTTACATCTTCAACATATACTATCAAGACGTCATCCGGGACCAACTATTCCGCTGACTATGTTATCGTTACCGTGCCTCTAGGAGTTCTTAAAAGTCATGACATTTTATTTTCACCTCCACTTCCTTCATCTATTTCCAACCAGTTGAGCAAAGTGCAAATGGGAAACATCGCCAAAGTGGTGTTTGAGTTTGATACTGTTTTCTGGGACCAAACAGTGGACAAGTGGCTTTTGTTCCCAGAGACTCACCCCGAAAAGGGCAACAAGTTTGGTCAATTGCCTTTAGAATACAAGCCCTCTTCAAATGATTTCACCGCTTTTGTTAGCAACGTTTTCAAGTCGAAAGGAGCTAAAATTTTGGTGACATTAGTCAGCGCCCCAATTGCCCTTTATATAGAGGCCAACCCCGAAGAAGCTTGGAACCTTTTGAGACCTGTGTACTCTCAGATCTCCTTGTGCGAAGAATCTGAGATCCCCAGACCCATCAAGCAGGTGGTCACATCTTGGTCTTTGGATCCATTTAGCAAAGGCTCTATCTCGGCTACAGGTCCGGGTGATATTCCTCTCATCAAGGAGCTTGTGCAAGGAGTGGGGAACTTACGCTTTGCTGGTGAACATACCAGTGATGTTGCTAGAACTCAAGCCCATGGAGCATACCTTACCGGCCAAAGGGAGGCCGACTTCATTATCAAAAATGTTAATAAATAGCGACTTTGAATTAATAGCTTTCACCTAATTGCTCTAAAATCCTAGCTCTGGCACGTTCTTCTTCAACCTGCAAGACTTTCTCTTTGAATAGACTTTTCCACTCGTCTACTTTGAAATTCTTGGCCCAATGAAGTCCTTTGGCCATCCCACTATCTTCGATGTCAAGTCTACTTAGGGACGAAGTTGCGCAGTTTTCTAGAAAGTATGCCGGGAAAACACTCTCCAACCACATCAGTCGTCTTAGCCTAAGTACCTCTAACTTCGGAAGTGATAGTAAATGTGCAACGATATCTTTCTCTGTGACCTTTTTCCACACATCCAACGAAGGATCAAAAATTGAATAAGCAGTATCCGACAAGTAAATTGGCATCTCATCTACTAATTGTTGCTTTGGGTGGTCTAGTAGCATAGTTGAATGCACAAGTCCCTTCTTGCAACCTCTCCCGGTTTGCCAATCGAAAGTACTAAACGACAGTACTTCGTAATCATGGCTCACGGAGATTCCACTAAAATCGACAAATTTGAGATTGGAGCACAATTGTAAGAGATGGATAATATAGCCAATTGGAATATCTTTAGAGCACCAGTAATTGCTAAAGAAACTATTCTCTAAGGGGTGAGGGGTTGAAAATGGCTTTCTGTTGTCTATGTGTTTCTCTGGTGGCTTTTCCTTATTATTTACCTTGGGCTGGTCTTTATCATGGCTTTGTGACAGTTTTCGAAATTGTGATTTCAATTTTTTAAATAGCTTTTCTCTTTCCTTCCCTGAGTAGTTTGTGAAAGATCTTCCTAGCTCGTTGGTAAAAGGGTTCGCTTTCTGTTCGTATAAAGAAGGCTGGGATAAGCGGCGTTCGTTTGGTAACCGTTTCAACGAAGTGGCAAACCTGGCACCATAAAGGGGATGATCCCGAAATTTCCAGTCCCTCCATCCGGCTAAAGGTTCCATGTGCTGGTTCCTCAATGCTAAATCTTTAATGTAGTAACCTTCATCCAATAAATCAACCCCTGGCCTCACTTTTGATAGATCCAAGTCTTCCACGTAAAGTGCTAGCTCTCGGTGATTTAGCAAAGTATGTACAAATTGAGCAAGCCTGTAGGTGGAAGTAATGTAAGGGTCTTTATATAAAACCGGAGTAGCAGCAGCCCTCAGTTTCCTGGAGACATAGAGGCAATGGATCAGGGTGACTCTGTCATCCACAAAGGACATCACAATGGATAAAACCTCTGTCGGCAGTGATTCCAGACATTTGGGAGGAGTTCGTATGTTCGATATGCTGTTGATTGTAGACCGAATAGAATAGATAGAGAACGAGTCGGTAGTTGCGCTCATCAGTTTCTTCCTTTTGGTGTTCATAGGCTGAAGCAGGGACTTGTACTTCATCTGGAACTTTCGTTTTGTGTTTTCCTTTATCAACGACAGAGGATAATAGCCACTAGGGAAAGACAAGGGTGGCTCATTATCCTGAGTGCGTATCAACTGGTGAGTAACATAATCGTACTGTGTATTCGGGGATAGTAGTGAGCGATAGGGTGGCAAATAATTCTGATAGTAGTTCAGATAATCTGACATGAAAATGATATCTATCAACCGGTCTTACTTGGAATTGTTATTAGCTTACCTTTATCGTGATCAGTCACTCATGATAGTGACAAGTAAAATATGTGGTGCATGGATGTCTTGGATCAAGGTACCGCTATAATTGTAAACAAAGCAATGATGCGCTTTGAAACCGCTACAAATGTTGAGTTATTCGTTCTGGGCGCGGTTGGTTTTCTCCGCACATATTTAAGGTAATTCTAGTTTCTGGGTCATTCTTGTACAAGACTAAGTTCTGCTGTCTAAAATTATCAGATTATGTAAGTATTTTCTAGCAAATCTGGAGAAACGTTAATTGATTGCGAGATGAGAGGGGTAGGCGCGCGACCGTTGAGACAATACCATTGATGAGCACAAATTGCTACAATACGAGTGGGTCCTTTCCGACCCTGCCAGCTTTAAATGGATAACTCCAAGTGGGCAATCGTTGGTTCTTGATGTCAACATTGTCTTGTCTACAACCATTTACTATAGCTCCATCTCCTCCATTGCCTTAAGCTGCGCTGAATTTTGATTGATTTTTGTGGTACACGAACATTTATTGGTAGCCCTACTCGCTATCAAACATCTCCTCCTAATTCCACCACTAGCCCATGTTTCGCACCCTTCACATAACTATTACATTTAATCCACAATTACCCCTAACAAAATGATCCCATTAGATAAAGAGTTCGAGTTGAACAGCCAAAGAGTCCTAACTAAGCGCAAAATTGAATACAGGGCAAACTTTGTTACTCTGGTAGACATACTATGCTATGTGATTCTTCTTACGATATACTTCAAAGATAACTCACTTCTTCGTCTTTTAGTACGAACTATAGTCCAAATTGCAATTTCTAATCCTTTCCCGATCGATCCTCCGCTGTTAGGCAGAACAATGCCCTTCAAAAGAATGTATTCTAAGAAGCTCCTTCAAGTAGTAGAGTTCTCCAACTTACTCTGTATGGCTGCTCACGTATTCATGACTCCTACACATAGACAATCTTACGCATCTAATCTTGAAAGATATCTGGGTACATACAACTATGGAGGCATTGCTGTTCATCTGATTGGAGAAAAATACATCGACAACTGGTTTGTGGAAAGAGTTTTTCTCTTGTTCAACGACTTGATAGTTTTCGGTTTACAATTTTTACTGTTCTACGTGACATGTTGCGTCAACCAGAATGTTCTTCCTGAAGAAGATAATAAGGATGGCATAGAGACTTCTGAAAACGTAAATCAAGTCCCACAGCCAAACGAAATAGACGAGTACTCAACTCAGAATAGTGACGAAATAGATACGGCCATTTTTCTGGGCGAAGAGCTAGAGCAAGACATAGAAGATTCAAAGGAATACGATGGTTACACCGGCAATATAAAACTTTTTGATTGTGACCCACTACACACCATCTCTACAATCAGAAAGTTCAATAGACATAATGTGGGAGACATTGAGGATGGCGAAGGAGGAACTTTGGAGGAGATGCCTGGTAGTTTTGAGATGATTACTGGAAATAGACTGCATAACATTGTATAGCATATGAATGAATATTTCATTTTTCAGTTCATGTTTCCAATCGGACAGCTTTTCAGGTATTCTGCTTTATTCTTCAAAATTCTAACACTTTTGAAAAAAATTTCTTCTGGGGGCATACAACCAGTGCTTTCTACATTGAAAATGAAATGGTCCCTTTGTCTTGCCAGTTTGACCTTCCCTTCAAATTCAGGGTGCCTCAAACATTCTCTTGAAACTGTGTCTCTTCTGGCATCCTTGACGACAGCTTGATCATTTTCAATAGCAATGACTCCTTTGGGGAAGCATTTTTGGAATTTCTCCGCATCATGACCAGTAATGGGCTGGGTAATATTAATTACTGGTAACAGTCTATAACTAGCGGTGCAAACAGGAGAAAATTTGGCATGATCTGATCCTAGTCCTAAAATACAATGAGCTTTCAAGGATATCTCCTGTCCCGGTCTTAATTTGGCGATCACAATATCGGGATCGGCGGCCACCACAGGAGAATCAGCAAAGGTTTCTACCTGACGGCCCTGAGGTTCAAACTTCAGGTCTCTAGAGTAAACGATTGAGTTTCTGTATAAGTTCTCTGGATCATTGTTATTTTTTACTGGGTGTGGATTTTTAGTACAAGCGACATTCAGTGATACCACTACTGTATTTTCGTCAGTAAACCGTTCACTTTCTTCGGCTGATCGGTCCACCCAACTCAAGCGGTCAGGATCTATCTGCAATGGTACTAAACCTATTCTCGAAGCCAGGACTTCGTCTTGAATCACTGATGAGTTATTATTAATGTAAACGTGCTCTACAGAAACTGAAGGGACCTCACTAATCATGATTCTACGGAAAGCATTGGCAATCGATGTGTCTATATGTATGAGATCAAAATTCAAAGTTCGGTCTGTTCTGTACCCAATATTGATTTCCAAATTGTCTTTGAACTTCTGAAGATCCCACGCATAATCAGTATTACTGTCATATCCAGGAAAGTCTGTAGAGCTAACATTAGTCACCCTATCCTTCTCAATGTTGACCAAGTTTGACATTTCTAGCTCAAGAAGGACGAGATATTTCAGAAAAAAATTACAAATTAAAAAAATTTAACCACCGCGAAAAAGGACCCAACATCCATACATTGTAGCTGTCTCGGCTTATCTCACAAACACAACCACCTCGAACTCGAAACGAAGTCTTTACTGAATCACTCAGATGGAAGCGGTAGGCATTGAACTATCTACACAGAATCCGCTGGAAGTCCCTGCGAAAGATGTCTCATTTTCTTCTCCCAGTGATAATAGATACTCTGCTTGGAAGGGACTAGACAAGTATCTGATCCAATCAGGACACAGTGACTACCAAGAGTTTTACGATTATATGAGTAATGAAGGGATGACGTGTGACGACAATATATATCGGGATTTAATTATGAAGAAGCTGAAAGTGTTAAATCCAGAGGAAAAATGGGCCAATATTGTTTTAAGATACGATCAGTTGGTCACTTCTGGTCTGAATTTAGATAGGGACGAATTAAATTCAAATGTTGAACTGAAGTTTTTGCTATTTCTAAGAGTCACTAACGCCCTCAAGATATCCGACTTATTATACGATGATTCTAATGATACGAGTGAGGATGTTTCTGTAGAATTGAACACCAAGATGCTCAGTCTCTCAGGGTTGACCACTTCTCGCTATCAAGAACAAGTTAGGCTAGCCTTGATCAAATTGAGCCATATTCAATCAAATATACCTTCTCTTTTTGTTCTAAGAACTGCTGAATATCTGTTTGCTCTTTCAGGGGAACTTGAACCCAACCAAGTCCTAATCAAGGATGCTTTCAAGATGATATTTGCTGTGAACTTTCAATTCAATAGTTATTTTCTTTTTGCTGGCAGTGAGGCAAACGAACTTTTCAAATTTCAACTGCTCAGAGTGCTAGAGAACAACTGTCCTCAGCTCTTTGGAGTGTTAGTAGAAAAATTGGGAGATGGCATGATTGATTTCCTACAGGAGTGGATTAGCGAGGATTCTTTTTGGTTGAAAATTGTTGAATCCAATCACTTTTCTAATATTATTGATGATATAATTCTTCAAAGTTTTAAAATTCTTGTTTTACATATTGTTGAATCTTTGCATTCCAATCAGGACGCTATCACAGAGAAGATAATAATACTGACTGAGAAGGAAGAATATATTCAGCTTTTGAATGAATTTATCTCCCTATCTGAAGGCTCTCAACTAGGTTTGAGTTTTAATAATTTGTTCACATACGAAGCCGAATTTAACTCTCTTAAACAACCATTGAGTGAGCACATCACAAAAAAATCCAAGCTGATAAAAACTTTAGAGACCAAAAGCCATCACTTAAAGGCTACCAAACAGAAAAAGCAGACTCAATTCAACGATTTGCTTGCCAATTATCAGCAGCTAAACGAAGAAAAGATGAATAATGAGCTTTTAGTGGAAAGATTAAGTCAGGAAAATGCCACGCTTACCAAAGAGGTTCAAAGTAAACAAGATCAGCTAGATGGTTACCTCTCCAATTATGATGTGATCAAGACTACCAACGATCGTAATAAAGAAATGGATCGTATGAATAGTGGCCTGAAGAAAGATATGGAACAACTAAGCAAAAAGATTCAGGACCTACAAGTAAAACTAAAAAGGTAGTGTAGCTAAGCTTATCGGATAATCCATTTTCTCGGCCGAGACTTCCGGGATTTTTTTGTTTTGATTTTTTCTCTTGGCAGGAAGCAAATAAGAAATAGATTCTGGAATTTGAAACTTGACCGGTTCGGCATGCAAGTAGCTAATGCGGTTGCCCGGTTGTCCAGCTTTTTTTTCCGTATTTTTGTTGCTCTGACCATGCTCGAACCTTTACTTTCCGGAAAAACTTCCCTGTAAATGTCTGCATACGCCAAGGGAGTTGCAACGACGATAAGAAGGTCGAAAGTCTTAGCATAAAATGATGTCAAAATGATGTCAAAATGTATAATATATAGCGATAAAACAACTAGTGTCTTTGATTCTTCTACCTTTGGATTAATAGTAGTCATTGCAGTTCTATAATATAGAATGGAACACGAGCAACAAAACGAGATTACAATGGAATTCTGGAGTAATGACTTCTGACGTCATTCGATACGCACCCCCACCTGCCCTATGTTATGTGGTTTACTATGAACAAGATCTACTTACATTGGTTTCTTAACAACACAATCAATAGAGCTTCACATATATTGTTTATGTACTTCCCTAAGGGTACAGATAGTACGTATGAGCCCTAGACTCAAAACTGGGAACTTTTGCGGCTTGGTTTCAATATTTTTCAAGCTTTACTAAAAAAGCTTAAAAAAGCCAACTCCAGAAAAAACGATTTACTGTGCATGCGGAATGACCGAAACAAATTACAGATGCATTGTCTCCACAGAGTAGCCATAAATCGAGGAGTATAAAATGACACCCTTGCTGCCCTCCAGTTCTAAATTTTCTCTTACAAAGCTATCAGTTATCAATCATGCCAGAAGCTAAGGAAATAGGTTTGTTTGACAACGGTTCAACATCATCAGAAAACGAAAAACAATCCGTGTCAGATAATGAGGTCGTTGCAGAAAACCTGGATCAGCAGAATATCTTGACGCAGTACAGTGAAGAAGATGTTATGTCTATGGGCCGAAACTACGCCATTAAACATGGTATGGATCCTGAACTGTTCGCAAAAGGAGCTGCAGTTGCTAGAAACCCCGTGGGTTACAACAGGATGGAATTCCTTTCCCAGGAGGAAAAGGAAGCATTATATCAAGAAGAGCACCAGAAATGGAAACTACCCAAGAAACTGTATTACTTGATCGTAATGGTATCGATGGGTGCATGTGTCCAAGGAATGGATGAGTCTGTCATTAACGGTGCAAATTTGACTTATCCAGCGGGTCTTGGAATCGGCAGTGACAGTCAGAGAGACTCTTGGTTGCAAGGTTTAGTCAATTCAGCACCCTACATATGTTGTGGTCTCGTATCGTGTTGGATGACCGATGCTTGGAACGAAAGGCTTGGCCGAAAGTGGACCATCTTCTGGACATGTTTCATCTCTGCTATTACCTGTTTTTGGCAAGGATTTTGCAACACCTGGTACCATTTGTTCATTGCCCGTTTCATGCTAGGATTCGGAATTGGACCAAAATCTGCAACTATTCCGGTTTATGCAGCAGAATGTGTTCCTCATAAAATAAGAGGAGCACTGGTAATGATGTGGCAAATGTGGACAGCTTTTGGGATCATGCTTGGTTACGTTTTCTCGCTGGCATTTCATAAAGTGCCAGACCACGGAATTGGAGGAGGTGGTTTAGCCTGGAGACTGATGCTGGGATCTGCTATGCTTCCGGCAATTGTTGTATGTCTCCAGGTTTGGACATGTCCAGAATCTCCTAGATGGCTTATGGGCAAAGGAAGACACGCTGAAGCATATGAATCGCTACGAATTTTGAGAAACAGCCCCGTTCAAGCAGCTAGAGATACCTTCTATCAAAATGTTCTTTTAATGGAAGAAAGCTCCTATGCTTCTATGAGCTTCTTTACCAAACTTAAGGAAATGGTTGTTGTAAGAAGGAATAGAAATGGTGCTATGGGTGCTGGTATTGTCATGTTCATGCAGCAATTCTGTGGCATAAATGTCATCGCCTACTATTCTTCATCGATTTTCGTTGAATCAGGCTTCACTGAAACATCAGCATTGTTAGCTTCTTGGGGATTTGGTATGATCAACTGGTTGTTTGCGCTTCCAGCTGTTTTCACTATTGATCTTGCTGGTAGAAGAACACTTCTCTTGATCACCTTCCCATTGATGTCAATGATGTTACTTCTAGCAGGATTTTCTTTCTGGATTCCTGAAGAAAATCAACAAGCAAGGGTCGGTGTTGTTTCTCTTGGAATTTACTTATTTGCAGCCATATACTCTTCTGGAGAAGGACCGGTTCCATTTACATATTCAGCTGAATGTGCTCCGTTATACATCCGTGATGTTGTGATGTCATTTGCTACGGCCGTCTGTTGGTTCTTTAACAGTGTCTTAGCACTTACTTGGCCTTCCTTGAAAAACGCTTTCAAGGTGCAAGGTGCGTTTGGATTTTATGCTGCGTGGAATTTAGTGGGATTCTTTCTGGTATTAATGTTCCTACCAGAGACAAAAGGTTTAACTTTAGAGGAACTAGACGATGTTTTTGATGTACCTACATGGCAGCATGCTTCATATCAGCTGAAGAAAATGTGGGTTAACATCCAAAGAAATATTATGAGAAAAGACGTGCAACCAATGCCCCCATTGTACAACCACCACAGGATGGCTCTTACTAATACTCAATGGGAAGAAAAGCATGACGTAGAACTTGTTGAAAAGGTGTAATTTGTGTAATATCGAAATTATGATTAAACTGTATCAAATACCTTAAGCCATGATAAATATTTAAACCACTTAGGTTCCACCAGAATGCATTGCGCAGTAGCAATGTTTGTAGATTCCTCCTGCCTATCATTATAAGAAACCGTCTCGATGTTTCCCTTGATTATGCACTTTCGGCCTTTTGCCTCCATAAGCTGTCCCTTTAAAATCACCGTGGATCCCGGATCCACTTTGTTCTCAAAGTTAATTGTCAGCTGGCCAGTCACACCCTTACCGCTAGGCAGTTTCTTGAATCCACAAAGACATAGCTGTTCATCTAAAAGAGTAGCTATCAGTCCATTGTGTATCTTATTGTCACTTCCTACTAGGTCGCTTCCCAATTGGTAAAAAACACGAATTCTACCCCCTTCGTCATCTAAAAACACAATAGGGTCAATTTCTAGATGTCTCTCTCCAGCCATGATTCCCTGACTTACGTGATTCTTGAGCATTTGCTCGGGCAAAATTTCACTGTGTGTGATTAACTTGTAGCCTTCATCCTGGGCGTATGTTTGGAATGCTTTAGTTTGTTTTATACTTTGAATAACGACGTCATTATTGAACCTCTTGCTATACTTGAAAAGCTCTTTTTGCCTTTCAATGTCAAGCATAGTTAATGAAGTAGGCCATGGCCTTACAGTCGCAACATATCCCCCCGCAAAAAAGGTACCGGCAAGAAAAATCCTAGAAGCAATTCGAAACATCTGATTTAGTCGATAGGAAGAAACCTGGGGAAATCAAAACTTGTTTAAAAAAGTTCGCGCGACGCTGATCAGCAGGCTCCTCTCCGTGGTCCTATGGGAAAATCCGATATGCTAAGCTAGGATGAATGCTATTACTACACACTGAAAGACGGGGGAACTAATATTTTAACGCTCTTTTAAGCCCATACAATAAAGCTGCTGACGCAGAAATAATGGTTGCACCGCCAAGCATAGAGATCAGACGATGTTGATGAGCTTCAATCTTCAGCGCCTCGTGGTATGGTATATCGTCCCTAAAGGAGACCATGGTATACAAAGGCACCCAGTGATCACCTAGCAATTTGTGTAAAAGGCCATCGGTAGATTTTCGTAATTTGTACAAATTGGATGTCACTTTAGCAGACATTTCGTGATAATTAGCCAAGGCTAAACTCAATATAGCTAGTAGGTCATTATGCCTAGTTTCCGTAAACGCCTCAAATGCATCTTCAGAGACATGATTGTATTCTTTGAGTAGCTCCATGAGAACACGAATGTCCTCAAATCCACAATTCATACCTTGGCCATAAAATGGTACCATGGAATGCGCAGCATCTCCAATAATTATACACTTTCCCTTGAAATGATATGGAGAACAAGTAACCTGTACCAAAGATCCCTTGGGATTATTTTGAAAAGCATGCACTAAAGCAGTTTCACCGATCAGATCGACCGCATCAGAGAACTGCTCAGAGAAAAAGGACGAAATTTGCTCATCGGTTTTCAATGATTCTGTAAGCTTCCAGGGACCAAAAAAAGTCGAAGTGAACGAACCATCGGTATTAGGTAACGCAATCAGCATAAAATCTCCTCTCGGCCAAATATGAAGATGATTGGGAGAGATAGAAAACTTGTTGTTCGGATCATGAGAGGGTGGGATGTATAACTCAATGTAACATTTGTCAATATACTGCTGCGAATAGTTCATCCGTACTTTCTTACCCAAAAAGGTCCTAGTTGCAGAATGAGCTCCATCTGCGCCTATTACCATATCGAACTTTAAACGAATGTCATCGTTGGTGTGTTTTCGTCTAAACGTTAATTCAACAGGAGCAGCATCATCGTTATCATCGCCAAACTCTATACGCAACAA
The DNA here is from genome assembly GCA_023213015.1 of Komagataella mondaviorum. Classification (NCBI taxonomy): domain Eukaryota; kingdom Fungi; phylum Ascomycota; class Pichiomycetes; order Pichiales; family Pichiaceae; genus Komagataella; species Komagataella mondaviorum. The sequence goes on along the minus strand of JAKWBA010000005.1, from coordinate 219,293 downwards.
TTTATGTTCAAACTTCGTCTGGATAGAGCCTTCATTCTTAGCTTCATCAAAAAGTTCAATTTCATGTAGTAGGTTTTCGTTCAACACACCTCTATCAATAGAGTAGATTGCCTCTCCATATAACCCATATAACTGCTCCGCCTGATCTCCTTTCAGATCATGAATCATACGGCCTTTCATTGGAAGGACATCTGTTAAAACTCGTTCAGCCATTTCGGGATCAACCATCTTCAAAGTTCTGATGCCCCGACTACTTACAGCCAAATTAATAGACCTCAAGTTCTTATCTCCAGTATCTGCTAACCTAGGATCTGCTCGGAGCTCAAAAATCGTTACATTGTATCCTTCATGGGCCAATGATAATCCAGCAACTGAACCTACAAGCCCAGCTCCGATTACTGCTACGTTTCCTTTCATCGTCAATGCTTATGTTACACAGGTGGAAAGGACATGATACCATTTTTTAACATAATTCTCGAATATGCTGAATTAATGCAAGTACAAAAGTAGATGTTGGATGTAAAGTGCTGAACTCTTTTTGTCAGCTATGTAATTTTATATTAAGTCTATCTACTTCAAAACGACTTCAACTACCAGGTCGCCTCCTAGGGCAATTATTTCATTAAGAGCACTTTCTTTGTTAAAGGTCACATGCTCCGGTTCCTCCACAGGTTTGCAATTATACGCCGATGATACTTTGAACCTCCTCTTTGCATATATAGAAGGGTTGAATAGTCCAGTCAAGACATTCGATCCCTTTTTGTTTAATCCAGTGAACCGCTTGGTCGAAAAGATTATTTGACCCTTGAACTTATCATTTAACTCATCCACATACCATTGGATTGGATCCATCTTTGAAGTAATATCATCAGGATAGGAAGTTCTTCCATTAACCACGTTTGCAAAAATCTTAGTGTCTGCAATTCCACTGGCGGATCCTAAATCTTCTGTTTGAACTTTGATAACAAAATCGTAATCTCCTAAAGCTGGAGTAAACAATAACTTGATACTTTTCTGGTTCAGCCCATCTTTCACTACCATATTAGTAGCTACTTTTGCTAAGCTTGTCAATCTGGTAGCAATAGGCAGGCTGATATCATTAGTCCACAATATTCCGGAATTGTCATCTTTAGAACCAACAAAAAACTGCATTTTCATGGCTGTGGGGTCTGTTTTACGCTGTTTGTCAAAGTTGGTGTTGATCAACTGATACGTTTGGACGTCCAGATTATCTTTCAGTTTTTCGACATAACTTGTACCATTCTCAGTAGTGGGATTCAAGCTAGATTCATCTACTGGTTTTGTCAAATCCAAAATCAACGGTTCTTCTTTCCAATTCCATTGACTCAAGAATTGCAATATTCTGAGGAACCCTGATTCGACACTGCTTGGAATCGAATAAGGAGATGGGTCAACAAAAACTTTGATGGCCAAAAGTTCAACAAACTCTTGAGGGAAATGAACCGACAGTAACTGTGAGTCCATCCACCTCTTCAATAATCGAACTGTGGGTGAGAAAAAGGGGAAATGAAAAGCAAGCGTGTTCATAGTTCTGTGGTGTTTAATTGATCCAATATACTTCTGGGTGAATCGAAGGTAAGTGTCTCTAAGGATGGGTCTTTGTCTGTGGTCTGCCTTTTCAATAGCTCTCAAGTATAAAATTTCGTCATGTTCTGTCAATACTCGTACCTTGAATCCGTAACCTTGAGGGGTCAAAATGTTCAAAAGAGTCACTGCGTAGTTCAGAGGAACTGATTCATCCTTGGTTATAAATCCCTGATAATTTGTTTCACTCTGCAAAACCTCCAATATCCGAATTAGGAAAGAACTCTTTGTTTTTTCTAACGAGATTAACTCATCAGGCCACTTAGTCGACGATTCGAATTGTACTACCAACTCATTGAAAAAATCTGGGTTCGAAACAGCAAATGGAACGGGTTGAAGTAAAGAAGTAGCACGCAAGCTTGGTGAGGCAGCATTAACTGATTTAATTCTCAGCGGCAATTCCAAACTATACAGGATCTTGCACAACTCATCAAAGGAGTTGTTCAGATCTTGAAATGCTGCCGTAGAAATTATTGATTGCTTTGAAGATGCTGCTAACGAAGGTAATGGGACGTACTTCTGAAACTCGGAAATATTGTTAATTAAATGGTCTGAAATGGTGGTATCAGTATTAGAGGACAAATGCAAATCAAAAAGAAACTTTACGATAGATAGAACTACAGGTTCTGATGACGAGCTAGCCCATATGCAACAATTTTGAATAGTCCCATCCTTGAATCTTCGTAAAGATGCCTTGGATTGCCAAAACTGTCTGAATTTGGCACCGTTTACCTCATCTTCATTATCGGGACCCTTGGTAACCAGTCTCTCGCACTCCAATGGGTTCAACAAAAGTCCAACAACTATATTTCTACCCTCTGAAGGACCTCCAGCCTTACGTTTATGGATTGGAAAAGTTGTTGGAAAGTTTTCTATCCAAATAGAGATATCTGTAACACGATCCAGTAATCCTCGTTTCAGGATAGCGTAAATCTTACTCTTGATGAAATTTTCAAATGAGATAAATGATATCTTTTCCAAAGGACCAAAATTCTCTTCATGGTCCAATTTCGATAGCGGAATCTTGAACGTTATATCATAAGCTAAGCTGGGTGTCCTGCATTGCTGCAAAAAAATGGAGTCAAATCTATCATAAACCAAGTCATTTAAGGCTGCAAGAGTCTGCTGTGCGTGCCTCCGAAGAGTTTCATATGAGGATTTAGTGGTTTTCCATAAAATGTTTATTTTGGTATTCTTGTCAAAAATTGTGGGGACATGGAACCCATCGGGCTTGTATTTAGATGATGTCTCGCCAATAGCAGAAGTAAATGAAAGATAACCATTGTCCATAAGATCTTGAGTTGCAAGATACTTGATCGTTCCTTTGAAAAGCTGGTAGCTTGAGAACCCATGAAGCAGAATCTTATTACTAGTAAGTCCACCTCCTTGTAACAATGCAGTCATTAATATGGCGAACTCAAAATGACCAAATCCACCTTCATTAAAGTGTGAAGAAAAGCCTCTTTGCCTTAACCACAACTTTCCAAGCACACAAGCATCTCTGAAGCTCTCTGTAGTTTTCTTCGTTGTATATAATAATTTCAAATAGTGAGAATAGGTTGTAGAGGACAAAATAGAGGAATTGTACAATGGAGTCGGGGTGTGTTGTATATTATCATGATCGATATCCATTTTTTTTGATCCCGTTTCACTTGGAGGCTGAACTTTAATGCAATTTTTATCTGGAAGTAATTTTTTGCCCTCAAAAAGACCTAGTTCGAACCCCACAATAATTCGGATAGAGAATTTGGTTTTATCAAAAACTAACTGTTCAGGATCCGGTTGGTTAGTACTGATGCTTTCAATGCGTAGAGCTGGACATAATCTATCACCGTTGACATATTCATACGATACTTTGATGGGAAGATGGTGCTCTTTAGATAATGTTACAATTTGGTCTGCCAGGTAGCCAATGTAAAAAGCTCTTTTGTAGAATGCACGATAATTAACATAGTCCTTTGATTGAAACAACTTTGATGGCATAGTAATCGACATGTCAACGACGCTACCTTCTGGTTGTCGAATGGCAGTCTTTAGACCAAAAGATCCAATTAAGGAGACATCAGAAGGTTGTAAGAATGAGAACTTGAAATTGGGATGAACTGGTTTGGGATCAGGAAAGGGAACAGCCACCCTATTAGCTGAAGAATGGAAATAAGATTCTACATCGTTTAAGGTCAAGTTTTCCACTTCTGGAATCTGTTGGATGATATGGTGTAACCTATGCAGAACTTTTTCTATCACTTTAATATGTGAGTCTTTGATTTTGAGGTTTTTGACCAATTCATCAATCTGCAATTTGAAAATATTTGACTTGAATAGCTCTGCTGTTTCCCTTGCTATCTGAATATCCTGGGCCGAAAGCTTGGCCACAGTAGGCATTTTCTGCTTTGGTTCACCTATATCATTTTCAAATTGAACACTTTGTTGACCAATCTCTGCTGTTTGAGCAGAAGCCGACTCATTATCCACATCGGAAATATTTGATTCCCCGTTGGATAACTCATCTATTCTTCTTTTACTCATGATTTAGATGTACCCAAGTTGGTTAGTACCTCTTTCACCTTTCTAAGGGAAAAAAGTTTTGAAATTTTTTGCGTGGTACAGTTTGATTTGTTAGTACAGAACAATACGCACGCATCAGCGTATATTTTGGTCTCAGTGAAATATAGGAAGAAACAAAACGGTGTTATGTAAGCAGGCGGAGATTCGGTTTTTTTACTTTAGCCGAAGCTTTCTATCTTCATAACATCGCATATCGGTTAAATTCCTGGATGTGCCGAAATACAGGAGACTTGAAGACTGAACTCGGTTAATCTATATGTCAAAATTGACCGACAACTATTAGAATCTAACCCAAATGTACTTACCACACACATAAGCTTTGCCATAATCCCCTCATATCGATAAAAAATGCTTGATTATAAAAGAGCCTGAAGCTGCTCTTTGTGAATCTCTTTTGCTTCTTATCCAAAGTCACACACTATGTCATCAACTTCTTCTTCTTCGTCAATACATGACAAGGACAAGGAGAGCTCCAATGTTGAATTTCCCAAAGATTCAGTATATGAGCCAACTAGATTTGTCGGCGACTTAGAAAATCAAAATGAAGATGACATTTACTCTGAACAATTGTCTAGAATTTTAACACAAAATGAAGCTGTTCAGAAAATCAAAACCTTGGCAAGAACAATGAGTCGAATGACCAAGAAGGAGCTCGCAGCTTTTGAGGTCAACCAGGATGATTTTGATTTGAAGATTCTCTTGCATTATCTAAGAGCTAAAAGTGAAGAGCAAGGAATCGAGTCTTGTTCCGCTGGTGTTGCCTTCAGAAACTTGACTGCTACTGGAATTGATGTGTCCGCTGCTTATGGTCCTACTGTTGGAGAGATGCTACGAAACTTTTTTATGTGGCCTATCAAGTTTGCAAGAAGAGATCATGTTAAGACTAGACAGATTATTCGTAACTTTACAGGATCTATTGAAGCTGGTGAGTTATGCTTGGTACTTGGTAGGCCTGGTGCTGGATGTTCTACGCTTTTGAAGTGTTGCACTGGTAATACTTCAGAGTTGCTATCAGTTGAGGGTGAATTTTCTTATGATGGTTTAGATCAAGCTGAAATGATGAAGGACTATAAAGGTTATGTCATTTATAACCCCGAGCTGGACACGCATTTTCCTCACATCACGGTGAAGCAAACCATTGATTTTGCTCTAAAGATGAAAACTCCGGCCAAAAGAATTGATGGTATTCCCAGAAGTAAATACATTGACACTATGAGAGATTTATGGTGCACTGTTTTTGGTTTAAGACATACTTACGCTACCAAAGTTGGAAATGACTTCATAAGAGGTGTTTCGGGAGGTGAACGTAAGAGAGTTTCAATTGTCGAAGCGCTTGCTACTGGAGCATCCGTGTATGCGTGGGATAATGCTACTAGAGGGCTAGACGCCTCAACAGCCTTAGAATTCACGCAAGCTATCAGAACCTCCACTAATCTTTTGAATGCTTCTGGAATGGTTGCAATCTACCAAGCTGGTGAAAACATTTATGAACTATTTGACAAAGTTTGTGTTCTGTACAATGGTAAACAGGTATATTTTGGTCCAGCTGAAAAGGCAAGAGAATACTTTGAGAACATGGGATGGTACAAGCCACCAAGAATGACCACTCCAGAATTCTTGACTGCTGTTACTGATCCTAGCGGACGATTTGTCAGAGAAGGATTTGAAAATAAGGTTCCCGAAAATTCTGACGAGTTTGAACAATATTGGCTCAATTCTCCTGAGTATCAAGAATGCTTACAAAGTTATAATCAGTATGTTCAGAATCATAGCCCTGAAGAAACAAGACAAAGGTTAGCCACTGCTAAGTCTCAAACTAGGCAAAAGGCTGTCAGAAACAAATCCAGATTTGTTGCCTCCTATCCAAACCAAATTGCCTACTGCGTTACAAGAGGCTTTCAAAGGACTAGAGGTGAAATGGCTTACACCATGGTTTACCTTTCGTCCTATATAATCAAGGGATTTATTGTTGGTTCAATGTATTGGAACATTCCGGATGACACTAGTGGGTTGTTCTCCAGGAGTGGTATTTTGTTTTACTGTTTACTGTTCTGTGCAGTCACGTCTCTTTCTGAAATTTCACACACTTATACAAACCGCCCAATCATTTTGAAGCAGAAAAGTTATTCTCTATATCATCAGTCTGCTGAATCACTACAAGAAATTATCACTGAGTTACCTACGAAACTTATAGCCGTCACCATTCTTGCATTGACTGGTTATTTCATGCCTGGGTTACGAACATCTGACGGAGGATCTGCATTCTGGATGTTCCTTTTGTTTTTGCTTTTGATTCAGCAGTGTATGTCGTTTATGTTCAAGTTGATTGCCACTCTAACAAGAGATGCAGGAACTGCTCATGCTTGTGGAGGACTGTTGGCATTAATGATGTGTGTTTATACAGGATTCATTATTCCTTTGCCTTATATGCATCATTGGATCAAATGGTTCAACTGGATCAACCCTATGAGGTATACATATGAGTCTTTGTTAGCTACAGAACTTCACAGTAGGGAAATGAGATGCAGCAATTACATTCCAAATGGTCCAGGCTACGAGGATATTAGTCTGGTGAACAGAGGCTGTGCTACAAAAGCTTATAACCATACCACTGGTTTCGTTTCTGGTGACGCCTACGCTACTGCGTCATATAATTTCCGGTACAGTCATGTATGGAGGAACTTTGGTATAAACATTGCATGGACTGCAGGTTTTATCATTATTAATACCATTCTATCTGAATTTGTGAAGAATGTTGAAGGTGGTGGTGACATGCTGCTATTTAAAAGGGGTCACATGCCTAAAGATGGTAATGAAGCTTTTGATGCTAAAGTCGCCAGTAAAGAAGAAATGATGGAAGCTCTGAACGGACCTAATGTTGACTTGAAGAAAGTCATTGAGGAAAGAGATGTCTTTACTTGGCAACATCTGGACTACGTCATTCCCTACGATGGAAAAACGAGACAGTTGCTGAATGATGTCCAAGGTTATGTCAAACCAGGTACAATGACTGCTTTAATGGGAGAATCTGGTGCAGGTAAGACTACTCTTTTGAATACATTGTCTCAAAGAGTTAACTTTGGAACCATTACAGGAGACATTTTTGTAAACGGCAGACCTTTGGATTCGTCCTTTAAAAGAAGAACTGGATTCGTTCAACAATCTGACTTACACTTAGCTGAATATTCTGTACGTGAATCTTTGAGATTCGCAGTCAATTTGAGACAGTCAGAGAAAGTTCCCCAAGAGGAGAAATACGAATATGTGGAAAAGATTATCAATTTATTGGGTATGCAAAACTATGCCGAAGCAATTATCGGCAAGATTGGACGTGGCCTGAACGTTGAACAACGTAAGAAGCTGTCCATCGCCGTTGAACTGGTCGCCAAGCCCTCTTTATTACTATTTTTGGATGAGCCTACTTCAGGATTGGACTCTCAATCTGCATGGTCGATTATCCAGTTCTTGAGAGCCTTATCTGACTCTGGACAGGCCATTCTTTGCACTATCCACCAACCTTCAGCCACTCTCTTTGAAGTTTTCGATCGTCTACTACTATTGAAGAAAGGAGGAAGAACTGTTTACTTCGGTGACATTGGCCCCAACTCTTCAACTATGCTGTCATACTTTGAAAGAGAATCTGGCAACAACTGTGGAATTTCGGAAAACCCTGCTGAATATATTTTAAATTGCATTGGAGCTGGTGCAACTGCTCATGCCTCTGCCGATTGGGGTGATCTATGGGAATCATCTCCTGAACACGCTGCTGTTACAGACGAAATTTCTAGACTGAACATAGAATTACAAAAGAGACCATTACCTGAAGACATCAAAGACCTACAATCTAAATTTGCTACCAGCTACCCTCACCAGATCAAGATCTTGTTCCTGAGAACTATGGTTCAATTCTGGAGATCGCCGGTTTACATTAGGGCAAAATTTTTGGAAGCTGTTATTTGTGCAATTTTTGTTGGTTTCTCCTTTGTTAAGGTAGGTCATGGTTTGCAAGAGGCCCAGTTTGGCCTAACATCAATTTTCATGATGTTGATTATTTCTCTAGCCATGATCAACCAAATGCACGTTTTCGCCTATGACTCGCGTGAACTATTTGAAGCAAGAGAGAGCGCTTCCAATACATTCCATTGGTCGACTCTATTATTAGCTCAGACTTGGTGGGAGACCATTTGGTGTATGACATGCCAATTCCTGTGTTTTGTGTGTTACTATTTTCCTGCAGGATTCAGTGGTACCGCTCATCATGCCGGATACTTTTTCTTGCAGTTTGTTATAATATTCCCTATTTATTACTGTTCTTACGGACTTTGGGTGTTATATCTCTCGCCTGATGTTCCAAGTGCTGGTATGATAAATTCGAATCTCTTTGCTGCAATGTTATTGTTCTGTGGTGTTCTTCAGCCTCCTCAATACATGCCAGGATTTTGGACTTTCATGAACAAAGTTTCCCCTTACACTTACTTTGTCCAGTCGTTCGTTGCACCACTAGTTCATAATAGAAAATTGGTTTGCCGGTCGAATGAGTATACTTTGATTACACCACCTGAGGGCCAAACCTGTTCTGAATTTTTGGACCCATTTATTGAGTCTGACGGTGGATACTTGGGTAATCCAGAATCCACAGGAAGCTGCGAATATTGTCCATATACTTACCAATCTCAAGTTATGGATGAGTTTAACATAAAATGGTCTTACAGGTGGAGAAATTTTGGATTTTTCTTTGCCTATATCATTTTCAACTACGTCGCTCTGTTGGGGTGCTACTATCTAATGAGAGTCAAAGTCTGGAGTTTGAAATCTATTTTGGATTTCAAAAGCTGGTTCAATGGACCAAGAAAAGACAGACATGACCCTGAGACCAACGTCTTCGCTCCCCAGCCTGCTGATGCTAAAATTCCTGTTCTAAAAAAGAAAGACTGATATAAGAAGCCATAGATTAGATGATAATATAAGTAATCATTGCACCCAGTTACACTGCATGTAATTGCAACCTTGATACGTAGAGGCGATGAATTGAAGTTGATATGGAATCGAAAGGAGTACTTTACGGGAGTAGCGTAGTCTGAGCAGAGCATTTTCGCTCACTACTCGCTAGCTAGGGTTTCAATAAATCTCATCTTTTGGAAATATCACATTCTGGTAAACCCTTCTTAGTCCTCATTTTGAATGATGTCTTTGAGCGGTTTCAAATATAGTCGGGTTCTTCAACGATCCCGGCCCTTCCTGTTGCCACTTTTAGGAAGTAAACAGCCACTAAGAGTTTTGCCATATGTTTCCAAAAGCTACATTAGACCTTACTCTGAAAACAAATTGGTAAATACTCCAGGACCAGAAGCTCCCAAGACTATCTGGGCGAAGATCAAGCATGAGTCTCAACATTACTGGGACGGAACCAAACTGTTGGGTATGGAAATCCGTATTTCCTCCAAATTGCTGGTCAAAATGGCCACTGGCTATGAACTAACTAGAAGAGAGTTCAAACAACTGACCCGTACAACGTCAGATATCATGAGATTGTTTCCTTTCGCCATGTTTATTATTGTTCCATTTGCAGAGTTACTCCTTCCTGTGGCATTGAAAGTCTTTCCGAACCTACTACCATCTACATATGAGTCTAAATTGGATAAAGAGAAGAAGGCAAAGTTGTTGAGAAAAACTAGAACAAAAGTCAGTGAAGTTCTTAGAAATGCCAAAAGCAGCATCAAGCTCCCTTCGAATGTTACGGAAGAAGAGAAAATATTGTTTAAGGAGTTTTACGAAACCGTGAAGTCCGGGTCCAATGAGCAAATTTCCAAAGACCAGCTAGTGAGAGTGGCCAGAATGTTCAAGGATGACTTGGTTTTGGATAACTTATCTAGGTCTCTGCTGGTTGCCATCTCTAAGTACATCAACCTGAAACCTTTTGGAACTGATCAAATTCTTAGATACAGAATCAGATATAAAATGTTGAATATCAAAAAGGACGATAGAGTGATTAACTACGAAGGAGTGGATAGTTTGTCTGTGCAAGAATTGCAACTTGCTTGTGCATCAAGAGGCTTCAAAGTTCACACAGTCCCTCCCGAAGACTTGCGAAACTCTCTGTCATTGTGGTTGAAAATGCGCCTAGAAGATAAAATTCCGTCTACTTTGCTCATTTTATCTTGTGCTTATGATTATGGAAACGCTTCCACGAGTAATGAAAATCTCTATAAAAATCTGCAAACAATTCTAGGCAGTCTTCCTGAGGAGATTTATCATGTTACTGAACTGGATATGGATGATGACACTGTGACTCATAAACAAAGGCTAAATGTTCTGAAGGAACAAGAGCAGTTGATCAAAAGTGAAGTCCATCAAGAGAAAGATCATATTGTCCTAGTTAGAGATGGGCTAAGTCTAGATGATGCAGATGAGCATATGGACGAACAGAAGAAACAGAATGAAAAAACGTAGATTTCTGATACAAATATTTTATCTTTACAACTTTTCTTTTATAATATAGTCCAACAGATAGTGCTACCAGAGACCTTGTAAAAAGTTTGAACAATTCAATTTGGTCAACGTTTGGAACAGCAGTCTATCTATTCTAAGATGTTACTTGTCTATTGTATTTTGACTGCAGAGCAGTCTTTGACACATCCTTGGCATAATCAAGTGTTGTAGCTGAAATGCAAAAAGCTCTATTTGAAAGAAAATTATAGATTATACAAATTTGACGCAAAAACTTTAATTGTAATTTTAATGATCTGACTTTCTTTCGATCAGTTCAACTGTTGGGCTATAGCTCTTCAAACAAAAAATTGATAGATAAGGCTAAAAAGAACTGATTCTGCCCAGGATCGAACTGGGGACGTTATGCGTGTTAAGCATATGCCATAACCAACTAGACCACAGAACCATTATTTGCTTTAACTAACTAATAGCTTTATAAGTTTAAAGTGAAAGTCAGTGAAAAGTAGAATAAGAAGAATAACGTTGAGTGTTTGAATTTTGATTCTCAGTTACTAAGTAAATATCTGCTTATTCTGTAGGGAAGAAACTAAGAATTCAAATTACTGTAAACGAAAAATAACGCTGAATCGTCAATTCGAAGAAATCAAATATCTACGTAGTTTATTTATGGTGTAAATGTTTGCTTATTGTATGATAGCTATGTTCCAGAAAAACTGTAGAGTAGTCCCGTCTCATCTGCAATAATACTCTATCTACAGCATTTTCTCGTCAAGCGGAACCTGTTTCCTTCCTTAATACAATCTTAGCTCAATTACATAATAGTCGTGTTTCACTCAACATGATTTTTGGATTTATTGAAGGGCCACTTGATGTTCAAGTTCCAATCCATACTGACTATTATCCTTTTCTCTCGTTATATTTATTCAAGTTCTCATCATAGTCTTAGAAAATTAAAGCTGATCTATGACAATTAATCTGAAAGTTTTATAAATATGGATTCAAGGAGAAAGTCTACACATGAGGAGTTGATAGCTGCCTCAGAGGCTGTCCACAACGAAATGAATTCTGTAGCGGCATTGAAACGTTTGTCAATTGGGAACTCTTTGAATTATGACCCAGACCTTCCATACACAGAGAAAAACGAGTTTGCATTGGAAAAATCAGGTTATGAGGATAATACAGAGGACTTTGACGCGTCAATGTCTAGCTCTGAATTAGGAGTTATTAAATATGGAGAAACAGTCATTGACACCAACGAACTTCTATGGGTTCCAGCACAGTATCACCCAAATATTTCACCCGAGAAGTTTAGAAAACATATTCAGAGCTCTGTTGACCAGATGACAGAAAAATTGAATCAAATATCTGAGATCAAAGCTGGTATTGAAAACCCACAATCTACCAATTTGAACACTTTCATGGATAGCCGCGGAGTATCTAAAGACTCTAACTCGAATACGAGTCGAGGGTTGAGCAGGTCCCCTTCTTCCAGGAGGCGTTCCAGGTCGATCTCGAGTAGCTTATCGGAGAACCAAGACCAACCTACAATTGTTCAACTCACCCAAGAGCTACAAAAGCTTTCAGAAATTGCAGGCCTGAACTCTACAGATGCTGCATCTCTGGCTCGCAGTCTGAGCTCCTCAAGCCTGGGCTTCACATCTTTTGAAAAAAGCGCCTATGGGTTTACGTCTCCTGATGAAAGCACAACTAGTGAACCTTCGTTTGCTATGCAAGGAGGGTCTCAGTTGAAACGAAGCAGATGGACAACTTACAGAAAAAATGGGTCATCAGTGAGAAAGGGAAGATCTTATACAGCAAACAGTTCTAAGGACAATAATATTCCACAACCAGAGATTTCTAAGAATAACCTTTCAGAGGAAATTCCAACTGCACAAGTTGCACCTGGCAGTCAAGATCCACTATGGGCTGAGCAAGAAGCTTTGTCTACAAAGCATGAGCCACTGAGCGAACCGTCATCTCAGAGTACCAATAGCATAAAATCTCTCCAGCATCTGCAATTGAATGAATCAGCTGCGCATCTACAACGACAAGTGCAACCTGTTTCAGATACGAAAACCCAAGAGCTGGCTCAAGCTGATTCTAAAATAGAAAGGGTCGAACTAAAAAACCTTCCTTCCTCGTCAGGCAGATCTATATCACTGAAGCATGCCCCGTCAGATAAAAAGACTAAAAAATCAAGCTGGACATCATTTAAAGATAGACTATCTTTGAATAATGAGCCCATTTCCAATGACAATGAGAAAAAGGCTGACTTGTCACCCATTCCTGCTAGACATACCAGGAATAGACACGGAAGCGTGATAAATGCCCCGATATCGCAGCAACTAGATAGCTCAGTTGAAGAGTGTGCATATGAGCCAGACAATAAAGAGAATGAGTTACGTGAAAAGGGAACTATATCAAAATTTTTTGGGCTCAAATCTAAGTCAAAATCACAGTCAGGCCCCAGCTTTAGAACAGGAAAAGGAAAGCACAAGAAGAATGACCATGCTAACGCATCGGTTGGTGGTTCGGATAGCGATGGAAGTGTTGACTCAGAGGAAAAGATTACAGAAAAACTATCCAAAGTTGGTTTACTCAAGAGGGATAGGAAAAACCAACATCAAACAAGCAATATTGACCGAGATGCTAATGACTCGTTCAGTAATTCATTTTCTGGCAAAACCCCTGTTACGAGTCAACATTTTGTAGAAAGACCGCAGGAAGAGGACGGTAGAACTTTGTCACAGCAGGCCAGTGCAAACATAAAGGCAACAATCAAAGCCAATGATCAAGCTATAAGACCAAATGGTCCGATGCAATACACAGATTCGGCATTTGGTTTCCCGTTACCACCGCCCTCTAAATCTACATTGGTAATGTTAGACTACAGATTTCCTATCCACATTGAACGTGCAATTTATAGGTTGTCTCATCTCAAGTTGGCTGACCCAAGAAGACCCTTGCGGCAGCAGGTATTGTTGAGTAACTTCATGTATGCATACCTCAACTTGGTAAATCATACTTTATACCTACAACAAGTGGATGAGGGTAACACTGAATTAACGAGTAAGATTGAACTATAGAAGAGTATGGTCAGATTCTGTTAGAAAGTAAAGGAGCTTTTTAAAAAGGACGGAGCCTAGGGCAAGCAACACATAGTAACATACTTTCCAATCTCTTGCCTCTCCTCTTTCAAATGTAAATCGGGGGAATCCCATCAAGTTGCAAAATGAGTGGACAGTTACGGCTGACCATATAGTTCCCGTTCGTAAGTATAAGAAACTTGCGTACATTCCAAATAACGTTGTATACGACCATTGGAAGACTGTTGATATGACGATGGTAGTAATTGTGTACCTTCTACTTTGGTACAGTTCAACAGCATGATGAAAATGTGCTATACCAAAGTAGAGTGATGATACCATTATCAACCAGTAATGGTTGAACAAAACTTTGTCAGCGTAATCGTTAACTACGAGCATCAACGAAATGGAACATGATCGATACAAAAGTTCCTCAGTTAAGGGTCCCACAAGTAAATCCCTCAGACCCTCAAGGCTAACCACATACTTTAAATCTTGTTTGATAACTTCTGTTGAACTTAAGTAGTAAAAGTAGTCTACAATAGGACCAGCGAAAAGAAGTGTGGTCAATAACAGAGCTTTAAAGATGCTGATAATATCATTCTGGAATTCAAAGAAAGACCACCTCTGTTTTTGATACCCTGTCACTATGCCGAGCTTCGTCGCACTTTCCCCAATGTCTGAAATTCCTAGCAGTTTTAAAAGTATAGGCAATAATATTACATGTGTGGCGGTCAAATAACTGACCCGCTTGCACCTTTCTTTGATCGTGAGGGGATTGTTTCGATCTACAGGTTGACCTGGAAGAGATCTGGTTGGTTTGAAACGAATGACTAGAACATAAGATGCAGAACAGAGTATATCATAAGCAATAACAGCCAATTTTAGTTGACTCTCAGAAGCCATGGCTACACATAAGTTGATATTAAGTTGGATATTTCAATTTTACCTGTGTGGACTAAATGAAGGTTAAAAGTGCTGTTTTATTTAGTTCGCTAACACAATTAGTCTAGTCTCGAATTCCTTAACGAAAACGTTTGATGAGGGGCATCTTCTTCTCTTCGCACTGTTAACGAAAAATCAATGAAATATAGTGACCAATTGATAGAAGAGTACAAAGATTTATGGTTAACAGCAACATCGAATGAGCTTACCAGAGAATGGTGCCAAGGAACTCTACAACTGAGCAAGCTGTATGTTTATTTGACGCAAGATTTGAAATATTTTGGTGATGGATTTCGACTTTTGGGTAAGACAATTTCGCTATGCCATCGAAGACAATCGCTTGTATCATTAGGCAAACATGTGGGGATGCTCAGTAATAGTGAAAATACGTATTTTGTCGACTGTATTAACGACCTTACCGAGCAGTTGCTGAGAGATGGGTTGTACAATGCTGAGGAACTCGAAGAAATCAGTGGTTTGACGTTACCTGCTGTGGAACGATACCTTCTGTTCATGAGATCAATGGTAGAGTCTTCTACAATAACTTATGCGGAAATGATTACCGTGATGTTTGTAATGGAACAAGTCTATTTAGATTGGTCTAATAGTGGGCTGAGGAATAAACCCGACAACTTGCATTGGTGGTTCAATGAATGGATTGATATCCATAGTGGGGAGAACTTTGAAAATTGGTGCCAGTTTTTGAAGGATGAGGTAGACCGCTGTATACAGGAGTTGACAGACGCTAATCGAGATGATCTAGTAGCAAGGGTTGAGGAGATTTTTAGAGAAACACTGGAACTTGAAGTGGAATTTTTCAAAAGTTGCTACGATATCACAGACGATGAATAATGTATGAATAGAAATTAATTGATTGATGGCCATGTAATTATGGTTTCCTGAAAACGACTGTAGTAATTTAAGCCATGCTTGAGTCATCTTTTTGTTCAGCATCAAATCCAAACTTAGATCTTTTTCTTAAAGACTCGCCATAGTATTCAAATATCCATGGAACAGGCACTAGGGCCAAAGCAATAAATGCGAAAAGAGATGTCGCCCAGTCAATTCCAAGTTTATCATACATTTGCACTGTAAACAATGGAAAGGCTGCAGCAATTACATATCTGGCCAAATTGTTGGCGGCCAAAGCACTCGCAAGAGAAAGTGGTGGATATGACATGCTGAAATAAGTAACAACGGTGAAGAAAATCAAAATCAATGAATATCCAAACGGCACACCAGCCAATACTGGAACAATCCAGTGAACCGATTCCCGGGATGTCCACGCAAGCCAGAAAAGAGATATTGGTAAAGCTACCGCTCCAAATTTTCCTGATAGCAATCTGCTTTCAGGCGTTGGAGGCATAGGGTTGCCATTCTTGTCTTTTATGCCAACAAATCCGTCATCGTGTTTTTTGTAAAAATAAAGAGCATTCAACAGTAGGTAAAAAATGGTTCCTAGAAATAGACCTACACCAATACCAATGAATGTAAGTCCTGAGACCCCGAGTGACATTAAATACACTCCTCTGAAAATTACGGGGTAAGCCTCAAAGAAACCAAACAAAATAGCAAAAACGAAAGCAATATAGATGGAAAAAACAATAACGATAGGTTCAACAATTAGCATTTGTAGAGGCTTGACAAGAGTAATAGTAAGCATAATCATCAAAAATTTTAACAGACCAACTTTGGGTTTTTGTAATTTGACTTTTCTGGCCTTAGCTCTCCTCTTTAGCAAAACCGGTGCATATGTTTCTGGTAACATCAAGACGAAAGGTAACAATACTCCTGCAAACATTAAATTAACCCAAAGAGTCCATTTCCAGCCTTTGTTTTCAGCAACGAATCCTCCTATAATTGGACCCAGCACAGGTCCCATGAATGGGGCAAGACAAAACAAAGCCATGGCTAATCCAATTTGATGGGGCAGGAAAACATCCACAATAGAACCCGAAGCCACAGCAAGACACGGAGAAGCAGAGGCACCCGAGAAAAATCTCAGGACTAAGATGCTTCCAATATTAGTTGACAACCCAACACCCATAGTGAACAGCATCGATAAGGGAAGCGTGATAAAATATATTGGCCTCCTTCCTATCAATTCCGACAAGGGAGCAGCTATTATAGGACCAACCGACAAACCTAGCAAATACAACGACAGACCGGCAAACCCCAACTCTTGCGAAATGCCCATCTCCAACATCAAGTCAGGAACACCGCAAACATATAGCGAAGAACCCAAACTGACCACTAGACATAGAAATGCTACTGTCATTGTGGAGTACCACTTCTTGCTTGAGCTCCAGTTTAAAGGATTATCTGGATCTTCGGGAGAATCCCAATCCAGGCTGGATGGATCAACAGCGTCTTCGTCTTCGTCAACTATCTTCTTTTGACTTGCAGAAGTAATGACTTTCGACAACTCGTCATGAAACCCTTGAGTTTCTGTTCTAGTCAGTTGCAGGTTCGTTCTTGTTCTAGAAGTAATTTGACTGAAGTCGTTAACGTTCCCAAAAAATCCTTTCTCCTCCGAGCCATTGTACTGCAATTCCTCGTCGTTACTTCTTCTTGGCTGCAAGGGCTCTATTGTCCTCTTCCCCGACTCATTATCTTGTGTAGTTGTGTCAGAATCATTAGCACCTTCACGATCGGTGTTAGATTCAGTATCGTCATTGACAGCTTGGTCTCCTTGTAGTGTTTCAGTGCCATCGGCATCAGGGAGGTTGGAATTACTACCCTCCAAGGCATCCTCAAAATCTGTTACAGAAGCAGTCCTCAAAGACTCTTCAGCAGAAACATAATCAGCAGAAGTGATTGATTGTGACTCTAAAGTTCGCTGACCTGACATTGGGTCTGTTATATTGAGTTTTACTATGTGTATGTATGAAGCAAACAAAGAAGTGATTCAAGAAACTGCTTTTTTATCAACGGTAAATAAATAGAAGATTCCATAGAAAAAAGAAACACTTCAGCCGAGGTTAAAATGGTAAGTTCCGACAACAAAAATTTAGCCAAGACAGTCTATTGAGGCTTTGAAATAGTCAAATAAAGGATTAAGTTATACAAGTCGAAGGACCAGGTTGTCTAGAACACAGCTTTTAACCGGAGAAATTTTTTATCATTACGTTCTGGACCAGTAGTGGTATTTTTCGTAAGTTTACTGTCAAACCTAAAGTGAGAAGTCCGGTGTAACAGTCAGTGGAACCGCAGGTTCGGATCCAATGCGCGCTTGCAATCTTTATACCTCCTTGTAACTTGCAGGCTTTCTAGAGGGAGCGTCGTGGGTAACATCGTCGTACTTGATCCTTAGTGAATTGGTTCGGAGAAGTCTTGGCCTAGGATTTGTATTTACTCTAATGGGAAATGACGGAGGATCCATACCAAAGAGAAGAGAGCTTCTCAGACTAACTGATTCAGATTCCCAAACTGACAATCGCTCCAAGTCGTCCATCAAATTGGACGCCTGGTATTATTGTTCAATTTCAAAAGAGCCACTAAGATATAGCGACGGAAAAATCCTTTCTGACTTCAAGGGCCGTCTATACAATAAAGAATCAGTACTGAATCACTTGCTATCCAAGAGTAAAAGCCCAGTACACATTAAATCGCTGAAGGATTTAGTAGAGCTCAAGGTCCGTTTCAAGAATGATAGAATTTCGTGTCCTATTAATGGAGACATTGTCTTGGACCTGAATGGGAAGAGTGAGTTACCAGCGTTCGTGTACCTAGTGCCATGCGGATGCGTTATCTCAGAAAAAATAATAAAAGAAGTTACGAAGTTGAAAAGCAAGCCCTTACTTTGCCCTGCTTGTAATCAGCCTTTTGAGAGCACTCATGTAATCCCAATAAACCCCAACAGCACGACAGATTTAGAATCCAGGATGGCCGCGCTACAACGAGAAGGACGAAGCCATAATCTATCGAGGCGTCACAAGAAATCTCGTACTTACGAAGAATCTGGTGCTTCCGAACCCCCAAAGAAGAAAATCGTGAAGGCAGAAAGAGGCACGCAGGAAATATGCTCAACAGAGTAAACTATAGAAAAACAGATACAGTAACACTAATAAAATTAACTATGTACATTATGTCGCTTGAACAGAGAAGGCTCAGTTGGTAGCAGTTTGCTCTTCAATGTTTGCCTGGGCTTTGGCAACCTCCATTTCTTTCTGGAGAGCTAATCTTCTCTCATTCTGTTTTCCGGTTTGATATATGGTCCAACCTACATTTCCAGTCATGTAAAGAGTGAATCCTACTAGTCCTACTATTGTCAGTCTGTGAGCTATGTCTGTGGCCCTTGTGTACCATGGGTAAGCTTTAGACATTTTTGAGATGGTACGAATGTATGTCAAGTAGCTTGGAAATTAGATGGCATGAGGTTCGGGGTCTCGTGATAATGGTTGCTACACTACAATATCAATTCATAGTAAGATAGGAAGCAGAAGCAGAAGCAGACTTCCTTTTCTTCCATTCGACGCAGAACGTATCCCTGGCAAATTGTTGAAGGATATCAACGATACAAAGTTGTTATTTACGACTTTTAACGTAAAAATTGTTAGAATCTTTGTTTTTGTGGACTAATGTTCTGTATGATATTCTTGTTCCAAGTTCCAGATAGTGATTAGAACCTCAATTTCTTACGAAAGTGTCTTCCTTACAATATCAAGACTGAAATCTAGAAAGGTCTTGGAGATTCAATGAATGAGCTGGCCACTGCAAGTGTGGAAGTAACCACCCTATTTAGTAAAAGAATATAGGATTGTTAAAATGCAATCAGGTAGTTTTTGAACAAAACAACCAATTGTCTGTTTGCGTCTCTTAGTCATTGTGTCCATATAAGTTGAAACCTATTGTTCAATAGGCCTGATACTTTTGAACCATATATTACGAGTTCTATTGCCGTCTTTTGTGCTGATAGCACGACAGAATCAAGCCTTGGATTCGTAATAATATCATGATTCTGTTGAAGGAAAACATAGAGCGACAAAAGTTACCAACGGCGTCAACAGATGCTCTGTTGGCTACTGACAGTTTGAAATCCAAATGCAGTTAATACTGATTTCCAACTTTGTGAATAAGTGTTGCACCGATTTGGTTCAGGCGCGCATCACCTACCAAAATATATCCAGATAACTGAGGTGTTCCCAGCTTTGCTCATTTTGGACAATTAGTGCGTAACCGGTTCTAACGAAAGCCTTGGATTAAAGGGGGGTTGGAATGCGGTTGATTAGCGATATACTGGATGAACTTCGACTGTACATAACTACCCTCATTAACTGATATTACACTCTTTTTCATCTCTGTTATAGTTCGATGAACGGATATGTGCTGGTCACAGGCGGAGCAGGCTACATTGGATCGCATACAGTCGTTGAGCTGCTAAACAACGACTATTTTGTGATGGTGATTGATAATTTTTCCAATTCATCTTATCATGTTATAAGAAGAATCGAAACTCTGACAGGTAAAACAGTACCTTTCTTTAATATTGACCTTAGAGAAGAAAGTAAACTGAACAAGATATTCAGAGATTACTCGATCGATTCAGTATTACATTTTGCTGCATTAAAAGCAGTTGGAGAGTCTGCCAAATCGCCACTTGAATACTACGATAACAACGTCTCTGGAACAATTGCTCTTCTAAACGTGATGAAGCAAAATGATGTTAAAAAGCTTGTATACTCATCCAGTGCTACTGTGTACGGTGATGCCACTAGATATGTGGACATGATTCCAATTCCCGAAGATTGCCCGACTCTGCCTACCAACCCTTACGGAATGTCCAAGCTTATCGTGGAGAACATAATACGAGACATTTTCGCATCAGATAAAGACTGGAAATCGGCTATTCTTAGGTATTTCAACCCAATTGGAGCCCATCATTCAGGTTTGATTGGTGAGGATCCTTTTGGGACGCCCAATAATTTGCTTCCCTACTTGGCACAGGTTGCTATCGGACGAAGAGACAAACTCTTTGTATTTGGAAATGATTATTCCTCAAAGGACGGAACCCCGATTAGAGATTACATCCATGTAGTTGACCTGGCGCAAGGTCATATAGCTGCCCTCAAGTACCTAAGTCTTCGACAGGAGGGAATATGCAGAGAGTGGAACCTAGGAACAGGAAATGGATCTACTGTTCTTGAAGTTTATGAGGCCTTCTGTAGTGCTGTGGGCAGAAAGTTGCCTTATGAGATTGTGGGAAGACGAGAAGGCGATGTTCTGAATCTAACCGCAGTACCTACGAGGGCGAATGAAGAATTGGGCTGGGAAACTAAACTTACGATTGATGATGCTTGCGTAGATTTTTGGAAATGGACCACGAAGAACCCCCATGGCTACAGGATCGGAGAACACAGGACTGACTGGATGGGAAAAAAAGGTTCGTTATCTGAAAAGTTATATCGGGTTGGAGAGGTTACAACATCTGAAGGGCCTATCTTACCAGCACGAAAGTTGGATGAATTTATGGAGATGATGTAATAAAAACGAATGACAACTACAGTTATTCCGGAGAGTAAAAAATAGAAGAGTAGTCTACTTAAACCAAAACATAAGAATAACTGCGTATCAACGCATTTGGCTGTAATCTGTTCGAGTAAATTAGCTGAAACCGATTTGAAGATTTACATCACAGAGTTGGATACTGTAGAACGTACGAACAAAAACTGATATTCCTCTTACGTTCAAAAATTTACATTTGGTGGAAAACCAGAACCCATTTTGACAACCATGTTGAAAACTAATATCAGAACTTGATTTATTAAAAGAATCAATCCAGAAAAAGCAGGGTTAAGATATATAGCAAGAGATAGTCGTGTTTAGTTTCTGAGAATTTCAACTTTATGGGATGGAATATTTAACCATAATTAGGGTAATTTACAAGATATACATATTTACACCACCTCTACACCACCCGAGCCATTATGCTTGATTACCAATTGCCATCCGTGTTTTGCACGACGAGTGCCGAATCCAGTATGGAGAGGCTTGCTGTCGCCTCTATGATGACATTGCTCCAATTGTTAGTTCTGGTATTTATATCATTTAAAGTGTTTTCAATATACAGAAGATTTTTCAGTACGGGAACAATGGTGTCCGAACAGGTTGTAAACAAGACTAAAGCATTGATCAAAGATCACAAGGTGTTTGTTGCATCTAAGTCCTATTGTCCTTATTGCTCGCAGACGAAGAAATTGTTAGAGTCTTTGAATGCCAATGCATTCGTAGTGGAACTTGATAATGAGTCTGATGGGTCTGATATTCAAGCTGCTCTTTTGGAGCTAACTGGCCAGCGGACCGTACCTAACGTGTTCATAAATGGAGAACATATTGGTGGAAACAGCGATTTGCAAGCTTTGAACAGTGGAGGGAAGCTTGAAAGTCTTCTTAAGGATTAGAGGCTACATTTCAGAGATACTAGTGTGAACTGATACTTTGAACTGATCAAGATTGAAGAATAAACTCGTTCTGTATGTGCTGATTTAGGATTTCCTTTATAATGTCGTAACAACTGCTACTAATTTCATCGTAGATAATCATTCTAAATAGCCAAACCCATATTATTGTGGATTAGTGTGCTTTGCCATATTTCAATGGCAGCAAACCGAAAGATATAGGTAATATCCTTTTTTGTTTTAAGTGTTGATGATGCGATTTTCATGGCGGGATGTCGCCAATGTTTTTGCCTCAAAACCTCACCCAGCATTTGTTTTCTCTAATCTCGTCCTCCACTAGATAACTAACCCTCTGGTTGTACTTTCTTGTCTCTTTCAATATGGGTGTCTTTTCTGAACATCCTTACACTTCAATCACCACAACGGTGGATCAAATCACAGCTCTGCCCAAAGATCAAAGCGACAACGTGATAGAATCAACCATTGCTGAACTAATCAACTCAATTCTTATCTCCTCCACAGGTCAATACGAAGCAGCCAGGGCTATCCGGAAGAAACTCAAATATGGAACATTGAACCAACACATAAATGCCCTGAAAGTGCTTGACCTTATTGTTGGAAATGGGGGACAGCGCTTGCGTCAGTTTTATAACGACCAAAAGCTTATTGACAGGTTACGTATCGATACTCGCAGCCCTGATAAGCAAGTTAAAAGGCTGGCCATTCGCCTGATTATAGGGTGGAAAGAACACTTTGAAGGTGATAAGGCTTACGAGCCTTTAGTGCAATTGTTCTACTCCTGCAAGCTGTCCAAATCGAGAAGAACTGTACCTGATTTCATGAACGATCAAGTAGACCAGACACCATTCGAAGAATACTATGAAGATGAGGATGTTCAGTCATTGATCACTACCGATTCAATTGCAAACGAACATATCAAAACCTATCGAAGTAATAAAGAACTTGATAGGGAGTTCAAGATCCCCAAGATTAACTATAGTGTTGAAAAACCAAAGATTCAAAAATTAATAGCAGATGCAACGTCCAGCGCCATTATCTTGAAAAATTCTCTAGAAACTTTGAAGGATGGGGAACTCTCTATAAACAACGACAAATGTGTGATTGAATTTAATAAATGTAGACAAATCAGAAGAAAGGTTTTGAGGTATTTGCAATTGGTTAACTTGGAGGATCTTGTTGGCCCACTAATCCATGCTAACGAAGAACTAGTTGAAGCACTATCAAAGTATGAAGAAAAGGCAACTGACTCTGACTCTCTAGACGAGTATGAAGAGTTTGACGAGGAGGAAGACTTAGAGGAAAGCAATGATGAGGTCAGTGAACAAACAGATATTGACTCTTTGTCAAGGTTGGACATTTCTCATAAGAAGGCCCCTCCTCCAATTCCCTATAAGACACCTGATCCAGATCCTAGCAATCCGTTCAGTGACCCATTTAGTGACGGGAATGGTATCAGCAGCATCGGTCACGATGTCCATCTTCCATGGAAGAAATAGAAGAATGTTAGCACTTATGAGTTATAAGGTAGGTACTGAGCGCCTAACAAAATGAAGCGGGTTTTAAATCCGCGATTATGTTATTTCACTCAATATATAGGACGACTGGTCGTACCACTTGCGCAATCTTAACTGTTTTCTTTCCCCTCAACTAACTACTAAAAGACATCATGCCTGCCATTGTCGATTCTTCTTTTCAGACTAACCACTATTGCCTTCACGTAAGTGATGTACAGAAGTCTATCAAGTTTTACACCGAAAATTTTGGAATGTCATTATTAGCACAAGAATCGGTGCCAGAAATTAAGAAAAAGGTATACCTACTAGCCTTTAATTCGCCTTCTAGTGCTAACTATGGAAAACACTGGGCTGACAGGAGTGGTGTTCTTGAGCTCTGTGTTGATGAATCTCTTCCAAAGGACTATGAGTTTGCTAATGGAAACTCGCCTGAAGCTCAAGGTTTCGGACACATTTGCATAGCCGTGGATGATCTTGCCAGCGCTTGTGAGGAATTGGAGAAAAATGGAGTTTCGTTCAAGAAAAGACCTAGCGAAGGCCGTCAAAAGGATATTGCTTTCGCCTTAGATCCCGATAACTATTGGATTGAGCTAATTGAACATAAAATTGGCAAAAAGGATGGCGTTTCAAACAAGAGCAATTGGGTTCTGAACCATGGTATGTATAGGGTCAGAGATCCTAAAGTATCATTAAAATTTTACAGGGAGGTTTTAGGTATGAAACTTTATTCGACTAGAGAATTTCCGGACGCTAAGTTTACACTTTACTTTTTAGGCTATGAACATGACGATCAATACGTGGAGAATCAGGAAGAACGTCGCCAACAAGCCGAAAGGGAGTCTATAATTGAACTAACCCACAATTGGGGTACTGAAAGTGATTCCAGCTTCAAAGGTTATCATACCAACATGACAGAGCCCTTTGGATACGGCCATACAGGTATCAAAACTAAGAATGTGGGTAAGCTTGCCAAAGAGATTGAGAATGATGTAGAGTGGGTCATTGAGTTGGGGCAGGTCAGTGACAAATATGCTTTCTTCAAGGATCCGGATGGGTATCTCTTGGAAATTATCCAGAGTGACGCCTTTGCTAAAGAGCAGACAAACAAGTTGTAGCGATATATTCATGAACAAAAATAACTACTTTAACTGATATCTTTTCTCTTCCCATTATTCTCCTTGAAATTTCAGGCTGATACTGTTGACACAATGTCTGGAATCTGTAGGAGTATCGAATCCTTCACCCTCAAAAACATGGCCAAGGTGTCCATCACAATTGGAGCACCTGATCTCAATTCTTTTCATTCCATTTGAATTGTCTTCTATACGTTTTACTGCACCAGGTAAAGCTTCATAGAATGCAGGCCAGCCACAAGAAGAATCAAACTTGGTGCTACTTTTGTAAAGTGGAGTTTGACATCCACCACATAAATAAGTCCCACTTTCCTTGAAATTCACATATTGTCCAGTATATGGCCTTTCTGTGCCGCCTAGACGAAGTACATTATATTGGGCTGGTGTCAATATAGCTTTCCAGTTTGTCATTACGAACAACTTAGTAAAGGTTTTTACTTTGCTCTAGAAAACATCTACCAGTAAGTCTTGCGCGAAGTATACATAATCATCAGTTTGCTATTCCTTAGACTAACCTATTTATAGAATACGGCAATACAGTAAACTGGATACTTCTAAAGCTCATCGTGTGCATCTGCCTCACTTCCAGCTGCTGCTTCTTCTTCTACTTCTTCTTGTTCTCCCTCTTCTTCTTCGGCTGGTTTGAGCGCTAAGGCATCAACTTTGTATGTTCCTTTTTCCTTTACAAATTCAGCTAGTGATTCTAGGGTACGAGCGCCATCATATACCTGTGGGTTCGATTTGTCACCGGCTGGATAAAGAATCAAAGTAGGATAACCCTGGATATCAACATCGTCGACATCGTTCACAGTGTGGTCAATCTTTGCAATAAGAACCTTCGAAGAAGCATCCTCATCATTGGCATAGAGAGTAGCCAGTTCCTCATAGGCGGGAGCCATTCTCTTACAGTGACCACACCAAGGAGCGTAGTACTTGACTAGAACATCTTTAGATTCATCAGACACAACTTTATCGTGGACCTTTCCAACTAGCTTGAAAACTTTCTCCTCCTGAACTTCTGGAATTGGCTCTGATCTCACAATTGGTTCGGCCTTTCCTTCAACAAATTTCTCAATCAACTCAGTCACATCTTTATTTTGCAATTCTTCGTCCTGAGGAACTCCGAATTTTTTGTTACTCACCAAATCATGAATAACAAACAAAGGAAGTTTCTCCTCATCCATGTTCAAATTCTGTGCATGCTTACCGAATTTAGTGGCATCTAAACCAACAAAGTTCATTTTTCCACGTTGCTCTTTAGCAAAAGGTAAAAGAATATCTGCTGCTGCTGCACGTTGTTCTTCATTTTCGTAGAAATAGTAAGCCAACGGAAGGTTAGCTTCAGCATACGATTTGAAGGTAGAACCGTCAATATCCCCAAACAATGGTTTTGACTCAGTGTCAATCCAGTGCACCAAATGAGTCTCATCAAACTCCTCACCAGAGTATACAGTTGGTTCCTCGCCAGGTCTAACAATCAAATAGGCGGGAGCAGAATTTTTGGTGTATTTCTTGGAATAATCAGAGGATTTGGTAGAAATAAAAGTGAACTTCTCTCTCAAAACGTTTGCAACTCCGTAGAACGTAGTGTTAGACTCCAAGTTGGAAGCACCTTCTGGCAGCACTTGTAAAATCAAAGGCTCTGGTGCCTCACCAATTGTGTCGTCCAAGTCGCTTGTCTCATTGATCACATTGACAGGAGGCAGGCTTTGTTTAATCATATAGCCTACAATGCTCTGGCTCTGTCTTTGACCCTGGTAGTCACTTGGGGCCTCAACCTCACCATGGAATACCTTCAGAGTTGGATATCCTTTGATCTCGTAGCTTTGACATAAGTCTTTTTCTTCAGTACAATCGATCTGAGCAATCTTAACCTGTTCATTGTCCTTCAAAGCTTCAGCAGCAGTAACTAGTTCAGGTCCCAGCTTTTTACAATGCCCACACCAAGGAGCAAAAAACTCAGCCAAAACGTGAGGATTACTGGTTATAAAGGACTCAAAAGTGGCTTCAGTCAATTTGACCACATGGGAGTCTTCTGGGGCAATAGCACCATCATCACTTGCCTGTACAAGTGTGAGAGCTGACAAAATACTTGCCACGGTTTTAATATTCAAATTAAACTGCATTCTTATGGATAACGAAGAAAGAAAGTATTTGAAATCAAAAGTCAGTACGTGTTCAAATACTGAAATTTAGGGGTGGTGATCGCGATGTGGTGCTGGGGTGTCAATTATCTTTGTTTTCGGAAGGAAGGGGTGTGAGGTTAGAAGATCGTCTACAATAAATCGAACTGAATACAGTCAGACAAGACAGACAGGACACATAAAAAGTGCTACTCCAAATTTTCCTTTGTTCTATTTACAGTTTATGTTCCCTATTCAACAGGGAGCGTCCTGGGTCTCCTCTTCAACCATTCTTTCTTACGTAAAGTTCTTTCATCAGGAAGTTCCTTTTTACCTGGATAAAGAATCTTTTCATCCAAAGGATTGACAAACTCTTCACGGAACGCTTCCTGCTTAGGAGAAGAGTCGATCCAATGCCTTCTGATTTGCCCTACACAGTGCATACAAAGAGTATGAGAACGTTTGTAGTTACCACAGGCAGGACATCTATTCAAGTTCTGCAAAAGAGAAAGTTGTTTCTTTCCTGGTCCGTACAATTTCTGGCGCCTTTTCATGTGTGAAACCTTCTTTTTAGGCGCTGCCTTTAGAATACCATTATCAATGAAAAAAGGAGGGACCTCTGTATCTTGAAGCTGTTCTACCAACTCTAAAAGGCGAAGGTCTAGAGTCTCTGTGGATGCTTCAGTACTTCGCTGGAAAATTGCGGGAATGACAATGCGAATCTCAGGAATACGGGGTAAAATACCCACAACCCGGACAGCTATCTGAGTAAGATTCAAAGCCAGAGACATTTGAACACAAGGTTGTCAGTGCTTCAAGAGAAATTTGATGTTGGAAAACTTTAAGAATGAAAAAGTGGTGTAAGGCTGTTTTATTGAGACAATTGTAAGTGTGCTATACTACAATAAATAGAATAGCTCTTGATCTAGAATCCGCTGTCTATCCACCATACTGCAACTGTGCACAAAAATTGTAAGACCCACGTTGCTTAGTTTTCTCAAGCTTGAGAGGACAAGATAACGTTTTTGCGGAAGGTTGAATAACGGTAAGTTATAGATGATACAAGTTAATTCCTCATAATTCTCATAGTATTAAATGCGGCTCATAATGTTACTCTCGCGAATATTGTCTCCTTCCTCCTCGATTTCTGTGTCCTATCTGTCCACGCGTTAGTTACAACTATCTCTCCTTTACGTTGCCCATCCGATAATATCAAGACTATGGCAAGCCAAGTGATTCAACCTAAAAATTATGTGGGGTTTGACACTATTACTACCCAAATTGAAAACAGACTTCTAAAACGTGGATTTGAGCTCAATGTAATGCTTGTAGGTCAGTCTGGACTTGGGAAGTCAACTTTGGTCAACACCCTGTTTGCCACACATATTGTGGATTCTAATGGAAGAAAAAGCACTTTTGAGCCAGTAGAAAGAACAGTGGAGATTAAGACTACCTCTCAAATTTTGAATGAGAACAATGTTAATTTAAAGCTCAATGTGATTGATACACCAGGTTTTGGTGATCAGATTAACAATAACAAATGTTGGGAACCAATAATGCAATACATTAAAGAACAGAACTCTACCTACTTACGAAAAGAATTAACTGCACAAAGGGAAAGATATATTCCTGACACAAGAGTCCATTGTGTGCTTTACTTCATCCAACCTAATGGTAAAGGATTGAGAAACCTTGACATACAAGTACTTTCAAAAATTACCAGCGTTGTAAACGTTATTCCTGTTATTGCCAAAGCTGATACTTTAACTACCGAAGAACGCACCAAGTTCAAAAGTATTTTGCATGCTCAATTTGAAAAATATGACCTAAACTTTTTTCCTTATGACCACGATGACTTAACTGAAGAAGAACTGACTTTGAATCAAGATATCCGAAGTCTTCTTCCATTTGCAGTTATTGGCTCGGAAAATGAGATTTCCACAAGTGACGGAGGGGTGATTAGAGGACGTCGAACCCGATGGGGTGTCATCAACGTTGAAGATGTGACCCAATGCGAATTTGTATATCTTCGGGACTTTTTGACACGTACTCATCTCCATGATCTGATAGAGACAACCTCGGTTGTGCATTACGAGACCTACCGTTCGAAACAGCTAATAGCACTCAAAGAAAAGAATGGGCAACGTGTATCAAACGCTACCATGCAGTAGAGAATTTGACTAAATACCAGCTAAATACGAAAATGGTGCTATAGAAGTCTTTTTATTTAGCTGAAGTTTACCTGTAATCATGAAAAACTCGAGTTGGCTTCTCATCGTAAGCTTCCCAGGGGAAAATTCTAGGCGTTGGTTGTTCAGGTAAAACAATGTCTGGAAGCTGCACCTCCACTTCGTCTTGACTTTCCTCCTCTTCTGCGCCTGGTTTGCCTTCGTCATTAGGGTGTGCTTCAGAAGATGCGTCCACGTCCCATTGATTGGTTAATTGTTCTTCATTCAGTTTCCACGCTTCTCCCTCAGTGGAATAATCGAGAATCGGTGTAGGTTCTTCAAAAGTATGATGACCGAATTGGTAATGAATATCAACAGTTCCTTCAGTAAGCTCTGAGGTAGAAGCCTCGTCGCCCACTGTTTCCTCGTTCTCCTGGGGCTCATCTTGAATCTTTTCGCTTTCATTGTCTTTGATAACTAAATGTAGAAACTCCCCATCCTCAAAAGAGCTAAACTGATCCCACCATTGGGCAACAAAACTATCAAGACTTCCATTAGGAAAGTTGTTCACAGGTGATGGTTTAAGCATCCAGGGCTTAATAACTCCTATGAAGTGAACAATTTTAATGTCTGTGAAGTTTCGCAGTATCGAAGGAAGACTCTCGTAGTTGCTGGAAAGTGTCATATTGAACGCAAAACTAAGATTGTACCATACACCGCAACGCTTTTCATCATCACCTGTACGCAACCAGTTGTTTTGGAATACATAGTTAATCAGACCTTGATCCCCTCCATCGTAAGACACACCAGGTACCTCGGTTAACAGAGCTAGTAAATGCCTGAAAACATTAGCACTAGGTTTAAAAAGCATAAGGCCAGAGTTAAAGTAGTCGGGCCATCCAATATCTGATACAGCATAGATCTCCCACTCCTTTACGTCTATATCAAATAGCCCCTTTATATCATCCAAAATCAAAACATCTAGGTCCACGTATAACAGCTTCTCGTACTGAGTTTGGTGAAAGACATGAATCTTGTTGAGGACGTTCTCTAAATCTGGCCGGTTCAACAAATGTAGCTCCGGAGCATTGTAAGGGCTGGTTGAAATCTTAGTATCAGGTAGCAAAACTACCACTTTTGAGTAGAATCGTTCCAGTAGTCGATGTTCTTTGATGCTGATATCACTAACCAATATAACTAAATCTCTCACATCATCAAATTGGCGGATACGATTGGCTAGGTACAGGGCGCCTGGCAAGTACCTGTTTCCTATAAGTAGACAAATGTAAGCTTCTGTCATTGTTATTGAGGAAAATGTGGAGTAACATAATGTAGTGATGTTCAAAGTGTATCAGAGCAGTCAGGTGTTAGGATGTGGCGATATCGAACGTGTGGCCTGTTTTTTTCATCTCTCGCACTCTTATTTGAACCTGCATTCTGTCCTGCAACATGCTTCAGAACCTATTTGTTTACTCCTTTCAACATCTAAATCATTTTGTAGATTATCACTCGTTTCCACCATAGAATAGTATTTAGGTCACCTTGCATCAAATCTTAATGCATTTCTGTAAAGCGAATACCTCATTTCCCAAAAGTAAGCTGGGTTCTATTATCGTCTACTAAACAATGCCAATGAAAAACTGTTTTCGAACTATCACTCATTATACTGGATGTTCCGTATCAAATTACGTTATCACAAACTTGACTGCAATAACTAAGGAAATGCGCCACCGTCGATATTCTCGTAAGGCTGACAATTGCCTTCGTGTACCGCACCTGGGTCATCAAGTTACCAGGTAAACTCGCTTTAGTAAGATGAACAGAATGTGCATGTTATGGGGTTATGGTTTTTGAACTGTCTTACTGTACATTTCATATGCTAAATGATTTGCCACAATAACATTGACAAGAGCACAATGAGGGGAACGAAAAAGCCGGGCCTTGTGATTCGAATGCACAATCTTAGTCATGGATAGAGTGCATGCATAACTATTCTAAAACATGTCTGTATAACACTACGCTGACCGTTACCTTGTAAAGCACAATAAGGTTACATATAGCAGGTATGGCAGAGATAGCAGGAAATAGTGGATACTGACTCAAACAGATAAACAGAAAATAAGAATAAACCAAGATGATCAAGAAAGGGAACATCCTAGTGCGAAAGAAGTCGGCACAACAAGGGGCTAGACGCATGCGACTTAGTACGGCAATCTCATATGGTCCAAATATGTTATCAGTAGAACTTTGTGACCCACTACTGAGGTCTGCGTACGCGCATGCATATGTAAGATATGCATGCGCATGAAAAATATTATCCAGCTTTAACGTATCATCTGAATGTTACTCAGCCACTGTCCATATTCGGACTGTTTTATCATCACCTGCTGAGGCAAAGCTACCATTACACCAATCAACACAATTGACCAAACCCAGATGTCCGGCAAGGGCTGTCACTAAATTTCCAAGATGTGAATTCCAAATGTACACTCGGCCATCTTCTGACCCGCTCAAAACCAACTGATCATTTAAGCCTCCAAAACAAGATCGGATAACATAATTGGGTTGCTGTTGCCCATAGAACTTATTCACTAATACCAGGCGTCGCGTGTCCCAAAGCTGTAGCTCATCAGGAGCCATACTCAAAAGAAAATGATTTCCATCTCTCGATACTGTAATGGAAGTTAAGCGCTTTCCGATTCGTATGCTATGCTCCAAACGTCTACTAGCAACATCATATATGTGAACATGATGATCATGGGATATAGTCAATATCCTTGGGGGATCACACGCAACGCAAAGGTCGCTGACTCGATATTGGGCCTGCCAACTATATACTGTATTGAAGTCTTGATCCAAAATGATGAGTTTTTTGTCTGGAGACCCTATGACAAACTGAAAGTTATCTATCCATTCACATGTCCACACCTTTGTGCGGTTAGGAAACTCCATCGAATTGATGAGCTCGCCATCGCTTGCATTGTAGATTCGAATATGGCAATCCAGACTACAAGTAAGGATCTTAGTATCATCAGGACTCCAGGAGGCATACATTATGGCTTTGGTCGCACCTTTTAGAATGGTGCATAGTTCGTAGTTTTTCTCAACATTGTACACTAAAACGGTTTGATCAGAAGACGTTGAACAAAGATAGTGGCCCGAATGACTAAAACGAACAAACCAGACTTCATCCTTATGATCTTCAAGAATATGACTGCATTTATAATGCAGTTTGTGGTTGGAATAATCCGAAAGGATGGGATACGCATTAATGGTTGACTTCATGCCTATCTTTTCATCTCTACCGTTGGCGTCTCCACTTTCGATTACATCTATTTCGCCCAGAGGGGCCACTGCTTGTTGGTGCAATTCAGCTTGCTTAATAAGTTGTACAAGTCTCCCAGGAGGAAACAGCCTATCTGGATCCACCATTTTGGATACTTCCTGTATTAACTCTTCAACAGTAAGCCAACCGATCTCGAAAGTTGACATCGTATCTGGTGTGGCTTCCTTCTGTAAGACTAAGGCCATATCTCTAAGCTCACCCTCAATCCAGCCTAGTTTGTCCTGCAACGGACTGATTTCAGTGCGTAATAACTTGAGGGCCTCGTTTCTTTGTCCATTGTCAATAAGGTCGACAAAGTAACACTTTTTCAAAAGAAAAGAAATCTTCAAAAAATCACTAGGCTCTAGTTTTAAGTACTCTGCCGCCTTCTCCGCGGCGGAAAACTCATGTTTAGCCAGCAGCGCGAGGAAGTCATCCACCTCCATATCATTCAATGGTATGGAACTCTCTTGTTGTAACCTCTTGCTTAGTGAGTCATATCCAAGATCCTTTAGACTCTGCTCAAGGAGACGCACTAATTGCGTACGATCTAATCCTTTCAATGAGTCCATGAGGATAGTTCTATCAGTTGGTTCGTGAGGTTATAGGCAAGCGAAGCAAAATAGCACTAACAAAGTATGACATCTCAAGATAATAAATAATTTATACACGACAGTATACTTGGTTTACTACACGACTATTTATCGTAGTATTTTCGTGTTAACAGGAGATCGGTATTTAGGAACAAGAAGCATGGATGTAGGTGTGGATCAAATATCCCAACTACTTCCCGATGTTCCACTTTACAAGATATGTAATGTTTTAAAAGAAAAAAATGGTGATGTCCAGTCAGCGCTAGATTCTCTCTTAGAGCCGATCTCAGATGGACCAACTGAACATGTCTCCGAATCGATGAATAAATCAACCCAAGCACACATCCGGAATGAGGAAACAGAAGTTTTGCAGCTTTATGAGATGTTTGAGCATGTACCACCGGCTATCCTACGCTTGGTATATCATAATCATACGGACCTAGACAGTGCATTAGAATATTTAGTAAACTCTGATACAGAAGATATCGACAGATTGAAAACTGTTATTGAAGCTGAAACTGAGTTGATGCAACACTCCCTTTGGCATATTGCTTCTAAATCTGTGGAGGCTACGAATGTGTGGGATCGGCGTGCCGAGACAGTAAAGTTTTTGGTGGAACTGCTAGGATGTACACAGAAACAGGTTTCTACCGTTGTTGCCAAGGAACGCGGTTGCTTTGAATCAAGTATTCGACAGCTACTGCTAACTGGAGGATCTATCAAGTCGGAATCAGCATACTCCAATACTCTTGTAATAATAGAACTGTATCGCCAATTTCACCCAGAGTTGTATTTGGTCGACGACACCATGCTGAAGCTTCTAGTACAGCGATTGACTCCAGTGGTTGTCAAAATACTGATTGCGCTTTATGCTATCGTCAACGAACTGGACCAGGTCGACCCTTCATCGATTACTACCTTTCCAAGTTTGTATGCGGAACAACGAAATGCAACTGAAGACAAAAACATGATCCCATGCCAACAGTACGCAAAAGCTGCGCATCAGAGTTTTTCCAGGGTAACCAATGCGGATGCAACTACAAAACCACATAAAGTCAACGATAGGATTCGCTTACAGAGACACTGTGCATCCTTAGCGGGGCGAATTTCGACAACAAAGGATCCTCAAATTCGTCAGCACTACAATACAGA
The DNA here is from genome assembly GCA_023213015.1 of Komagataella mondaviorum. Taxonomy (NCBI): domain Eukaryota; kingdom Fungi; phylum Ascomycota; class Pichiomycetes; order Pichiales; family Pichiaceae; genus Komagataella; species Komagataella mondaviorum. Next base: position 185,216 of record JAKWBA010000005.1, on the reverse strand, counting down.
ATACAATAACGCAAGAAAGCAATTATGCCAGCATAGAGAACAATTGCAACAACAGTTGGTTTCACAAAGAACCCAAGCAGTAAGTCAGACCCTAGATCTTCACGGCTTGACCGTACCAATGGCTATGAAGGCAGCCCTAACAGCGCTCAACCGGTGGTGGGATGAGGAGATTCATCTTCGCGAATGGGATGGAGTGCACTACAAACTCACAGGAGTGGTTCAACATATGGAGCCTTTGCGGCTTATCACTGGCCGTGGCATGCATAGTGCTGGAGGGTTTAGTCGGATTAGAAAGCGCCTCATAAAAGAACTAGAGGCATGTTGGATTCTTGATCGAGACAACCCAGGTGAACTAATTGTCATAGGACGAAAAAATGGGACCGCGAACAGATAATACCTGGGGCTACGTTTATGTTTGCCTGCATTCGGAACCTGACTACCGGAATTTTTTTGCTGCTGCATTGATCGTTAATTTCATTAATTAATATTTTACATGCATATTCCTAAACAGATAATCCTAATAATTATGATGCAAATATGAGGAGAGATGTTCGGTGAAATTTTCTCTGTTAATTAATACCCTTTTATCAGCCCAGTATCCAAGACGAAAACGAAGGTGCGATACCGAGCCTCTAAGCAAATCTGGGACATCCTCCTTAGACAGTCCATGGTTCTGATGAATAAGGTCGTGTAAAAACAAACGGGGCTCGTTGTAAAAAAGAATCTCACTGTCGTCGCCAGCGCAACTGTTCGAATCTTGCGTGCCTTCATGTAGCATTACATGTATCTTCATATTTGCTTTGTATCGTGGGAAACATGCATGCTGTTTGAGCCACTCCATATTCTTTAAGTTACTGTGGAAACTAGGTTTATCAATAATTTCTAGTTTTACTAGCTTCCCGTTGTAATCCCTGATCGTTTTCACGAATTTATACTTTGGGGATTGTACGATCTTGTCCATATACTGCATAAATGACAGACTATTGTTTTTGCAGTCATACTTCAACGCCCTGAAATTTGTGTTAGCAACTACATGTGAATCAAACAAACTTGTCGAACGACCTAGCAACCTTGATATACTTTCTAATAGCTGGTCTTTCTCTGTCAGTGGCTGTGAATTAGATGAAAAATTGTCTTCTGTAGGAGGTTTCCTCATATCGTACTCATGGATGTCGTAAAGTGATTTATGAAGCGAAGAAAGTATAGATTGAAGATCGCTGTAAACCATAAGCCTAGCATTGATCACCAGAGAGTATGGGCGTCCTCTTTTACCATTCTGAGAACTAACCTTGCTGCTAGATTTTGCTGTGTGTTTAGAAAGTTGGTGGCATTTGCGGGCTAAAACTAGTTTGGAAAAGTATGGAAGACTCACTTCGAATGAATATTTATAATCAGAAGCTGACTCAAGTTGTTCTGATCTTTCCGAGTCTGTATTATTTTCCTTTTCACCCTCAATGATATCATGCAATCCGGCAGCCTCTCCTTCGGTACTGATGCTGTCTGTGTCTGTGTCTATACTATTAGTGGTAGGAGGTGGACTAGGCACAACATAACTAGGATTATCGTAGTTCAAGATATCCTGAATGGCGATCCGTGGGAACACCATTATCTTATTTAAAGACACCGTGGTCATGGGATGACATTTCAAAAAAAAAAAAAAAAACAGAGAATAAGTCTCTTTTTATATTAAGGAGATATGAAATCCGGATGCTGCATCCTGTTGTCGTGAGAAACATCAGGAATTGGAGCCGAAAATTTCACTGTTGTTCCTCGCAGCTACATAGTGCATTAACGAATTGTTTTGGTAATAGCATGCTTCTAAATGAGAAAATCAGGCGAGGTGCAACAATCCCGGAATTAAGTTCCATTTTTTAACCCCTCTGCATAGAAGAACTTTCCACAGAAGTGTTCTTTTGTTAAATAAACTAAATTGCCGGAATTGTAGTTGTATTATTAGTTAGATTGATTTCTGAACCGTATTCAATCATTACTCTTAAACTAAATAGCCATTTAGAATGAGTTTAGCATTCGGCAACTTTATGCCGGCCAACAGAATTCTACGCTTGGTGCACCGGAGCGTTAGATTACTTGTTTCAGAAATGAAAAAAATAACTGTGTAAATGCTGTTTCATAAGGAAATGATTACTCCTTTAACTATTTTTGACGTTGTTCCTGCGCACAGAAGCTTATTTACTAGTATTGTGTGGATTGATGAGCTATTTTGACTTTAGTCGAGCCTTCTGGTTCTCAAGAGACTACTACTTTCATCTTGCTCTAGAAAAGCCTACCTTGGTTCGTTAGTCTTCCTGACTTTTTTTCTTTTGGCAGCCCAATTTTCAAAAAAGAATCCGCTGCAGGGATGTTACTGTCATGCGATGTGATGTTCATATAATTAATACGCAGACTTTCATTTGTCTCTACAGTTCCAATAGAATAAAGGAACCTCACGCATGCTGCATAAAATATCGTTTCTGGATAATTCAAGGTTTTGGAATGTACTTACAAATCAATGATGATGTAAGCATGTTTGCATATTGGACACTCAACATCTTTGAACTTCGCGCGTTCTGTATCCACCGTAGCGAACACTAGCTTCTGATCACTTTCAACTCTGTTCTCAGAAATTCCCAATGGCTTCTTCAATCCATTTCCTCGATATCAAAGGCAAGCCTTTGCTCACCAAAGATTATAAGGGAGATATACCTATAACTGCTTTGGAGCGATTTCCTATTTTAGTACTTCAAGGTTCTTCAGATGAGTATAACACAAAACCAGTTTTTCAGGATAGAGGTATCAGTTATGCCTACTTGATCCACAACGATTTGTATGTGTTGGCACTTGCCCGTGGCAATGTCAATATATATTCTATTATGGTCTTTTTACGGCGCCTAATAGAGGTTCTTGAAAGTTATGTGAAGCGTTTGGTCGAGGAGAGTATACGAGACAACTTCAGTATTATATACGAACTGCTGGACGAGATGGTTGACTTTGGAACACCACAAATTTCCGATGTCCAAATGCTTAAGCAGTATATCAAATTGAAACATTTCAAGCTAGAAGAACTGATCAATCCTATCAAGGCGCTTAATAATGATCAAAAAGTAAAAGTTCCCGTGGCCCTGACCAATAGTATTAGCTGGAGAAGTGAAGGGATATCTTACAAGAAAAACGAGGCATTCTTGGATGTGGTTGAATCTATAAACATGACACTAACCACCACTGGCCAAGTGATTACTAGTGAGATTTTGGGAAAAATCAAGATCCGCTCACAATTATCCGGAATGCCTGACTTGAGATTAGGAATCAATGAAAAGTTTCTGAATGCCGGGTTGGACCGTCTCAACGGTGGAACAGAAAACATGACCAACGATTTTGGATTAGAGGATATAAAATTCCACCAATGTGTTCGCTTGGCAAAATTTGAAAACGATAAGATTATAACCTTTATCCCACCTGATGGGGAATTTGAGCTTATGAATTACCGTATACTCTCACCTCCCAATCTTGTGCCACTAATAATCGTGGACTATAAACTGCAGAATCATTCGAACACAAGACTAGAGTTGTTTGTGCGTTTGAAAACTAACTTCAAACGTCGTCTGACATGCGCAAACTTGGAGCTGTTAATTCCCTGCCCCGATGATATTGATTCCCCCTCATTTCAAACCTCGGCCACTACGTCAAAGTGTAAGATCAAATACGTGCCTGAAAAGTCTGCTATTCTTTGGCGATTCAAGTCTATTCCTGGGGGCAAAGATTACTCAATGATTGCCGAGTTAAATCTTCCTTCGGTGAAGCTTCAGGAAAATGTGGATCAACTTAAGGAAATTACTAAGAAGCCCATAAAGGTGAATTTTCAGATTCCTTATTTCACGACTTCGGGGCTGCAGGTTCGTTATCTTCGTATCAACGAGCCCAAACTTCAATATAAATCGTATCCATGGGTACGGTACGTAACACAGAGTGGTGATGATTACATTATCAGAATGAAGTAGGCGAAAATCCAAGAAAACAGGATCGAAATTTCCAATTCTTCATTCGAGTAGGTAAGCAATGTTAGCCAGAAGTTAAGTAGGCAAAACAGACGAAGACAAGAGTCTATAGAGAAGACACCGAATTTTATTTATCAGCTAAGACTACAGAAATGAACATTCAACGAGAGTTCTTCCATCTGCGAGCGAGCTCTTTTATAGCATCGGTGGCACTGCCTGTCTGTAGATAAGCATCTTCGAAGCCTTCCTTGACAAACTGGGCATATTTCGAAGCAGGTCTTTTGGGGTACTTTTTGTAAAACGCCTCTTTGGCAGTCTCATAGTCTTTTAAGTTGGCCTCATACTGAGCTTTGTATTTACTCTTGGCACTTTCATCAATCGATCGCCATTCTTCAGAGAACTTTTTGCTGAGGCCCACGAGATCAAGCTTTTCACTAGAACTATTCTTCGCAGCAGCAAATCTGTCTTTCAAAAACAGGGCGTAACTAGTGACTGGAAGCTTGGGTTTCTCCAATCTCTTTTGTTGAAGCAAACTGAGAGGTTTGTCCTTCCCTTGTTTGGATTTCTTAGCGGACGCTGATGTCTTAGCTGTTTGTGAGACTCCCTTCTTTACTGTAGAGACGGCGTATATAGCGGAAGTTGTTGTGAATAGCCGGCAACGTGGAACGTTGTCAATGAAGGCCGTTCTGGATAATTGAGCGATTGCTTGCATTGTTTATATGAAGAAGAATGGGAAGATGGTTTAAAAAACAACAATAAATAGCATATCTATCGCGAATAAAGTGACAACTAAAGCAAGCTGTTGACTTTCAGGCGAGCACTAAGTAATAGTAAACCTTGAACTGATCCTGATCCTGAGAGGTAACTCGATTTTCATGGCGCATAAATGATATGAACCAAGAAACTTTTAACAAAATCCAAACGGTTTATCTGAGTCATAAGAAGGGACAAGTACTAGAACTGAAATCGAATTTTCAGAAATTGAAAAACCCAAAGAATAAAGCTGCCTTGAAGTTGCTTTCAAGCCACGCGGATCATATCAAACTTTACCAAGATGCTATAGTCAAAGTTGTTGATTTAGCCGTTGAGGATAGGCCCGTTCCTGAGTATTTTGATTTGTGTAGTAGCAAAGTAAAGGCAGAGAGCTTTCTTCGGAAAAACATTCTGCTAAATGCTGAAAAACGAAACCGTTTGCGAATGCTTCTCAAGAGGCAAAAGGATTTCGAAAGACTGTGCTACCAAGAGAGAAGAGGTCACCATTCTGGTTTAAGAAAGGAGATTGCCAATGATGAAAAGCAAATTTACTACCAACTGCGTAAGTTTGATATCGAAATCCACAAGAAACAGTCCAGGTTTGCGAAAGAAATCGAAACTGAATTGTCAAAGTTACACGTTCCCTTTTTCTTTGGGCAACGAGAAAGCTCAGAGGAGCAATTGGCTTCTGGCAAGAGCTATATTCTGGACATCATCGTAGACCACATAGAAGGAGAGGGGTTAAGTTCTAGCACTACAAGCCAAACCGCTACCCACGCAGAAACCCGATAGAATGGTTCGTGAGTTGAGCGAGATGTATCATCTTGCTGCTACATAGTTGATGTATGTGTCGCTGGAAACATTGTATTAGTTGAGCTGACCAACTCAATGCACTATTTTTCCACACTATCTATCTAGTTTAATATCGATGAGCAGTTGCTTCCCTTCATACTGATTATTGGAAAGATCAGAGGAGTATGCACATAACTAATGGGGACTATGAATGACACCGTTCCCACTTCTGCATCGTTATGATTAATTCACTGCTATACATATTAAAGACTAAAAAAACACTTGTTTTGTCGTGTACCGGCAAAATGATATGAAGTCTGAATAGTAAACCACGTTGTTCGTTCATATAGACAGCCAACTATGTTTAAACAATTTACTGCTATGAGGTATACAACTTTCAAGTTTCAGCCACAGTTGATGTGTTATTGAAAATATATTTCCTACAGGCAATGTTTCAAACAATTCGGAGATTTCTATCAACCTAAAGTGGGATGCGCAGTTGCTTAAATAAGGTATGGACTACTATATTCAGCGCATTATTTGTGAAAGTCTGTGGGATTGAGCTTGCATCGAGATCATTAACTTCCTGCTGAACATCACACTCTCTTTCACCGATTCCTACTTCATGCTCTTCGATGAAGAGTAATCACAGTAAAACACACCGATACTTTGATTATGTAAGCATTTTTGACACACGCAAGCTAATTTGCCGGGTAATCCAGCACAAGTTTTCAAAAAAAAAAATTGAACATTGTTGGAAAGATATAAATAAGGTCAACGCTGTAAACGACGAGTTAGCATCAGTCAGCACGATCCGGGCAAGAAGATGGCCTCATTTCAACAGAAAACTGACCCAGTCAACATAAGCAATAGCTCCGGCTCAGGCGCAAACATACATCGTCGATCCTCAGTAACCACGGCCCCATATTCTATTCCTACAAAGTCCAGCCATAGTTCGGAAACATATCAACGGAAAGGAGGACCAGTCCACACTCACCACCATCACCATCATCATCACCCACACGGAAACACTCAAGGACAGCATTTACACAGCAACAACAGTAACAACAGTAGCGGCCAACTTTCGTCGTCGGTTCCGTTACTTTCCCGAGAGTTTGTCGTGCGTAGAATATCTGAAGGTGAAACAGGTCGGCTTAAGGAAGAGTTAAAGTGCGAAGCTTGTGGAAAGGGCTATAAGCACATTTCGTCGTTGGCCAAACACCTATGGGAGCATACTCCTGAGTGGAATGTTACCAAGAAGTTGCTAATTTCGAAACATCAGCAAGTCCAACTATTAGAGGCTGCTAGCATTTTGTGCAGTATGACAGACAAGGAGGAAAAGGAGAAAGAAAAAGAAAAAGAACGGGAAAAAGAACTACCTGGATTCAAAGCCAGTTATTTAGAATCTGGTTTTGCATCTATCTCTTCTCCTCCCTCATCTCTACCGTCATCCGTTCCTAGCAAATTGCGTACGCATTCAATTTCACAATATCCACCATCGGGTTCCGCCTATACAGAAACTTTGTCCAAGCCAATGACCCAAGGAGGTTACCTCGATACGAATAGACAAAAAATCAAAGAAGAAAACGTGAACGAAGAGGATCCTGTATCCAACCGACCGGATGACCTACATACCGGTGCTCCTCGGTTTGTATCTAAGGATCCATCTTCGTCGCCGGTCGATGAAAATGATAATGATGACAGTGTTTTTGGAGCGATGGAGTGAGACTGATGGTTCATGATACCAAGATACAAAACATGAATTTAGACTGAAGGATGAATATAGTTTTTAGATTACTGCACAGTAAAAAGTTAAGCCACCGGCTAGTAAAAGAATTTATATATCAGCTGTCAATTATATGAGCTACTATGCGCCTGTACCTGTAACTTCAAGAGGGTTCGGTTCCTTCGCGAAGCTGTTATTATTGAATTCCATGTAATTATAAACCTCAAAAAGTACACATAAATATCACCTTCTTCCTTAGGACGCGTCTCAAATGGTCATTCCTGAAAGCAGATCCGAACTCTTAAGTTGGCTAAATGCAACATTAGATCTAAGTTACTCGAAAATTGAACAATGTGGTACAGGAGCGGCGTATTGCCAGATTCTCGATTCAATATATCATGATTTCCCAATGAATAAAGTCAACTTTCAAGGTAGCTCAGAGTATGATTACATGAAGAACTATAAGATTCTACAGGCTGGCTTTACTCGACATAAAATAACTCGAAACATCCCCGTCGATCGTCTAGTCAAATGTCGCTTTCAAGACAATTTGGAATTCTTGCAGTGGATCAAGAAATACTGGATGGAGAACAAAGACGAAACAGATTATGATCCAATCGCTAGTCGCTCATCAAGTATGAATAGGAATGTTGCGCCATCCACTACTATCGTTAACCGAACTTCTGCTACAGCTACCAAGAAGATTGAACCAAGGCCTGCATTTCCCTCGACAGATAATAGTAGAAGGAAATCATCAAATTTACACAATCCTAGACTAAGAGGAACAAATTCAAATCCATCATCCGTTTTCAGCAAAGAAGTTTATGAACTGAAGTCTCGAATCGCATCCTTGTCAGAAGAGCTAGAGGAATATCAGATAGTCAATGAAGGACTAGAATCTGAGCGAAATTTCTACTTCAACAAACTCAGAGAAATAGAAATTCTTGCTCAATCTTCTATGGATGTGCTAAACTCTAAGGAGCCCTCTGGAGCAGATGATATTGATGTTACATCACTTTTAAAGCAAGTTCAGGAGATATTGTATAGTACAGAAGAAGGCTTCAAAATTCCCGAAGATAATGATGAAAATGCTGAAAATATAGAGCCATCTACAGTGTTAGAAACGCCTAGAAAAGAAGATATATCTATGCTTGATGAGGAAACCTTTTAATAATAAACATCTGGTGAGTGAGATTGAAAAAGTGTGTAGAGCAAGTGTTCTCATTACGTGTAACATCACTGTTTAATGCTTACGAACACTCATAATGTTTTATACACCAATGTTTATTGCTTATATTTGGGTGTGATCATGACATATGTGAGTTGTGGTACAGTAGTGCGCCGTGGTCATTGAAAGGTACTTTATAAGGAGAAAACAATAATATTGTGATGGCGCTCCTTCCAATCGAGGTCGACATTGCGTAGCCCACCTAAACCCTCGCTTCTCAAAACCCTCGCTGAATCTTCTTCTTTACAGTGGCAAGGTAAGGTAATGTTCAAATCCAAACTCCGTTTTGTTTCGTTTGGTGGTCCACCTATCAGGAATTTGACTAGGCCGGGTGTATCTTTGGGGCTAACGAAGAACTCTACTCCAAAGTTTTATTTGAGGAATTCGCATCGGCCATTCTCTGTTCAAAGCCGTTTACAGTTTCGAAATTCAAAGTTCACTTTCCAAGATCGGGATCCTAAGAAGAAGGAGAATGAGGATAACAAAAATAAAAAGGATGATGGCAAGCCTAGTTTCAATTTTGCTGAATACGTGAAGACTAAAGAATTCAGAAATACAATGATCCTGTCCTTTCTACTGACTTTGACGTTGAGTTTGATGAGTCCCACAGATACCTCCAATCAGCTCACTTTCCAAGACTTCAAAACCAAGTATTTGGAAAAAGGATTGGTGAAGAAGCTCTATGTAATAAACCGTAATTTTGTCGAAGCTGAGTTGGTCACTTCTGGTAGTTCTCACTCTATGGGGATGAACTCTAACACTTTAAACGTTTTCGGCAAACAAGTTGTGGGCTTCACTATTGGATCTGTCGAGTATTTTGAGGAGCAATTAGAATTAATCCAAGACAAATTAAGCATTCCACCGGATGAGAGAATTCCAGTACAATATATTGAACGAACTGGCATCTTAAGCTATATTCTTCCTTTCGTACCAACTGCTCTTCTTCTTGGAGGTTTGTATTATCTGACTTTCAAAATGAAGGCGGGAAAAGGTGGTCCTGGAGGGCCAGGTGGGGGCATTTTCAATGTAGGAAAATCAAAAGCTAAGCTCTTTAATCAAGAGAAAGACATAAAAGTGAAATTCAAAGACGTGGCAGGTTGCGATGAAGCTAAAGAAGAAATTATGGAATTTGTGCAATTTTTAAAGAATCCTAAGAAGTATGAGAAACTTGGAGCCAAAATCCCCAGAGGTGCAATTCTTTCGGGCCCTCCGGGTACTGGTAAGACATTGTTGGCTAAAGCGACTGCTGGAGAGGCTGGTGTTCCATTTTTGTCTGTTTCAGGTTCTGAGTTTGTGGAAATGTTTGTGGGTGTGGGTGCTTCTCGAGTTCGTGATTTGTTCCAGCAAGCTAGAAAAATGGCGCCATCTATCATATTCGTTGATGAAATTGATGCAATTGGTAGGGAGCGTAGTAAAAGTGGTTCTATGGGTGGTAATGATGAAAAAGAGGCTACCTTAAATCAGTTGCTAGTTGAAATGGATGGTTTTGAAAGTTCCGACCATGTCGTTGTGCTCGCTGGTACTAACAGAGCTGACGTGTTGGACAAAGCTTTATTGAGACCTGGCCGTTTTGACAGACACATTAGTATTGATAGACCTGATATTGAGGGAAGAAAAGATATTTATAAAGTTCACTTACGCCATATCAAATTGGCAAAAACTTTAACGGATGAATTTGCAGGGAAATTGGCTGCCCTAACCCCTGGGTTTGCCGGAGCTGATATTGCAAACTGTTGTAATGAGGCAGCATTGATCGCTGCCCGAAAGGATTCTGATTCTGTAGAATTCAAACATTTCGAAATGGCGATTGAAAGGGTAATTGCTGGTTTAGAAAGAAAGTCGAGAATTCTTTCCCCTGATGAAAAGAAGACGGTCGCCTACCATGAAGCCGGGCATGCTATTTGTGGGTGGTATTTGGAACACGCAGACCCATTGTTGAAAGTTTCGATTATTCCTAGAGGTCAGGGCGCTTTAGGGTATGCCCAGTATCTCCCACCAGATCAATTCTTGATAACAGAGATCCAATTATTGCATCGGATGATAATGGCTCTAGGAGGCAGAGTATCAGAAGAACTACACTTTCCGTCTGTGACAACAGGAGGTTCAGATGACTTTAGCAAAGTGACAAGTATGGCCACTCAAATGATCAAGAGGTTAGGTATGTCCAAGAAGTTGGGGACGATAACCTTCGAGCCTAACAACAACTCGAATGGATTTCAAGTACACAAACCGTTCAGTGAATTTACCGCCGAGCAAATTGATGATGAACTGCGATCCATGATCAACTATGCTCATGAACAATGTAAAAAGTTGCTGACTGAAAAATTACATGAGGTTGACTTGGTTGCAAAGGAACTTTTGCAAAAGGAGGTGATCACCAGGCACGACATGATCAGATTGTTGGGTAAACGTCCCTTCGAAGAAAAGAATGAGGCCTTCAAGAAGTATATTGATGTTGAACTTGGCTCCAAAAGTGCGCCTCCTCCTCCTCCAGAGGAGACTGCAGCAGCTTAAGATATTTTCTTTAATGTGTAAATAGTGAAAACTTATGTTAGCGTAGTTATTTTCAATCAAACAACCAAAAATTGAATATCAGTTATCAACGTTCGTACGAGAAAAAAAAAGCTCGCACCCAGGTTCGAACTGGGGACCAACAGATTTGCAATCTGGCGCGCTACCACTGTGCCATACGAGCATCTATTCAACAGATAGTGTCTAAACATAGTCTCGAATACTATCAGTGCGAATGGCCGACCAAGTATAGCGGGCACACAACATGGGTCTATTCAAAAGCCAAAAAGAACCGTATAAGCATTGTCCAATAAAATTCACATGGTTGGAAAATAAAACAATTTGGAGCTGATTCAGCTCAATCTATTAAGAATTTATTATTATACCCTACTCAATTGGACCAGTTTGGTGAATGGATCTAAAGCTAGGTGGGACATATGTAGAGGATCAATGTAATTAACTTGTTCTTCTGTTAAATTTGTGTATGGGCTTAAGGAATCGGTCATAGTTTCATTATAATGAGGTTGAGGTGATGAAATGGGGCTCTTAGCAAGACTCAATGAAAAACAGCGAGATACTTCGTTAAGTTCAGACTTAGAAACCTGTAGTTGCTCCAGATGGTCATTGATATCAGCAGTCGTTGAATTCTTGAATATATGACTAATTTCACCTAACGCAAAGCATTGACTATCTATTACGTTAAAAGGGTCGAATTCAGATTCCAAGGAATTAAACCATTTTGAGAAGCTAGGAAAGTCGAAAAATAGTTGCCCCAAAATCGTAAGCTGATTGCAATTCCAGTATTGGATGTATTGCTTCAATCTGTGGATATAAGTGGAGTCGTCAACAAATCTTAATAGTTCAGCGTTTTCAGAGAATAATAGAAATGATTCTATCTTCAATTGCTTCAGAACGCTAATGAATAGCGGATGATGACAGTACTTCACGAACAAAGAGCAAACCAGTTTGCTATACTCGACAAGAAGCCATGGTTTAAGATACAACGAGCTGGAATGTTCTTCAGATACTCTCTGCATTTTCCACACAGAGCAAAGGTTTTTCGTGAGATCAGCAAGTAAAGAGACAAAAAGTCGCATATGCTCCATGGATAATGACGTCGCTTTACAATTTGACAGAAACGCCGCTTTGAGGTAGTCTGTGAGAAGAACAATGTAGTTATTTGTCTTCTCACCGCCTTTATCCATAAGGTTTAGTAAACTCGAAGACTGAAGATCGTCTAGCGCATATTCAAACTCCAGGCTAGATTGAAATTTTTTCATCTTGGATGTCAGGTCATAATATCCCAGGTGAAATTGAAACAGTGGATCCTCGTTTAAAAAATATTCCAATGGAGTGGACAAAGGATTTATACTAGATTTGAAATGAAAGTTAACGAAGAAAGCTTTAAAGTAACTCACGAGTCTATCATTGTTGGCTTCGTCGGATTCGTCAATTCTTTCTAACCATTTGAAATCTACCAAAGATAGTAGTAAGCATACAACTATTGGTACGTTATCCTGCACTTCTATGTGCGCATAAATAGCACGCTGAGTATCATGTTGAGGAGTTCCTCCCAGTTCTCCTCGGGCTCGTGAATCTCGGCTCAAAACATATATGGTTAGGAATAATAAATAATTCTCATGGTATATATTGTCAGTTAGGGATACACCAAATAAATGCAAAGGTACCATAAAATAGTAAAAGCTCTTTCGAAACCAACCCAGCATCTCGACAAACTGATAATAATTCATACAAGAGGTTTCACCAGGAAGTTTGTACTCGTAACCATTGGTGAGAGCGATTAACTTATTTATTTGAACCTTCAGTTCACCAACCTCCATATTTAGATTCTTAATCAGGCTGCTCCTTTTCATGGGTATGACGATCTCCAATTCACATTGTATATTTTTCCTAGAACACATGGAGCAAGCATTTGGTTTTTTATCTTGAAAGTCACATTTAATTTTATGCTTTCGACACCTGGTACAAGATTTGAGTTTCCGTGGCTTCGGGTAATCCGATTCACTTTTATCATTCTTGTTAACAATCCTAGTGACCACTGGTGGGGTAGCCATCATAATTCAAAGAAAAACAGACTTTGAACGAAGTGTTTTGTCGCAGGAAAAACCATCCTTTGGTTTTTGATCTGTTTTTCGGAGCCCAGGATAAGATGCATGAGGGGCTTTCCCGCATTTCGGAAATTTGGCCAATCCCGCGCGTTTACAATGTCATGAGAATGGTTGCGTAATCACCAAGCGAAAAACTCCGTCGGAGTTTTGAGAGTTGTACTGGAGTGAACCATTCGTCTGCGAAAATGGCCGAAGTATCGTATCTAGGGAACTGGCTATCCCTCCTGAATTTAGATACAAGTCATATATCATTACATCTTCTAAAATATGTGATGCTATTGCGGGGTTTTGGGGTTACGTTTCTAACGGTCCAAATTATTGCTTTGCGTGAAATATGGTTCAGTTTTTTCCCTCACGCATTACAGGAGGGTGCGAATCGACAATATTATTTTCCTTCTATCCTAGGATCTAAATCTACATCATGGAACGCTCCAGGAGCTTCTCGGATCAAGGGAGCTACTGTACTGGAGTCCTTTCAACATTCTTAGGAGAATGTATTCAACCTATTAATCTTTCTATCTGCTAGCTACAAATTCGTTTATCAGTTCGAGGAGCTCTTTCTTCATCTGTGTAATATTTGATGTCTCTGGGTAATCAATTTTTTCATCTAGAGCTGAATTGGTCACTTTGTTGACGCAAAGATGGAAATTAAACCCATCTGTTTGAGCGTCTTTGTTTTGAGACCAGGTTATTATTTGAGAGAGATTTTGGTCTACAATTTCAAAAGGCGTAGCTTTGTTTGTAGAAAGACCCGAGTCTTGCGTGTTGTGCTGTGCCATAAATTCTTGAATAACTCTATCATCCTGAAAGTCAACCTTGTCAAGTAAATATGCAATCATATGGTGAACATCGTTTGCAACAATACCAAATATTACTTTATGCATGATTTTTCCTTCATTTCCATCATTAGAGTTTTTCTCGTCGATAAGGAAGGAGAAAATCTTTAGCAAAGTGTAATAAGTATCTTTTAACATCTCCTCCTCTTTTTCATGCTCCAACCGGGACAAACGCGTTTGAATTTCTTTGCAATTAGCTAAAAATGGAAGGATTGTTAAGATAAGAAATGGTTGCACTATGAGTTCTAAAGCGTTGTTAATATGATCATCAAAGTTGATCAGTTTGTAGTGCACACAAGTAATGCTTTCTTTCAAAATTTGAGGGCAGATTCTTAACATGCGAGCAATGCTTGTCCGTTTAATCAAATTATCCGAGATTCCAGTTTCTGCTTGCCCCAAAGGTGGGTTTCTCAAGAACAGACAGTTAACCCATTCGTTAATTAAATCATCATCGAAGGGGATTCTGGCATAGCTTGGCTGTAAAGAAGAAATGAACTTTAGCACAAATGAAAGAGTATACGGTCTGCTTACAGCATTGATTGACTGTACCACCAGATTCATTTTTAGTTCGAAATGCTGGTATATATATGTCATGGTTAATAACAGAATATTGAACTCAAAATAAAAATACTGCAAGTTATCATCATCATCCATAATATTGCTAGCATAGTTGGCGTTGGCTGCAGCGCTACTATTAGTGTTGTTAAAAGTCAGAGAGTCTATGTCCCAGTTGCTAGCGTACGTGATCAATTTCCCTAAAACAGCATATGGAGAATGGTAGAGTAGGAAGGATTCCATCACATGCTCATTACCCAAACAGCTGATTAATAAACGGTTTAATTTAGAGGTATCATCAGTCGATATGAACTTCTCCATTAACGTGCCGAAATCGTCCAGGAATTGTAACTTATTTTCGAAATTACGATGGTGCTCATATAAAGGAAAGCTTTTCTCTAAATTCACTAGAATTTCACTTTCTTCCACGGAAACAAACTCAGGATTAGTACTACTAAGGGCCTCTAAGATGAATGATAAGTTGTTTTTATCATTTAATATTTCTAGTTGAGAGTTGCTGAGTTTTTCAGCTTTAATGAGATCCATGGACACACATGAAATCAAGAAATGGTTCTTGACTAGTACAGAAACGGCGTCAAACGAGTTTACAATTGTCCACAGAGTTTCTTGGTTAAACTGGAACACTTTCTGTATCAAGAAGGGTAATTTAACGACAATGAAATGGTACCAGACATCGTATGCAAGTTTCTGCTCTTTTTTTTCTGGATTGAGCATATCAATGCTCTCAAAACAGCCACTTAAAAGCTCATACAAGATACTGCTGCTGATTTTAACATTTTTGAGGTCACTCTCTGAAACGTTCAGTATTCTTGTGAATCCACTTAAAAAACGAAACATTTGCTCTAAAGTTTTCAAGCATGTATAGCTGACAGAAACTTGGTAGTCAAGCCACATTAGTTTTTTCAGTCTCACCATTCTCAATGTATTGATCCTAGTCTTCTTATTCTCCTTTCTACTAGTGAATTTGGCAGTAAATCTTTTTGCTATCGCCCGAACCTGGTTTCGAACAGTTTCAAATCCTTGACGCTCACTACTACAATTCTCAATGGCATCTAATATTCCCTTTATTATATCAAATTCTCTGGTATCTCCGGCATTATCACATTTGTCAATCAAGTTATCAATCAGATTCAAAAAAGAGTTATAAACTCTAACCAGCACGTATTCATCAACCTTGACCCCCTCTAAATATTTAGCGTACACATTCAATGCTCCCATCACTTTATTCCAATATTCATGCTGGTAAAAGTTCTTGAATTTCCCCTTGTTGATCGACTTGCTAATCTTGTTGACTACAATGTATTGATCATTCAGCCTCAACAATGGTAGGTACTTTGCAAACAGCTTTGGCATGGTAATCAATCCCACATCAGATTCAGACTCAGCCTCTTCATTTGGATTATTGCCATTATCGCCCTCTACTAATAATTCTACCAAATAATTAAGCTTGAGATCGCTAGAATTGTCATTTTGGTCAATTCCACTAAGTAGGTTGTTGATTACCTCAGTTTCTGTCACTTCACCATAGGAGTCAATGTCATGAACTAGTTGTTTGAATAAAGAGTTGAAGAGTGGGGGGTGACTTCGTCTTGCCAAGCACACTTGAATCACAGTGCCCAAATTGATCTTATCCATTGAGAAATCTGCAAGTAGAAAGTTGTGCCCGGATAAGGAGATTTAGAAAGTTAACACAACTTCATATTGGATCCACACACGACAGCTTTCATAAATCCTACTAGTTTCTTTCCCAAGCGAAAATATGTATAATTTAATTCTTAGCTTCGAAAAGAGTCATATCTATCACGTCGTATCATCATTTATGTATGTTCACTACTTCGAAGAAGCTTATTAAGCTCACTGTCAGTTCTATTTAAAAGAATTGATACATTGCCTCTCTCAATGACTTCGCCTTTGCCATTGAACACAATGCATTCCTCAGCCATACGAATCGTGCTCAATCTATGAGCAATAGAAATGGTGGTTTTTCCTTGAACAGACCGCTCATTGAAAATTTTGTGTATGGCTGCTTCAGAAGATGAATCTAGAGCAGATGTGGCTTCATCGAGTACTAGAATATCTGGGTTATTCATGATAGCTCTCGCAAAAGCTATCCTTTGTTTCTGCCCGCCTGACAAGGTAGTATTGCTACTACTATCAACAAGTGTTTCTAGCCTATCAGAAAGATTGTACACAAATGAACAATTAGTTATTTCAATAACATGGTGCAGGTGCTCCTCTGATATTTTCGATGCTCCTTCTTCGTCAAGCCCGTAGAGAAGATTCTGCTTTATTGTTCCAGCTATAAGTACAGGCTCTTGTTGTACAAACCCAATATGACCTCGTAACTGTTCAAGAGGGATCCGAGAAATATCTTGCCCGTTGATGATAATTTTACTGGATTTGGGAATATCATAGAATCTCAATAAGAGTGACGCAATCGAAGATTTACCGCATCCACTTGGACCAACCAAACAAACATGAGAATTCTTAGCAATCTTCAAGTCCAAGTTATTGAAAATTGTGACTTGAGGCCGACTTGGATATTGAAAACTAAGGTTCTTGAAGTAGATCTCACCGTTCAAATCGACTGGATTATTCTTCAATGTTTCTTTAGCAGACACTACTGTTGACTCACTAAGCAAACCCAAAACCCTTTCTGAAGCTCCAACACCCTTCATCAGTTCAGTGTAAAAATTGGATAACTGAAAAACTGATGACCCGGTATATATCCCGTACATAAGAAAAGAAGACAGGTCACCTAACGTTAGTTGCCCTGATTTGACCATGTTAACTCCCAAGATCAGTAACAGAATTATAGTGGAGTTGCCTATAAAGCCAGTTGTAGCGTAAAAATACCCAGATACACGAGCTTCCTCCATAGACAAATTGTAAAGTTCTGTCGCTTGACTAGTAAATGAGCCTATCTCTCTGTGTTCTTTATTAAAAGATTGAATAGTTTTTACTGAATGGAACTGTTGCTCGATTACTTTGGTGAGGCTACCCAGCTGCTGTTGTATCAATTTTGATACAGACTTTAAACGTTTTCCTAGAACCAAAGCAACCAGGGCCAAAGGAGGAATTACCAAAATCATATAACCGGTGAGTGTACTGGAGATGAGGAACATCATGGTCAGTCCTACTATACCACTGATCGTCGATCTTAATCCATCGTTCAAATTTTGCGATATAGAACGACTAATAATTGCTACATCATTAACGATCCGAGAAATTAAATCGCCTGATTTGTGCACATCCCAAAATACCATTTTTTGACGGAGTAAATTAGCTACCAAATCGACTCTTAGTCTTTTGATAACATTTTCACCGATCCTTCTGAGAAGCAATATTCTTCCATAATTGGCAATTGACCCGATGACGAAAATACACCCCAAACCAATGTAGAATGTAGAAGATGTCACTTCAACACCGTTGATCAAATTTATCGTGTCACTATGAATGTCATTAGTGCAAGTGTCTATAATTTTGCCGATCACTGAGGGAAACATCATGCTGACGCCCGATGTTATAATTAAACAGCCCAATGCGGCCCCAAAAAGCCTTGTCTCCGGTTTGGCTAGCCGAATCAGATTAAGAATATCTTTTGGGTCAGATTGTTTTGATGATGTTGCTTGTGACTTGTCTTTACGGGAGAAACCATCGGATGAAGAAGACGAAGAGGAAGTAAATCTCTTTTCAATCAGTAGATGGTTATACTGAGGTGTGTTTGATCTAATACCATGCCATAATCCACTATATGTTGGAAGATATTTGTTGCGGGCTGCTCTATCGACGAATATGGCTCGACGGTACATCAGAGTGAGCCCGGCTTTAGAAACCGAGATCATCTGTCTTGGTGATCTTCTTTTAGTGGTGAAAATAAGGTTGACTTTAGCGCGAAGGAACATTGTATAATTGTTCTGGTGTAGGGATCGCATAACACTCTTACCTAATGTGGGCTTGGAAGGATGCATGATGCCCTCATAATTGCATTATGGCTAATGTCTTCAGATTGTATTGAGCAGTGAAAAACATGGTAGGGGTTAGAATAAATTGATATATATGGAACGATGAGCCTACTCTAGCCCTCTATTTATAAGCTTATCTTGTTCTATTCCTCAATTTAAAGCTCCTTTTTTCGGCCTCAAGAATAATTGCTGTATCAACAACTGTGTATGCAGTATTCTTATTTTGCGCGCGATAAATGCATTACAGATAGAGAAAGGCGAAAGACGATAACAGTTTTAAT
Source organism: Komagataella mondaviorum (assembly GCA_023213015.1). Lineage (NCBI taxonomy): Eukaryota > Fungi > Ascomycota > Pichiomycetes > Pichiales > Pichiaceae > Komagataella > Komagataella mondaviorum. The sequence goes on along the minus strand of JAKWBA010000005.1, from coordinate 166,427 downwards.
AAGCTTACTTATGTCCTACTCTTGTTTCGTAAAACAAATAAACAAAAAACTTTTACAGTGTTCAAGAAGGGAAAAAGAAAAGAGATCAATCTTTCCGATTAGTTTTTTATTTTTCCAAACGAATACGTAAAAAAGTAGATTTCGTTTGTAATGCATAATCGGTTGCCGGGCCAATGTATCTTTAGTGTGCAGGTGCTTCGACGCAAAAATCTTAATCTGGCAATAATAAATATGATCTGAGAGAAATGATGTAACATGCGAATATTTCTATTATTAATACCTGACTTGTCAAGTGCCGTTTCGACGTTAATAAGAAAGAAAAAGCTGACATTTTTTTCTATCTAATTAAATTTAGTTTCAAAGACCAAAGATTACTTCATAAACTCACAGGCCTGCTCTAATAACTACTATTCCCATGCCCATTCCAGATGTCAACTACAATTATTTGCTGTTAAGGGAACACCAACTGTACAATAGTTTGCGCCAGCATGATCAAATACCACTTGAGTCACCAAGGTTGGGATTCAAGCCAAGTCACATATATGGTCTTGGCTTATTCAACTATGAGCTTGTTGAGAATGAAGGGCAGCATCTAAACTGTTCTGAATTCCGCAAGCTATCTCAGTATTTATTGGTTGCATGTATCTTCATAGCCATTCTATGCTCTACCTTTTATTTTGGTGTGCGATTAGTCAAATTTAGAACGATAAAAGGGTACAAAGGACTTCAACATCAACCTCAAGTGGTCAGAAATATTACTTCATGGGTCAACGAAAACTCTAATCGTTTAATTTCCCCTAGTGATGTGCTACCCTCACTCTCTCATACGCCATCGACAGTGGCTGATAGCTCCCCGAAAGGCTCTCCTGCGTTGTCTCCAATTATGATTCCTCAAGTTAATCAAGGGAGAAAGCATAGTGATCTTTATTTATATGACTTTGCTGCTCAGAGAGTATAATATAAAGAAACAATCGAACTTTTGATTTTTCTTGCTTCATTTCATTTTTTGTGGCGTCTATTACTGTGGGCTCTGAATAAAGTAACTCCAGTTATTGTGTATCTTCGATCATCAATGGTTTCGCATAACAGCCATAATGCATACTTATTTATCTACTTAGGGGTATAGTACATACATACTTCTAAAATTCTACATAAACAACTTACAGGAAGTGAAGGAATGTTTACTATGATTACCCTAAATGATATTGTCCTGTTGCGCGATTATTCACTATTCACGCCTATCTACCCACCCCCTTATCGCCTACTTTTCTTGGGCTTGATATCATCAAAAGTATGTTGTGTTTACCTGATGACATTATAATCTTCATGCTGAACGATCAACTGCTTGACAGAAAAGACTTAATTAGTATATCAATGTTGAATAAAGACCATCGGAATCGAATTGAACCGATACTGTTCGATAAAATAAAGATGACTTGGAGCCAACTGAATTCTGCCGCCAATTACACTAATACTAAGCAAAAGTTATCAATGCAAACACGCCATAAAAGCTTTGAATCGTTTAGATACAAGAATCTCGTATCGTTCATTCGAGTCCATAGTGATATGGGCAACTTCAAACAAACCTCATATGGCGAATGGAATGCTGACCTGTCACCACTGAATGATTGCAAGTTTCTCAAAAGTCTCGCTATAGAGGTCTTAACATCCTCTCGATGCCTTAAATATCAATCAGCATTGGAGAGGAGTCAAATCGTCTCCTTGAGAATTTGCAGCCACTCAACTACCGATGATAGTGCATCGCTTTTTCAGCTTACTCATATCAGTACACATTTCCCAAATGTATCTAGGCTGACTCTTGAAGGTTTTCTAATAGATAAGGACCAGTATTTCATGCCTTCAGTAAACAACAGTGGAAGACTGCCTAAGCTTAGAGATATCACTCTAATAAACTGTCAGTGGGAATACCCCTTATCATTATTTGATATTTTCTGTCCTTTTTACAACCATAGTTGTCTTTACACAAGTTCAAAAGCACCAGAGATCATACACCCTACAAGTTTATGTCTCAAATACACTAACTGTTATTCTTCGTTCGTTTTAAGAGAACGGTTCAAAACTTTTATAAATACATCAGCGGATAAAGTGGGGTCCTTTAAAAATAGTTCTGCGTTTTATTCAAATTTAAAGCACTTAGAGATATCAATTCTTAACGAGGAGTATCATACGCACACATCGGAATATTACTACCCAAACTTGAGCTGGCTAGACCTTACTGGTTGTTTCGCAGATTCATCTACTTCTCTCATTAACAACTTAAGATCATTAAAGTTGGTTGGGTGGAGGGTAAACAATCTGCAACTAATCAAGCAGCTTTTTGGATCAGGATTCAAGCCTGGGACAATGGAATCTTTCACCCTATTCAGAGTTGACGACACGGATTACCCCGAGAACTGGGAAATATACTCCTTGATAGACTCCTTAGTGAACAAGTCATTTCCAAATCGGTGCAAAATATCGGTTAGATATGTCAATGACCTGTTATAAAACCTTTTTTACATGATAATGCAATCCTGCAATGTCAGTCCATAAATGACTTTGTCAACGTATTTTTTAATCTTTTCCCAATCTGCTCTTCTGGTGACAAACTCATATACTTCTTCCTGAGTAAACATCCCATTATCTTTTCCAATCCTTACTACCAATTTCCCGATTTCTTTTGAGTTTTCGCTGTCAATTAAGTAGAGTTGTGCAATCTGTCGTAGTGCTATAAAATAGTTCACAATCGGTTTCAGTCTCAAAGCTGCGAAGAAGTTGTACATAAAGTTTAGGTCATTTATAAGGAACATTGCTCCAATTGTGCTTATCGTCAGCCTCTTATTGATAAGCTTAACCAAATCATTCACAAATCTTTCACCTATCTCCTGCCTGAACACTTCAATAATAGATATATCAATGCTCCCCACAAGCATACTTACATGAACTTTGAGTACTTGAATGGCTTTCTGCGCAAACTTTGTAGGAACACCTGGATCTAGATTTTTCTTCAAAAGCTCCTGTTCGTTTTTGATACTATAAATTTCTTCGTCCAATTCCACCATTGTAATATAACTAACCTCGTTCATCAAAACCTCAATACCTGTATTCAGGCCGTCGGCTACATATGTGTCCAGAAGAGTTTCTAGTTTGTTCATGGACTTTTCACAATTGTTAACCATGAGAAAATCCTTTTTATTCTTATCTTTCAATACCACTAATTGTCTATCAATGAGCTCTTCTTGGTAAAATATTTTCAGCATTTCGTTAACCAAATCTGCATTATTTACCAGTTCGACGAACATTTTCAACGGTTCAACAGTAATATGTGAGCCTTGATCAATTGGATTGAACACTTTTAGCCTATCGATTGCCTCATCAAATCCTATTTTGATGTGCTTAGTTGTTAATGTTAGTACACTGTCAGTGAAAACTTCCTGGCAAGTCACCGCAATCTTCTTTTCTGTTTCTGTGTTGAGATACAAGCCGTCACCTAGAGCAAATAGTAGCAAAAATGTGCTTTTGACATGTTGTAAAACCAAAATTGTCAAGTCAACGCTAACAAGAGACTTGATGTTGTCCAAATTATGAGATAAAATTTCCAGTTTTGCAGCAAACCTAGTCAAACGCTTTTGTTGAGCATTCTGATTATGAATTGTGGACTCTATTCTCTCCGATACCCTATGTGTCTCCTCTTTCTGAGTATTGCTCTTGAAAATGCTCGTGAATCCAGTTAATATATCTTTACCTGAGGCAAGGAGGAATCCTTTCTTCCCTTTAGGATCCTGTTCCTCATCTACGAATTGCATTATTTCATTCTCTTGAGACTTTTCTTGTTTCTTGAGTTCATCCTGCCAGCTATCTATTAAGCTGACCAGCGAGAAATGACACTGCCGAGGAAGCAAATCAATAAATTCCGAAGAATACTGGTCATAGTAGAAGGTAATTAACTTCGAAATCAGTTTAGGGTAGTCAATATCCTTTGAGCCAGTCGGATAACAAATTCTGGAAAAAGCGAGCGACATTTTGTCATAGAGATAAGGTACCAATTGAAAATACAGAGAAGATTCATTCATCACATTGAGGTATGATGTTTCATTAGCAGACTTTTCGGCAGCAATACAAGCTTCTTCCCCTGTATTTTGTATTAAGGCTGAGTTTGAATCAGCAGGGATATCCTGAGCCCAGGGATTTTGGGAGCTTCCATTTGAAGCATTTTCTGATATGTTTTTCGGTTGAGGTGGCTGGTATGGTTCTATAAGTTCATTTTCATCTATTTCTTTGGCCCGCGTTACCAGCTCATCAACAAATCTTCCTATCAAATAGTTATTCAAAAATGTTTCTACTAGTTTCAAAACAATGGGTACTTCACTAATTTCACCATCGGTGTCAGGTCTGAAAATGCGCTCAAGAAGTGAAAACTCCCTATTAAAAATAGCTATTAGCTTCTCAAAAAGCTCATCTATTTTCAAAAATTGTAACTGATAGCCATTGACAATACCTCTTTCATTTTGTCGATCTGTACCAACAACGCTAAGAAAAATTTCCTTTTCTTTTACTTCGTATAGGATTGAGTAATCATCAGCAAATTTGTTTATAAAGAACTCCAAAATTAGTTCCATATTGTCAACATGATCACCGTTTCTAGTGGTTAAGTCAAGTGCAGACTCTCCTAAAAGATGAAGAGACTCTATCAGGGTGTAGCATTCTTCGTAAGTCTCCTCACAAAAGTGGTGATCGACTTCTCTTAAGAGGCTATTCGTAAACATTTCCACAATTGAGTTAAGTCGTATTTGTAGCTTTTGGTATAGCTGAAAATTAACATTCTTGAAATATACAACAAATTTTCGAAGTCCATTGAACAATAATGCTTGATCTTTTGGAGAAGTAATTTTTTGCAAAATAATAGAATTTTGGATACCATCATAATGTGTCACTAAAAGATCTTGCACTATAGGCTTATACATAGTATAGCATACTTTGAACTGTTCATAAGCCAAAGATGGTTCACCAATAGATATCCTCATACTAAGGAGTAGATCGTCCGCTACTTTGGAAACTTCAATCTTACCATTCTTCCAAATTCCTATTCGCTTCAAAAAGCCTATCCATAGAACTTCGTCTTTCATTACCAAGTTACGAACCTGTCTGTTCATCGCACTGAAGTTGAGAACATCTTTGATATCTGGCAAGTTTCTAGAAACCAACTTAATTACTATCAATGGAACCATTTTGTAAGCTCCTTTGGATTCCGGCACTAAAACATCAGAGCTTCCAATTGAGGGATCCGATAGAAGATCAATCATTGAACCAAATTATATTTGAAATGCAAAACGCTGAGGTAAAGTGTTTAAAGGAGTATTTTAACTCATAGAAGTTGTTTTCTCGCTAATATCCCAATACATACCTACCTGCCAATACTGTCCCCAGTTATTTATCGCGGGAATTGTATTCAACAAGTTTAATCTATCGCATCAAACATTCTTAGCAGGGACACATTGACTATGGCGGTAGATGTTACCCGTATATTTTATGGTACAAGTCTTATTGACGGTGTTGATGGTGCCTCTATTTACGCTTTTGACTCTACTTTAATCCCTAAAACTCTTCTTGATAATTGGATAGCAGGCGACAGGGATAAAGAAACGAGTGCGTTACTTTCTCAACTAGTGGCATACATACCTGAATGTCGTCCTTTTTCTCTTGTAGTATTTAGTGCTGGATTACATCAATCATACAATGACTTGATACAAATGGAATACGAAAGTCATGTGAATGATAGATTTAAACTGTACAAAAGGAAACTCAGTCTCATACTACCCGTTAGGCTATTCAAGTTGTTTAAACTAGTCCCAGAAGCTCAAAAGAACAATTTGAAAAGAGTTTACATTGTTCATGAAACATGGCTGACCAAGAGCATTTTTGACCTATGGAAAACTGATGTAGAAGTTGTTCATGTTGAAAATCTTAGTCAATTGGCACAGTATAATATAGATATTTCGAAGATAGCCATATCTTTGCCCAATTATATCATTGACAGGCATATAACTGAGCTATCAAAAATTGATTCATTGAAAAAAGCCGAGAGTAATGCCTTTGGTACCCCATTAATTGCCAATGAAAACGAAGCTATAACATACTTTTCCAGAATCTACAATAATATGATAGCATTTTTGACTAACCCAGAACTTAGTATACCTCTGACTAATGAAGATTGGGCACAAATTGTTGATCCAGAGGAGCTTTTGCCGAAAACTTTTGTGAACATCGAAGTTTTATATCATGCTATTTGCCGAAACCAATGCCTTGATCTTAGAGATTGGTCGTTCGTGGAGCATTATCTAATATTGAGCAATTTCATTATTCAGTTATCTAAAAAGAGGCATCCATTGCTACCTGTTGATGTTTTACTCGAATATAAATCATTTGATACCCCAGAAGAATTGAATAGTGTTCTTCACAGAGTACTCATTTATAGATACAAAAGCCCCACATCTGGAAATTTCTACAACAACAAGTATTTGCTAATCAAGGTACTCAATTTGCTGCATCATTTGGACTTTAAGCTTACAAAGGACTTTAAAGATACTGAACCCTCGCTCTTTAAAAAGACTCAACTTAGACTATTGCTTTCCTTTACTAAAGTATTTTACAATGAAAAGGGATGTGAAACTGAAGATGACATTGATAAGGCATTTGATAATATGTTTAAGTTTATGAGTAATCTCTTAAAAAACTGGAGCTCGATTTCAATCAGTATCAATGGACAACTGAAAGTTCCATTTAGTCAAATAACCAAGTTAATTGACATTCAAGAAATGAGAGAGTTCAATACGTATATGGATGAACAAGGTGTTGTCCCAGAAGAAAGCAGTCCGATCTTAAGCAAAGAAAGTTCAAAGTTATGTGATCCCAAGCTTCGAGAAACCCCTACTGCAAATTTGCCATTTCCTCAAAGAGATAAGCATGAAATTATTGATGACTTGATTTTGCCCTTACAGAAATCATGGATAGACTCCGAAAAAGCATCAGTAGGAGTACCTGATTCTTCCGACCCCCACAAAGAAAAGACGTTTCCGTGTGAAATCTCTCACTATTCAATTGATAAGCTTGATGAATTGCATCTCCAACCCGTACTCTTGAGGCCAGAAGTTAGGGAAATGCATAAAAGAGAAACTGTTACCGTTACCAAACCATCACAACTTAATGATGCCACCAAGATCAAAAAAACTGACAAGGACACTGAAGTTTTGCGGCAAATAGAACTAGAGAATAATTCAAAGCTACTTACTATCACCAATGGCAGAAAACCCAGAGGAGAAAGAGTTTCCAAACTTACTGGAATATACGAAAAGAAATATTTAGAGTTTATGGGGTACCAAAAGAATGAGGCATGAGATACTTTCTATGTACAAGTAAGAAAAGAAATATCTTTGTTGTAGTGTCAGACCTTGCTCAAGAGATTGATATTTACTAAGCTTTCCTTTCTGCTTTTTCTATGAATACTTTTTGCCATGTCTGCTCTGATACTGTTGGTGGTTCGACCGATAACATGCAAGTAATCTTCGCACCATTTCTTTGTGCTTATGAGAAATTCAATATTGCCAACCTTTTCTGCATTTTGACCACATTTAAGTTTGACCATTATACTATGAAGCACTGATTCCACAACAAAACTATCTAATGAGCTGGGAATGTATAACATGACCTCATGTATTGGTAACATATAAGGATTTTGCCAGTTTTCGTAATAGTGAACGGTATTTCCGTTTAATTGGGTTAGGCTTTTAGCCAGCACCAATTGCGTATATTCTAAAGGGAACTTTTTGAGAATATATTTTATGTATGCAGTTGTATAATAGGCCCAAAATTCATCGTCCCTTGGTAGAATTGGTTGCATTAAGTTAAAAATCTGGTTGATCCAGCCAAAATTTATGCTGTGGGAGTCTATCATGCGATTAATGATCGTTAAATAGGTGCTTTTTGCAATTAATGGAGAGACAGAAGTAGCCATGGACCAGATATTATCTAAATCATTATCAGATTTTAGTAGGTTGCAGGTAATTTGATTGAATTCGCTGTGATTGAGGCCTCCAAAGTGAGTAAAAAGTATAGAAACAACCCTTTGAACTCCTTCATTATCATTCAGTAGCAGATACAGCGACAAAATAGATGATAATTGTCCCCTACTGAATCCTTCGATAGACTGAAACTGCTCTAGCTCATCGAGCAAGACTTGGGCTAATTGATAGTTACTGTGTCGAGTTGAATGAAACATCAGTGATTCTAAAAGATTGGGATTCCGTAAACACGCTGATACTGGAAGGTCCTCGATTAACGCATCGACTAAGCATTTGTACTTTTTGGACTTTGAAAAGGAACGAATGGATCTGGCGAGAACTTCAAAGAACTCTTCTGAGAACGTAACTGGTGAAGTGTTTTGTTGTATTTCATGCAACGTTTTGGTATAATAAGTTTTTATTGTGCTCCAACCCAAATATACAGAAAAAAGATTGTTATTCTTCAGGTTTGATGAAATGTATCGCAAAGAATACTTTAGCAGAAAATTGTCTTGCTGTGTAGAAGGCTTGACTCTGTGCTGTTGCGTAATTGACTTCACAAGGAAACTGAATACTTCGGATTTCACTCGCGTAGATCTGGGAGAATCGCTCAGTTGTGTTAGCTTCTCTAGTATTCTATTAAGCTGTGTGTCAGAGAAATAAAATCGTTTCAAGCTGAAAACAAGTGGGTTGTCCAATTCTTTCATCCATGGAAGCTCATTGATTTTGAATGAGATTTTATCAACTATGGAATTATGCAAAGAAGCTGCCTTAATGACCTTTGATAAGTTATCCAAATCAAACTTTGGATTGTTTACCAATAAAGAGTTAACCAGCATATGCAACCATATATCATTCGCCAGTAGTTTGTCTACCAATGGGTTCCTGTTTTGCAACAATTGTGTTACAGCCTTGAGAGCGGCTATATATATATCAAAGGCAATTCTAGGCTTATTAAAGACAATACAGCTGGTGATTAAAATTTCGAATGCCTTGAAGGTATCTAACTGTTGCATGTTGAAAAGCCTGGGAGACATAAATAATTCAATCTTTTTCAAAGACATTATTCTTTGGCATTTTAACTTGATGTACTTCATGTCGGGCTCAGCATTCGTTATCATTTTGCCTAGTTGAATGAGCTGTTTTCGATTGAAAAAAGAACTCTCTTGCGAGTAAAATCTTACTAGTATTGGATACATTATAGGTTTCATTCGAACTCGGTGATGCACTAGACGCCATGTGCAATCACAAAGTCTCATGCTGATATGACCTTCCAGAGATGTTACTATTCGTTATTTGGCTTGATTATCTGAAAGTTTTATCGCGAGGGTTCGAATTAGACTCAGCTTTGGCGCGCGCTCAGAGAATAGAGGATATACAACTCACTCGAGTAGTATTTTCCTAGTGCGCTTACCTAGTCAACTGCTACAGATCTATGTTTTGGGGTAAAGCAAAGGAGACAACAGTTGCAAAGCCAACTACCCCAACTCCAAGCTCTTTATCATCTCCTATAAGTGCTGTCCCCATCGATCCTACGTTGGTGAAACCTACTGATTTTTTCAAGTACGGTTTTCCTGGTCCAACCCATGATTTACAGACCAGATCAGAATTTGTTTCGGTATACAATCGTCAAACTCGTAATCCATACTATGTCGTAGAGCATTTGACGCCAGAATCTTTAGCTTGTCATAATGCTGATAGGAAAAATTCTTTCTTCAAAGAAGATGAGCAAATCCCAGGCATATTTAGGGCAAAACTAAAGGACTACTTTCGTTCTGGTTATGATAGAGGACATCAAGCACCAGCCGCAAACGCTAAATATTCTCAGAATGCGATGGATGAAACTTTTTATTTGACCAACATGTCACCCCAAGTTGGGGATGGTTTTAACAGAGATTATTGGGCTCATTTGGAGTATTTTACCCGCACCCTAACTCAATATTTTCGATCAGTTCGCATTGTTACGGGTCCTCTTTTTTTGCCTAAGCAAGATCCTTTGGACGGTAAATGGAAGGTAACGTATGAAGTTATTGGAAACCCGCCATCAGTGGCTGTGCCGACCCATTTCTTCAAATTGGTTGTAGCTGAGGAACCGAAGAATAGGAGAGATACTGGCGATGTTGCATTGGCGGCGTTCGTCCTTCCAAACGAGCCCATACCAAATTCGATCAAACTTACAGATTTTGAAGTACCATTGGAAGCATTAGAGAGAGCTACAGGATTAGAGTTCATGAGAAAACTGGAACTCCAAAAACAAAAGCCCCTCTGTAAAGAGGTCAAGTGCGAACTGATTATTAGAGAATTTAATAATAACATGAGGCAGTTATCCTTGCCACAGAAATAGCTCACATAAATACCAGTGAATAACTCCGATACTTTTCATCCTTAAAGCCTTTTCCTTATAATTGCTAAAGGTTATGATATAGTACAATATTCTTTTGCACTAGACATGTTAGACATTAGAGTTGACTGAAACTTCCCTCCGTGGATTGGCGCTAAGCTCATCTCAATCAACCAATTCAGGAAAACTAGTTTATGCATTCGCTGCGGTTACATTAAGCTTATTACTTAGCTAAATAAAATTTCATGGTCAAAAACCAGAAAGAGCTAGCAAAGATATGCTCCATAAATTAGCAGACCACTATAACTTCACTGCATCTAGGCTAGAGCCTCATCCTTTATTCTTAAAGCTAAGAAATGTAAGATAAGAGAGCAGTATCACAGGAATCCAATTCTATTCTCCACACATCGACATCTCACGTGATCCACATCTAATCTCTTCCCATTGCATTTCAAGTTCGCTTCTTTTTCATTTCAATATAGTAGTCACTTATGAGATACCAGAAGGTTCCTCAACCCGAAAACCCTTTCTCAGCTCTGGTAAAAGGTCAGACAATAGTGGAGATACCTCAAGTGGAATTAGAGAGTGGAGAAACATTACACCATGTACCAGTAGCTTTTAAAACCTGGGGGAAACTTAATGAGAATGGCACTAATTGCATGGTGATTTGCCATGCTTTAACTGGTTCCAGTGATGTGGTTGATTGGTGGGGACCATTATTAGGAAGGGGCAAAGCATTTGATCCTAGTAAATTCTTTATTGTTTGTTTGAACTCTTTAGGAAGCCCTTATGGATCCTGTTCTCCTGTTACCAGAGATCCTGCAGTTAATGAGCTATATGGACCTGAATTTCCCCTGGTATCAGTCAGGGATGACGTGAATATACACAGATTGATTCTGAATGATCTGGGCGTCAAGGAGATTGCAATTGTGATAGGTGGATCTATGGGAGGAATGCATGCTTTGGAATGGTGTTTTTTTGGTTTGTCTTATGTTCGCAATTGTGTCGTTTTGGCCACCAGTGCTAAACATAGCGCTTGGTGTATATCTTGGGGAGAGGCCCAACGACAAAGTATATACAGTGATCCCAAGTATGATGATGGTTACTACCCGTTGGAAGATCCCCCCATTCAAGGATTAGGAGCTGCTAGAATGAGCGCTTTGCTGACCTATCGTTCTCGCAACTCTTTCGAAGAACGCTTTGGACGTGGAGCGCCAACACAGATGATGAGAGAAAAGTCTCTTGGAACTTCTATTACTGTTGATGTCAAGGAATCACATGCTACTAGCGAAGATAACTGTGCTGTGCATAATGATGGGCATCACTCATACTCTTCATCTACAAAGATTAGATCACGATCTTCTTCTTCAAGCAATTTCAGCCTTTTAGGTGTGAAAGATAACACAAATACTATCATTAATCAATATGGTATTGGCCAACGCACTCGCCGCCGCCCTCAACACTACTTCTCTGCTCAAAGTTATTTAAGATATCAGGCATCCAAGTTTACTCAAAGATTTGACGCCAACTGTTATATTTCGATTACCAGGAAACTGGATACACATGATGTGGGAAGAAACAGACCTGAATTTCATAACTCTACCATAGAGGCCCTTCAATCGTTGCAACAGAATTTTCTTGTGGTAGGTATAGAGTCTGATGCTTTGTTTACATACTCAGAACAAGTTTTCATAGCAAAACATGTCAAAAATTCTAGACTGTGCAAAATTGACTCCCCGGAGGGGCATGATGCATTCCTACTAGAGTTTGAGGCAATTAATAAGCTGATCGTGGAATTTGAAACTGAACATCTTCCTGAACTGCTGACACGAACATCAGATAATTCCTGGTCAGACTCTGAATTAGAAAACACTAAAGAGAGTGTTTTCGGAGAAGTTGAAGACCCGACGTCGTGGTAATGCACAAAACAAAAGAGAATCTTGAACATCCTGTTGTTTTTTCTTACATAAGTAATTATAATGACCATATATAGAAAATTAACATTGACAAAGTCTTAATTATCCTTTGACAAGCCTCAACCTATCTACGACTTCCTGTCGAACTTCAGTTATATTCCGTCGTTCTGAAGGTAGAAAAAGTGCAACAATGTAAAAGTTTGTAACAGCAAGCACAGTTATTAAGGTTGTCGTGAAAAGAAACAGGACGCTTGACCACGGGGCTATGAAAGCAACCAAAGTTATGCAAACATGCAATCCAATAACGGCTACGATAGAAATAAAGACGTGAAAGCATCTCCATTTCACTTGATGTCGCCAGGTTTTTTGATAAGCGTCTAAAACAGAAATAATATCACGATATAATTCTGATTCATCTGCAATAGAAGAATGGGGCAACCAGGCAGGTTTAGTTAAGGCATCCACTTTAATTATGTCCAGCGTTGTTGCGTATGCAAAATGATCTGAATAGGATCCGACGTTAGGAATTTGGGTTGTGAATACAACCTTAGCAGATATGGGCTTAATACGATCGGCATTCACCAAAGCATAATCAAGCCTTGAAGCACTCTCAGGGGAGCATTTCAGTCTCCAAGTATTGAGCAAAGAGTCGCAAGTAGTGCCGGCAATAACAACTTGTTCTTCTGGCGAGAGCTTTGCTATCTCTTTTGAATCTATGATGCCATGAACCAATTCCCAAGAATCCGCTAGTAACCCTACTTGCTGGAAAATACGGTATGGAATAGTTCCTGGTCGTGAATTCAAGTCACCAACTACGACAACAGCATAACCACTGGCGTATAATTCTTCGGCAAGATGAGCAAAATCCCATGCTTGGCATGTTCGATGACACAAGTAGCTGGCGTCACCTTCTAGGGCATAGGGAGCATGCATATGAGAATTTAGCAAAGCAATGGGCCTGTCACCCTCTCTCAAGGGAGCCAGTTTGATTACGCCAACGCTTTTACCGACGTACCAATCGCCTCTAAAAAATGCGGATGGACTTCCATTGATCGGAAACCTGTACAAAAATGTCGACTCTATAGGAATACGGGATAAAACACACAAACCTGGTCCAGATATTATACCAGCATAAAATCTGCGGGAATATGCGTACCTCTTACTACACTTTGCCTTGAAATATTCCCAGTCTTCTTCACACCAAACTTCTTGTAGAGCAACAATGTCATAATCGTCTTTCGTATCAGCTAGTTCGTCAGCAATTGCCCTTAATCTCTTTCGTCGATGCTGTGATACATATTTCAGCCCCCAAGTATTGAACGTTAGGAGTTTGAGGGACCCCATAAAATTTGTGAAGAAGAGAGATACACAGGACAAAAAGAACTTAATAATAGGTATAGCAAAAAAAGGGAAGCGCGCAAAGGTTAGAAAAGAGAAGTTTGAGGTAACGAATCCCAGGTTAGATTACATTCTATATCTAATTGATATAAACTCGGTTAGGTTTCTATGTTGGCATCAGAGTTGAAATTGAAAAGTAGAACAAAGTATACTATTTGACTCCAACTAACTGGTCTAACCCGCTGGTCCATATAAAAACGACAACAAAAACAAACATAAGGGCGCGAAAAGACTCAAAAATAGCTCTTGGTAAACTAAACAAACATTCACGTACATTTGATCACAAATTCTTTAAACTCCCAATAATTATAACTTGACCCTGAGGTAATTCAGCCTTCATGTATTGTCAATGTCCTCCGATCCATTTTTAGAATTTTTGTCTATGAAAACCAAGCTGAGTAAGTTTCAGGAAGATTTTGGATCTTCGTCACAGCAACTGCATAATCAACTTTTAAATTCAAGGCATGATTTTCAAGAATATATAACACAATTAAAGTCGGAGTGTTTGAAAATAGATTCAGAGATAGATTTTCTCAAACAACGCGAGGAGGAAATCGAAACTTCCAAGGGAAAAGAAGTGACGAGTCTTGAAGATTCTAAGATAAAGTACAAGGAGCTTCTACTGAAAGAGGAGAACTTGATACTACATAAAAAAACACTTAAAGAAGAGATCTCCGCATTGCAAGACCAGGTTGACATCAAGCAAAAACAAGTGCATGTACATAGACAACAGATAATCCAAAACAGTGGGCTTAATATGCAAGAAATGCTGAAGTTTGAAAAATACCTAGGGTTAAGCATCGAGAGCATCGCTGACGATGTTCTGAAATTCTACTTCGTGAACATTGATCCCAAGGATTACCAGAAAGAGGTCACGTTCGTATTGGAGATTGGGGATTATTATGTTATTAAAGATTCCCGGCCGTCACTAGAATCTTGCAAGGTTAAAGAAATCGAAGATGTTTTCAATCGCCGAAGAGATTTGAAAAATTTCTTGAGAGATATGAGAAATGCCTTAAGAGATCAATTGATTGGGTCTTGATCTCGATCGCTCTGCTTACCCTAATAGTTAACTTAAAATTTTATGAAGACAATGTCCTGATCTAGCCTTAGTATGATACCGGGGGAGGTGATGGTGGTGTAGGTATTGGGACTGTATTAGTGTATACTATGTTTTTTGGACTTTGCTTTTGTTCATCAGGGTACTCCATCAAATCAACTTTTTGCCTATGTCTTTTCTTACGGGCATGGTAGGGGGTAGGGGTCAAATGGCTTGAAACGGTTGGTATATGACAGTTGAGCTGGGTTTTGGCAGGTACATTTGATATTGAGGGAGGCAACGGAATACTTTCTTGTTTATTGAATCCCTCTATGTCGAACAGTTTTCCTGTTGTATTGTTAGGATCTCCTGGAACTTCATGAAACCTTGCGTCTGTGATTGTGGGTGAACTCTCAGAAGAAGCAATTACGCAAGAGTTGTGAACTTTTTGCTTAATTAGTTGGCTAGATTCCTTTTTTTCAGTATCCTTAACATCCCCAATAAACGCAGTTTCGGTTGATTTGGTATCCGTGCTCAGTTTGGCATTTTCACGATTAATGTCTGGTATTCGATGTAAGAATCCGTATCCTACATCACAACCCAACAATCCAATACCACCCCAATTGCGAGTAGGATAAATAGTGACAGGCCTCACCACATTGTGAATATGGTTGTAAACATAGAGAACAAGGGACGCACTCTCGCGTTTACTGCTGTAAACAGTGTAAAGAATTTGTCCCAAAAGGTCTTCTCCTCCCATAGCTAGAAGCCCGTCTTGGGCACCTATTATGTAATCACTACCAGGTAGTAAATTGGCGGAATGACCTGGACTATTAGGCAAAGTTTGTAGCACATGCCAAACATATGTTGCCGTTTCTAGTGAAGTCATTTGAACACTAATTCCTAGTTTCTTATATTTGGATAGCTTTAGTACATTTGGATTTCCGTCCAATCTGATTTCATCAAGACCATCTGTTTCAACACTGGAGAACTTTGTTGAGGGAACAGATATACTTCGAATGGTACCACCTTTGGCGCTCCAAACTGCAAATACCAGATCCCTTTCATTGTCAATATTTGTGACTACCATCTCTACAAATTTTGAAAAGTCCTTGCCAACTAATTGCTTGACATCGAACCCATTTATTGACAGAATATAATCAAACCAAGATTCCAGTCCAATTTGATATCCAATGCTTTCCTTATCGACATTTACTATGCGCAGACCTTCACTGATATTTCCTGCAGAACTGAAATATTGATCTGCAGCTAGTGACGAAGTGAATAGTCGTTTTGCAAGACTGAACATGGTGACTTTAGCTAGAAGACAGAAAAAGATGTTCAGGAGCGAGTTAATATAATCTCTTACCTACGCGAATTAACTTAAAAGTGAACTAAGGTAGTTCAAAGCTTTTTACGAAAATTTCGCTTTGCTCTTTGACTTAAACAGGTTGTTACCATGGGAAATAAAGATGACCTGAATGATGTCATTGACTTATTTAATGACGCAGCATCTGTAGATACCGATTTATATCAACAAAAGAGAGAACGGAAAGCTGAAGAGATTGCACATACATCCCTCAGTAAATTTCCTAAGGAAATGTCTTGTGTTACAGCAATGGATGAACTTTTTCAGTGTTTCTCGTTGGGAGGACAAATAAGAAACTTCTATCGGTACGGTGATTTTACAATGTGCGAAAAACAAAGCTCAAAGTTGAAATTTTGTCTCACGATGACTGGGAAGACCAGTGAAGAGAAAGAAAGACTGATCCAAAGTTTTTACCGTGATCGGTTGGTAGATGATAAAAGACGTGGAAGTAGTGAAGATATTTGGGACCAGAGATGAAGCGTTAATTGTTTGATTTGTTCAAATAAAAGATCTGTTCATTTTCTTGCAATTCGTTTAAGGTGGATTAGTCATAACTACAATCCGACCTCAAAAGGGTTCTGAAACTGTTTAGAAGTGAGTAAGTCAGAAGGTTCATTCATTATTAAGTAATATACTTTAACTTAATGATGCGTAACTGACCTCAGTCAACTATAAACACCTGAGGTGAGTCAAAGCAAATCTCAGCCATCTTCAGGACTGAGATAACGATTTCTTGAAATTCTTCTTGAATCCAAGACAACTACATATTTTAAGTTGTTAAACACCGGTCCGACGGTCTATCACTAAGTGAAGTGATTATCTAGAACCAAAGTGCTGTCAGTTTGACTTACTAGCTACTTTGCAAACATTTTCAGGTTTTTTAGTGATGCTGGGACGAGCTATTCTTCAATGACTTACCCTCAGGACAGAGCTATTGTGTTTGAGAGCGTTTAAGACTATGATGCAAGCTATTTTTACGTTTCATTATCTTTGGTCTTGAACCTGTAAACACAAGGTATTTCCTTCCAAGCCACGTACCTTTGAAATAAAAAAACACTCTATAATTCGAAAGAACGGCAACAGCTGGACTTAGTGGAACCATATTCGCAACAAAACAAAAACAAGATGAAATACTTTGATGTTAGTAAGGAACATCCTTGGTCAGACTGCAAAGCCTGCAGTAAGCTATTCACACGCGTGAATAAATAACATCCCTTTGCAAGCATAGAGACTTCACTGAACTACATAAGCAAATCATCGACTAGAGATCATTGGCTAGCTGTAATTTTCAAACTAAGATGCTTTTTGGTTATTTATGACCCCATGTATCATTAGCTTGAATATGAACCCCTCATTGGAATAACAAAAGCGTCAGAAACACTGTGTTGGATTTCTCTCAATTTTGAGTAAGGATCGAAATTTTGCAAGTTCAGACAACATCAGGTAGGAAAGAATTATTGCCCTTACTGACAGCAATTGAATTTGAAAAATTAACACCGGAACTTAAGCAACCAAACCACGATAATCGAAGAACGAGGATAAAAATACTGCTTCTGAGGTCTCATGCTATCCTACGGCAGTGGTTGGAAACCACTAACTTGGAGCGTATCAACTAGTCTTGTTCATAATATGAAGCACGAAGTCAGTTATTGATATAGTTTTATAGAACCACGACCAATCTCAGCGTCAACCCATAGTCACCAATCTTTCTCTGAGATATTTGCGGCGGCAACTGTATAGGTGACAACAAAGAGCTGAGATACAGAAATGATTGTTATTCTCCAATCAAATATTGATATACAACCACCTTTCTGTCGATAATAAATCACTAAAGATCAAAGAAAATAACTTTGACTGCGATTGTGAACCCGAGATGTAAAAAAATGACAACAGAGATTAAAATGAAAATAGTTCTCCGGTCATCAATTAAAGCAATTTCTTTCAGGTATTGGTAGTACTTAGTTGATAAGTTTAGGCCACTGATGATGCCACCTAAGAAAACGGCAAGCCACTCTAGAATCATACCTAGCTCAGGTTGACCTGAAAGAGCTGCTCTAAAAACAGCAAGGAGCGAAGCGGGTCCCCAAATTATATTAGCATAGCCGTATATTGTTAGCAATCGACTATAGCAGATATTTTGTGAGCTCTTGTACCCAAAATGTATCATAAGTACCAGCAGTAATGGCACAAGCAGGATATAGCCATATAGCAAATTAATAGCTCTCCACAATAAACCAGTATAGTCGGTGTTGTCTCTGTGCGTCATAGATACATTCAATATGTCTGATAAAGTCTTGCTAAAATACAAGCAGAAAACGATTGTGGCAGTAATCCATACCGGTCCATATAATTCTCCAATACTATCCATTGGCGTGTCTGAGAGATTTCCGATAGGATTCAACGCAGCAGCACACTGAGACAAGAATTCGTTTGTAGTCAACCGGAAATATTTGCGGTAAGAATATAAGCTAAATGGGTTTGAAGATCCAGTGTCTACTGGAGACTGGGCAATTTGTTGCCGCTGTGTCATCTTCTACGACTAATTGAGTTTCGACAGAGAAGAGCATCAAAAAGAATTGATACCAGTTTCGCGTTTTACCGATTTACCAGCTACTGAAGGCCTATCTATTTGTACGTATTGATAGGTTTTTTTAGCTTGCCCCTTTTCAAAGATGGCACCAAGTTACTGGATCCGTCGTAGACTGCATTCTAGCACGGTAGCGAATCAGATTCATTCTTTAAAGGCAATAAAAGAAGCGGCACAAAATTTGGAGAAGAATCATTCTTGCACAATAACTCGAAGACAATTATTCAGTGGCGGAGAATGGGAAGACGTTAGGCGTGTTAGGGAACCTGATTCAATGCCGTTTGATGAAAACGACGAAGAAATGCTGTTAGAGATGACAGAAGGAATTGATCGGCCAAACGAAGGTTACTCAAACAAGCTATCCAAGATGGCCCCTAGTGAGCATAATTCTTTTGATCTAATTCAAACTACCATCATCATTAACTACACAAGTATCATGATTGGATCCCAAACGTTTCAATTTGATATTCCTATCTTAAGATCAGATGTACTAACATCTCCAGATGACCAAGGTGATGTGTTGGTGATCTGCTTGAAGAATCTTCAACTGCTCTTAGTCAAAGTGCTTTTACAACTAGATGGTAGATTCAAGTTGAATATACTCACTAGAATATATCTGGAAAAACCTGAAATAGTGCAAAATTCCAACAAGTTAGAATCACTAGGTCATCATATAGCATGTCACTCTAATGGCAAGGTGATTGCTATCACCAGCATGATCAATAAAGTTAGGTTCTTGAACCTGTATCCCTCTCCCCGGTCAGTTAATTGTTTCATTGAAGGACCAATTTTACATCAATGCTTTCTTGAACCTTTTACCTCTGAAAAATTGTCAACACATGTAGTATATTTTATTCTATCACAGAATGCTGATAGAATTCTAACCATTTTATTATTGGAGTTTGACCTCCTGAGTTCAACGGACAATTTTATACGTCATAGCCCATTTTTACTTCCCCGAAATTTCCCGCTCCCTAAATTTGTTGTACCGATGAAGCGAACACATGGTGTATTGTTATGTGCAGAAGGACTTCTTTGTTTCAAAGGTATTAATTCCATCTTAAGCCAAACGGTATTAGACGATGTCACACTTCGCTTAGCTCTATTTAATCCTACTAGCTACTTTGTCCTGGACAGTCTGATGCCTACAAAGAATTCACAGAAAGAATCATTGGATCAAGTGATGGTAAACGATGCCTTGGGAAACCTTTGGTTAATCGAGTCATATCAGCAAAACAAGCATACTTGGAATTTGGACTGTAATAAAGTTTGTGCATTCCTTCCGATGTCATCGTTTATACTACAACCCGTAAAGTCCTCATGTTTTTCAATCTTCTTTACTAGAGATTTTGGTGATATATCTGAAGGTCTTTTTGACTTGAATCCAAACAATAATTACACCATAACCGAGCTACAAACGAAGGCGTTTAATACAATCCCTCTGGTAGACTACCAGCTCATTCCGTCTCCAAAGGGAGTACTTCACCGGTCCTCGTCTTCCCAGCAACTATGGTGTCTTGGAGGAATCTCTAGTTTGAGAAATCACCCCGCCATTTGGAATATCCACAGAGGAATTTCTGCAAGAATAATCTATCCCTCAATACCATTCAAATATGCAGACAAATTATACCACTATGGTACATTGGATGGTGCAACCTACTTTATTATAAGCTTTCCAAATCACTCACAATTGCATTGTTTGAATATCAACTTCACTCTAGCATTGGTAGAAGATTTTACTATTGACAGTAGAACAATTTTGTTTGAGCGTATTGGAAGTGATTGCGACTATATTCTTGTTACAGAGACTTTTCTAAGAATTGGAAACTTACTGGATTTGGATTCGTCTTTACAGGTCAACTTACCCCAGGAAACACTGTTAGCTAGTTTTCAAGATGGGTATATAGTTTTGACAAGTTCAACAAAATCAGGAACCAATTTAATGGTTTATAAGATAAACCTAGAAGACCATAAGTTGAAGTCTACAGAAGAAATTTTGAGACCAATTCCGCTCCATATCCTACAGGATATGGAGCCATCAATTTTGAAACTATTTTCCTACTTGAATGAAATCTTTTTGCTGGTGGGTACCTTTGACAATACGTTGTGTCTGTACAAACTGAAAGATGAGCATTTTCAAATAGTAGGGACTGTGGCATTGGATATTGTTGATGGTTTTCGAGTACCCCATGACTGTATTATGATTCATGACAATTCTGGTCCTGCATTTCTGATTACCTCTAAAAATGGATACTATTCTATTTGTTCATTACAGATTGCACTATCATCAGTGACCTTGAAAGTACTTCGCTCTGTTCGAATAGGTGATACATATGTCGACATATCTCATAATGAAGAGAGATCATACTATTTGACTTGCCGAATCATATGGAAGCTGGATCTCTCCCAATCTATGTACCCAGAAAAGCTATTCGTAGGCGAGAAGACGGACAAAGGTATTTATTTCACGATGCCACTCCCAAAAAGAGGTTACAAAGCTTGTGGCAGCTTGCTGGTTGTTAGAAATGACAAAATAGTGTTCCTAGAAGTTGACACACATTCAAGCAGCATCGTATCCAAATTCAAACTTCGCAATCTTCCCTTGAAAATGGCATATATCGAACACCTACATTCTTTCGTAATTATTTCAACAGAACTATCCCAGAAGTTATCAGTATTCAATGTTAAAAACCGAAAGGAATTTCCAATGATTATTACTGCAGGTATTTTTGAGTTGGAAGAAACACCATCTTGTTTATGCAAATGGGAGTTTGCAAGAGAATCAAGAAAACACGTTCATTTAATCGTGGGAACCAAAAATGGTACACGTGGGTCCATGAAGCTGCTAGCCGTTTCTCAAAACAGTGACGGATCAACCAAGGTCACTGAAACTTACTCATGGAACGCACCAAGTCAGATTTTGAGTGTGATAACATTGGAAGACTCTTCTATTCTGTTTTCATCTGGGAAAACTCTTTATTTCACGTACTATGATGAATCTAAACGAAAACTTTCAGTACCAAAATTAGTCTACTCTGGAAATTCCAATATTATTACATTAAACACGAAAGACAATATAGTTATTGCAACGACCTTCACTAACTCATTCAAGATATTCTATTATGCTTCAGGTACCCGGTCTTTCATTCAAGGCCCATGTGACAAGATGTCTCAGAATTTAATTGGTAGATGTTTGTACACTCGAAATTTAGGATCAAACATAAATGGGATTAAAACTGCATCTAACAGTGAACAGAACATAAATGATGATGGATCTATCATAGTGAGCGATAAGATCAACTGCAAGTTACTTGAAGTACTGAAAACTGCATCTTTAGATACTAATGATAGTCTTCTTTTTGAGGATTCTCTTCCTATAGTGGCAAGGCTGTCCCAAAGTTCTTTACGCTCTATGTGGTGTGAAACATCGCAGGAGCAAAATTTGCAACAGTTCCTTGCTGGTGGAGTTAATGGTGAATTCTACGTTTACGAAAGGGTAGACAAGACTCATTTCAATTATTTGACGAGCCACCTGAATTTTCGTAAACGAATCACACTGGAAAAATATTCGGCAGATTTGATAAATTGTCCTTTTGAGGTTTCTTTGCCATCACTGTTCGAAAGCAGAGAGACTAATGTTATTAATGGGGACCTTTTAAGTAGACAAGATCCATTTATAGATGATGTTTTAAGTCGGTGCACTCTATAAAATACCATCATTCAGCTTCTTGATCGTTCCTAATCTTTTCCAATAGATTATTTATTCTAGGACCCATCATAGGTTGTCCGGTGCGAGTTTTTTTTGAAAACCGCTCCTTACGGGATTCTCTGCGCAGTTTCTTCTGTTTTATTTGGTCAAGTTGGAGTTTAGTTTGCTCAATTTTCTGTGATCTCTTTTGCACTTTTCTTTCCTTGGCAATCTGGAGTCTTTCCTGGTATGATGTTCGATCAGAAGCTTTTGAATTATAACTGCTTGAATCTTCTCCAAATTCATCCCTCTTTTCTTGCTTTATATCAGCATGTGGGACATTTATCGTCACTTCATTACTGGCAGTTTCTGGTCTTCCGTCTGTCTGTTCCTCTTCCTGTTGCAAGATTTTGAAGTATTTCTTTCGTAAGCGTGCTCTATGAACGAGTGAGCGTTTGATATCCTCTGATTTCTTTCTCCTCAAATCTCTCCAGTCTGAGCTTTTGACTTTTCCAGTCATTTCGACAAATTTGGTCCTATTGAAAATGGATTGCGATAGATGATAAATTATCTTCACTTTGGACAATGAGAATTCGCGCAGCCACTGCGGGCTTGAATCTTTTTCATTTTCACTCCTACTATTTATTTCTACAATACTCATCTTGTAATCGACCAATAGTCAGGTACTGTATAACAATCTTGTGGTTTCCCGGGATAACACTCTTTTATCGCAGGTGTCTTGTGCCCATATCACAATGATTTTCCGACAGATAAGGAGACGAAACCCCCGACTTGAAGCATCCTTTTACGTAAGGACAATTCATAAGGCAATACTTGAGTGGAGCATTCCTAAAGTCTCCATTAAACGTTCTTTTCAAATTTGGAATACTTCAAAAAAAAATGAGTGCAATGTTGAACCTGATTTAGCCTTGTATCCCAACTCGGTTATACCCAGGAACTCACTCTCTACTCAAGAGAAAGCTCTCTTGACACGATTTATGGCTATTATGGATATGCGAGCAGATGACTATATTAATAGGGCAGAAAACAAGCAACAGATATTAGAGGAGTTATACGACCTGGTGCAATCAAGCTTCCAATACTCCAGCAAATATGCAAATCTAATTAGAAATTACAGCGCCTCTGCTGCCAAAATCTTTTATCGCAATGCACATTATGAAAAATGCTATCAATGTTTAGGACTGAACAGGAACAATAACTTAAATCCAGCCATATATGCAGGTACACTTCTAATGCTTGGGAAAGAGCTAGAGTTTGAGTTGTTTATTTCTAGCAAGAATTGCGTCACACAATGGTCTAGTAGCCAAGCTGGTCAGCTAATTGGAACCGTGGTTCAATTTTACTCTAAGGACAAACGTAATTGGGAAAAATCTTTGAGATACTGGGCATTGATATGCTATCGCATGTATGGGCATCTTGAGCTACTCGACAAACGTGTTTACAGACAAAGTTTGATGGCTCTTGACACTATATTAGATGGATATTTTTTAAGTTGCAGGGTCACAGCAAACGTACAAAAAAGAACCAAATACATCAAACTAGATGAAAGCAAACTTTCCACCTTAATTCGTGATCTTGATTCAGTTATTTTTTCTCAGTTACTAACAACATTAATGAAGCACTGCGTTTACAATGGGGATAGACCCAAAAGATTGGAGTTTGCCTTGAAACTCTGGCGATTTAAGAAAGATAGGAAATTGCCCCTGGTTTCACAAGATTTAACGTCTAGCATGAGAGCGTTAGTTGAGCTCAGTCAATATGAAGCCGCAATTCGACTCTATGATTCACATCCTGAACTACATGAAGATAGCCAATTCGACAGTCTTTTAAGATGTCATGGCTCTCTGAACAGATGGAATCAAATGCAACAGCAGTTTGAAGATCTTTTTGGTAAAGGAGAGCTGCCTAGCATTTATCATTACGGGATTGTCATGAATGCCCTTGGAAATCGTGGCGAAATCAAAGCTGTTGAGATGCTATATGAGCAACTCTTGACCAGAGGTATGATTCCAAATGCTCATATCCTAGCAGCTCTAATGAAATGCAAAATAAATTATGGTGATTTTGATGGGGCAGTTCATACTTTTAACGAAACTTTTGATCACTTTAATATTCAAAAAAGTGGCTACATTTATTGGTTAGTCTTCCAAGCTTATAAAGGTCTCGGTAACATACATGAACCGTTTGCAATTGTTAAGCAACTTGCTAGGTCAGATAGTATTCAAGACCTCTCTCACAAAGATTTCCTTCCCTTAATGGGAATATGCAGAAAAATAGGCGATCATTTGAACGCTTCTTTTCTGTATTTTCGATTCTTACCTTCAATCGGGATACAGCCCAATCTCAAAATGACTATACAGTTCATTGAAACTTGTCTAAAAGCACGAAAATTGGGATTAGCTGATTTCCTTATCAAGAAGGTTTCAAAGGATATCCATAATAGTGATCGTTTTTCAGCTACCTTTCATAATAGCATCATAAACTTTTATTTGACAACTAAAAATTATCAGAGAGCTATAATACACTTCAATGAAAATATGATCCAGAGTACAAAAATTAGGCCTAATGCTAGAACGTTTGGCCTCCTCATTGAAACTTTGGTGTTAGCAAAGCGATTCAAGCAAGTCAGTGAGCTGTTTGTGACAATGCGAAAATGGGTAGTGCCGTCCGAATATCACTATGTCATAGCAATGAGGTCCGCTTTAAAACTTGGAAATGGGAAACTTGCTTTGAATTATTACAATCTAATGCTCTCAAAACAAATTTCGCCTAGTCTTTCTTCGTATGTTTATCTAATCCGTGCGCTTACAAGTGGCAGTCCAGATAACAGAGATACAGCCATGCACTCGAAAACACAACCAGTCATTACAAATATCTTAGATGATTTGATCGAACAGAAGAAGAAAGAGACTTTGGCGCAACCTGTCAAGTCTCTTCCCATAGAGTTGGTGGTGCCTTTTATCAAAAAGTTGGCCTCTGTGGAAAGAACAGATGAGGCAAAAACATTGGCTGAAAAGTTCATGAAGATACTACCCTCTGATAGCATTTCCAGCTATTTATTCCTAGAAAGTCTGCTAGCAATTTACACGGAGGAGGCTAACTGGCAAATTTTTGAGCTAATTTTTGATTTGTATGTCAAAAGCTTAATGAAAGAGTTAAACCGCCCTATTGATAAGGATCCTAACTTGTCAGAGCACGCAACTTATCTTGTGGCGAATAGATTGTCTACTGTGTGGGTTTTCAAACTAAGGCATATGATACAAGTTAAGAACTACAAATCTATTATTCCTCTTTTACGTCATTTGGAGTCAGTCGGCTTCAAGCTTTCTAACCATGCTATGAATGAAACAGCTAGATCCCTTTTGATACATCACACCACTCTTGAAGATGCATTGGAGTTCATCGAACGTCGTTTAATCAAGGGCTACCTTTTCCTGAAATCCAAAAGAAAGATGGTAAGGGAGAAACAACCTGAGTTAGACAGATCAGCTCTGCAAGTTATGTTGCGACTTAGACCACGCACTTCCTATTATTTGAGTGGAGCAACATACTTTCAAACACTGCGTGCAGTAGAGAAATACATCTCTCAACGTGTTCAAGGCAAAGAGAGAGCTCAGGTAATTATGAGATTTAAACAGTTTTATCCCATGACTATGGGCCGGTACGATGATAATGTACCACAACTTGATGAATGGGAACGGATAACTCAGGAGACTAAGATTCTTGATTTTAATATAAAGAAGAAAAACCCTGCGGTTAGGCCAGAACGATTAGTGCCACATGTGTTGCTGCCTAAGGAAGGATGATTTAAATGAGGAAAATCTTGTTTCACACCTGTACATATAGAGGATAGTCGCAATCGCAATCGCTGGACAAGAATGAATTTTAACGCCGCTTATGTAGTGGGGTAGGTGACCTCAATTTCTCCCCTACTTTCTCTAAATAACAGTAACCCGACGTAAGGCTGCAAGTTCCATTTTAATTTCATAGAGGCATTGCGACCTTGGAAGGAATCCGAAACGTCCCAAACGGAGTATTTTCCTCTCTGATTATTCAGTTGCAATCTTGCGTATTTTTTGTCAGTAATTATGTGATCCCAGTAGGTCACCTTGGCACCATCACTGGCAACAGAAGTTGGATACTCTGCAAATAACTGCACGAATAGTTGTTTGGTGTTCCAGTTGAATAAGGGAGACAGGTCGACGTCAACGTCAAATACGACCTTAGAATTTTCTTTAGGCTTACCACCAATTGCACCAAACGATCTACTATATTTATTGTTCGTTGATAGTACAACATTGCTCACTTGGGCCGGAATAATGAAGCTCTTGCAAAAGGATAAACTAATCATCGACACTGCAGTTGTCACAATGCATAAAGCAATAGAAACCGTTAGATAAAAATTGCTTAGATTCTGCGTTCGTTGTATAATGTTAAACATAAGCTAATATGAAACTGATACTTTACTGAATCTAGGTAATATGTAGTAAATCATTCAATTGTTAGAGACACTGTCTGAATCATCACCTAAAATATAGGTTGCCACACGACCATCGTTGTAGCCAACAAATACGTACCATTGTGTTAATACACGCTTCTCCGACCTACGCATGATCATCTTGCTTTGACCATCTCTTCTTTTTAATGAGGCATCATTCAAATCACTTTGAGTTCTAGAAAATTTGATGACTCTGCCCTTCATATCGGGCGGGTCAATTGGTTGGCGATCTGAACTACCTTTGATGCTAGGAATAACAGTTGGTCCAACTCTCTTTAGTTTCGTCCAGGGTATAAAAACAGTGCCCAGGGCATTGGTCGAAGTAGATTGCAAATTTTCAGCATATCTATAAATTCTAGCGAAGCCATCCCAAGTGGTCACAGCAACGAGACAAGTGTTATTCTTAATAATCACATCAAGATTAGAAATACCTTTGTGATTGATCTTAGAGCTTGCAACAGTGTGCCCAGTATTCAGGTCAATAACAACAATTCTATCACTTGCAGAGCAAGTGAAACATCTGTTTAAATTTGTAGCCATTCCCAATATGGGGTACTTGAGATGAGATTCATCTATCCATGCGACTTGGATATCTCCTTCGCTCAGCTGGATGCAAACAACATGTCCACTCTCGTAACCTACAACTAACCGAAAGTCGCCTGCCCAAATAATTTTCATGATAGCTCCAAATTTACGGGTACTGTCAATTCTGATTGAGTGATGTTTTTGCTGTAGAAGTTCCCATGTATCTATATTCGAATGCAAGCGATCCAACCTGTGACCATCTACGATATAGATATCAAAATTTTCCGATGCTAGAGATGCTGGGGTTGCAATCATTTCAGCTCTAGAAGCAACATTGCAGAAATTCATGGCATTGACCGGAATTTCATATACATCTGGATTTTGGGCACTGTCTGGAGTTTTATGTAGTACTTTACATATATTCCACTCCATGATACTGAAGCTACTTACCTTGAACAAGTCCCAAATACGCAAACAATTATCTCTTCCATGAGTCAAGAGTTTACCAAATGACCTTTGATGCAATTGAGGAACATTTTCTTCCCAATGTATACCCATCTGTTGTACAGTTACTATTGTTGACTCGTGGGCTTTCCACATTCCTAGTGGACGTCTGGATCCTAAATCCCACCATACAACCCATCCATCCTCATCAGCTGATACTAATGATGCTTGAAAGACAAATTCTCCATTAGCAACGAAAGGGGATGGCAAATAAAAGGGTTCCAACGCACAAACCGGGGATTTATGAAGTCTTAGTATTGCATCTGTTTTAAGGGTATGTAAATTATGTGTTTGCATACGAATCATTTCATTCTGTTCGATTCTTACAACCCATAGGTAACAATTTTTCACGCAAAATCTTTCAGTTCGCTAGAAGTCGATGTCTCAGACCGAAACATACAGAACGCAGAACATTAAACATAGTAAACCAGTACTGCCAACTATCAACGTCAAAGGCAATGCTGAAAAGGTCGGGAGCATTATGCGCACTGACCAATACAGAAAACTACCTATGGATATTGTCAAATGGCTGTATGACTGTATCTTAAGTGCCTGATAATATATCATGGGTGTCACTAAAGTTGACAAAGCGCTTAGGAACATCCAGATAGATAACGGAATTGAACTATTCAATGGACTACTTTCCATATTTTCTGGAAAAATGAAGATGCAGTACATTAATAGGGCATTGCAAAAGATTATGACAGCTCCTACGTAACTCAACACTAACCTTGAAGTGATGCGTATAAACAAAATAGGTAGCATCGAGAAGAGAGGTATTATGATTGATCCTGTGATATTTAACAGCACAGTTTGAGCTGATGGTGGAGTAACGAAATACTCAAATAACTTGGGCGTTTGGCAAAATGTGATACCAGTATTCGATATCGAAGCCCACGTTAAAAGAACAACGGTTTTAAAATTACCCTTTGAATTGGCACCACCTCCTCCACCTTCATTATTTGGAATTTTCTTGGGAATTTTGGAAACTGAATTTGATTCATCATTCGGCAGCGGAAGACAATAACACCATAATAATAATATTGCTACTGGGATAATAATAAAAGAAGCTAACGCAAGTGATTTCTTAGCAACTGGCAAATACAACAACAAATTGTGGCCCAGAAAATAAACACTGAGTAGCACCCCTTTTCTTTTTTGTTTAACGATATAAAGTGGCACCAACAATGACAGAAAACCCAAAGATGCTCCACCAAGAGTATCAACAGCAACAACATTAATATAATACCTAGAAAACATGCACCCAATCACTGCAATGAAGTACGTACACAGGCAAATGATCATCATCGAACACACCTTGGGTACCGATGCTAGTAGCTGCAACTGCAACCGTAACATTAAAAACCATAGTAAATGAACTGTCAAAACCATACCAATGAACGTAATTGAGCTACTGCTACTAGTCTTGCTACTAATCTGAGAATGAATTTGAGCATACTCATAATCTGATATTGATCCAATGCCCACACTGAACCCGCAACCAAAAACAATGATACTTGAAATGGAGAACCGTGAGAACCGTGATGATGAATCGTTGATCCTGCTCTTCATCTTCATCTTCTTCGTCGTTGTGTTGTTATGTATTTACTTGGTCAATGCGTGGAAGTAAGTATCTATTATTCTGCTTTGATTGAGTGAAAGAATGAAAACGTTCTACCTTTATGTGCGTTTCTTTTCGTTCGTTCGTTTAAAAAAGTTAAAGAAGAATGAATATAAATAGTGCATGCATGTATAGTATTAGATGCTTGCTTAGATTCAGATAGATATTGATTGGTTTGATTGATTGATAGAAGTAGTAGAGGTTGAAGTAAGTTAGTTACTATCTATAATACTACTAATATAATGTAATCGAAATATCAGACAGAGAAGAAGATCCAGAGTTTCTTTCTTCCTCCTTACTACACTACTTAACTGAGAGAGAATTGAGAATTGAGAATCCAAGAAAGAGAAACACGTACAAAAACGTTCAAGTGCTAGCGCCGTACGCGCAAATGTTACTACTTAAAAAATTGGATTGGCAATTGGCAGCGCCGCATGCACCGTTTTTCTTTTGGTGTGTGTGTCGTCGTGTTTCAACAATTCTAACTCTATTAATACATACACACTTACTTTACAGCCCCCTCGGCCATTCGTTCAGTCGTCCTCCGACCAGTGATCGTCTAAAAATCTAAAAAAAATTATTATTCATTTCCGACTCCTCCCATATTGATTAATAATTACTTCCTCTTTGTCTCCCTAAACAAGCTGAAAAATACGATCAACCAACCAATGACTCTAATAAATAGAGAGTCGAATGATGATAGCACATTGGAATATGAAAGATCCCTTCCACTAAAAGGAGAAGTATTCCCTTTTTGGTATGGAGGTGCCGCTTCCATGTTTGCTTGTTTATTCACTCATCCTTTAGATCTCGCCAAGGTCAGATTACAAACAACTAGCCAACCTGGACAGAATCTGGTAACAATCGCCATCCGTATCATAAGTTCAGAAGGCCTATTTGGTGCCTATGGTGGACTCAGTGCATCCCTTTTACGACAAGCTACTTACTCTACCACTCGTTTTGGTATATATGAAGCTCTTAAAAATCAATTTACAACGGATAATAATCGTGATTTGAGTACAGCCACGCTACTACCTTGCTCAATGCTTGCTGGCGGTATAGGAGGTCTTGTGGGAAATCCATCTGATGTAGTTAACATACGAATGCAAAATGATTCTAGTCTACCCGAACACGCAAGACGAAACTATCGCAATGCTCTTCATGGATTAGCGAGAATGGCGAAAGAGGAGGGGTTTGGTTCTTGGTTTCGTGGATTGTTACCAAATCTCACTCGGGGTGTATTGATGACTGCTTCTCAAGTGGTTTCTTACGATGTAGCTAAGAAATTTCTAGTAAAACAGCTCTATTTTGATGAAACTACAAGAGCTACTCATTTTTCGGCATCTTTAATGGCAGGATTGGTTGCCACCACAGTATGTTCTCCTGCGGATGTAGTGAAAACTCGAATTATGAATTCGGCCGAAAAGCATCAATCGATCATAACTGTGCTAAACACTGCAATAAAAAAAGAAGGCCCGGGGTTTCTTTTTCGTGGATGGTTTCCTTCCTTTATACGACTGGGTCCCCATACAATTTTGACTTTTGTAGCTTTGGAACAACTGAGAGCATGGCGGATTGCCATGTAGATCTCAAAAATTGGTTAGTCGACTGACTTTCTGATAGGTATTTCATTCATAGATTGATAGATGCTCGCTAGACGATTGATAACTCTGGCTTAGCAAAAATGCATCAAATATTCAGTAATTAATGCTACAGACAGAAAGGCTTTTCTGAACACATCTAAACATTTTCGTCTGAAACGAATATGTCTTGTGTAATTATACCTGTAAGAGGGGAATGAAACTGTTGACTATACACTCTTTTGCTCATGGGTTTCAAAATTTTGAAATTAACGGTTCTTTTACGCTTCGAGTTCAATGGAAGCCTAAAGTTAAACTGTGTTTTCATAGATTCGGACGAAACCGCTTTGAATGCCAGTCGGTCAATTTGAGACATCATGGAATTAGTAAATTTGCTTTCTTCGATTTGAAGGTACTCATAATATGTATCAAAACAATTTACTCTCTGTTTCCAAAGATAAGAGGCTATCTTCGAATTCTCCTCGAAGGATAAAGCTGGGTAATATCTTTGAATAACTTTTGAGAAGATGCTTTTAGATATAATGAACTTATTCCTAGGTCGATGTGTTGATAGATTGAACTTCTTCCCCGATGAGCCTCTTCCTGATGTCTTTTTGCAATCTTTATCAGGAACATAATTCATTACAAAAGTCACTGTATCGAAGGATTGCGATAAACATTTCACACCTGACATTCTTCAGCCTTTTTTTCAAGAATTCGTACCTGAATGCTCAATTTAAAGTAGGTATATACGTTTTGTTATATTAGGAGAGAGATAGATATAGTAATAGGTCCTTCTTCTGAAGTCAATTTCGTTGTTCATACCTAGTATGCGCTCTGTATGTACATCAGTTTATGTGACGTGCATGCAAAAAAAAGGAAAAAATAAAGATAATCAAAATTAGGTAACTGATTGCAAAACCTTGTGTGACTCCTTCATTCAGTATTACCAAAATTTATCTTAGATACTACATATTTGAAGAGCCTAAAATCTCAGTTTTAAACTTGTGCGTTTACCGTCCAACGTCAACTGATCGTTTTATGAGAGAGAGTTCATAACTAGGATTCAGTCAATTAAAGAGTTAATATGTTTCAGATGATGTTCCAGATGTGCAGGCACTATAGCAGTCGGAAAACCAAAAATTTTAGCCTATTTAGGCAAATAAATTTGGAGCGAACCTGTAACATCCAAATTACTTGTGTAAGAAAATAGCTTAAAAGGATTTTAAATCAAGAATAAGAAAAGATCCCCCACACTAATTGTCGCGTACCAATTTATCTCAAAATTTCAAATGCAGCTCTTACAATCGACAAGCATGCAGTTCCTTGCATAAAGTTTTGATACATACAGAGAAATTAGCTAACATACGACAGAGTAGGAAAATGTATAAAGACAGATTTCAATCTCACTTCTTCAAGGCAATTGCTATGCCTGGGGACATCTATAGAGAAATTACAGCCGCATGTCTATTGTCTATGATTCTTTCCACGGACGACTACTCAAAGCCAGCAACTAGTACTTATCCACACTTGTTTAACCCAGACCTGACCAATTATTCCCTGATAGATGCATTGTATGTCACGTGCGATAAAGCTAGTCATTACCAAGCTCTTGCTTATCGATTACAAGCGTCAATGGAAGAAACGATGAAAATAGTAGAATGTGCTAGACCTCATACAAATGAGTTGCCAACTTTGAACACTATTTTCCAAACATTTTATCACACACTGTTGAGAACAATTGAGAACATGGAAGCAGCAGGCTCATCCGCTTACCTTACAGATCTCAGCCCTCCAATTTCACTATTTAACATCGATCCATCAGTCATTTCTTTGTCAGATGAAACGAAGGAATGTGCTTATTCTTTCTTCAGTGATAGTCTTAACCACCATCCAGTGAAAAGAACAAGAAGAACTATTTCGAAGGAAACAAAAAAGGTTCTGGAAGAAGCATTCAAGGCAAAAGCTGCGCCAAACACCAAAGAAAGATTACTAATAGCAGAGAGATGTGGCTTAACTCCTTTACAAGTTCGAATGTGGTTCACGAACAAACGAACAAGAAACAAAATTAAGAAGCGTGTTCAATCCTAGTATCTGGTAAAAAGTATCAGTTACTCATATACAGCTTAATATTTTTCATCTTCCTCATGGTATCCGAAGCGTCGAATTTCCCCAAGACGCCTCCGGGCGTTCTGCAAAGCTGTTTCCAACTTTAGTATTTCAACTTGTTGCTCCATTTGCATCGTCTTGTTTTCGTGTACTGATAATTTACTGTAATCGATTTCTGACTGCTCTTTATCCTTTTGTGACAATATCTCTTGGACTTGATGAACCAAAGACCTACAAGCAGAGGTCACCGATTTGCTAGCAAGTTCCAACTTGTCTTGCGTTCTACTCATGAAAGTAGCCTTCACTCTAGATGCCGCAACCAATTGAGCTGTAGATGACGCCACATCATTACAGGCAACAATTAACTGTTCGGGCGAATTTTTGGAAGATAAAACTCCATCAGCAATTTGAATCAAAGTGTTGGTTGAGTCTGCTACCGACTTAGAAGCAGAAATGAGCCCTTCAGTCCATTTATTGTGCTTCTTGTAGAAAGAAGTACGGCTACTTGAGCCGCGACCATGATTTACAATTTCGTTCTGACATTCAGTAGCCGTCTTAATTAATAGAATAATAGCATTGGTCACAGCAATGGCAGCTGACAAAATGGATTTATTAATCTTCATTTCGACAGACGAAATCTCTTGTTTGGAATTTGTCAATAAGTCAGCTAGATAATCGGACGCCTTAGCAATAGTATCTGCTGCATGTGCCATCTCCCTATCAACTAATTCTCCAACATTGTCGTTGACTTTGATATTAACTTGAGATGATATCAATCGCTCTACTTGGGAAGAAAGAATCTGTAATTCCTGTTGGATGTCCAAATTTCCCTCAATAGCCTTATCTGTCTTCGCTTGATCGCTAAGTCCTTTTAGTGACGAAGAATACAATGAAACAATAAAGGCTTCAGATTCTTCCGCTACATCACGAGCAGAATTGAGAAGCTCCTCTACTTCCTGCGCATTGGAAGCTAATCTTACAACACCTTTACAATTTAGTAATAAATCTACAATGGATGTCGTAAATTCGGTTATTGTCCGAATAACCGATACATGGTCTCCGTTCGGGCCATCTGCTATGAAACCATTGAAACTAGACGTAAAATCTGTCGCCAAGTTTGAAGATTTTTCAATAATAGATGAAACGTACTCTGGCGATGAATTCTGATTTCCAGCTTGCATCGGAGAATCCAATTCAAAAAGACCATCCTGAATTCTTTGCACCCCACTTGTTAGGATTGCATCTATAACTTCTGTTAACTTTTCGATATGTTCCAGTAGTACGGCGTCTATTTGTTCATCTATGGCAGAATTTTGAATCATTTGTTGCCCTGTCAATTCCTTGATTGTTGCATCCATGGTTTGATGTACAATTGCTAGCTCATCGTCTTTTTCTTGCAACCGTAATTCCAATGCTTTCAGACGTTCATCTCCGGATTCAGACAACGAAGAAGCTTCAAGCAGTCTCTGGAGTTCTTCTATCTCTTTACTATGTTGAGTGAAAACAGACTTGAGGTTGGAGGAATATGATTTCTCTATGTCAGCCATCTTACTTTCATGATCGCGGAGTTGAGACTCTAGCTTTTCGATTTCTCTATTCTTCTCATTCTTTGATCTTTCAAGGTCAAGCCTGGCACGATCTCTTTCACGAATCAGGTCTGCCAACTCTATGTTCTTTGCTTTAAGATCTCTCTCGATTTTTTCTCTCTTCTCGATTGCTTCTCGAGCAGATGAAGCCTTTAATTGAGCCGTTTTAAATTTTGAAAGAAGATTCAGGTGCTCTTCCCTTAATTGAGAATACAGTTTTGCTAAAGAGTCATATTTAGATTTCCATTGACCAGCTTGCTCTTGTAAGTTGCCTAATAATTCTTCTTTCGCTAGTAGTTGCTGCTGTGCATTTTGTGTAGTGCTAGAAAGCTCTGTCTCAAGAGCGTTAACCCTCTCATCATACTGCTGCAGCATTAGTTGATCCCTATCAAACTGACCTCTTAAAACAAGCAAATCCCGTTCGAGTTCACCAACACGTCCTTGAACTTGTCTTTGAAGTTGATCGTTTTCCAGCTGTTTTTGCGCATGCATTTGTTGTTGTTCTTGAAGATCTTTCTGTTTCTCCCAGTACTCAATCTGCTGCTGCTGTTGAAGCTGCTGCTCAAGATGCTGTTGCTGACGCTTCTGCTCCAGAAGTTGCTGTTCTTGCTCATATTGCTGGTTTTGGGC
Source organism: Komagataella mondaviorum (assembly GCA_023213015.1). Taxonomy (NCBI): domain Eukaryota; kingdom Fungi; phylum Ascomycota; class Pichiomycetes; order Pichiales; family Pichiaceae; genus Komagataella; species Komagataella mondaviorum. The sequence continues at coordinate 130,958 of JAKWBA010000005.1, read as the reverse complement.
ATTAGATTGAGTCCAGAAATCTATACCCGCAGTCGGTTGGGAATGAATCATTTCTTTCGGTGTTGGAGAATCACGTTCTCCTGTTGGTATCGTACTGGAAGGTTGTTGAGATATGTCCTCCTCTGGAAGACGAGGCTTCAATTCGTCAGTTTCATCCCAATTGAATAAGTCAGGAGCGTCAAGAGGCAACTTAGGAATATTCACTAAACTTGTAAGGTATTTGATGTAAGAGCATTCCGCATAGAAGTCGTATAAGTCAGAATACTGGCTAATGAAACGTTCAATCAAAGGCTGCAAGGCTTCATCATCGTGACCTAGTGAATGACACATTCCTCTCAACATTGAAGTGATAAACTTGAATATGCCGTAGCTTTCCGCTACTAGGGGGACTAAAGCACTGATTTTCAATTCCGAGTGACTGGAATTGTCGATAGAAGCAAACAAAAGTCGCTGAAGATCGTTTATCGAGTCCTGCAATACCATCAGATCCATGATTGCATCATAACCTTCATTAGGATCACTTACAGTCTTTAGAGATACATACTCCTCGTATTCAAATGTACCGTTGAAGCCTTTGTGATTATTGTGAAAATCAACCTTCCGTATAAGATATTTGTCATACTCCCGAATTAATCGGCCATACCTCTTCATTCCATCACCAGGAAATACATGCCCTAGACCTTGAATCCAATCCCTATTCTTGATTCCCTCTTTGATTGCAGAAGGGTGGCCTTCCTGAAGCACTTTATGAATTGTGATTAATGACTTGAACAGAGGTATTTCGTCATTCTGGATGGGCAGTAACCGCAATGAGTTGTAGAATGCTTTACTAGATCGATGGTCCCAAGTGAAGACAATACATGCTCTAACATGTTTTCTCTTTGGGGCAGCTTCTTCGGTTGAACAAGCCTTCTTGATGCTAACCTTAAGATCTGCCTCTTGTCGATTCATTATCCAGTTGAAATTATAGGTGGCGAGCGTTTTTTTTTTTGTTTTTTTTGGCATACAAGGAGCTTGGAAGATGATCTTGATACATTGAGCGTCAGATAGACAAATAAGTCATCAGTTCTCATCCTATTTTCTATATCAACTACCTCACATGTGCGACCTCCAAAACAACAATTGAAATGACCTGTTCACTTTACTTTATTTCAACCACACTAATCAACCATCCATTCCCGGTTTCTACTCTAACTCCTAAGCCTGGCCTCCGACTACTTTCGCGAATCTATTGGTGATCCTTTTTTTGCAACAGTTTTTTTTGCCTTCTTGCTACAAGATACACCTTCGTTCTCTTTTTCTTTAGACAAATCTAATCTCTAGTGATTGACATCTTGGCTACTGTTTATGACATCAATCGAGAACTTAAAGTCTTTTGATCCGTTTGCCGATACAGGTGATGATGACACACAGCCCACTAACTATATTCATATCCGAATTCAGCAGAGAAATGGTAGAAAAACATTGACCACTGTTCAGGGTCTACCAGAAGAATACGACCTTAAGAAAATTCTCAAGGTTTTGAAGAAAGATTTTGCTTGTAATGGAAATATTGTAAAGGATGATGAACTTGGTCAGGTTATCCAGTTGCAAGGAGATCAGAGAGTGAAAGTTATGGAGTTTTTGACCTCCCAGTTAGCCCTTCAAAAGAAGAATATCAAAATTCATGGATTCTGATTTTACTGCGACCTATTTTACTTTCTGGCGAGTTTCACTTTAAATCTATCTATATGTCTGCGAGAGTCAATTTGTGTTCAGTGAGAGTTTACTACTTACTTTGTTGGCAGCAGTAGCACTTGTATGCTTCTTTTGGTTGCTTTTTGTGACATACTTATGGAGCCCCGGTTTACCTTTCGATTTATTTCCAAACATAAAAACGCTTTTGAGTAAATATATACCATCATTGAGATATCGTCTTTTCTTTTTCTTTTTTTTTTTTTTTGAAGTCAGTTCTAAGTAACATGCTATGTATCAATGTCTGAATTATCCGTATTGTTTCTCTCTCGTGTTACTCTTTGACATTCAAGCAGCGTGTCAGCTCTCTGATCAATTGCTTTACCTACAGTCTCTTCAATGATGGCAACTTCATCCTGGACTGCAATGTCGCCTCTAAGTTTAGTTGAAACCTGCCTTATGGTGTTTTGCGATTTTTCTACTTTTTTACATTTCCTTCGTTTTCCCAACAAAAACTCCTTACGTTGCCCCATAGTCCGGCTTTCAACAACGTCATTAGTTCCACCTGGTAAATCTTCATTTACTTTAGAGTTTTGTTTGTCGTACATCCACTCAATACGCATCTCTGATTGACAAGTTCTGTCTGATTGATTGGGATATTGTAACTTTAGCCTTTCACTTTTTTCTCTCTCTTTGCATATCTCTTCTATCCGTTGTTGAATTTTTTGATGTTCTCCAAGTGCATGCTGCTCTTTCTTCCAAACCTTTTCCTGATTCTTTAGAAGCTTAGGATTCCACGACTTTTTGAGATTCAAATCCCCAACCATTATTAGTCCTAAGTTTGAAATCGTCATATCATATTGTGACGCGATTTTTCTGTAGCTTAGCGTAGGAAATAGATAGATACACGAAAATCCTATATATGTTTGAACATTCACAGCTAATGATTGCAAGAGCTAACACGCAAGAACTCTAACTTGTGTGAGAAAATAACTATCATTATCAATCCAGCGTTAAGTACTTCACACTTGCATACTCGTTGCTATAATAGAGAACTATAACTATTACTGCTAACCCTAGATGTGATCCCACTTGAAGCTGATAATCCCTTGCTTCTGTATAAATTCCAAGCGATTATTTTCCGTATTTCATTTCCCTGCCGAAGGTCCCGCCGGTATCATACGATGGTGATCATCAAATGAACCAGTTCTAAAAAGGCATAATTGTATTAAAAGCATACATACTTCCAATTGCTCCTTTGTAACTTCGCATATACATTTTTGGACAAGATGAGGGACAATGCTACAAGAAAATTACTTGAAACCTTGAAAGGATGCAATAGTAGATTTCTACTACCTATCTTGTGTTACCTTCTTACAAATCAGAGTTATTAATTGAAAATAGTTTCATACATTCTAAAAAATAGAGATTGCAGATACCCTCAGTAAGCATACGCACCAGAAACACACTACCTACAATGAACCACTTCTTGGGCTCAGCATAGTTAGAGCATTGAGCTAAGTTCATCGATTCATGCCTTGGTAAAGTATAGGTGTATATCGCCAACCGAACCTAGTCATACCTACTCTTGCTCGGATCTATGAATCATCAATATCTCGTCCAGCATCTGGTAGGCCAACATCTTTATCCCTTTTTCAGCACCAGATAGTTCTGACTGTTATCAATTGCTAGTTAACACGTTATATTCAGAAACAATCGTACTGATTATCTTTAGTCTATTTGATTTGGCTTAGTTAGTGTTGTTTACTTCATTTCCTTTCATGACTAATGAAATGATTCTGCCAGTTACGCTGGGTGCCTGAAACTTAATTCTTGAAAATTACTTAGATATTTGTTCAAGTGACAGCGTCACTAAATGAAATTAGCAGCCGTGACGAACCTAAACAGTTGTTATTATGTTTGCTATTGAGAAAAGCCAGTTTACCATTGTTGTGTGATTGTGACATCTAGAATGGTACTATAGCTGATTGTAGTTATTCTTCATACTCAGGATACAGTACGTACTGTTCGCCCGTTTGAAGTTCATTTCTACTTGACCTAGATTGTGTTTCTCAATTTTTTTTTTTAATTACGCGTTGTTTCAAGTTCACCCTTCATTACTCAAAAGGAAGTACAAACGAGCACTACCATCATTTATGAGTCACCAGAAAGCTCAATATTCTCTTCTTTTCCTAAGTGTTCTAATCTCCCATCCACTTACCAAGACTTAAAAGCTAAACCGTTGTAAAGGTAGTTGGAATGAGTCTATTGATACTGATTGAAAAATGACCCCCCCAGCATTAGTTCATAAATTTAGCAGTAATTGATGAAACGTAACTATGCACAAAAAAACTAGGGAGCAATTTTTCTCCAAGTAGAATTGTCTTGCTCTTTAAAGTTGCTACTAGCATCGCTTAAGGTAGATCTTGGTAGCTAAAATTTTTAGTCTAAGTCTCTGTTTAATTCACTTCCCTTAAGGTTAATCCCATCCACATGGAGTGCTCATAGTAAAAGTATGGGTGATTTCAACCCAGAATCAGTTTTGATAGTCAGCAATCATTCAACGCTAGCGTCTGTATCACACTCGAGATGCCAAAAAAAAAATAAGTAACATTCTTAATTCTTAATTTTGATTGATGGGTGATGGGTGATGCTATAAGTTCGTGCTCCAGATAGAAAAAAAGTCAGGTATAGCCATCATTTATATATACATCAGTAAATAGTTCTTTGGTGGTATCACTTACTAGTGATAGAATCGCCATTTGCAGTTAAAAATTATACTATTATCTATCCCATTCACCAGGATGCCGTATTTAACGAAAGAGGACTGAATAAATTACTCTTCATTGAACTACTCTATCAAAAACAAAACTGGACTCCGAAAGATCTGCACAGACAGCGGCTAATTTTTTCTAAGAGCAAATTCAACCATCCAAGTCATCCAGATACTGTTTTACAGCCATAAGGATGGATATTAAACTAAAAATTTTTATGACCAGGGATGTTAATTCCCGATATTCCAAAACCCAGCGAGACTGACTGTATCTGTATAAGTGTTTTGCTGTAACAATTTTAAGGACGAAGATTACCTAAGTAAGAAGAAAGAGATCAGATTCGGTAATACATAAAGAGGCCTGGTGGGAGTCAGAATTATTTAATCTTGCAGATGTATATGCTTGTTTAGGTAATTTATTTTTACCCAAAACGGAAATATTGCTGTACAGTTTCTATAGTATTCTATCACAGAGTTGTGGTTTGACTTACGTCATTGAAGGAGCTTTAATAACTAAAGTACTATTGAATACTTAATCTTTAGCAGTCGATGAATATGGAGTAGGGTAGAATAACTTCACTTGAGTCAAAGTCTCGGCTGTTCACTACATAAAGTAACTCGTATTTCTACCTGAATCGACTTTTACTACTCCATGATCTAAAAATAGACTGGAAAAAAGTTGCGAATTTTAGGGTCTGGAACGTTCTACAGAACTCGCTCGACCGTGTTTTTTCCTGATTCTGGAGGTAAACGGTGGCTTTTGCAGAACACGAAGGCAGTGTTAATTGCCAAAAATTTTCCCTATTATTTCTTTTTTTCATTTACAGTTGAATTTCATAATTTTCCGTATAAATAAGGGTTGAACCTCCTAATATTCTCTCCTTCTCTTTTGTATTTAGTTTTTAATTCTTCGCAGTCAATTTCTAAATTTGTCAAAATGCAATTCAAGTCTATCGTTTTAACTCTTGCTGCTGTCAGTGTTGCTCAAGCTGCTAACTCATCTAATGCGTCCAATGGTTCCAATACAACCACTACTATTCCAACTGGAGCTGCTGTCCGTGTCTCTGGTATGGGAGCTAGCTTGTTGGGAGCCGGTGCTGTAGCTGGTGTTGCTCTATTGATTTAAGCTGTTTTGCTCCTTTTATATCCAAGGTTTGAAAGGCCAGAACAGACATCTTTATTTCATAGAATATTACAGTGAGATTTATTCACGCCACTCGTTTTAGCAAGTTTAATTTTAATATATTGGTTTAATCGTTTAGTTAATCTAACTTCTTATTAATATAATACTTAAGAAAGCAAGGACTGCCTTTGGTACTGGTCGTTGTCTGTCTGATAATTGCTTTTTTGACGCTTCAAAAAGTGTTACTAGACTGTGAGTTTTTTCCGAGGTTTTACTCTAAATTAGGAACCTTTCCTGATGTATTACAAACGGTTTTATGCGACGCAAAGGCAGGGCTTAGACTTGTTATCTTTCTCTCTCCTAGGAATTCTAGTTATCTCCAGAAGACTGACTATATTAGTTCGAATTCTAATTGTTCGCGAATAATTCCAAAGTTGAGTCAGTTGCTGCTGCTTAACCAATATTCGTATCTGAGTTATTCCTCTTCCCCATTATTTTTCTAATTTATCATAAAAGAGCTTTCTATGCATTCGAAAGACTGGTTTTTGGCGGTCATTGGATTTTTTCTACCCCCCCTGGCTGTATTTGTTAAAAGAGGTTTTCTTTCAGGAGATTGTAAGTTGATCTTTTTGTACTGAATTGTCAACAAACACTAACGAATCTTAGTTTGGATAAATGTAGCTCTCTGTATCTTGGGGTATCTACCAGGTCTATTACATTCATGGTATATCATCTCATGTTACCCGTACGAGACTAAATCCTCATACCGAGGCGTCACTATTCCCGGAAGAGAGAGTCAATCATATGGAGCTATTTAGTAATGTCACTTGACTCATTCGACACGCAATCCTTAAATGGATTGAACAGTTTCATTTCTCTCAGTCCTCAATAAATATTTTTCATCTAGTCTGATTTTTTTACTTATGTTGAATAAATGTAAATTATTCTATTACCTTTCAGTTGTGTCCCACCTTCTTGATGAACACACTTTTCAGTGTTAGTTATGCGCGATTTCTGTTGCAGAAAAGATTCAAAGGAAAGAAAGGACATCGCAGAATAAAAGTCTTACTTGGTAGACAGATAGATATCAATGAACTCGATTAGTGAAGTAATCGAACGCAATTTTGACTTTGAATCGACGAGGCAGATAAGTCAAGATTTTGAAAATCTAGCTGTGGTTCCATCTGACGGATTTCCTGTTGCCACTAAGAGGAGGCCTACTGACTGGGCTTCAAGGCTCAGTACAAAGAAACATGAGTCTATTTCCACAAAGGGGTTAAACGAAAATCGTATTAATACAGTGCCTAGGGTGGAACCGGTTGGATGTGTCGATGAATCTTGCTTCAACGAAAATATTGAAGGTTATGGAAATTGGATAGGTGGATCAGTAAATGAAACCCCTAGTAAGTCCCCCCTTACAAGCATGGAGGATATAGCTTCCTCTGATTATTCCGGAGCATACAATAACATCGCAGATACGCCCAATACAAGGGGTAAGCTAAACTCAAATTCCCAAGCTCAACAATTAAGTGGGTGGAAGGATTTAGAGTGTATGGATGAGTGGTATCCCACATCTAGCGAATCCACTTCTGAGAAGCAAAAACTACAAACAACATTGCATATTCCTAAACCAAGCATTTACACAGAGGAAGATGCTTATGTTGAACTCGATATAAACGACCCTGAATTCAATGACAAGCTACATCAAAAATATTTTCCAGACTTTCCAGCTCATCCAGAACAGTTAGCATGGATGAAGCCTGTTACTAATGAAACTGAAGAAAGTGATGACATAATGTACAACGATGTTAAAGATATTAGGTTTGATTTCAGAGGTGAAATGATTCCTACGAACAAAGTTCTGACTATCTCAACAGCAAAAGGTCTTCATCACCATTCTCGTGATGCAGAAATGGCAGGCTACACATTACACGAACTTACTAATTATGCACGATCTACATTTCCCAGCCAGAAGTGCATTGCTATTCAAACTTTTGGAAGGATTCTATACAAGTTAGGAAAGCACAGGTATCCTCTCTCTGTAGATGGGGTTGAGTTCGATGACAATGGTCAGCATTTGCTGAGCTCATTCGAAACAACACTTTGGAAATTGATTGAGGATTTCCAAATAATTGAAATTCTGGTAAAGTCAGCTGACGAAAGGGAAACTTCCAGTTTGAGTATAAGGAGTTATGCAGTTGATGCCCTCTGGTTGTGGAGAGCAGGAGGAGGTGCTTCGCACCTTGGTGACATCGAAGAGTAATATTAACTGATTATGTAATTTTTTTGGAGGTGTTAGAATGTGATATCGAAAACTTTTTCTCTATAGCCCAAACTTAAGTTCTCTAATTCAGGAAAGTTATTTCCAAAAATATTAGAAAATGTGTCTATGTGCTTAAACTAATTTGTTATTATCATATGTCGATGCAGGTCATACTGGAATGAAATTGTCTACCCACTTTTTTTTTTCATGGTTCACTCGTCTCTTGGTCGTTTTGACTTCGTTTTGAATGGAACTATCACCTGTAACATCTAATTGTTGCCACCTATATACCATCGTGAATAGTTTCAGGGAATGCTCTATGCTCCCACAGTATATTCTGTACATATATATATATATACTCTGAACTTTACTAAGTTTTACTTGAATGAATGTTTATGTACCAAACAATCTTTAGTACCGCATTGATGAGTTTACTGATAGAAGGTCAATTCGGTTTTGACAAAACTTTGACGTGCTAGAATTAATGGCTAACACTGGGTTCTTTTGAATCACGTTTGTGTGCCTTAGCAGAAGTTGAGGAGTCGATAGACATTTGAAGCCTGAAGATGCTCTGTATTTAAGCTGAGTGTGCAGGAAGGTCATGTGAATCTTGACCACCATGATCAATTTTACCTCAAAGGTCCACATTGCTTTAAAGGCTGGTGTATATGCCGCAAGACACACAGATTTAGTTCATGAGAAACACTATAGATCCTGGGGATATGAGGAGTGTCCTCGTTTGTAACTCTTACTAAGTTTCGCCTTTTAATTTAGTATCGATCTTGTAATAGGCTTATTGCTAGTTGAGTCTGACTATAGACACGGGATCACAGTCGCTGTAATACACAAGACTACAGTATTTATTTTTGTGGTTCAAAATCAGGAATATAAGGAATAAAAAACACAAAAGAATTTTCTCTTAAAGTGTTCATACTTAGATATCAATATCATATCACCTGTTACATCGATACAGATTGCATGAGATAAGTATACTACTACCTAGTTAATGAATTAGTAGACTGTATAAAGATGCAGCTAATTAAGTAGTTCTGGTTCAGAAATTAGTATGTGAAGGTTGTAGCTAATTGCATACGAATCGAATCACTTGGGATCCTATAAATTGAGTTCACCTAAAACAATGAAATACTGAGATTCTTAGTGATTGAGTAAAAAATTACTGCGTCCATAGCATAAAAGATTATCCATACTCTGACTCAATGGAATCCAATTATGACTTTTACCAATTGAAAATGTAACTGGTGCCGATCCAGGGCCTGAGTTGGAAGCTTTTTTGAGCGCAGGTAGGTTATCATATACATTTGACTCTCTGTCTAAAAGAGAAGACTTCTTTCACAAAAAGAGGTGTGTAAGTTTTAATGGAGCCATGTATTACTTAGAACGTTGACCTCTATTCTTTAATAGTGGCATTTTGGGCTGCAAGAAGGATAAGGTTGTACAAGTTGATGACACCCATAGAACATGGTAATCAGTCATTAAATCAACAACTACATGGCAATTACATGACTAATTGGTTCCCTGAACTTTAGTTTCAACACGGAAGTTGTATTGACCTATTGTCTGCCGCTTACTCCGCGTGACCAAGCATGCTGGAAACAAAAAATAAACAGCAAAACGTCTGATTGAATCAAACAATTGACAATATTAGTGCCAAAGAAATCTACTTCATTCATCAGGAGGGAGATTGGAGAAGTCTCATCACTCCCAATCTAGAGTCCAGTCTTTTAGCCTATCGTATTACACTTAAATCATCATCCTTCTCGATGTTTAGATTGCCAAGATTATTTAGCTTCCCCAAATATGTTCCAGATAAAACTGCAGGCACGTTGTTATTGTTCATCCCAATTGAACGGTCTCCATATTCTATCAACTTGCTTTGCAAAGTTAGTGTGTAATCTCTCAGAGTTACTATCTCGTTCTTGAAACTCTGTATGATGTCTTGGTAGTAATCCACAAGCTGTGCCTTCTTTTCTAACTCTCGAAATCTTTCCTCCCTCTTTCTGCGAAATGCTCGTTGCGCTTTTCTGTTTTGCTCAGCACGTTTGGTATTGAGTACATTCTTTTTGGAAGTAGAAGAAACTAGAGACGGAAATGAGTTCATATTTGAGGGAAGATCCCTAACTGGAATAGTAGAATTAGTAGAAACGGAAGTCTGAGGCATTTGTGCAGCTTCCGCATTTTTCAACAAAGCTACAGTTTCCTCCTGATCGGAGTTGTTATGAACATTTTTATGAGCGGCTGAGGCAGCAGCTAGGTCTCCAACATTGCAATCAGATTCCTCTACTTCTTTTATTGTTGACGAATTGCTAGTAAATGCTAGCTTTGAATCTCCTCCGTTAGTTGCCATTAAGCAATTTGAAACGGCATTCAAAACACAGAAACTTATGTAATGGATGACAAAGCAATTCGAACCTATTCCCTCGTATAGGATAATCGCGCTATAGAAGAGAATCGAACATGTTGTTGTTGAATAAGCACATACCCCTTGACAAAAACGTTGACTACTTCACACTCTTAGCGACTACCACCTAAGAATATGCTTAAGTGTATAGCCACGTTCTTGTTTGTCCTAATATTCTTTCAGTACGAATCAAAATTGTAGATGTGCCTTTGAAAAGAAACTGCTTCAGTAGTGTACTACTCAATCTACTGGTGTCAGGATGCACTTTCGTCACGACAATGATTCTTCGGATCTGAATTTTTCTTTGTCCTAACAACGTAGTCTGCTTCACTGAAGTTAAGATAGTCAACACAGCCGAGAGAAGTAAACGCTAGAAGAAAGCTTATACACAAAGTATACTGCGAAGGGTAGCTGGAAATATAAGTACTGACATAAGGCATTTTTTTGTTGATTTGTTAAGCGTTTTGTCGACACACTCCAGTGAAGTCTTTTTCTCGTTTCTTCATTGAGGTTTTATATTACAGATTAGATGAACTCCAATTTATCATCCGGTATGATAAGCTTCGGTGACAAAGACTTAGAAGTTGGCGCCCCAAGATTCCATAGTTCTGCTCCTGAATCACACATAGTGAGCGGTAACCTTTCGACACAAGTGCCATCAGCGTCATTCCAGTTTATGAACATGGATGTAAAGTCCCAACACAGTGAAAGCAATGGCGAGATTAGTGGTTCTAGTTCGAGTCGAGAAAGCGGAACTACTGTTAATGTTTGGCAATCAATCCCTACACCTAATACACCTACTCGTAACGATACTGCCAGCTCCAGTTTCGGACCAGCCCCGTCGGCTTCTATTTCACAGCAGCCCCAGCCGTCATTAGTTCCTGGCTATAACAGACGGAATACTACTAGTGGCCCTGGGGGACCTATTGTTCACAAACCACAGAATTCTCAAACCTTGCTAGTCCATCGTAGATCATTACAAACTATGTTACACAATGACAATGGATCTTTATGGGCTAACGGAAAAACAACTCCAGTGAAAGAAGATCAAATGACAATGCAAGGAGGTAAAACAATCTTTTTTGGGCCAGAATTTGGATCGGGTTCTCCTGAATTTTTAGACCCACTGGTTACTGCCGGTTCACCTTGGAATGATACTGTTCCAAGCTTTGCAACCGCTGGTAATATAATGACTCCTAGTCTAGTGTCCCGTACATCCCGCTTCTTTCCATCGCCCATATCTGATCAGCGTAAGGACTTTTTTCAAGGAGGGCTGTCTGGAACAGCTGGTGGCGTGTTCCCTGATTCTTTAGGTTGTTCCGCTACTTCATCAGTTCGACCAATATCTGATGAAGTAAATTTAGACCTGAACCTAGGAATTATTGATACAGAACCGTTCAAGGCCCAACATTTTATTGATAAGTTGAGCAGGTTTAGAATTACATCTGTATCAGAATACCTTTTGAGTGAGCACAGCGATGTAAGGCTAGTCACCCAGTCTCAGAATGAATGGGAGGATGAGCAAGACGAATATGATGATGAATGGGAAACAGTCCCCGGAAGCTTAGACTCGTCATCAGCGGTTGACGAATTCTCCAACTTGATTGTAAGTTTACCAGCTCGTGGCTTAGGTGCTTCTGCTACATCATCTATTAGTTCTTTATCTTCCTCCGGTAATTCAGATACATATATGGACCTCGGGCTTGAGAGTCTGGATGTCACTTCCTACATCAAAAAGATAATAACTCGGCAACAGGAGACACATGTTACCTATATTGCTTCATTATCCCATAGCGCAAAACCACAGTTTGAAAAACTTATCCAGCAAGTATTTCGCAATTATGGAGATATTTTGCGCATTGAAGATGAACCATCAACTAACAATGACTTTGTCAAGTTTAAAGTTTTCACAAGACTCCATAATGGGAAAGGTCCTTATAAAATCTTTAAGTTTATCAATGAAAGAACCCAACGAGAAGAAAAAATGCTTTTCTTCTTCGAGAGTAACGGAGGGGGGAGCCAAAATTCCGGTTACGGAGCTAGTGCTGGATCAAATTCAAGTGCGGGTTCTGCTCCTTCTAAAAATGATGTAAACACTTACCCTGAAGGCTTCTCGTCCACATTTCACAAAAGAGGAATCAATAACTTTATGTTTGTGAGAGAATTACAAAGCAAGATGATCGTTAACAAATCTGCAAAGACAAACAGTGAATATGGTGAGTTTCGGATTTCTATGCCTGTACATCGTGTTTTTGGGGGAACCAAATTCACAAAGAAATCATTTATTATCAATATCGACCTCAGAGAATATGAAAGCAAGAGTTACAATAATGACAAAGCTAAACATTTCAAAGGCAAATTTAGTGGACGTTAGAATTAAGTATTTATAGCATAAAGATTTAGTATTTGCTGCCTTTCACTCTGACTATTTGACGTTGACAAGTCAAGAGAGATATAGATGTTGGCAAGCAGAATTTCGCGCCTCACTCAATTTTCTAAGTATTACTATAACATCTTCACACTTCTTTCTTCTCATTTGGTACTATTTTTTGAATTTCAAGACATGAATTTCTAAGTATGTCTGTCTATCTTCCGGAGGATGAGGATATAGCTATATTAGAATCATCATACAATGGTTCTAATATGAACCAAGGCTGTAGTATATTTGCTATTCCCAATGGCTACTTACAATTTTATCCTAATGAAGGCCAACTAGAAATTTCTCAGCCCTGTTTTTACGTTAGTAACTGCACAAACTACGTAACATCCGAACAAGCTTATTATTCGCTTTATCATTCTCTCATTGCCGATAGTTTTTTCTCTATTGCAAAAGACGGCATTGGGGTAGGTAATGTTGCTCTGAGTTACGTTATCAGTAGCGTGACGGTGGCAGCTTGGATGCTGGTACTTGTCCTTATTTTGAGTCGGAACCACAAGCCATTCACTTGCAAATTTTGTGCGCTGGTTTATGGCATCACTATGACAGTTGTATTGGCCCGAAGCACCGCGGTCTTCCGAAAGCAACATGGTCTCGGAATTCAAGATACCCGCAAGTTTTACAAAACGGTTCTTGGAGGATTGAGCTATAACATCACTATGATTTTGAGTGAATTGTTCACATGGGTTGCCTGGGTAGATATATTGCGAAGGATTTACCCCACTAACTTTCGCCGCCCAGTTTACTATACTGGGACCGTTATTGTGGGCATATGGCTTTTGATATCAAGTCTAGATCGGTTTTACGATAGCTCAAGACATGAAGAAAAAAGTAAATCATTCATTTCTATACTTTCGGCTGTTCTGAGTGGACTCATTTATGCTATTTTTTCGGTAATGATGCTCATTTATCTATTTCAATTCAAGAGTCATATAATTGCCCGAAACAAGTCTAAATTGGCGGCTCAATTGTGCTTAAACGTTGCTGATATAGCCATTACCATCGCGTTTTTCATTATTTATCGAACATCAACAAATCTTGATACCTGGTCGTCATTTGTCTATACATTTACCCAGGTACTTTCAGTAGCTCTGATATGGGAGTTATGCTATGATATCGAACGTCTTGAACGTACTGATGAGCATATGGCAGTCGTCGGTCGTCAGGTAGATGATTCCGTTGCGTTAGGCGATTTTACCATAACTCAAAATCTACCCAAAGGTCACAAGTTCCGGCCATGGGTTTCGTTCTTAGATCGATTCTTTCCACTCAAAGAGCATCACCGTATCATGATAGAGTATGAACAGCAAGTGCAACATTCTGGTGCTGCAACTTACCCTCCTACTCCCTCATCGCAGCTTGAGCTGCAAGATCTCGGCTACTATCTAAACGATGCAAATCAAGACCGCATTCAGATGACCAATGATCAGATAGTGTCCAAACTAGCCAACGTTCCTTTATCATCGCAATTCAGTGACAGTGAATCCTTTTCAAGAATATCCAGTTGGAGTTAGGTACACTCTTTGCCCAGTATAAAGGATTGTTGGAACAACGGTGCCAACAGAAATGAATAGTGATCATGTTCAAGCAGATGAAATATTCCTCACATTTCCATTAGTTTACTAAACGAACACTTTTTTATGTGAACGTTTTTAATGTTGGAGATAGAGATATTCGCCTCATTTGAGGGCATTTCTTCTTCATGGGTACTGTTAATTTTCTAGTAGAATTAGACAACAAACTGTACGTTTCGCGATTAGCAATTACAAATTTTATTTTCTTCTAGGAATAATTGAAAGTAATTTTGATTCTATGTGTAGTTAAACCGTTGAATAAATAGGACGCTTTAAAAGAAGATCATCCAACAAGAAATCGCAAATTGAGTAATAGTAAAATTGTAAAGGCAAACAATCAGGTAACTCATAGGGCCTAGTTACGAAGGGTTCGGGAGTACCAAGCCCAGTTTTTTGAGGTAACCTTCAAAACTTACTTCAAGGTTGCAATATTTAGGCTTGGGTACACAGAACCATAAAAACAATAGAATTTTTGCTTTTTCAGAAAGAGTAATGTTGAAAGTTTCAAAAGAAAGCCAGAAAATTTTAGTATTCTACTACCTAGTTAGTAGAGAGAGCGTCAGTTGCTACTATGAAATCTTAGTCCTACAATTAATGTTTGCACGTTAGCATTACGTTCAATTCTGGTCACGATGTTCAGAAGCAAATGCTTCAACAAGCCATGACAAGTAATTAGCTACAACTAAAAAATAAATACTATGCAAACAATATTGAAAGTGTTGATTGAGAACGTCTGTTGTCTGTCAGAGTCATTAAATCAGTTTTGTTTTTTTGAAAATCAGTGAAATTTTCTCATACAGTGTGAATAAAGGTCTCTCATCATACAGAAACAAGACATACCGGAAGAAAAGGAAATTCTAATATCCACGTCAATAAAACCTATAAGTGTACTTTGTTAGTAACTTGAACCAATAGTTAAGATCAGTCTACAGACTACCGTCCTGTTGCTCAGCTATCTACGACCTTTCATCAACCACAAACTGTCAGCACTTCAAAAATGTACACAGGAAATGCGATTACTTGATAACAAGTGACAGGTTGCGTTTTATGACCGCCCGGTCGGAATGCTCATCTTTGCTGAAGGATCAGAGAGAGGTTTAACATACCTAAACTTGGTTAGTATGGTCACTCACATTTTAACTCTTTATCATTATACGGTGGCTCATACAAGGCTGAAACTTAACGAGATACATATTGTCGACATATGGAATTTCCATTCAGTCGGAACAATTGGTAAAAGTAAATAATCCTAGCAACCATTAAAAAGATACTCACTTTATTGAAGTGGTCATTCTTGTGTTGATACCCGCTTAGAAGTATCAGGTTTCAATGATGTGAAAACTTTTTCACTCCTGATCGAGCCTAGCTATAGTAAATTATGGTGTTGGGGTGTACAATTTGCGACTACGAGAGCCTCATTACTTCCCCCATTAGGGCTCACAAAAACTAATACATACATGACAATCCTTCTCTTATGTAGAAAACGATACTTAACATTTTTCATTGATTAAACTTCAACCTTAACGGATATTTTTTCATCCGATACTTCGCCAAGAGAGAGTTCTTTCTTTGTTGGTTTTGCCTTGATAATTTTATTGGTAGACACCTTCAATCGGTCGATAGATTCACCCTTAACAACCTTCTCCATCTCCTCTCTTGTCAAGGTTTCAAACTCCAATAATCCTTCCGCTAAGCGCCGAAGTTCAACTGATCTTTCCTGTAATAGCTTGCGAGCACGCTCTTCACTCTCGCGGAGCAATCCTCTCACTTCCTGGTCAGCTTCGTCTCTTATCTTTGAGGACCATGATTCCCATTCATCACTAAGACGTATAGGACCAATGCGATCAGACATACCGTATTGAGTTACCATAGCACGAGCAACACTAGTAGCATTCTGAAGATCTGATGAGCAGCCACTGGTGGTATTATCAGGCCCATATATCATAGTCTCAGCAACTTTCCCGCCCATAGCCACATCCAGGCGAGAATAACACTCTTTTCTTGTGATATCATTCTTATCCATTTCTGGTAATTGAAAAGTGACACCTAACGCACGACCACGGGGAAGAATGGTAGCCTTATACAAAGGGGTAGCACCTGGAGTAAACATTGCAGCTACCGCATGCCCAGCTTCATGATAGGCAGTGGTTCGGCGTGATTCTTCAGTCATGACCATTGTTTTACGAGCTGCACCCATTAATACTTTATCCTTGGCCCATTCCAAATGTTGCATATTCACAGCTGAAGCATTTTGCTGCGAGGCATATACTGCAGCCTGGTTGACGACGTTCATCAATTCGGCACCTGAAAACCCAGGAGTTCCTCGGGCAATTAAAGATGGGTCAACATCCTTCGACATCTGTACGTTCTTCATATGATGTTCCAAAATTGCAATACGACCCCTGACATCAGGTAAACTTACGTTCACAATTTTGTCAAAGCGACCAGGCCTAGTCAAAGCCTTGTCCAAAGACTCCGGAAAATTAGTTGCCCCGATTATAATTATTCCCTCAGTCTGAGAAAATCCATCCAATTCTACTAGCAGTTGGTTAAGTGTTTGCTTTGCGTGGGCTTGATCTTTGGGGTTTCTCTTTCCCCCAATGGCATCCAACTCGTCAATGAAAATTATAGCAGGAGATTTTGCCCTGGCGTCTGCGAACAATTCACGGACCCTCTTAGCACCAACTCCGACATAAAGTTCATCAAACTCTGAGCCTGACATAAAAAAGAATGGAACACCAGCCTCACCAGCCGTTGCCCTTGCCAGCAGAGTCTTACCTGTCCCTGGAGGCCCAGTAAGCAGCACACCTTTAGGAAGCTTTCCTCCAAGGTTTGTAAACTTCTGGGGATCTTTTAAAAAATCAACTATCTCTTCAAGTTCTGCTCGAGCTTCGTCAACGCCACAAACATCATCGAAACGCACTGTCGTTCCTTCCACAGGTTGAATCTTTGTAGATGAAGCAGTGCTCTTAAAAAAAGGGCCTTCCTCCTCAAAAAAGGTTGCAATTTCCAAAGCTGCATAAGTCAATAACCCTACGCTGATCAAATATTTGATCCACTTAGATGCCATCATCCATGGCGACTCGGTAACTCGTACATACAAGGGGTCGCGTGGACCTCCATTGTGCCCTCCAGTTACCCCTGTACCAATACTCTGGGTTGAGTCATTTAGCAAATGTGACAAGCTAGCTGCCTTCTCTGTATTTCCCATCTTCAAAAGCGCAGAAATATACAGCCGCAAACATTCGGGGGAAGTGGCAATTCCTGGGGTCTCGTATCGGCTAATCACAACATGTGGATAGTCGGACTGAAGTAACATCCTATAGAACTCAGCTTGTTTCTGCGGGTTTTTCATCTCTCTATTTGCCGTTTGTTCCTTTGTAGACAACTGAGTAATGGAGTACGGTAACTCTGATGCTTTTGACGAGTAAGCTTTGATTCCCCTTAGTGACTTTGAACATTGAGAAAAATCAGATCGAAAAAGTAAACGAGATCTTTTTCCATTTTGTAGTAAATTGCAAACAAGTATCTGGCAGGATTTTTGGCCGACTTGTGACACCTTGCTGAACATTGTACACTACTTTATAGTATAGTCGATTATCTCTATCTGGTGCCAATAACCTTTGATGGCGTTGCGCTGAAAAGCTAAGCGCGAATTATCTTGTTTCCTCATTAGGACATTTCCCTACTATATAAGCTTACAATCTTGGTGAGAATTCTATGAACATAGCGTAAGCAACAGCTTTCGCAAGGTTCTGGTCATAATTAGGATGGATTTATTGGTGCAGTGTACCTGTGAAAAGACTAGGTCATAGTTCCTACCCCGAAAATATCTCTCTAGTTGCAGAAGAAAACTAGATGTCATACCATTTGACTATCAGTTGCTGAATAATTCCTACGCAAAGTATTAGGATTGCTAGAAGTCTATATTAATTTTGATTCTTTCACAGTATAGATTTGCCAGATCTATTTTTGTCTTCCTTCTCTCTAAGACCAGTGCTACAATGCTATATTGGAACAAGGTGCCCTTCAATTTCATTTATGAGGTCAGCGAACTCTATTTCTGTGTTCGCATTTTTGGCTCTGAATATATCCCTGATTTTCTGACATTCGATTGCAAATGATTCTTTTATAACCAAAACATCATTAGCTGTGATAACTTGGAGCAACTTCAGTTGATTTCGAGGAATCTTTGTTGTATAGTAAACAAGTTTGCCTTCGAGGCCATACGCTTGGGTAATTCTATCCGAAATTTCGGCAGTATTGGTAATATCAGTGTTCGACTCAGAAGAGCACAGGACTATCGAGGTGGAAAATTGAGTATTTAGGCTCGCAGTGCTACGTCTTGAATACTCTTCTCCGATAGTTCCCCCTGGGTGTCTTTCTCCAAAAACTCTCTGTCGCAACCCCTTGTCTTTGATATAAGCCTCAGCCAGAGCAATAGAAACCCCATCCATCAAAGTCAAACACAAGGTTGTAGATATAGTGGGGGCATTCAAACCATAGAGGTAAGATTCGGACAGGTGAGAAGGTATTTCTGCATAAAGAACACCTTTCACTCTATGATCACGAGCTATAACAGAATCCCTGGTGCAGGTAAGTAAGATAACCGCAATATCGTCTGGAACGTATGATAACAGGCTTACCAATTCACTTGTCTTACCACTAACACTGATGAGAATCAAGGTATCATTGTTTTCCTCTCGTAAAATCCCCAAATCTCCGTGAAGCGCTTCTGTGGGGTGCAGCACTGCAGAATGGAGTGATAAACTATTCATGGTAGCAGATATCTTAGCTGCAATCTTGTGAGACTTCCCTACTCCTGAAATTACTAGCTTTCCGTGCCTCTCAAGAGATCGCAGCATGATTGCTAAACAATTCTTCAGCTCATTTGAGTACCACGAACTCCGATACTGGCTGTTTAAGTTATCAATAGCCTGAGCTTGGCTAGACAATATGGTACCGACAACACTTACATCTAGATCATTATAGCAGGAATTGGACATCGTATGACTCTCGGCCTTGGATTATTTGTGATAGAGAGAAATCTCTTTCGACTTAACTATGGCTCTAAGTAAGGTAAGTATCGTTGAGAATATTATGCAGGTTCAGCGAATTCGTTAGAATAGCATCGACCATCGAATTTACAGAACTTGATTGTAGTGTAGGGTACAAGTTGCAACTACTAACGTGGAAAAGTGTTACCGCAGAGTGTTACATACTTAAGGTTAAAACTTAGCTGCTGCACAATTCAACTGATAGAACTTTCAGAAAGACGAAACGAACTGCCTTTTGTCGCTTCAAAAATGCGATAACAATCGTAAACACTACCGTTGAGCTTGCCAAATGATCTGGAATACTCTTTTACTAATGTGCTTTCTGTACCACGCTAGCCAAAGTGTTACTCGGTAAACCACGATTCACCTAAACTTCAAAGGATGGTTCTATAATTCTCTTCACTTAAGCGTTTAGTGTAATGATGTTGTCTGCATGACATGTAACCTATTGCTGTGTAGCTGAAAAAATGTTCTGAAGTAATGAACGACTGCTGCTTTGTTCAATTACATGCGCAACCTTGAGGCTATTCAGCACATCAATTACTTCATCATCTAATCTCCATGGAATAATAAGTCATCAACTTTTCAGATTTTTTTACAACTTTGAAACACTAGGTCACTAGAACGATCACCTATTCTTACATCATAAACATTAGTAGCGTTGTTGTTTACAGTCAATACATCATTTAGATCAATTTGTGAGTATTACCACAGAGCGCTTTGAGGTTAGACAAATTGGTTTACACTACGAAATTATTTCCCCTTTCGGTAATTAATGTAAGTCGCGTTTCAAGGTTTTTCTGTTACTAGAACGGTGGATCAACTTTAGGTTCTCTATACTTTGTCATGTCATCCAGTATCCTCCCTTCAATTCAATTAAATATCAACTACCAGGAAATAAAAAGTAATGTCAAAGATTTCTTGCTTCATTTTAAAGAAAGTTCAATCCAAGATAGTGGTAACAACAACGCTAAAGAATTATTACAAACCCCGAATGACAATAAGAGTTCTCAAGGACCAAAATACATGAATCTCCTTCAAGCAATAGCCAATAGAGAACTGCGGACACTTTATATAAACTTGGATGACATTCAAGCCTTTGAACAGACTCATGGATTCTCGGGTGAAATTTCATCTACGACAGGAGAGACTTTATGCGATAAGATTGTGAAGAACACTTACCATTTTGTTGAACTCTTCAGCCAGGTAATTGATGAGATCCTTCCAGGCCCCAGTGTGGATATAAGCTATAAGGATGATGTTTTGGATGTGATATTACACCAAAGGAATCTCAGGAATTTGAGAATTCTAGAAGAGCAACACCAAGAAAACCATGTTCTTTACAACAGCACTTTACCCCTGACGGAATCGAACAGTGCATCACAGAATTCCCATGAAGAAGCAAACACGTTTCCCGCAAAACTAATAAGAAGGTATTGTGTCTACTTCAGACCTCTGTCTAATTCTAAAGGGAAGAAGACCCTTGCTGTTAGAGAAGTTAAAGGCGATTATTTAGGAACTTTGATAACAGTGAGGGGCATAATCACCCGGGTTTCAGACGTTAAACCCGCTGTCCGTGTTAATGCATACACTTGTGACAGTTGTGGATACGAAGTGTTTCAAGAAGTGACAACTAAAACATTTGCTCCACTATCTCAGTGTACTTCACCACAATGTAGTAAAAACCAGAGCAAAGGTCAGCTATTCATGTCCACAAGAGCATCAAAATTTTCCGCATTTCAGGATGTAAAGATTCAGGAGCTGTCTAACCAAGTGCCGGTGGGGCACATTCCAAGGACCCTGAGCATTCATGTCAATGGAGAGTTGGTACGCTCCATGAATCCTGGCGATATAGTCGATGTCTCTGGCATATTTCTACCATCTCCTTATACGGGATTTAAAGCGATGAAGGCAGGTCTTCTTACAGAAACATACTTAGAGGCACAATCAATACGACAGCACAAAAATAAATACGGCAAAAATCTCCTCACACCAGACATAGAGACTAAGATCCGAGAAATACAGCAGTATGGAAACGTGTACAATAGACTAGCTTCTTCTATTGCTCCTGAAATTTTTGGACTCTTAGACGTCAAAAAGACACTTCTGCTACTACTCGTGGGAGGTGTTACAAAGGAATTAGGAGATGGTATGAAAATAAGGGGTGATATTAATGTATGTTTGATGGGTGATCCTGGAGTCGCTAAGTCGCAGTTGCTAAAAAGCATTACACATATTGCTCCTCGGGGTGTCTACACTACAGGTAAAGGGTCTTCTGGTGTGGGTTTAACTGCTGCAGTAATGAGAGACCCCATCACCGATGAAATGGTTCTCGAGGGAGGAGCTTTAGTTCTTGCAGACAATGGAATATGCTCCATTGATGAATTTGATAAGATGGAAGAGAATGATAGAACAGCTATACATGAAGTAATGGAACAGCAGACAATCTCAATTTCCAAAGCTGGTATCACTACTACTCTTAATGCGAGAACTTCCATATTAGCTGCTGCGAATCCACTCCATGGTAGATACAATACTCGTATTTCTCCACATGAAAACATCAATCTTCCAGCGGCGCTCTTATCAAGATTTGATGTCATTTTTTTGCTACTAGATAAACCATCTAGAGATGCGGATGAAAGGCTTGCGGAACATGTTGCTTATGTCCACATGCACAACAAACATCCTGATATGGAATTTGAGCCTTTGGAAGCCAGTACAATGAGGCAATTTATATCCATGGCTAAACAGTGCAGACCAGTAATTTCTCAACAAGTTTCGGATTACGTGGTTCAGTCTTATATCAAGATGAGAAAGGAATCTAAAGATGCCGATGGCTCAAAGAAACAATTTTCGCATGCAACTCCAAGAACTCTGCTTGCCATTTTAAGACTTTCCCAGGCACTGGCGAGAATCAGATTTGACCCTGTAGTCACTTTGGAGGATGTTGACGAGGCCCTCAGATTAATCCAAGTATCTAAACAATCTTTGTATGATGACGACACCGAAGCTGAAGATTTCTCTCCAACCACAAGAATTTACCACTTCATTAGAAATGAGTTTCTTTCCAATAGAAGAGAGCCTTTAGATATATCAGAGTTGAGGACTCGCCTATTGAATCGCAGCTTTACAGAAGTGCAGATCAATAATTGTATCGACAAATATGAAGATCTTAATATCTGGTGGAAAA
The DNA here is from genome assembly GCA_023213015.1 of Komagataella mondaviorum. Lineage (NCBI taxonomy): Eukaryota > Fungi > Ascomycota > Pichiomycetes > Pichiales > Pichiaceae > Komagataella > Komagataella mondaviorum. The sequence goes on along the minus strand of JAKWBA010000005.1, from coordinate 108,448 downwards.
TCAATGGTGAAAAGTTGACGTTGACCAATAGAGACTAAATAATGGAATTTATACAGATACTATTTTAATTCAATAAGTTATACTTGATGCAAAAAACCTAACCTCTGCATCTACGTTATGATTTTGGGGTAAACTAATGCACGCAAAGGGCTTCCACTTTTCATGCGTGACTCCCTGGGTGCCAATTCATCTGAAGTAAGGTTATACTTCAAAAACAACGGTTTAGGTAATACTTAGAAGAAAGCGTACAAATCAATGTTAGATGCCTCAATAGCAAATAAATTATAAACCACTTTTTCATCCTTACGCACTGATCGGACCTAAAACTCCCGATATTACTAATAGCCAACTAATAAGTATTCCTAACAAGCTTTTAACGTTGTAAAAGCAATATCTGTCCGAATAGATATATCTATATTTTACCTGGAAGAATTGCCTGACTAAATGTTTTCCAACGTATACCCCACAAGTTGAGACATTGCTCTGGGTTACAGTATTGATCACAACTTCTATTTCAAGGGAAGCCATTCTAGTATAGTGGTTAGTACACGTCGTTGTGGCCGACGAAACCTTGGTTCGATTCCAGGGAATGGCATTTTTTTATATTTTTTTTGTTCCTCTGGTACCCTTTCTTTTTTTTGGCTTTCTAAAGAGTAACTTTGGGATTTTCAGCAAATCAAGCCGCTTAGGACTATTTACAAGATGTAGATTCTTCAAACGTGATGCTTCCTTAATCAGACATACATCAAATTTTACACAGCCTCTAACTTCCCGAAGAGGGAATAGCGATTAGTCGAGTGTATTCAACGAGTGTTTTTTTATTCGTCAACTGTTTCACTTGAAATATTATCACGTAACGCTTAAGATTATGTCTACTTCGTTAAATGTAAGTTGGTCAAATGCTAGCATTAAAGAGTATTTCACATACTGACTATTTATACAGGTTTTCAGATGGTCTGCCTTGGCTACAGGAGTTGTATATGGTGCTTACCACACTCAACAGTTGAAAGCCGCTGGAAAAGTCAGTCAGGAGCAATTCAATTTCGCCCAGAGACAAAAATTGATCAAAGAGGCTAAGTTAGAGTACAGCAAACTGAATCCGCCCCAGGAGAATACGAAGAATGACTTCACTAAGCTGAATCTGGATGATGACAAGTTAGATTTTGCGAATGTAATCTTGAGATTGGTAGATTCGTTGAATGATAACTAGGCCCTATATAACGAATTTCAAGAATGGTGACCAACAAAGTCAGCCAGACTAATTTAGTTTTTACTGTGGGGTTCTTTTTAGAGAACGTATGTGATAATTGGTAAGCGTATCACCAAGGTATCGTACCTATCTGCCTTGAGGAGTGCTTTGACTTTTTTTCGAGCGGTACCTTCAACTTTTTGTAGTCTAGTCTTTCCTCACCACGTAGCTCTCCTGTAGGTTCTGGGTTTCTACTTTAGTTCGTTGCATTACACTACAAGTTCAACTTTTGACGTCTCGTCTTACATCTTTGAACCAGGCTTCGTTTCACTGCTCATCCAGACTAAAATAAACCATGTTTTTAGGGGGTTTAAGCCAGTTTAGAGTATGCTTTAGATCGATAAGACGGTATAGAGCTTCGCAACTTGTTTTCCTTGAGGTTCAAAGAGTTCACGTTCGATCATTCACTAAAGGATCTGACGGATCAAGCAATGCAAGTGGTTCTGGAGGATTTGAAAGCTCATACCAAGGTTCCAAATGCGACTACAACATTGCCGTTTCCTATCTCCCTAAAGATAGGTTTCAAGAGGAAGAAGATGGAGAACTACTACAGATGCTGAAAGATAAGCTCATGGAGCAAAAAGCTAGAGGTTTGACATCGCCTACTGGCGAAGACAACTACGTTTGTTCACTAGGAACTGAGAGTATTGCTGTCGGTGTAGCGGATGGTGTTGGGGGCTGGAATGAGCTAGGCCACGATTCTTCAGAGATAAGTCGAGTTCTTTGTCGTACTGTTGAGTCATTTCATAAAGATAATGAGAAGTTGGAGCCTCAGAAATTGATAGATCGTGCATTTTCTTACATAAAAGAGAATGACATTGTGAAAGTTGGGGGAACAACCGTTTGTCTGGGAATTTTAGATGGGAATGGTTCTGCAAACGTTGCAAATCTTGGAGACTCGTGGTTTGGAGTTTTCCGTCAGACATCTCCTGGTTGCAGGTTTGAGTGCATTTACCAGTCATTAGAACAGCAGCATTTTTTTAATGCTCCTTTTCAGCTAGCTTTGATTCCAGACAAGATATTGGAAGATGGCAAAAATAGAAATGCCAAGTATATTGTAGATTCTCCAAACGATGCAGATCTATACCATTGCAAGTTAGAAAAAGGGGACATAGTTTTATTTGCAACAGATGGCATCACTGACAATGTTTCAGTGGACGATTTGAGTCTTTTTTTAACAGACAAGGTGACAGAATTTCGAAAAGGAGCATCAAAACCCCTTGCTATAGATTCCAAAACCCTTCTTGCTATGGGCATGGAGTTAACCTCAAAAGTAAACAAGTTGAGCCTGGATGAAGCATACCCTAGTGTGTTTGCACAAAGACTCAGTCACCTTACCCGAATGAGGTACATGGGTGGTAAATACGATGATATAACTTGCGTGCTTGTGTATGTGGATTGACCATTTGATTATGCTATACTAGTGTCCTTCATTCGATTTAAAATATAGTTCCTAATTTGAGCATCCTCATGCCGCCGCTCAGAAACGAACTTGAGAGCCTCAGACGCAAACATCGCATCATGTGGTACTTGTATTTCACGTGAAGTGGTACTATTTTCCTTTCGAGTAAGAAACTTGAACCTAACATTGGAGTCCTTTCTTGTTAAGTTAGGTATCTCAGAAGCTCCACTTACTCTTGGTAAAGTGACCGGTGAACCAGTTTTGTGTATTGAGCGATCATGGTTTCTTTGTTCAATTGTTTCCCTGAATCGTTGTTCAAATTCATTAGTTAGTTGTTCTTCCAGGAATCCACACTGCTCTGACATTACTTTTGGATCCTCGATAAAGCTTGAATTGAGTTTCACCAGTTTTTCGTTTTCCAGTATTTCTTGCGCATAAACAGTTTTCAATGTGGAACCCCTGACACTTTCTAGTTTTTTTAAGCTATCCTCTAAATTCAGACGCCCTGTGAAACCCAAAATATCGTATACATCTAATACAGCAATTCTAACGTCTTGAGGAAGGGGCCCTTTGTTGAAACAATAGTAGTCGAAATGACAAAGAAAATAATCAAGATGTGGATACTCTTGTTTCACACATCGACTAGCTTTCATACAATATTTCAAAAAAGTTGTAACCATAAGTATCCTGATATAGTTATTTGAAGGATCCCAACTAGAATTGCCTATGCTTTTCAACGTCAAGTCCGAATATCCATAGAAAAGAACATAGCTTAACAAAGTTTCAACGAAGTGAACTAAATGATCATTAAGTATTCCAACATTGCATAATTCTCCAAGATAACGCATATCTGCCAATCTTTTATGACTCATTCTGTAGTCGTTCATTTCAAGCCCCGTAGTTACCCTTTCCATAATCTTGTCTATGGTAGAAACAATAAACCATCTAGGACAAGAATCATGTAATAATTCTGCAATGAACTGTAGGGAATCAGAAGGCAAATACTCTGGTTGTGTAAAAAGTTGTTCTAGGGTTGGAAAATACTCTGAACTCTTGAGCGTCATGCTTATCAGTATTTCTTTTATTGAGGAGAGATTACTGGGTCTCAGCTCTACCCTTAGCAAGTGCTTTAAAAAGCTACTATGGACGCTTTCCTTCACAATTTTACCTTTTTGCGAAGCTTTAGGTGGATACAATATCATCAGAAGATCATTCACTTGACTTTTTAGTCGGAAAGATCTAGAACCAGAAGAGCGCAGTTGATGAATTAATTCCACCATTTCATCCATCATGCTTTGGTATTCAACGTCTCTAGTTAGCATTGTTCCACAAGTATCAAATATAATAGAGAGAATTTCGAAATACTTTGATTTGGTTTCAAGGGATATAATCAATGTTCGAATTTTGTGAAAAATAATAAATGTTGGAACAAGTTTAAACTTTATCAACTCACAAAATAATATGATATCTTTCAAATTGAATCTAGCAGATTTGAGCTGTATTCGCAATTTTTTGTCCAAGGAAGCTACTATTTCGTCCTTTATTGGTTCTAAAAATGGTTGAGAAATTTTAAGTAACCGGGCATAGTATTTTACGGGTGTTTGATTAGAAGTGGCTAAGATATATCTCATCAAATGTTTACCCGAGGCCTTGCAGTGTAATCCCTCCTTAAAGTAAACAATTGCCAAAGAATCAACATCTGTAGCAGATTTGCACCGATCCAACTTCTCCAAAAGATTCTCCATTCGTTCTGACCTGCTCTCCAGACTCGAGTGCATAGTCTTCTCAGAATTGTACGGTGAGTCATCACTTGAATATGAACTCTCTAGGGGTTCAGGAAATATCTCGTAAAATCGTCTATCGGATTCATCGTCGTAGATCGAACTATGATGTGAACCACTTAATACGATTCCAGATGCGGAAGATTTATTATTAGCTTCCAAAGCATTACATGGAGGCATATCGAGCCCCATTATGCTAGTTAGATCTTCTAAGCTGGACCTTATTTGTCTTAGAGTATCAAATTGATCAGATATAGAACTCTTATCACGTTGGTTTTCACGGCCAGTCCTCATGGCTGTACGGTCAATTGTTACCGAAAGTGTGATCAGTGATCTGTCTAATTCTTCGCATAAAGAGATGGCTTTCATAGTATACTCAACAATTTTATCTTTGAGTCTTGTTTGAATGACACTGTTTGTGAAAGAATTTGGTTCAAAGAAGACCCAAGAAAACCGCTTACAATAAGCAGTTACAAAAGAGAGATTATGCTTGATTATATTTTCATTCAGAAAGAAAGTTAATACTTGTTCCAGTAAGTCATTCGAATCAGTACCTGGAGACTCAGGAAGAAAAAATGGATTTTCCCAATTCTTTAAAAACAACTCGTCAGGGATTAATCCAACCAAATAAAATTCTGTGAAGATACGAATGAGTCTTCTCAGTATAGTAAGTTTATTTTGAATTCTTTCTGCCTTAGCATCAAAACTTATCGTACCTTGATCATAGATACAGATAAGAAGTCTTGCTAATAGCGCCACGGTGAAAGGTGCTTGGAATCTTTGATGAAGCACAGAAACCACCTCAACCGTGGCATATACATCTGATGCCCTAGCTGTTGAAGAAAAGCCTTCAATCAAGTTGTCTACGATTTCAGATAAGTACTTCTCCAAAGATAAAAACTTGACCTCATTTGCCATCTTCTCACCATCTTGAAATGGTGCTTTCAATTTTCGTACAAAGGCACTATTTTTCTTTAAGGAGGAGTCTAAATTGGAGCCCAAAGTTAGTTGGTATTGACCATTCCATGCTCTTCTATTAAAGTCATGTAGCTGTTGTCTGTGACTCAGATCCATTTTTCACCTGAAATATACAAAGTTATTTAGTTAAATGGAATGACGCACCTTACTTTAATTTTATTGTAGGGCGCCATATAATTCGAGGATATCTATCTGAAAGTTTACAAAATGTCAATAAGGAAGTAATAAGGATTGTTCTTTACTTACGTATATCTCCACCATTATCTTATCCGGCGTACCTCTATTTACAGCAGCTTCATTGTTATACCTCAGTTTATCTTCGGACCCTATGGAATACCTTGCCTTTTGGAAGTCCATACATCTCTCGTACATTCGATACGTTCCTGTCCCATCCCGATCTCCAAATATGAGCACCAACAGCAGTAAGGCTATTTTGAGCAACAAAGCCACGAATATCAAAGAATTCTCGAGTAACAGTAAAATCAGTCAACTCCTTTTGGTTCTGCCTGAAAACCCAGACTACAAGTCGGTTGACAGGAGCATTTTTATCGGGTACTGGAGGAAGATAGCTAACCAATTCTCTTTCTGGACGTTCTTGGATCATGAAAGCATCAATAAAAGGATCAGAATTAGATAATGGTACATTCTTCAACGCCCAATGCAAGGTGGTCGAAAAAGTATCATTTTTTAGGTCAGGTGTGTCAGGATTGACAACTAAAACCGTGTAGAGATCACCAGGGACAAGGTCAAACTCAACGATTTCCAAGCTCGGTGGTTTGCTTGTGACATTCGAAGAAAGTAACTGCCCAGGCTCTACTGTAGTATGGACATTATTGTGAGGAAACTTCAAGATAACGTCGCATTTAGGATCTAACGTAGGAAGAGTATCTGGGATAGCATGCAAGGACTCTAGTCGTTGCATCAAAAGCATCTTGTCATGACTTTCCCATTTCTCCTTTAAGTATCTTCGATAAACGGGTTGTGTTCGGTCTAAAGAGTTCGTTTGAAAGTGGGATTTGAATACAACCTCAGGATTATGATACTCTGCTTGAACCAAAAGATCTTCTCTCTGTCCAACGGATAATCCTTCGTCCTGCTCTGACAACACTGAATAGATGCCAGCACTTTCCAGCTCTAAAATCTCATAGGCCAGAGGATAAACGTCAGAGAGACCAAGCGGAGATGAGTACTTGATCTTGGAGGACCGTTTGTGAAGAGTGGACGGACCAAATGGTAAACGTGAACTTAGTAGACTTTGCCTGATCTTTTTGTTACTGATAGCCAAAGAGGGAGACCTCTTTGAAAAATTGCTCCATACTCCCGTTCCAAGCGACATCTAATTACCGAAGGTAAGTGAGTGAAAATTTTACAGAAAACCATAGTGTGATTACATAATCAAAATTATTTACCTTTCAAAATTCAGAAGCTTCTTACGTTATAACAACTACCACGTAAGAAGTGCCATCCTTTTTTGACAAAAGCTTGTTAAAGATCCCATCGCTGCGGTTTCTTATTTCAAACTAGCGAAGCAATGAGATTTACTCTTTGATCTGTTAAAGATGAAACTGTAATAGTGCAAAGTGGATGATAGATCGACATAGGGTCAAGGTTAGATAATACGCATAATACCAGTATCCTATATCATTCTCTCAGTGTTATCATAAAGTACCCAGGGTGACAAGTAAAGCGTTTGAATCTTCTACAGCTGCAACTAGCTTGGTCATAACCATAAATTTGTACTAGGTAATAAATCTATCTATGCTCAGTAACTAAACGTATTACCCTAGGGAATTCAGAAATCTCAGAAAAATGCTGACAGCTATGATGTTGGTTTGAAAATGTTAGTTTTATGGTTTGGATTTTTCCTATAACTGATACCTGTTGTTTCCTCCTGCTAAGAGATGTTGGCGTCATGAATGCTGATTAACAAAATCACTGGAGTTAGTCTTAAACAGCTCAAAAAACTAGGATCACGTACTTGTTCATGTACTTTTCGCCTTATTTTAACAAAGCTTCAACTGACAAATCAAGAAGCTTACAAGTTTAAGTGGTACCAAAATTAAAACGAGTTGAAATGAAAAATCCTCGGAACAGAACTGAAGTAAAGTTACTTTTATGGTAAAAAAAGGGGCGAACTCAGCTTGTGGGTTGAATAGACCGTGTCGTCGTATTTACAAGGTATACAAAAGCAGCTGAAAGACAAGGTCTCAAGTTATAGTGCAACTCCCACTGCGAAAACTCTGTTGAATTTTCTATATGTTTTTGGATACAACGCACTTAAACTACTGAATTAGGTTTATTGGTTCATTGGCTCTACGATTTGAATGTTCCTATTATATATCTGTTACTTTCTCCTTGTATGGTACGGTACAATAAGCAAAATTTTTAGACTGATTTTGTGATTCGGAACCCTTCTACCCCAGAGACGGCAATGACAAATTGCTATCACACGGATAGCTTTTAGGTTCCCCTCGAGATACTAGCACGTTGGGCATCCAGGCAATTAATGCAATTGATGACAGTTTAATGTTATGCCAGAATCCGCATTACCATTTCTCAAGTATTTGCATCCAAGGGCACGTGATTCCGCGACTGGGTATTTTTTTCCTTGAAAAGCATTCAATAGAGTATCATCTTTATAGTATATTTCCTGTTTATGACTTCTTCTAAGGAGGTGCGAATACTATCGCTGTTGGCGTTAGACACTGTCTTCTTTTTACTTGAGGTCGTTATTGGTTATGCTGTTAACTCTCTAGCTTTGATCGCAGATTCATTCCATATGTTGAATGATATCATTTCATTGCTGGTTGCATTATGGGCTGTAAATGTGGCGAAAAACAAAGCTGCCAACTCCAAGTATACATATGGATGGCAACGGGCAGAAATTTTAGGTGCTTTAGTAAACGCTGTATTTCTACTTGCTTTATGTTTCACTATTTTTATCGAGGCGATTCAAAGGTTTATCATGCCACAAAACATTTCGAATGCTAAATTGATACTCATCGTAGGCTTCGCAGGGCTCGTTTCGAATGGTGTGGGGCTTCTTTTATTCCATGAACACGGTCATAGTCATAATCATGACTCTAATGGTAGTGCAGATTTACAACACGGACACAGTCATAGTGTAATTCCTGAAGACGAAGAATCGCAAACGAGGATTGTGCAAGATGACGAACGTACCCAATTATTGGCTTCAACATCTTCTTCCTATTCAAGTCGTGCCCGTCGCTCTATCTACTCATTAGAAGATGATAACATTGATTCCATCTTGCCCAACAATGTTGTCTCTGAGATTGAAAGAGCTGCATACCAAGAGCAAAATATGTCACGGTTGAAAGATAAACAAAATATACAAAGGAAACAACAACACCCAAAATCTTTGAATGTCCAAGGAATTTTTTTGCATGTGTTAGGTGATGCTTTAGGCAACGTTGGTGTGATCATTACTGCGTTAATAATTTGGAAAACTGATTATTGGTGGCGCTTTTATGCAGATCCTGTTGTATCTTTGTTAATCACAGGAATCATCTTCTCATCCGCTTTACCTTTGTGCAAATCTGCTTCCAAAATTCTATTACAAGCTACACCTACGGCTATTGAGTTTGAAGAAGTGTTAGAACAGATCTTGAATGTTCCAGGTGTTGTATCTGTTCACGATTTCCATATTTGGAATCTCACTGAACGTCTCTACATTGCCTCATTACATGTCGAGATTAATCGCAATCCGGAAGAATTTCTCTCCATTGCTAAGGAAATCAAATCCTCTCTCCATGAGTTTGGAATTCATTCGGTCACAATTCAACCTGAGTTTGTGAAATATTATGCCCAACAAAATAAGCTTCCTCAGAGATTTTCTTCGACTTCAAACTTGGCGAATGTTGAACCAGTCAGCAATGACACCACACCGGTGAGTAATGCTCAGGGATCTCAACAGCAACAGCATAGTTCAGCTTCTGACCCAGATTGTAATTGCATGGTTGACGCCACGATTGGATGTGATGCAGGCAAATGTCTACAGATCGAAACGGGCAAGTAGATATTGATCGAAACTATCGAAACTACGTATTGGATGAAATGCTAGCATAAGATAAAACGAAAATTGCAGAATAATTGACATACCGAATAATTGTAGACTTAGCCTCCACAACGAAGAACAAATACTAAAAAATGAACAATTTAGTCCTAAATCTCAAGATTCAACAGACAGGACCAAATTCAGGGTGTTTAAATCCCTTTTCAACAGCTTCAGGATAACTTGTCAGCCCACTTTGGCTCAATAGCAAGCATTTCGGCCTCCGCAAGCAATTTACGGGAATTTGATTTTGTAGACAATGTCTCAATGACACCTCTAACGTGTATCTTGCGCCCGATTTTAGATGTCGTCCATGCCTTCAATACCACAAAACTATCAGCTGGTGTTGGGTTTCTGTAGTCGATTTTCAATGATGCAGTTACTCCTCTCTTGCTACTAAACAAAGGGAATGCACAGCGACATAAGTTTTCATCTAGAAGCGTAGCTAGCATTCCACCATGGACAATTCCTGGATGACCACAGACCTCCGAACCCAAGTGGAAAATTGCTATTAGCTTATTCTCATTCAATTCATTGGAATTTTCCAAGTGCTCCACCATGGAAAAGACTACGGGATGCTTTGCAATCTTGTGCTCACCTGAAAGTGTGTTTCCAGTTAACGAGACCTTATTTTTGCTTTCATCAACCTGTAGTGCATGATAGACTTGAGTTAGTGGGGAATCGTTTTGAAGGTATGTGTAGTAAGGATGTTGTAGTATCTTGTGGTGGGGATCCATAATACCTCTATAAAGAAATCCGTGGGATATATATATAATGAAAAATGTAACAAGAATTGAGCAACAGCCAAAATTGATACGCAGGATGTTCGAAGAAAGTAAAAGTTTACGAGGACGTCACAACAAAGATTCGATTCCTAAATTTGAAATGGCCAGGTGGGCTCCTTTTCAACCGAAGCCGACCATTCGGTTAGCCAAATACACTACCTAGTAGATTTCACATGTAAGAAAAATTACATGAATCAAAGAATGCCTATTTACGAAAGGGAATTGATGAGTACCTAAGTTGCATTGTGAATGGTTGAAGTTCGCTGCTCATAAACATGCCATAAAGTTCTAAAGAGAGTTCAATAATCATCACAAACGTTTGAACAAGCGTGATTGTGTTTAAGACCGAGTCACCGATTCCGTTTACTGCTGATTGAACAAGATGCCCAATCCATTTCATTCCCTGGACGTTTCAATGAGCTTGTGTCTGATGAACTTCTATCTGAGAGGCAATAATTCAACTCTGTTCCGCCAGTTTTACCGACTAACATGACCGTCCGGAAATAGTACATATCGAGAACATCATTCGTAGCACTGACAGAGAGCTTGACTTCAGAAAATGGTGACGCAGATCGAATGCAGACAGTTTCATGACTAAAATCTCTCGGTACAATACGCCAGTTAACCTTATTGAGAAATTCCACCTCCAGTATATTCAATTCACTAACATGAATGCCACCAACCTTAGCGTAATGAGTATTGGAACAAAAACTATCACATAATCCCTTGGCTGCAATGGTAGTGGCTGTAAGTAGAAATCTATGGACAGTGAGAGAGTTCAACGAAAAAATTGGGTAAGACAAAGTAAGCAGGTCAATATAATATACTGCTGTTAACAAAATGGAGTTTTCAAGATATGAGTATTGGGCCAGTCTTTTTAAGTAGTGTTCAATGGATATGTTCGGGGGCGCCCTAGAGTGGAACCTGGTCAATTTCTGGGTGTGTATTTCCTTCGATTCAGTCATACTATCGTTCATATCAACTAACGACTGAAGAATACGTGCCAATAAGACAATTAGGTGATCCCTAGGACAATCAATAAATTCTACCGGTAACATAATGGGTAACGTTTCACTTTTTGTAGAGGGATCAGTGAGCTTCGAAACTGAGAACACCTCTGAAGAGCCAGTATCAGCTTCGGGCTTAACACTATTACCGCACTCGTTAGTCACACTCGAACCTTTGGCAGACTCATTTGAAGGATTTGAAGTCCTTTCAAACGCTAATACTTTCAATTGTTCGTTGGCAGTGACTTTGTCTGAATCAAGCCTTCCAATGTTTGAGACTTCGGAAATATTTGTTTCAGATTTGGATTTAGACGAACTGTAAGACCAATTACTCGCAAGACCAAACCTCACGGATCCATCCACATTGGGACTTTGTTGAATATGCAGGCTCATTCAAAAATTAAAATGTGAACACACAAAACTCATATCATGTCGATCAGTACGATAACCAACAAGATAACAAGAGCAAAAAAAGGTAAAGGAGGAAGAAGGTGAGCGAAACGAGGATCTACGCTAATTTTAGGTGAACACGTGCTCTCAAAAATTACATAAGCTAGACATTAGGCTAAAAGGAGGGATGTAGCAGGACTTGGGTGAATTAAAGCTTTCTGCTTTGTTACAAACGCAAGTTAGCTCAGCATCCACAAGTTGAACTCTCCCCATCCAAATGGATGTTGATTGCATCTGTGTAATCATCACCAAAGTCTAGACTCTCTTCTTGTTGGAGTGCATTGCGTGCGACAACATCAAAAGCTTGGTCAATGTTGACCGCTTCTTTGGCTGATGTTTCAAAGTAGGGTATATTTCCCAATTGCGTACAAAGTTGTTGAGCTTTTTTGTTATTGATCTGTCGTTTGTTCTCCTCCACGTCAATTTTGTTACCGATTAAGATAAAAGGGAAAGTCTCAGGATTTTTGATATTAGCCTGAACTAGAAATTCATCTTTCCAAGATATGACATTGTCAAAAGACTTATTGTTGGTGACATCGTAAACAAGAACACAACAATCTGCTCCCCTGTAAAATGCAACTCCCAAAGACTGGAACCGCTCCTGACCTGCAGTGTCCCATAACTGAATTGTTACATTTTTGTTGTCAATAATCAGTTCCTTAGTTAGGAAGTCTGCTCCGATAGTAGCTTTATATTGTTGACTAAATTTCCTGTTGACAAACTGCTGCATTAACGAAGTTTTTCCAACACCAGAGTCACCTAGTATAATTACTTTCAAAATAGTCTTTTTCTTTGAAGACATGGTTGCTTGTCAAGAAGAAAGGCGGAGATGTTATCATCTTACACTTTGGTAATTAAAAATTCGAGCCTCAGGATCTTTTAGTATAATCGCAATAGAACTAGTGTGTCACACATTATTAGTAACACCTGTGTAAGATAGACAAGCATGAACACCATAAGCATGCAAATGACCCTATGTCTTGAAATGCCCAGCCGGGACGTTGATACTAAAATCGGGTGAATTGCATAAATCATTATATTAGACATCTACCTCGTTTATTATAAACATCACTGGTTCAACAAACTTTATTCCAGCAGTCTCCATAGAACACAATATTTTTTGGCAGCATCTGTGCAACCCTGGTGACCTTATTAGTTCCTTGTAAGTTTTGACTATCGACTGAGTTACACCAACAGCAAAGGTTTGGGGGTTGGAAAACTCAGCACTCTTTGGTGGGTCGTTCTCAAAGTTACTACAGACGTTACGTTACCTCTTCTCATTTCCTTGACGGAAACGTTTGAGGTCGAATCCATCGTTATCACTGGGAAACCGAAAACCTTGTTCCAATTGCTCGGGGTACATCCCCACCGACTTGACTTCGGTAGTGACAATGATGCCGGCCTTGATGGCACCAGTTCCAGCTCTACCAGACGGACGCTGTTCTGATACGCCAATCTTGTATATATCCCTGCAAAAGCAATTAAAGGCAATGCCAGTGGGTCTGGATGGTGGGTTAACGGAGTCAATAACCGACAACAGGATCTTACATTACCCTTTGTAGCTTCACCAGACTCCTCCCATTCCTTGTACAAGTCACCGTTACTGAAGAGATTGTTCGTGTGTCAACGTTTCATTCGGAATTGAGACAAATGGGGCAGTCTTACGTTTGGATCCGACCTTCTTGATGAACTTGTAGATTTTCCTGCTAATTTCTTGGGCAAATATCTTGACTAAAGTATATATCACCTTGTTGGCAACTTCTATTGATGCTGATCTGGCGGTGGTCTTTTCTTCAAAAGCTATGTAAAAGGGTAGACCAAAATGGTATTGGAATAGACTTGATCTAATTCAAACTGGCTCAAGGTTTTGAGAAAGTACCTTCCAACCTTAATGACCCAACCAAATGAGACATGAATCCCGTAGCCTCAACAATGAACATGTTGTGTCCGTAGAATCACAACATCTTCGAACCTTGATGTTTCTTACTTTAATAACAGAAAAAGAAATAAAAGAGGCACTTAATTAGTCTAGTGTATAATAAAAGCAGTAATGTTCACCTTGAGTTTTATTAGCTTCAGCGTAAGCAATGAACTAGCTTCTATACATTAGTCTTTCAAGTGCACCTGAGAATGTCTTTTTTTGCACGCGTTGAAGGGTAAGGATTGTGGAAGATTGAGAAAGATTGTGGAAGGAGGTGTATGAGGCGTGTTTTTATCAGCTTTAGTAGAACAGGCTCAAATCGTCTCAAAAGAATCCAGATAGAAAATTTAGACTTCTTTAGGAATCTGTATCTCAAAAATCGTACTTGGTAACTTTGGGATGATTCACTTTCTCTGCAAACCTTAAACTGGTTAAGGTTTCTTTGAAAAACAGTCTATTGGGACTAACGTTAACAAACATCAGTGTCTTACTTCTTGGCTCCAAACTATATTGAAGTAGATATGTCAGCTTGGAGTTCCGATACGGTATATGATGGTAGTTTTGGTGAATAGAGTGAATAACATTATTGAGACAGCTGAGTGATTTATTGATACTTTGTGTCTCTTTGAGACGATCCCCTGTAACTTTGGATTGTGATATGCGTTCGGAGCCAGCGAGATCAATCAGGTGTAAGGTACTTAATAAACAGTTTTTCTGGCGACTTCTGAAAATTAACCGAACGACCGTGTGGGATCTGGAAGATCTTTCATTCATGCCGGTAAAAGAAGTTCGCTTATTTTGTTCAGCCTTCAGTAGTAATTTCTCCATCTGTTGTTTTGAATCCACAAATGTTTCATCCATGCCTAATATTTCTGTTGTGCGATGCGTTTCATTATGCCGAATGTCATACGACTTACTTCTTTTATATTCAAGAAGATTGAACAACTTGTCGTTGTAAATCTCGATGAATTGGGCAAAAATCTGAATATCTCTATTTCGTTTATCGAACAGCAAATCCACGGATCGAGAGATCAAACCATCATTGAATTTTGACATTGTGAATGATTTGCCTGATCCAGTCGGACCGTAAGCAAAAATAGTAACATTGGAGCCTTCTAAGGAGCAATGAATCATCTGGCTGATTTCCTGAAATATGTCAGGATTGGTACTAAATGGAGAAAAAATTTTGTCAAAATGAAAGGTATATTCCTTACGTTCTTTCCTAACAGATTTTCCAAGGTTTCTATCAGTAGCAGTAGCTCCTTCATACACTGTGATGCTTTCTTGTAAAGTCCATTTCAACTCAGAGATATTGAAAACTATTGATTCTTGTTCACTCAAAATCAGTGGTCTAAGTCTACAAAATACCCTCAAGTTCCCTTTCAAATCTTGTAACCTATTAAGAAGATTTCTGGTCTTGACTTCTTTATTTTGTAGCAGATATTGATTTCTCATAGATAAAGCTTTAAGATTCTGCAAGATCGACACAAATATCTGACTCTCCATGGTTTCCTTTATCCATGATTCTTGACTAATTCTAGTTAGGATTATTGATTTTAGCTTTTCTTCTTTCAGGCTGTGATTTTGTTTGTGTTTAACTCTATAATCAAAATCCAGGCTTTCCTTCTGAGAAATTAAAAAGGGGCGTTTAACTGATATATAAGATAGTTCCTCTTCTATCTTTCTTTTCCTAAGCCTTTGATTGACAACCAGCATTTCGAAGGTTTTCTCTTGCCTTTGCATAGATTTCACAAGGTACTTTCTACTGGCTTCATATTTGTGAATTCGTTGTTTTAATCGCTCTTCAGACATAGTGGTAATAATACTCAATACTGAGTTATTTGCCTTCACGATTTCCTGACATTTTCTCTTATCGATTGCAAGTTGATTCAACTTTTTACTCATAATCTCACTCCTGATAGTATTCAATGATTGTTTTAGCTTCTTTTCTTTTTTTATGAAAGAAAAAAAAGCATTCTTCTTTTGTAGTTGCAAGCTAAGTTGTAGCTCATGTTTAACCTGTCGTCTATAAATGGGGACCTTAGTTATTTGATCTTCCTGAAACGTTGTTCTCTCGTAGAAATGTTCAAATTCGTCTCTCGTTTTCTCATAACAGTATCTTAACTTGGCCCTTTCATTGATAAGTCGCATTAGTATATCCTTAGCAAGATGAAGTTTCCCCTCTTCATGACTATTTGCCTTTGGCAAATAACTCTTATCATTCAAAAGGTGTGGTAGGACCATGAGGATACACCGCTGAAACAAAACTATTATGATCAAAGGCGTAAATACAGATGCATCTTTACACCAGATGCAATTTTTTTTGAACGGTTAGGTTTAAGCTATTATTGTCCTCCTCCTGACGAAGTGAAAGATTATGCCAAACTGTTCAAGCGTTGAAAGGATTGAGAAAGACTCAAATACATCTCTCAAATTAGTCAATGATAGAGGAGCAAGCACCTTTATGAGTGAGTCAGATTCTGGGAAAGACGCTTCACTGGGAAGTTTTAATAGAATGAATAATCCTGTAACTCCCACCCAAAATCTAAGTAATGCTGGAGAAAAAGGGTATCGATTCAATAATGGTTTGGAAGGAGTATCAAATTATACTCAGGATAATGAGTCTCAAGAGGAAATGGACTTGGCAGAAGCCAGTGAAGAAGAAAGCGAAGAACTCGACTTAGGCAAACTGGCCAAACTGAATGATAAAAACACAAAATCTTCGGATGGTTCAGAACAGTTCAGTAAAGCAGTTAGTTCTATTCTGGATTCGAAATTGAAAGCTTATGATAGAAAAGATCCCATTTTAGCAAGGTCCAAGAAAGGCATCAAGAAACTTGAAGAAGAAAAACTGGAGAGGAAAGCTATGAGATTAATTTTGCAGGAGAAAAAAGAGAGATTGAGGCACTCAAGGAATGTGGATGTACTTCCAACAAATGATGATAATGCGAGAACCATTTTAGAAAGGGAAAGAGTATTTAAGAAGATTGCACAAAAAGGGGCTATTAGACTGTTCAATGCCATATTAGCAACGCAAGTTAAAACTTACAAAACGATGGAAGATACCAAAGCCGATGTTCTAGGCCACGATGCTCGGAAAAGGGTAGCCACAGAAGTTTCTAAGGATAGCTTCTTGGATATGATTCAAAGGGCCGGAAAGAATACCCATTTATAAAATTTTTTAATGGCAGGTCCTCTTTGTAGAAGTTGCTGCTTTCAGAAGAAAATAATTAATTGTTATCAAAGTTGAACTTCGTTTCATTTGCCTTGTTGCAACTGATACTATCTTGCGGATACTTTAAATAACCAGCATACAAACATCAACACCTATACCAGAGGAAATTTGTGGTGATTTCAAATATTATAGCAGAGAGGGGAAGATTACCCTCGCAATCTAAATTTGTTCAACTCATCAAGGTAATATATAATAATATATATGTTTTTAAAAAACTAATAGCTAACCAAAAAAAAAAAAACCTTACGAATCAGAAGCTTCATTACATCAACCATTAGAAATCGCAGCAGCTCAAATTCGTCATCAACATGGGGTAACTTCAAGCTATTGCGAAAGAAGAAGAACATACTAGGTTTGAGCTTTGATATAAACTGCATATATTAGGCCCTACAATCATGGTAAGTAATTATTTATTGAAGTTTTAAAGCAATGAATCTGCTCAAAAGCTTAGGTCTGTCTTAATTTGCTAACTTTCACCTTGAAATGGTAACAGACTGACACAAGTAATGCTGGCAATCGTACTTTTTTTGCAGTAGCTTACAAAAGTATGTGAACTTGGATGCAATTGTAACTAATCATTTTCCCTTTCGACGCTTGCAGAAACAAAGGAACGCGATATTATAGAGAGAGGGTTGCCCTAAACTTAAAATAAAAGAGTTGAAGAGTTCTCTAAATTGCCCCAATATGGTCCAGCGGGCAGATTTGATGCAATTTTGACTCTGGGTCTGATGGTAAAAGATCTAGTAGTTATTAGTTGTTTTTTCACTGGGATTCAGTTTACATTTCTGCTGGTACAAATGAAGGTCTCATAGTCTCTATATGGCTTTTAAGCATAAATCACATATCCCCCCTACTGGATGGACCTACATTCTTGTCTGATACAATGGACGATAATTAATGGGGCGATCAAATACAAACCTCAAAAGTAGTATTTTCTAATAATTTGAGTCGGAAGAGCAGACCCCAAGATGGAAGCAAGCGAGAATATCTTGTGTCACTAATGGTATGTCCAAGATAACACGACTGTCGCAGTTGCACATTTCAAAATATGTGCCTTTGAAAGGCAGAGCTACCCAACACTGTATGATTTATGTACTCTTATTCAAGAACCAACGAAGCTAGAAACTTATATTGATCTTACGGCCCACGTCTTTTTCGTAGACAACTTTTGTTAACAACAATTGCAGAGGTTGGCCTATTCCTCTGTATGGATAGAAGAATAATTAACGGGATCATATTGTTCTCTTTTCGAGTCTCGTATCGCTGCCTCTTGGGTGCTAGGATTTCTCAAATCTACGTCGATATGAGCATAATTCGTTTTTCTTACAGTTTCAACCAATCCAGGAGCTATCCTTTTCTTTTTTAGTTCCAGGCGACCTACTACAGGTACAAAAAAAGCTCTATGGGAGGCATCATCAAAGCTAATAGCAAATTCCTCAAATAACTTCTTATGTTCACGAAATGTTTGGTCAAAATCTTTGATATGATCATAAGTTACATGACCATGCACAATGGTATTATCCTTAACCGAATTAAGGCTCTTGCTAAACTCCTCGGCTGATATCTTGTCGGCTACTGCATAGAGTGCTATCCATTGATTATAAGGATTGACCTGTACAGGTTTAAATAAGGAAGTAAGAATAGAGGCATTTGTAGAAGTGGAATCAACTTCAGAGATAGATCCCAATTGCTGATTAAGAGGTCTATCCTTAGAAATAGAGGCCGAGCCAACAAATTTCAATGAATGAAAGACTTGATCAAAAGTAGAGGTATCAGGATATAAGTTCCAGGCTTTGGCTGCTTTGATTTTTTTTCTTGGATGGATCAATTTTTCAATGCGACTCTTGTTCAGAGGGTCAATAACTTCGTCAAATGTTCTTTCAACTGCGTGCAACTGCGACCTGGGATCGGTGTCCTCCAACTCCCGGTGTTTTCTCTTATTTTTAGCACTTTGTTGACTTAATTTCTCACCATCACTGACATATTGTGGTCGGCGTAAAAAAAAAACGGGTGATTCTTCGTTCAAAGCAGCACTTTTGTTCGGATCAACCAGTAGCAGTCTGTCATCTGGATGTAAATTCTCGATAGCAAAATTCTTATATGATGAGAAAAGTTTACTTGAAGAGTCTTCGTTCTCAATGATCCCGGGGGTTTGTAGATAATTAAGTTCTAATCCATTATTCGTCTGACTCATAAGGCAACTAAAATTGTCTTTCCTAAACAGAGATGATAACAACTTACAATTTTTCAGAAAGTTCTTTTGATGAGCATCTTTTTCAACTACATACTTCAACAGCTTGGGAGGACATGGTGGAGCAGGTAAGTCGTTCTGGTAACGAACTTTAGCAATATAATCTTGTCTGGATTTAGTCGACGACATTAACACTGAACAGATCGCAGAAGGAAAAAGAGGATCTGTTTGCATTTCTTCGCGAACTAGAGATGAATATGTCCCCCTTACACTCTTTTGCCAAAAAAGAAAACCTTTGCAAATCGCCACGATTAGTTCTATGCATCTGTATATAATCACCTATATATAGTAGTAATTCCCGCTTTATCTGGTATCGTATGAAATTTTAGGTAATTCAATGCAATTGTTCGGATCTAGTTCAGGTAGAGAAGAAGTTGAAGCTTCATCTGGTTCTGTAATGGTCACAGATGCTTGACCTACAATTCGACCCCATTTCTTTTTCGCTTTTGTTGGAGAAGGTAATTGTTCTGTTGATTCAGCATTACCTGTCTGATGGAAGCGCTTATCTCTACTTGGAGCTGTACTTTCAAAAGTCCCAGTCTCTGGCATTTGAGAACTAGAATCGTAATTAGCCTTTGGGGCAAAAATACACCATCGGTAGTCTAATAGGTTAGGCAGCTTACCTAACTCCGAGGCTTCCCAAAGAAAAGCAGCAGTTACTATTGGTATTGACCATTTTTTTGCGGCCAGTATCTTATTCTTCGTCGAAGCACCTAGTTTATTATCCGCAGGCGTATCAATGATTTCAGGAAATTTATAGCTGAAGAGGCTAGAAGATCTATCTTTGTCAATTCCGAGTACAGAAAGATTGATAACCAGCAAATGTCTCGCCCGTGTTAATGTGCCACAATACTCGAAGCCTAGTATTTTGATCAATTTAGTAATGTGTAACAGCTCCACTCCACAGAATCCTGTAATACAGACTTTGAGGCAAATCCCCAGCTTGCTGTGACGAAGTGGTTTGCTCCATTGGTCGTTCATTATTTTTTTATAATGCAGTGACCTTTCCATAAACCAGTCGGTAAATATTTCGATAGTTTTCGGGAATCGTTCTAAAAGTTTTTCAGAAATAGAACAACGAGTAAAACTATGTGGAACCAACAGATGAGTTACACAGCCAAAGGATTCACTTTCGTCACTGTCACAAAACTTCCCACCAGATGAATTGATCACACTGTTCAGTATCGAGACTTGAACATCGTCAAATCCATGGCAAAAAAAACACATTCCCAGAAACAAGGAAGATGTGGCAATTGGTAATCTACCAATACTTTCAAGAGTAGTGATATTTGCAATTTCGTTTGCCAAGGGCATATTCCTTGCCTTTCCAAAATTCTGTTTGACTTCAGAAGTTCGTACTTTTGTTGAATCAGTATTCCAGACACTGCTATCCTGAATTACAAAATCTGGAGGTTTAATGCCTTCCATTATAGACTTCCAAATTTTGGAGTTACGTTTGACGACTTTCAAATGTTCTTCTTCTATGCTTCTTTTTCGCTCCTGTGCTTTAATGCTACCATTAAGTTGTTGTCGCATATCTTCTTCCGTAAGAAACTCGTCGAAGTCCTTCCAGTTGCAAGCTCCCCTTCCTAAAAGGTTTGCAGACAATTTACTAATATCGTACAGATTCATCTCTAGCATAGCACCTCGCTTAACGGAATCTGTAACCCAACGCAGATCCAATGTAGGTATCTTCCATTCTAGTGCTTTTTCATACCTTTTGCCAGATTTTTCTGACGTAACCACACAAGACTTGCCCGTAGTTAGAGCCTCACTAACTTTTCCACCACAATCCTCGATTAGCTTTTGCAGCTCTTCCCTCTTGAAAGGCTTTTTTATTCTAGTCAAGCAGACCTTCAATCCTTCAAAGACAGGTAACTCAAAGCCACGAAAGGACACATCTTTTCTAGTTCCTTCTAGCCACTCCTTATAGACGTCATTTATACTTTGAGGCTGAAGAAAGATGATATCAGGGCGGTATTTGACAGAGTATCGAAACTTCTCGCTATCCCTGTCACCTACTATTAAATATCTGACATCAGAAGTCAAAGGATTGATGAGGGCCCCTCCCATGTTAGATATCTTCTCAGCTAAGTCATCTTTTATGTCCTGTGTAACACAAGTGGGGCAAAACAAGTCACCTTTGAGAGGTTTAGACATGACATTCAATTAAAGAAATGTCAAGAGGAGTTCCAGCAGGGAGACAAAATGTAAGTAAGAGCTTAGCGAGACTACAAACAGCACCACACCAATACTTCGCTCGTCTCGATAGTGAGAAAAAAATTTTAGTTTCAAAATGTTGAAGCTAATAGCAATGAGAGGACTTTCAAGGCCATCAATCTTATCCAATATCCCTCAAGTTGTTGTAAGAAGTGTCTCCTCATGCTCACTTGGAACCGAACTTAATCTTAAAATAAAAAAATCCGGCAAAATACCGGTAGCCTTAAAAGATTCTGAATACCCAGAATGGTTGTGGACGGTACTTGATATTGATAATCAAAAAATGAGCCCAGCTAATGACGCTATGAAGCAGCGCAAAAAAGATATCAGAATTACGAACATTAAAAAGATCAAAATGAATAACTTTATTACCAAGATCAAGTAGTTATGATTCATAACATGTGGAGTAACCTATCAGAAGCTGTCGTTCTCATCCTCCGTCGTGCCATAGGTAATACTTACTTGTAAATAGGAAATATTTTGCGCATTATTTAGCTTCGTAGCAATCGGGATCAAAGTATTCAGCTGGCTCATAGTAATTTTCAATTTCTATTTCTATACTTAATTCAAATTTTTATGTACGAAAAAAAACCGTGATCCTGTTCTGGTGTCAAATGACGCTTTGTTAATCGGAATGTTCCAAAGGTTTAATATTATTCCTAACGTCATGTTGCTGGTCTGCAAAAGCAGCGAGGTTTTGTCTGTACGGATGTTCTGAGCTATCAAAAACTTTTAATCGTTCTAGCCTTTTCTTCCTGAGCTTATTTTTGGGTAGCATTCTACTGACAGCCTTGCGAAGAATTTCGCCGTATCCCTTGTTCTCAATAACCTTTGAGACGGGTGTCGACTTTCCAGATCCCGGTCGGCCCGTATGACTCCAATAGCTTTTATCCTTTAACTTTGTTCCAGAAAGTTTCAAATACTGGCAGTTTGACACCACCACATAATCCCCCACGTCTGTTGTTGGATGATAAATAGGCTTGTGTTTTCCCATCAAAGTGATAGCAACCTGGGACGCTAGTCGCCCTAATGTGCGAGGATCTTCGGACAAATCGACATTATGCCATAGTCGTGTAAGTGTTGTAGCGGTTTTGCCTATTTTGTTGGACATCTTGTTCAGCGTGACCCCTGAGTTCTTTGATACCAGTGGTTTCCATCCGACTACTGTACCTGTTCTCAGTTGAGGAAAAAAAACATTGGTAGTGTACCGATCATATGAATTTGTCGATTGTTTCCCTTGAGTTGAGTTGGTGATAGATAAAATAGTAAATCCAGTACATCATCAGTAAAGGTAAAATGTTTTTTCTAAAAGATCTTTCATTGATCTTGACTCTTCACCCATCATATTTTGGACCCCAGATGAATCAATACCTTCGAGAAAAGTTGCTAACTGATGTAGAGGGTACATGTACAGGACAATTTGGTTATATTGTCACAGTCTTAGATGGGATGAATATTGATGTCGGAAAAGGTAGAATCATACCAGGATCCGGTTCTGCAGAGTTTGAAGTCAAGTATCGTGCTGTTGTTTGGAAACCTTTCAAGGGCGAAGTTGTCGATGCTATCGTTTCTAATGTTTCACCTATAGGGTTTTTCGCCGATGTTGGACCTCTGAATGTTTTTGTGAGTACGAGGTTGATTCCAGATAGTCTTGTCTATAACCCTTCAAACTCTCCACCAGCGTATATGTCTAACGACGAGCTTATAACGAAAGGAAGTAAGGTCAGACTCAAGGTGGTGGGGACTAGAACGGATGTCAACGAAATCTATGCCATTGGATCCATTAAAGAAGATTTCCTGGGAGCAATCTAGAGAGAAAACTAACATAAATAGGGAGAAAAAAGAATAAAGAAACCCTTGAATAATTGGGTTATAGAGTTAATAGTAATCACAATGAAGTGTTAGAATTATTATAAGCTACTAGAAGTTTCTATCGATCAAATTTCGGACCAGACCCCAGTCATCCCGTTCAGCATAATCCAAAATAACGATTCCAGATCCTTTCCCAAAAGACTCTTGAACATTGGCTCTACTTAAACCCTCCGCAATTTTTGATGGCCAACAGTTAGGGTCGAAAAAATTGGATCCAGAACAAAAATTGACAAATAACTTAGGTTCATTCTGATTAGAGTTATACTCTTTAGCCCGATGCACATGATCTTTGATGAACTTGGCCTTCTTTTCGATGTCATCTCCGGAAGATAACTCACACCAATCCTGAACATTAATGGAACCTCTGTCATCATTTTCACAATTGTACTTCCACCAAGAAGCCTCGATCCCAAATTCCCTCTTCCTGTTCTCATCTTTAACTCCAAAGCGACGAAACAAAACAATTTTTCCCCTTATATCTCGAAGATTTGGAATTTCATTACCAAGGTACCATTTATCACTATTCTTATTAATATAGTGATTCCAGATAGCATTTCCAAACTCATCATTTTCGTGATCCCATTCTCCAGTACCTTCTTGTTTCAAGGAGATGATCACAAATTCAGAATTATTCTTTCCGAGGAACTCATAAACCTCCTTCAAGACCTTTTCTAGTTTTACGTTTCCTATCAGTTTCAAAGGAAATTTGCCATGAATGACTATTAGATCGTTATTTTCCATTTTGCTTTTATCGATAAATGGTTTAGACACCCGGATATCAAGAAAACGGACTCCATTTTGAAGTTGGTCAGTTATGGAAGCGTCTTGGCATTGGACTGAAGGTAACGCAGTATAGTGAGCCGCAGAATTGTGGGTTCCAGGTATAGCAATTCGACTGATATTCTCTGTATCGCTTATGTTTCGGAGCCAGTTGTTGTAGTCAACCATTTCAATAATTTTCGTTCTCCAAAAACAACTACGGGTAGAAGGCGAAGCGAAGGGTGATCAAAATAGTGATCAAATTATTATCTTGCTCGAATTTTTTTGATTTACTCCTTGCGTGAGATTGGGTTCTTTCTGAGAACTCACATGAAGATAATGAAGGATTCTATTATTTAAAACACCACGACCATCATAGTAGCTATCAACTTATTAATGCACTCAGTCCCACAATAATGAGATTGCTAATTAGAAAGTTATTAAAGAAGATTTCAAAATTGCTCCTCTCTGTATAATTTGTAATCAGTTCCGTGTGAATTTCCTTTCGAAAACTCACCATGGAGTTCAAAATCTCGTGAAGGACGGCGTCAATAAAGTCGTTTGTGTTGGGGTTCTGAGTAGCACTAGATAGAGTAAGTAATTGTAAAGGGTCAACCCCTTCCAATTCGTCTAGTTGCTTTACCATCCTGAAGGTTATCACAGGAAGGTGGTGAGACGTATCCAAAAAATGATCTCCAGAATTATCCATTGGTAATTCCACTTGATCACAGAGGCCCGAGTCTTCTAACTCCTCATTTTTGTTACGACTGGCAAACTTCTTGCCGTTGATAAATCTAACTAACTTGCTCAATTCTTGATGCGATATTAACGGAACGCCTGCGGAATCATGGGGCAATTCTTGGGGCATGGTGCATTGCAAATCTTGAAATGAAACTTTAAAGTCAATCATAGTGTACAGAGGTTCACGTTCACTACTTTTCAGACCTTCGTCTGCACTAAACAACTGTTCAACCAGTTGTGAGAAAGTAGATAATTCCTGTTCACCGGTAAGAGAGCTGCTGGGGGATGTTACATCCATGACTAGCTCAACTTTCCCACTAGTGACCCAATTAAGCTTCGTTGACTTTGGCATACCATTCAACTCCAATTGATCTATTCTTAATCTTGTCGTTCGCTTCCAAGGATAATCTTTAGCCGCAGAAGTATATCCATCTCCAAAAGTGTTCTTTAACTGGCGTTTGTGTATATTGAACAAAGATTCATTGATGGAGCCTGAGCAATGATTGGCATTTAATAGATCATAAAAAACCCAAAGAGGTCTCAATTGATTTAGTTCGCAAGAAAAAATTGATAGATTCAAAGATGTCTTTGGCCTTGACAATACAAGTTCAATGCGTGCATCCTGGATTTTAACTGCGTTGAATGAGTAGTTTCTGGCTCTGCTGCGACTTACTGATAGCCCTGATGGTAAATTCCCGTCAAAGGAAGAATCAAGGTAGACCTTTGCGTTGAGACCTTTTATATCTACATTGTCAACCAAGCCTTTGCCCAAGTACCACTTGGTAAAAGAAAGAGTTAAACTCAGCGAGTTGACCTGAGCATCGTAACGAATATCTTCATTCGTCTCATCCAAGTTATATAAACAGACATTCTCCAGAATTATCCGCCCATTCTCATATCGAGACTGCAGATTACCACTAGAATGAATCCACAGATTAGTGTCATGATTCAAAATATCTATCAATATTCTTTTGCTCATTGTGCTGTCACTAAAACCAGTTTCCGATATGTAAAGTAACAGGCCGACAAATGTCGTAGTTCCAATGACAATCCAGATCAAGTTACCCATCACGACCCAAGAAAATATTGCTGAGAGTTCGTCGATGTTATAGGGTCTATTTTGCCTTATGAGAAACCACTTCAATCTAATTTTAAGCTTCGACAGAAGAGTAGTATATACATCTGGTTGGTTGTGCCCTCGCTGTTTCCCGTAATACCTAACTAGTCCTCTATCCAAACAGACCGGTAGATGATTCTTATTCAATATCTGTTTACCAGTTGAATAATTATGTCTAAGTTCATAGTGAAGACAATTTGTGAATTTTATATTGTTATGATATCGAAGAAGCCCTAAGGAGTTTGGAGTTTTAGTTCGAAGAAACCTGCAAGCAGAGTGTGCTCCTTTAAAAGCTATACTTGACATCAATCGAAGTAACACCTTTAGTCAAAAAAGCCTGATAGTTCGGATCATGAAATATCACGAAACGGAGTAAATACTAAGCTAGAAGAGAGTTTTTGTAAATTTTGGGAAAAATGAGATGTATTGCTCTGAGGCCGAGAAATCTCATTCCAATAAATATTATATAAGCACAATTTTAGTTTGGGGAGGAAGTATTCGAACCAGTGTAAGGGAAAGGTAGGGTTAACGATAGTTGCGAAGTATATTCAGATCACGAGTTATATTCATTAAATACTACATAAAGCCTAATTAAAGTGACTAAGAGAAACACAGTTCAGAATTACCCATCTATCGCCAAATTCTATTTACCAATTCGTAGAGAGCTCCACTACTTAATCCAAACACAAAAGTTTTGACATGCTGTAATAAAAGACCGTTACCATCGTTATTAAAAACGCTACCTAGAGCAAGCTTACCGCTAGGAGTCCCTGTTGGATACAAGGTGTGAGGAACATTACAACTTTGAGATGTTGCGACCATTCTATCCTTCTTCTGCCATCTACTTTCTTCCTGTAGTTTCTGATTCATTCAGTCTCACAATCTTCAAATGTTTAAGAGGTTTATCGGTTAGGTAGATTCTCGTAACATTTGGTGAAACCATGTTTCGCTACATATCACAATGTAGTTATAGTTACTTATAAACATGGTAAACGTCGCGGCAATGTATTGAACCCTGAGATCTTCTTCACATTTTCAACGAAGAGATTAAATATTAACCAACTAAAAAGCAAAGCGTACAAAGTCAAATGAACTAACTGGAACTTGAGGCTTAGAAAATGATTTCCTAAATATAGAGTTCTCTACGGCATTGCAGTAATATACTCTCGCTCCGTTGTCGATGAAAAAAAAAGAAAACTTCCTACTCAACAGACTCGAACTACAGATTCGAACATCAGCAAGATTCCTAACCAGCTACACCACATAAACCCCCTCACATAATCTATACCGACATAATCTACAGTTCTTGTGTTATTCAAAGTATCAAAGACAAAAAACTTTTTGGAGTAAAAAAAGGCATATAAAGCGTACGAAAAAAAAGAATACCTGAAGAATAATTGTGATACATTTCCATGGTGTCTACATTGATCTGCTGGACTTTTCCATTCGAGACAATTTGGTGAAACCTTTCCACAAACTATCAACAAGAATAAACTGGGATTACTTCATATTTTTTCCAGTAATATGGTTTGCACAAGATCGTTGGTTTTTGAAAGCGAAATGTTTTCCAATAAGTATTAATCCAACACAAAACAGGAACTAAGACGAGATACGTACATAAATAAACTTTTAGCATGTACTCCCATTCCCAGATTGCTTCGTTAGAAAGTCAGTCTATCAGTCTAGTGTCGAAAAATCTCAGTAGCTGACAATTGATATACAGACAAACAACATACAAGAAAAAAGCCGTCAGATAACAAGTTGGAAGAATGCTTCAAATTACAATCCCAATTAACCTCCAAGCATATGGTAGCTTAGGAGATTCCAGGACCGCGACGCTACTCTTACCATCCATATCATTTGCTTCAACACTAACAATGTGAGAAGTTCTACGCTTCTATTTTGTGTTCATTGATGTTATTGAAAAAGAAATCCGTTGAGCCACACAACTGTTATACACTAAAACTCTTAAATAACGATTAGAGTTCACTTATAACGTTAGCGCGTGACCGGCAACTGAACAGTCCAGGACAAGTAGTAACATAATAAAAATTGTAGTAACAAACAGCACTCTACCTCCAAATGAAGATTGCCTATCACTATGTGAACAAAAGTCGATAGAAATATATACATCAACGAATAAATAGATAACTCAAGTAGTTTTAATGCTACACTAGAACCTACTCTCATACCAAGAAAATCGTAATGAATGGTGAAATAAACTACAACAGAGGTACTAACCAACCACCGAAAAAAAATTTCAATTAGTATCCGGTCTGAGAAAAATAGCCTTCAAATGGAAACAACTCAGAAATGGCGCTTTAGGAAACAATGAAAATTTCTCAATACTGTTGGAGCATGAACGTTCACTCAGAAATGCTCCGCAGGGAGTGATACAGGTAAATTGAAAAGCGAACACCAAACAGGTCCGACCAATTACCCACAAAACCCTACATCAGGGAATAACAACCAAGTTGAACAGATGGCCACCCAAAAATTATGATTTGATAACAACAGCCATAGTCAAGTAACTACAAAAAAAACAATTACATATATTACATCCTTTCAACCAAAACAAAGATGGTAGGGCAAAAGGCATTAGAGTAAAACTTGAAGTAAACTAGCAACAGCATTTTCTGACGAAAATTGGTGTCCTCATCTTTAACGACCTACCTATGCTTTTGAAAAAATATGGTGGCTCGAGTGCCAACCACTAACTAGAATTATTCAAACTTAAACCTCAAGAGTAAAAACAATCTACAAACTTTAAACACGGGACTGTGCAACAATCATCCACTCACTTTGAAAACGCTAATTGCTTTCACAGCTCTTCACGAGCTTATATATGCATCAGCATTTAGTCTAGCACATACTTCAAGTTAGTTACTTTTACTCGTGGTAAAATTAAGCCAAGTAAAAGAATTGGCTCTCTAAACTAAACACTAAACTCACATAACGCTATTGGATATAGCAGATCCACAAAGTGTAGATAGTGATCCCACGTAGGTGAAACTTGAAAAGTGAAACCAGTGCAATACTTTTGCTAGGACAGTATGGCCAGACTATTACTCTGACGTATGATTAAACCAGACGCGACGAGAATCATTACAACTTGATCACCGTCATCACTCAAATCAACAATGAAAGTAACACTCACATCACACTCTATCTCAGAATGTAAAAGCTTAAAAAGTTAGAAGCGCTGAAAGATATGGAATAAATCGCACCAGAAAGTACTCCTTGTTGGAACACATTGGAGTCGAACCGAACAGGTATAAGCGTCTCCTTTATCAAAACGTGATCACAAAATAGCTGAAAGTTCCAAGAAAACTCTGATGGCGTGAAGACGGCAAAAAGTATCTAATTCTTAAGGGCAGAGAATTCGTTCTTGAAATTCGAAGATTGCTCTTCGCCTATATCCGCCAGTGTACACAACTACAAAACACTTACGACATATTCCTTTTCGTTAACATACATCTTCAATACCTTCCGCTACGAAGTAAATCGATTTACAGCGATATCTGAGCCACTGCGACAAGTGCTTTTTCATAGCTCAATCCGGAAAACTAAATATACTTTGACATGAAACATGATCAATCGAATAATAATTTTGCTAACCGCACATTAACAACACAAGTTGTATCACAATGTTGACATTATTCAAAAATATCAAATATAATATCCACGATCTAAAACATTGCGGCGGACATTCTAAGGTAGTATCGCATCGGAATATTTTGCAATCTTTCATAAGGACCGCGTAGCTCAGTAGATAGTTGGATTGACTGACAGTTAGGGCTTAGGTTAACAATTTTGGCTATTTCAATAGCTCTATCAAAAGCCGTATAGCGGTGTAGTAACCGCAAAACGTCGAGCTATGTTCAGTATACTTAGACCCAATCGCTATTGGAAATGCAATGTATTCGAATGTTTCAATACTTGTTCCCCCACTATCATCTTGTAATGATGGAGTAACACCCAAGCACTGAACAGTTGTTATAGTTTATGTTGTACAATAGTAGTGCTCTACCACCAACTGCGAGCTCATTGTTTGTTTTCATCTTAAGTATGAATGGTGTTAAGACGTTAGTGTCAGTGTATCGTACCAAAATCTAATATTAACAAAAGTCGAAGGTATCAAAACGTTGTGCAGAAAGATTTGTCACCGCAAATTTATATTTCCTTAAGTTTAGTATGATTAATAACATATACTCATGCAAATGGAGTTTAGCTATTCTATGTAGCGTTCGAACTAATACTTTAGGTTTATCCTAACTCCAATAATATGAATCTTTTTCTTATATTCAACTTATGAGATAGCACGTTTTATTGATTGAACACGGTTAGATAAATAGGAGCCATTGTTTTAATGCTGTTAGAAGTACAGAGCTTAATAGTAAAGCATCATTTTGTCACAATGAATGATGCTTGCTCATCTCAGGTTGGAATCGATAGCAAGCTTTCAATTATCATAATAAATTGTTTGCTATAGAATTGAAATCATATGTAATATTTGAAAAATTATTAGAGGATAATTCCACAAGTAGCCAACATTGTGTTTCGGCCCTATGGTTGATATACACTGAGCTGGTTTTGCTTCCTTCTTCTGTCTTTTGTTAGCTGAAACCATTGGGCTGAGTAGAAAGAAATCAGGATGCCTGGCAACTCACTCATTTAAGCATCTGATGGATTTACATCTTAGCGTTGCCATCAATTTTACACATGTTAAAAAGATGCCGCATTCATTGAGAGAATACAAATTTTTTCCATGCTTCTATGGAAGTAGAAGTCTCACCTACTTGTTGTGTACTCGTAATCTTGGTAGGGTTTGGATCATAGTGAAACTGTCTCAGTCTTAACGACATCTTTTTGCGCTCGTCTAGATTGTCGCTTGTGTTGTTCGAGAGTTGGTAGACGACCGTCCAAATTTTTCGGTCTGAGTTCCAGCGATTATTTGATCGTTGTTATGGCTTTGTTTTTTTTAGTACCCCATGTTTTTGCGATGTTCACTAAGGTTGTTGTTCGTTTTAAAATTACTGCATTTCGTATGGCAGGGAAATCCAATCATGTTGTTGGTCATTCGACAACCATTGGATATGTTTCGTAACTAGTGACATGGGTATTGCTGAGTGGGTTCTTCTATGCGATCTATATTAAAAGTATTAGTATTGTCAAGTGAGCCTTTTCTCATTTGTTCAGGTTTTTGACCTGAATAGTTCCAAGGAAGATTACTACTAAAAGAAAGTAATTGTTTTCATTAATCTTCTCAGATGACGAAGCGAAGGTATTTTTCTTTAGTAGAATGATCTAGTTTCGAATGTTAACTTCCTTGGTTTCGTTGTCTGTTTGGTTAGCTGATAGTTTGGGTCAGGTGCTGGGTGAATGATAGTAGTGGACAAATTTATTCCAAATGTGTACGTCAGTGGAGTAACTAGAGAACACGCTTTTTGTTTTGGTAGCTTTTACGTATGGTATTAAGGATAAAATCTCTGAAAAGCGACTAATCTATCATGGAGTTTGCAATATGAGAAAGATTATCAAGATAATTTTGACGCTGGAGAATATCATCGAGCAGAATGCTGATGTTGATGAATAATTAGTCTTGGTTCTTGTTTGACAACGGACGAAAGTCTTTTGTCATGTAGATTGTCGAATTTGTTTTTCGTAAACCTTCAGAAATGGTATTGATTGATTTAACTGTATGTACTTTTTGTGTGAGTGCGTTGAATCGCTTAAAGTAGATGTAGGAGTATTTATGGTCTCGCAGGAACAACCTATGTTCGATGGTATTGGATAGTATCGTTGTGATAAAGTAGGTCAAGAGTTAACTCTTGTTACCTGTTAATCCGTTATTTGGATTTGTGGTTTATCTATTTAACATTAACTTTTTAACGATTTGTCAAATCTGAAGTAGTTAGGAAGTAGCGGCGTTTGGTTTTTTGATGATGTATGGTACATTGAATCGTTCTTTAGGTCTATATGAATATTGACCTAGAGGTCTTAACTGTTTTTTAGTATCACGTACAAGTTGTTTTGTTGTTTGTCAGACAATTTGATATAGATTTGTTGCTATTTTTCTACTTTCTTAAAATTTCGTGCCAAGACCTAACAAGTAGTACTCCGATAATTAGATGTGCCTGCGATTCTAGAAACTACATACGTAGGATCTGTTATAAAGGAGTAATTATATACATCAGCTTCTTAATCGTATGTTAAATCTTCATGGGAGTGGAGTAGTACAAAAGCTAAGTGTACGATTTGCCATTGAAGCTATTCTAAAACATATTAATATCACTGAAGCCGATTTATTTGTTAAATTTAGTATAACAGCTCCTGCACTTAACAAGTCTACCTATGGAGAAATTAGGGCGCTTTGAAGCCTGGTTCTCAATTTAACACATTGGTCTAATTTATCAGTTTGAGTTAGCCCATGGTAAAGAGTATTTATGCAGTTTCCACTTCATAAATTAGTTTTTGTTCATGGGGGCTCGAGGGAAGGGGAGCACTGACTTAGCGAGTTCTTGGTGTATTGGTTTACTAACGCCAAATCAGGTCATTTAAACACTAGTTACTAATCAGTGATATTAATCCCGTATCAACCGAGTGATCAGTTGGCTTGTCAGTTAGTTGACCCGTCATCTATCAATAAAATATAATATGTTGCTTTATAGTTACAGTCATCATTCCACTCCTTTCAGGTATCCGAATTGCGCCACTGTTCAACGCCATGTCACAAAAACACAAGCAACAACGCTTGCCCGATGGACAACTTAGTTACTTACTTATTGATAAGGAAAGTCCCCACGAATGATGTTTTGGATTATCAATTACACATGTTTCGCGCTTCTGCTTGATCAGCCATTGGGCCGTTTTAGAATCCATTTTCTTTTTCAGCAATAGAGAACGGCAGCTAATTTAAGATCATTAGTGGGTTCTTTTTTGAATCACTGGCTGAAGATTCATTACTGGATAGAGAACTGAGCAAGCAGCGGCAGAAACTGGTTAGTAGATGTACGTGATGATGTTGATACGAAATGTTTAGTTATTTTCTTTGGGGTTGAGCACTGCTCATCGATCTCAACACTAAAACAGGTGAGTATCCTACGGTAGTGGCCAGCCTGAAAGATTTTCGGCTAGCTTCGATAATTGACAGCCCTGCTCTTAACCGCAAACTAGTACCCTAAAATCTATATTTTCAAGACAGTGTTTGATATCGAAAAAAGTATTACCAAATGCTACGGTTTTATTCTTGCGATGTTAACGGGGCGACTTAAGCATAATATATGTTTAAAGCTTTTAGGGTATGTTTAGCTGAAATGATAATGCCATATTTGCGAACCAGGGACCTCAGCTAACTTCGAAAATCTAAAGACTGTGTCAAGTAGATGTGCGCTCAACTAAGCACTATTACTATTCAGTAAATGTTTCCGGTGTTGCTTTCTGTTTTGTAAGGATATTCAAGTGCTTGCATTGATTTATAGGACAGACATTACGCAGACTACTGAGTTATAATTCATATATTGGCTGTGCTCAAAAAAATGAATATATGGAAACTGTCTCAATATCATTCCCCAAACATCTTTGAAGCTACTTCAGAACAACGGCATTGAGATTGACATTGGTCACTCCTTATGAACGAAACAGACACACTCGTTTTCTAGTTTGTATCTAGCTTTACTTAGAGTAGCGAGTAAAATGCAAATTGAATTAAAGTGCAAGCATCCAAAAAATTGTTTAATAGTAGTTTTGAAAGTTTGAAACGGCCGTGATTTTGCTTAGCAGTGTAGGAAATGACTTGTAGAAGGTTTGGACTAGAACAGAAACCTTAAACTTACTCTACTCTATTATCATAAGTGCATCCTCTGTCAGGACTACAGATTTTGAAAAATGCAGCGCCGAATTAGCGGAGGTGGAATGGTATTTTCCTTTTCTCCCCAAGATTGTCATAGTATAATGGACAACAGCTTACATCCTTATTAAAGTGGGTGGGTTCTGAGAAATTGTTGTAGGATATATATTTAATCATGTAGTTTTTATATGGTCGACTTCTCAGTGAAGGGTTTGATGAGCAAAAGTATTATTCGGATTTATTCTCAGTTTGTAGCATTGTAACATCATTAGAATTCTTGATAGTGAGAGCTCTCATTCTCTATAGATGAGATCGTGTCCCAACAGAAAATAACATCGCGAAAGAAATGTTGCCATACCGGTGGACAAAAAAATATCAAGTATGCCACCTAATTGATTTAGTATTCTCATTAATTCTAGATTATTATTCGAATATGAATCCTGCTGTCTCCAATATCGTTTTGTCACTTGTTATGATGCAGGTTTCTCGCCAGTTGGACTTCGAGAACGATAATGTTGTTTTCTATGTGCGGGCCGCCTATGTGACTGCAACTTTGATTGTCCTCGGAGTCTACTTGTTGGTAAGACTGAAAATCAAGTCAAAGAATGATTTAACAACTCTCAAATACGTCGAGCCTGCCAACCCTCTATCAGGACAAAGCGAGGAACAATTACAAGTTACGACCTTTAAGGATTACGATTTGAAACAGGCTAATAGTGCCATTCGCAGTGTCTTTACTGGTGTCGCAATGATGGGCTTCATGCATCTTTATATGAAGTTCACCAATCCGTTGGTAATGCAAAGCATTTCCCCTTTGAAAAGTCTTTTTGAAAACAAATTAGTTCAGATCCATTTACTAAACAAGCAAGCTGTAGGCGACCTTAAAAGGCCTTTCAAGGCTGCTCCTGGACTATTTGGGCAAAATACTAGCGATGTAAAGACCGATAAACAGTCGATTGAAAAGGCAGAAGTTAGTGGCAAAGGTGGCATCAAAGAGGAATGAGTGACCAGCGACTTGAGCTTTGGGTTATATATGAATCCCTGACAACAATTACATAAGCTTTTAACTGTATCACGTGTATTGTTCTGTAATCTTCTATTTTACATGTACTTCATATTAACTGTTGCTTATACTACATATGAATGACACTAATACGAAATATTCCTTACCAGGCATTATGCGATACCTCCAAGAGCAATTTACTGCAATGGAGCGCAATCGTATAGTACACGATTTGGAGATAAACTCTTTACAGTCTAAAATTTTAGAACTAGAGGGACAACGCAATTCACTAAAGATTATGAACGAAAAACTTTTGACAAAGGTACAAAAATTGGAAGGCGAAATTGTTACAACAGGTGGCTGTGAAAGCGAAAATATACATAATGGCGACTTTTTTTCAATTGGTCCAGATGATATAGGAATCAACAAATTTATTGAATCCAAGAATTTTCTCAATACTGCTACTTGTGAGATTCTGTATCTATTGGAATCTCCCAAAATGGAGCATTCGAACAGCCTGATAGATCATCATCACATCACCTTTAAAAGTAAGCATGATTTGAGAACAGTTTTCAACCAACAAGTGTCTGGGTTGAATCATGTCAAGATTCTTGGGCACCTAGTTTTGTTATCTGCATCACACAATGCCAAGTCCATCTTTCAAATATGGGATTATACTACAAGTGAACTAAAAGTTACATTGACTTTTGCTGGAGAAATCCGTGATGTTTTTGCCCATTCAGAATATGTTTTGGTTGTTGGAGAATCGCAGACGACAGTATTCAAGAACTACTCATTAGTCAACGTCTATTCCAATTTAAACGTCATTGATTTATTCAGAGAAAAGCTGCTTTTGCAGGCAGATGGATATACTTCTGTCGTAGATATAAGACAGATATTGAAAGATGGTACGAGAGAGGGAATAGAAGTTCCTACATTCTCAGGATTGCGTCAAGCACAATTCTTGAACAATAACGAACTTATAATTCCAGATCGGGAACGAGATTTAGTAATATTTGATCTTTCGAACGGTAACCAACGAGTTATAACAGACGTCTTCCCTCTTGGTGGAAATGGCAAGGGTGGTATGGTGGTGGTGGATCAGTTTGTTGTTGTGAGAACTGCCCCTTCTGAGTTACTCTACTTTCATACGGGAGTTTCGACACAGACCAAGCATACTAGTATACCTGGGTTAGTTTTGTTTGCAGTAAATGAGTTTCACAAAGTCGTAGCTGTCACAAGTGATAATAGATTGCTACAGTACGAATACACAAGGGAGGTAGACAGACTTGAGTTGAAATCTTCATATAATAGCACTCCTATTAAGCTTGATCCTACTAGTCAGCTTATTTACAGCGATGACGCTGTATTCATCTGCAATAAAATTTGTGGCACATTGACAGTTATGTTGGTATAACGCAAGTGATGATACTGAAAAAGGATGAGAAAAAGAATGAGAATGAGAAAGAGTACGAGAACGAGAATCAGAATTGAGAAAACGAGTTTACAGTGGGGCCAATGATATCGAGAAGATATTTGCACCGATAAAAGCGGAAACCAAGACTTTGAGATCTAACATAAGAAATACGAAATACTAATACGGAAGTAAAATCTCCTGTTTTGACAGCAAAAGCTTCAAACTAGTGATTGGTGAGCTTTTGAAGTTTTCTAAAGAAGTAGCATCTAGAGTAAACAACAACTAGTTTACAAGAATATAATCAGACATTCTTCGTGGGAAGTATAGTGATGAGATTGATTAGATCAAAATACCAGCGAAAAGTGCGAAGTGTTAATTTAGGCCCCATATGCAGTACATTTTTCTTGTCACAGTAGAACTACCGATAAAACCGTATATATAGAGATACTTAGACCCCAGTTTTTTTTTTCAACAGCTACCAACTGACCGGAACCAACCAAAGAAGTGCAATGAAATTGTTATCGTTAGTCTCTATTGCTGCTACCACCGCTTTAGCAACAGCTAAAGCCGTTCCTCACGCTAATCCTCTAGCCTTTGCGGAGGCTCTAGCTGCCCTATCTCACGGAGCTGAATATGCTCAGACCATGGGGGAGATAGCTATGATGTTTCCACCTGACAGAGAGTGGTCTGAAGATACCGAAACGATTGGACCTTGCGGAACTACCGCCGGACCAGGTAATAGAACAGATTTCCCCCTAGATGATGGTTTTGTCGCACTTGTTGCACAGTCAACTAGCGCTTGGTCAGTGGAACTAAAAATTTCCTACATGGAGGATCCTACTTCGAATGGTGACTTCGATACTTGGGCCTCTGGAAATGTTACCAGCCAAATTGACATTGGTCACACCTGTTTCTATTTGCCTGATCAACCCTCTGATAAAGTTAGTGGAGATGTGGCCACTATACAGTTATTGTATATGGCTCTTGAAGAAGATGATGGCAATGTCACTCACTATGCTTGTTCTGATATTTCTTTTGTTGAGGAGTCAGTATTTATAGCAACAAGCATGGCAAGAACTTGTTTCAATATTTCTGACAATGACTACTACTCCTATTCAGTCTATGCTCCAGATGACGAAGAGACTGCAGCTGCTCAAACCACAGCTACAAGCAGTTCTTCAGCTAACGTTGCCGCTCAAGGCATGGTTGGAGTCTCTTTCGGAATTCTTGGCTCTGCTGCACTTCTTGCTGCCAGTTTGCTTTGATTCATTGTAGTATAATGGCTATGTTGAGTCTGTTTATATGAAAAGTATGGGTTTTGTTACCATATGTAGGTAGATTTAAAATGCTGATGATGTTACATTCTGATGTTACATTGGGATAACCGTAAGTATTAAGTTAAGTGTGCAGAATTTCTCAGAATGAGCCGAGCCGAGCCATCCATAGTAACCGCTTCAAATAAGAAGAATAGATATGGTTATGCTGTGCCCTTCTTTAAGTTGGCTTTAAAGTAGCAAAAAGTTTTAACATTTTGTCATAGCAATATATTGCTTTAGCGTCTCCAGCGTAATAATTGAATTATAAATCTATAAATGAGTTTGCGGAAGCTTGTGGTTTTGACGGTTTTTACCAGCCCCATTACCGTACGTACATAAACATTTAGCTTAGAATATAGCACCAAGAAGAGGGCTGAGTAAGGGTAACTCTTGAACTACCATTATATAAAGTCTGGTGTAAGGTTGTAGAACACTATTTCAAAGTGCGACAAACGAAAGAACGAAACTACGCTCCAGAGAAGATAACTGCTTTCAGTGTTACTAGAGATGTCGTCCGAGCAGCTGAAGATTTTTATTCCCGAGACCCCTGTAGAGTTTAACTCTTCCCTTTTATTACAGCTGGATGCTGCCACTGAATCGAATTATACTAGAGAGCAATATGCAGAGGCCTATATACAGCAACAAGTCCATAAGGAATTAAAGAAGCTTGAATCAAACAAACTGAGCAATATGGATAATAAGCTCAAAAATTCACTGCACAACAGTGACATTGCCAACAACAAAAGCAAAGTATCGAATGTCGAGTCCATAAATGATAAATTGAGCCAAGTCTCTCAAGAATTGGATGATATTAAACTTGACAGTCCCAAAAAGCTGGACAAATTAACTTTAGCGGAGAAAAAGCTAACCTCTTGCCTTAAGAACAATACGGGTAAGCCTTTGAATTGTTGGAATGAGGTTCAAACATTCAACAATTTGGTCGATCATTTTTGATACGTATTCTTAATAGTTACTTTATTTAGTATCCAGGCAATTATCACAGCCCAAAAGCTTTGTATAACAAGATCATTGCACTATCACTTTCACCTCCACCCGAAAGCTGTTCAATCCTGTCTTTGCCTACAATAGAAACTTCGCTATCATTGAATTTCCACCACTGCTCTCTCATACTGTCTTCAGAATCCTTCACAAATGCTTGATAATGTCCAGAGTCCGCTGACGACCCCTGATGAGTAACTACTGCAACCAGTTCGTATAGAGATGATGGATTCTCCCCCTTCAAAGGATTGTAATCATCTGGTAGTACTTTCCTAAAATTGGTTGCCCATTTCTCGTTGAGAGAATACAATTCCTGCTGATCCTTCTCAGCGCCATCCCTGCTATATGCTTGACCAATGGAATTGTTCAATCTTGTTTTCTTCAATTCACGACCTTCCTCTTCATTCCTTTTCTCCATTTTGTAGAGTTCGTCACGCAACTTTATTTTACTATCTTTAACACCTTCGTCAAGCAAATCTGCGAGGTCAAGTTGGAAGGGGAACTGTACTTTTCGCAGAATTTTGGATTTTTTGTTGGTATCCCTTCTCCAAAAAAATCTCACAAAGTGAATTGTTAAATATTTGGGCAGTCTCGTGATCTTCCTAGAGATCTCATACTTTGCGTTTCTTCCCAAGCTATGGCTATTCTTCTCAAGCATTTCCCTTAGATTATTAATCAGGCCATCTTTGAGAAAATTTGTATTTATAGTTATATGACAATTCAACTTCAGAGATTCTTCGTACCCAACAACCGGAGGTTCGTCTGTTTCAAGACATTTTGTGGAGGTTTTAAACTCCACTCTGAAGAAATTACCCAGGTCCGGATATTTCCGCAATAAAACACCTAGAAGCTGTGAGTAAACCTCTTCTGCATCTTGCTGTTTGAAAAAACCCTGATCGTTCCTTTCGTTGAATTGTGGAAACTGAGTTCTAAGAGTAGCCAGCAGATTAAGAGGGCGTATCCCTACCTCCTTGCTAGTCATTCTTTGAAATAGTTGATAAAGATGATTTACTATGGGCTCGCTACGAGTTTCGGAATCTAACTTCTCCTTAATTTCTTTAATCTCAAACATTGCCTGTAGGGAGCTGTTAAGGTAACATGTATTTCCCAAATTTACAAGCCCTGAAGGTTCATTGTGATATCCAATAAAGTGCTTATCTTCTTCGATGTCTTCAATGAACCTAAGAGTGGGCATTTTATTATCTGTAACATTTTCTTTCTCTGGGGTCCCTAAAACCATGATAGATTGTCCTTCCTTCAAAGAAAACTGGGAAAGATCACTTTCATCCTTTACCTGACCACCTTTAAGTAAAATTTTCTGTCGTTCGGGGGGAATGTTAGTCAACGAGTAAATTTGCAACTTTAATGTAAGACCAGGCTCCTTGAGGTCGATCTCCAGAGGGTAAGATTTTCCAGCATTTTTTATTGTCACTAAATCATTAGTATTTAAAAACTGAACTCTCGAGTTATAGGACAGGAAAAGGAAAAAGCACAAATACGTCCTTGTCTCAGCATCCCATAATCATTTTTGATGAAAATATACTAACCCTTCAAATGAGACATCAGGTTATTTGAATAGGAACAACGGTCAATAAGAAAAGAAACACGGTCGTGTATATTTATGTATTTATAGAGGTTCACGTAGTCTACAAGGTGGCAATCCAAGTTTGAAATATAGAACCTAACACCATGTCCTAATAGTATCTTCGCTTCATTCGATAAATTTGTATATATATACGATTTGTAGTTTTGATTAGTAGGGCGGAAAATTAGTTATTTACAGTGATGCTATGTCTTAAATAGTTGCCAGCATAATAATGCTGACCAAAGAATCAATCAAAAGGTTGTGAAGCCCAAACCAAGTCAAAAAGTATAGCAATTTGGGACTAAACACAGTCCAAATAAACAGATGAAACCTCAAATTGAAACAGGACAATATTAGACTGGATCCCACCACCGAGTAAAAAAACATGTTGAATAATATCTTTAAACGAATCAGGCATTCAATTGGATATTTATCAGAGGTGGAGAGCTTCATCAATTGTAAAGATCCCAACGATACAACTATTGGTAGCGACCAATTAGAAATAAAAGTTAGCATCCCTACAAGAGTAACATCATAACTTCGCAACCCATTGAAAGAGTTGGAAAGGTCAACTGATGACAGAGCATTGGTGTTTCCCATACAAAAGAACGAAAAATTCTGTAGGAGAAGGTTATAAGTGAACAAAAAAGAAGGGGAACTTGAATATCTCAAAAGACGAGATATCAGCTTCTGAACTAATATGACGCATACTAGTAATCCCATGTTTTCTAGTTTTGTTTGATTCAAAATAAATAGATTGAATAGAGACATCAATCCGAAAAGGAGGTGCTTTGGTCTTCCTTTCATAAAAGACCCAAGCACAGTTAGTGCGTTCATTATAGTATAGATTGCAAACGACAATCGCAGAAGTGGAATTACACAGTCTTTCCATTCATTCAATTTGTAGAAATCTGTCACATAGTCTAAGATGAGGCACACTAATTTAGGAAATTTGATCGCTTCAGTCGCTGAGTGAAAGATAATCAGTTTTACTAGTACACTAGAAAGCGCCCCAAAACATGAAACTGTGAGCATGAACGTTTGAAATCGGACCGAAAGATCGTTTAGTGATAACCGGATGTCGTTGAGAACCACACAGTATGCTAGAATACCAACAGACCAAGTAAGTAATGATGAGTCTTGCAAAAGAGAGGACACTTTTACAACACTTAGGATATTGAATTTTTGCCCACTAGAATTCCATGCCCTCATTAGTCGGAGAAATACCATGATGGCAAAAAAATTCCAATACTTCTGGTGCACTCTGACGTTGGCCAACAAAAAGTAGCTAAACAAGCAGAAGAGAACAAGCAACCCCCACCAAATTTGGTGCTCCTCTTCTACTAGAGATGATCCATGCATCGTAATCGAATAGGTTATAACGAATAATGGTATAAGCTTATCAATCTTTGTTTTGCTTTTGAAGCTGACAATGAATTCGGCGAGTATTAGCAATGAACAGAAAAAAAAAAGACTGAAACCGAAATAGATATCACAGTAATTGTAATCAGAATACAAGCCCGTTAGAAAATCTTGAGCAGCATTGATAAAAGCTTGAATTGACTCTTCTTCTTTAAAGCTAATGCTTTGAGCAAAGAGATCAGACAACAAATGAAAGTCAGAGTTGTCGCTCTCTGTTTCATCCAGCTCTCTTCTGAATGTTTCCTCAAGAATATTTTTCAGCTGATAAGCGTTTTGGAGAAGCAAAGACACCCTTTCAGTTTCACAGTAAAGACTCAGAAGTCCAGGGATCAGCTTGCCAATGTTGTTCTTCGGAATAGGAATACCCAACAGACTTGAAAGTGTAGGAACAAGGTCGATTTGTTGGATGGTGTCCAAAAATTGGTAAGTGTTAGAAACATCTTCTTGAGGAACAATATGATTAGGTGGGAAAGAGAATTTCTCGCTAATGAAAACTAGGCCAGCGGATGTTTCTCCTGCGGAAGAGCCTCCGTGATTACCAGCATCGTTCATGCCATGATCCCCTAATAGTACCATTAGTGTATTAGGATTGTTCAACAGGTGCTTGCTGTATATATCTCTTACGACTTCATCCATTTCTTGCTGCTTAAAGGGCATATTTAAAGATTTGGGACCGCCCCTATGGCCAATATGGTCCAAACCTAGATAATGTAGGATCAT
This sequence comes from Komagataella mondaviorum, assembly GCA_023213015.1. NCBI lineage: Eukaryota > Fungi > Ascomycota > Pichiomycetes > Pichiales > Pichiaceae > Komagataella > Komagataella mondaviorum. The sequence goes on along the minus strand of JAKWBA010000005.1, from coordinate 66,297 downwards.
ACAATCCCAGTCATTTGAATTCTTTAGCTCATAATTCAAATGTCTCGTAACATTATTATCCACTTCTGTAAAATCTGCAACATAGAAACTTGATGTGCCATCCACCTTGTTGAAATATTCGGGAAACAGCTTAACCCAAGTGTCATCACCAAACATGTTTACTTTTGCTCCCGATTTCCACAGTTGTTTGACCCAACTGTCTTGCTTAGTAAGTGAGGATGATCGATCGTCTTCTGCTATATTTAAGATAGCATCCAGAAAATTCGGCGTGGAACCTGTAGTTATCCCCTTTAATCTAGGGAGAGTCACTGTGGGAGGGTTCGAATAGGCTGTATACCCAAGAGCCTTACCTCTATTTAGTAGGCTATGAACAAACTCCATCGAAGAATGATCAGAGAAAACGAAGTCACTTCTCAATGCATCAATGACCATGAATATGAGTTTATCAAATTTGGGGTCAGGCAATTCATAGCCTTTTACATTGTATGAATCACCATCCTCTTGTAACACAGCTTTCATGGGAAAAAACCCCTTTAAAAACCAGATATACCCAATAAATTGGACTAGATATAGGACCATCAGCATATAAATTTTCATTACGAGACAAGGAATAAGTAGTCCCTTCAACTTCGAAACAGACATCAAGAAAACAATGCTTCAGAATACTGTCAGACAGAATTCGCGCAGTATCGACATCTGAGAAAGTTAAGGGGTAAGTTTATTCAACTCTACAATCTCTTTCTAAAATGCTACGTAACCGCTTTGGCAGTTTGTTTTCAAAGAAGTCTATAAGACTGAATCACTCATCTTCTTTCAAACAAGAATTTGTACCGGGACCTCCAAAGCTGCCTAAAAAGGAACAAGAGGAATTTGAGAAATTGCAAAAGATTGCTAACTCTCAATCGGCTATCGACCAGTACAATAATTCATTGAAAGCTCACCCATCTAACATTCAGGCTTTTTCCGAAGGACGAGCATTTGTAGAGCAACGTTCTCCAAATTTGAAAGCCGATGTTGGAACTTTTTCTCCAGAGTATTTTAGAACTGTCCCAGAGTTTGAAGGTGAAAAAAATCCAGAAACTGGAGAGGTGGGGGGCCCAAAACAAGACCCTCTTAAAAGATCGTCTGAATGGACATACAATGGGCGAACAATAGATTTTTGAACATGTTATGTTGTGTATTTAATCGTTATCTGTACTTATTTGAGACCAGCGATATAACTTTCTCATCAGCTCAAACGTTCAAATTGATTTTTGCAAGTCCAGTACAGTCAGCTTTTCATTGACTAATTGCAACTGTTTAGATAGCAGTTGTCGAGCTTCGCGTGATTTCAGCTCATTTCTAGTTAACCGTTCCTTTATATTTTTCCAACATTCCAACTCCAATTTATCGTGGTTAGTGAGCATCCCTTGAAATGTTGGAACTAAAATGGATAATGACTTAGCTTTGTTGTTGTGAGCATTTGACTTTCGTTGTAGATACTCTACTTGATTTACCAGGAACTTTAATTGTGATTGAATTCCGTCTCCTTTTCCGACAACTTTCGCCTTGATGATATTTAATTCTCTGAAGTAAGATTTCTCAGCTGCTGATACTGGTAGTGACTTCCTCTTGGTTTCCTCTAAGGTATACAAAAGTGCTGCTAAAGATGATCGAATATCGGAGCATTTCGATTGTATCCTTTCCAGTCTATCAGAGTACTGAAAAAATATGCCTCGTATTGGATTAGAGTCTGAGCTTAGTCTTTGTCTTTCTTTTATTTGAACGCATTTTCTTATCTGATTTTTGGACTCTTTCCGTTGTAATGCAAGTCTACGTAACAGCATCAGAGATAGCTTATTTAGGGCTAAAATTCGGTGCAATACTTTATCGCCAATTTCCTGCATTTCAATAAGAGTGGCCTCGTCAAATGCAAATGAGCCAACAGCAGTGGTTTGTAAACGCTTGAAGTTTCGTTGCTTTACAGATTCCAAAAAAAGATGCACTTCTTGAAACGGTGTGTTTAAAAGAGAATTCTCATTGTGCATCATTCCTATAAACTCTTCAATAGGTTTAAGGCCATCTTGACCCAAAACGCTTATAGTGGGTGCAATGGAAATTGTGGCTGGAAGCGTGATACATTCCACAGTTTGAGGTTTCAGCACAATGGCTTTATTACCATCAACAAATCCAGTTAATTGTGCGACACCAAGAATAGTATCTGAAAAATCAGACCTGTGATCACTGTGCAATTTTATAAGCCTAGGCTCCTTATCATTTACAGTTAACAATTGCGTGCTATTACCCTGGACCAACACTGAATCATGGAATGGAAACATTCGACATTTAACCAGAGTTTTAAAATGAGCGATGACAGTCAACACCGAACGATCCTCGGGAACATTACCATTCCTAATGTTCTCATTTATCCATTTCATAGACAAATCTTCTTGCTGTTCCATGATTAAAATGCTTCCAGAACTCCAAGTGCTAGCCAAAATTATCTTATCCTGTGAATTGACATGGCAGATATCAAGTCCATCCTCTTTGTACAGTTCTTCAGGAAATTTCGAAACAATCAACGGTCCTTGTAGCTTCATAGAGTTAATGAGATCAGGATTTACCCGTATCACGTAGTGTTTTTCGATCAGACCGGTTCTTAAGTTCATCTTAAACTCAACAGGAAATTTTTCCTTATTTCTCAACATTTGTGAAACAAGTTTTAGTTGCGCAAGAGATTCAACACTTTCTGGACGACTCTTAGAAAGCTTAACAGTATGTCCTATCAGCTGCTCCAAGAATAAAAGAGGAACCGATAATGTACTGGGGAAAAATGGAAAAATAGTATACACATCACCCATCTCAGTGTTAATATACAAGGATAGAGATCCCACAGCGTTCACGGAGGAGCCAAAACTAATCGATGTCGCATCAATTGAGTCTCGATAACCTAGTCTATTCCGCTCAGCTTTTTCGTTTAAATGTAAGACATGGAACGGAATCTCAGACGAGACATTTACATCAAATGACCTTACATAACCATCCGAATCCAACACAGTGACATTCGATTCAGACTTGCTTACCTCATTGAACAAAACTTTGCGAATAATTGAATCTTCAAAATCGCCAACAACTTGTGATTTAGCCAGCAACATAGCATCAGAAGCGGATGAAACAGCTCTACTGGAGGGAAGTGATACCAGCATTAAATTCTTTGCTCCATGAAGTGCCATCAAAGTTCCAGAACTGTTTAAAAACGCTTTAACCGGTTCAAATTCAATGGGTTCTGATAACTGAAGTAGTTTGTATCTAGAAGAATGGATATTGCAAGCTCTGATGGACCTTTGAGTTACAAGGAATAACTCGTCTTTGTTTCTGGAACAAAGAAGGTCAAAGTTTAGGAGACATTCCTCAAGTAAATTTTGCGGTATAAAATTAGTCCTAGGATCTTCTGGTAACCTGAATATTGGATGTTTGAAGTCCATCTCGTTGTGTTATCTATCAAATAGCAGTAACAACAAGGGGGAACAATAAGCAGGAGAAAAATTTCGCGCGAACAAAAAAAGCTGAGGTTTGTTTTATTGTCGTCATGGTCAACCTTATCGATTCTATTTGCTATTACATCTACAACTGCAGTCAGGAATAGCACAAACGAAATGTTTGGAAAACCAGTGTTCTGCATGTCCCGCATGCATTCCATGATTACAGGCCAAACAATAACTAAGCCAATTTTGGAACTGGGAATGGCTCTTGTTTATGTCTGAGGTTTGGAGCCCAACTGCAAAAGATTCATCTTCAGGAGCTGCGGCTCCCAAGGATAAAAGGCATATCGAACAATGGGGAAATTGAGCATGGCAATGCAAACAGCGGGTGCCATTAGCTATTGGACGGTGACACCGAGTACATTGTAGATAAACTTGGCGTGGTACCAGCCCTTTTGATGAATACGAAGGAAACACTGATCTTGATAGTTTAGTCCGAGCAACGTCAAACTGTGCACGTACCGAGAAGGCGCCCCAACTATTTAGAACAATTCTGTAAGCATCGATCCATGAGTTAGCTCTTTTGTCCACAAAGAAACGAGGACAACCATATGAACACAACAAGGATGCAGTTTGGACATCAGCTGTACGATCTACATAAGATTGAAGCAGATCCATTCCAGTTGGTGTAATCCCAGTCAACACAAGCCCTTCTATTTCCCCACGAGTGACCGCTGTTTTGGACGCTCTTTCAAGAAACATATCTAGGTCATGATCCGAAAGGAACCTTAGGGCAACACCTAGCCGCTCTCTTAGCGGCAGCGCCGTCTCGCTCAATACGTCCCACCAATCATTATCAGCAACAAATGCAAAAATCACCCGCAGATATGGATTCTGAAGTTCAGTAGCCATCCTACGACATTGATCCCTCCAAACAGAAGTGGTATTCAAAGAGTCTGATTGAAGATAACCAGCTACAGCAGCACCTATCACTCGAGTTTCTTGAGATGGCGAACTTGCCAGAATCTCTACTGCTCTGGCAACATCACCATGAAATACCGCCCAACCTGCGGCTTTCTCGTGTAGGTCTAGCTCCACCAGTCGTTCCAGTTTTCGATGTAGTTCGTCAATCCCAAAATCCCAACCAGCAACAACTAGGCACAGGCGGCGTTGAGTTTCCTTAGCAGTTTTTACTGAGACACCAATGCCCGGTTCCCTTTTCGAAATAATAGTGCGGGCGGCTTCTATGAAATATTCCTGTTCTAGGAAGGCTGGATTTAATCTATGTTGAGATTTTAAAGCATCAATGCCAACCCAAATACCACGAACGCCTTCGTATGCCAAATCTACGGCTTCCGTTTTCATAGCGACGTTAAGTACATTCGAATTATTTATTGCCAACCATTTCCAAACATTTCGCAGAGCCGAATCGTTTCCCTTTAATTCTTCGAGAATAGCAATGTTGGCTAGGGCATCTGTTGAATAACCTCTGATTGTCCTATAGTGCATCAAAGTACACGCATCATCGAGAATCAAAGCATCAGTTGCAGAATCTGAAGCCTGTTCAACAAGTTGTCTTGAATTACCAGAGATATCCTCCAAGTCTGAGGCCTTATCGGCAGCCCCATCTAGGATTGAACCCTGCAAATGAGTTAATGTTGAACTTTCATTAGCTCCAATTCGTGTATACATACCTTCACTGCTTGCTAATGTAATGTCATTGAAACAGCTCCATTTCATAGCATGTGCTGGTTCATGTATAGCCATTCGAAATATTGTTCCGGATTGACGCATGCATAAGAAATCCACACCAAAATCGGTGCCTTGTCTTGGAGTGTAATCATAAGAGACAACACGATCGTATGTAGTAGTAATATCTACCACTGAAGCTATAAAGAGCTCATTATCCTCATACTGTTCTGCTGATCTGGAGCACGAACGAGACCCGGTCTGCCATCTTCGGATAAGCTCCCCACTAAAAAGCATTGAAAATTCACCAGGTCGGATAGAACTCAACCTCAAACAAGATGAGCCAGAAGGAATCAGCCTGGAAAATGATAGTAAGGGACTTTCTGGTGTTGTCGATCCAGCTCCAGCAGTGCGTAACTTTCTTCGATCCCAGAAGGCTAAGTTACCATCTTCACTACTAGATGTAAATATGTTTGGATTATAAGGATCTGTCTGTATACCTGAAGTACATCTCGTAGCCACTTGGAGAGCTACTGTTTCGGTACGTAAGTCCAATTCTCTCAAGAATTTATTCCCGCCAACTAATAATGCTTCCTGCTCATTTTGTATAAACTCTGTGCTAGCAACTCCCTCATTGGGGAGAAATTGTGACATAGGCTGTGCGGAAGTTCCACGACTACTAGCATGCCGAATGTCCCAAATTTGAACACCGTGGTCTTGTCTGGCCTTGTCATAACCTACGCTCAGTAAACTACCGGTGGAACTTATAGCAACACTGTTACAAGGTCGCAGCTGTTTGGGCTTAAACGCAAGTGCTGAACCGGAAGCTCCGTCGATCATATCAATGATATGTGCCACGCCATCTAGTTGACCTACAGCAACTATCCCAAAATCTGCTCGAGAATAAGTTGCTGTCTGAATGTTCTCAAAATGAGTTCGTGTGGATATTCTCCTGATATCCGAATCTGCGGTCTCATGAATCGAAATTTCCTCACCATTAGGGTGAACACAAAGAAAAGAATTGATGGGACCGTCATTCCATGTTGTAGCTCTAAGAACAATTCCTGACATCTCAAAAGTTGAAGTGTTAAGTAAATGAAATGCCACTTGAAATCGCGGTCTATAGTATTCCACACTCAAAAAAAGTTTCTCCAAATACAATATATTATTAAATTAGGCAGTATACCAGTGCTCTTGTTCAATTAACGTCACTCAAATCTTCTTCTGCCAAAACTTCTTTCCCGATCCACGGTACAAAAGTGACATCTGTTGTACCATTGGTATCCATATAATTCGATTTAAAAAATTGTTTGTCTTCAAGAAGCTGGTGTTCTAGCTTTGAAGCCTTTAAATAAATAGAGGAAGCACGTCTCCTCCATCGATTAAATCTTCGCACGAAGATAGTAAACTCCTTGGTGAATTCTGATACGGTTTTGAAATGGTAACAATCGAGATGATAAATGAGGTCATTAAACTGCTTGTTTTGCGAAAGAAGATAGCTCTCAGAGGAACTGAGATTGTTCAAAATATGGTTCCGAATGATATATGTGGCAGGAAATCTTAGTAGCTCCATGCTGTCGATTCTAGAATCAACAATTCTCAGTCGTGCTTCAGACCTTAAAACTATTCCCATGGAAAGCTTTCTCAGTTCTTCGACGTCACTTCTCAAAACACTCAACGATTCCAAACGTTCTGATATTTCCTTACAAGACATTTGTCCATAGTAATGTATTGGATCTAATCTCTTAATCAGAGGTATTCCACATTTTGCTTGGCGTTTGAGTGCCCAGTAACCACAGAGTTCGTAGATAGTGGATATGGGAGAGTCAATTTGAACATTGAAGTCATCCAAAAATTGAATCAACTTATCTGCAAATATTTTTGGTGCTATATGTGTTCCTGATAATGTCCTCCATGAAAATGCGCTGTCTATGTCATAACCTGACTGTGACTCCAGTTGGCTGGCTTTACGCCTGCAGTATTGTCTTGTTCGAGAAACACTTTGTTCCAATTCTAACTTGCAATCTGAAAATCTAGGAGAGTGCTTATCGCAGTAGCTAACCAAGAAGCGAGGATTGTTTAGGCAAGCTTGAAGTCCTTTACTCAAGTCTAGGAACAGGCCCGCACGCTTGGCACATGTCACATGGTACGCAGTAAAACAATTTTTGTTGGAACATTGAATGCATGCACCTATCTTCAATTTGCAAATAAAACAATTAAGCTTCCAACGACTTCGGGGAATTAATTGGGTACCTTCAATGGGTTCCATATATATAGGATTGGCAAAATACAATTCGTTGATCCATAACCCACATATTATATGACTCCATGAACCTGTATCTGTCTGCTTGAAGGCACCAGTAACAGATGGGCAGAACTGACATCTCTTGGGAGCGCCCTTAGCGATAACGCATCGCCTACAGAACCAGGGCCCTTCAGGAATAAAAGTAATCCCATAGCATTCCTGATGCACAGCTATGTTACACCAATCACAAAATATAATCACATTATTGGCGTCGCAATCAGTCTCATTGCATACTGCACACGGTTGATCCTCTACATGGATTCCAATTCCATCATCTGATCCATATTTACCGTCATTAAGCATACCTGAGGTTTGATTGGGGGGAAGAAACCTTTCCAAAAAAAACCACTGATACTCAAAGTAAGTCATAGCAGCTTCCAAAATTTCCAAGGATATGCCTGAAAGTTTCCGTACATCTCGTTGTTCATTAAGAACTCTAAGATAACAATAATCTTGTTCGTCAATATCATAAAGGACTTCAAAATAATCACCATAGTTAGAAATACCTTTAACGAGACCGTTTGTCTTGATTCCTCCCCTCCCATACAGCTCAGTAAGCTTGACTTGTTTCCGTAGATATGCTAGGGTTCGAAAATCAGCTTTACAAATCGAAGAGTAGTTTAACAGTCTAGGTTTAGGCCGCGTACTTCTAAATGAAGGAGATTTGATTGAAGACGTGTTCAAAGAAAGACTGCGTCTAGTTGATCGTGGTGGATTCTGGTTGGACATTTTTGCCACAATTATTCGGAGGGGCATTTGCTCATCTAAATCAGGATAAAATTCTTTGTAATCTGACTCTTCTCTGGGGTTTTCAATATTGTATACCATTGTACTTACTATGTATGGTTCACAAATTACTGGATGTACTAGAAATATACTCTTTGGGCCTCGCGCATCTATCTCAAAGAAGATCATAAAAAATGGCATAAACCTACCACCATCTTCCAGGTAACAATAACGGTACGAATCTATATTGGCAACCAGCCAACAGTAATCAAACTATGATAAAAGGATTAGGGAGCTGATATTTAAATTCAAGTTATGGAGGTATAGCTTTTCTAAGTGATTGTTGGGTTGTACGCAGTGGTCTAGGTGTGGAGAGTTGATTTTTATGTAGAAATGCAGGAGATATTATTTATGGGGCCAACCTATAACTGATTGCTACTTGATCCAGATCCTATAACAAACGAATATATAATAGTGAATACAAGATGATAGTATGAAAGTATTTATGATGATACCCATAATTTGAGATGTGATAAAGCTAGTTGAAAAGTCAGTATAATTATCTACCAGAAATCTGTCCTAATATTTAAAATTGTTTCACTGGATTCATATTATATCTATCTACAACTTATTTGTGATCGAACGAAGCACGATCGTGGGATCAAAGTATTTTACCAAGCAAGTGATGACAGGGTACATTTGAAGGTTTTAGCGCGAATCAAGAACTACGAAGAGTCCGCAATTCTCAAGTTCATTCATTCCCTTGGTAACTCCCATAATTACTAGAACACTGAAATGGCACAAGACGCCGCCTTTGATCTTTTCACCGATACTAACAATGAATCCCAAGAAAGAAAATCTTCTATTAGCTATAACGATGATGATTTTGATAAGTTCTTGAATTTCGAACAGATTGACAGCATGAGCCCACTGCAAGAAGATCCCACCGATACCCATTTGAGCAAAATAATTTCAGGAGAGGCATTTGAGGAGCCCTTTGACTTTCAATCTCAGCAGAATTTGCATCAGGATTTAGAATCTTTTGATTCTTCTGTAACTCAAAGATATCAACGACAAGATCCACAGTTTGGTTTCCAGGCTGCTAATTTTGAAATAGATACTTCTATTGCAGCCTCATCCGGAAGCTACAATGCTGGTCTCCTAAACTCGCAGTATTTCTCACCAAGAATCAAACCGGCAGTAGGTAGACCTGGTGTTGGTGTTGCAATTTCGCCTATCACTGGAAATTTGTCGGCATCCCAGGTTGGTCAGACAACAGCAGGTTATACTCCTGTAAGCCATGGGTCTAGTACAAGTGAGGCTATAAAAATTGCATCACCTCCCTACGATTTGGGTTCTGATGCAGGTACTTCTTTTGGCACTCCTTTTGGCACCTCGTTTGGAGGAGAGTCCTACAATAGCTTGGATAACTCTTACATAAAGTCCCCATCATTGAAGGGAAGCTTAGAGTCACCTGGAACTGCTCCGGGTTCTCTTAGTTCTAAAAGTGCGCTAAGTAGAGAGGAAAAGATGAGGCGAAGGAGAGAGTTCCACAATGCTGTGGAACGTCGGAGGCGGGATCTTATCAAGGAGAAAATCAAAGAGCTAGGTTCACTGATCCCGCCACCCTTTCTGTATGACCGGGCTAGCTCGAACAAGGAACTGAAGGCGAACAAAAGTGTCATTTTAAGCAAAACGCTTCAATATATTGAAAAGCTGAGTGAAATTAAAGCTTCTCAGGACATCCGTCTCAAGCACCTTCGTGAATGCATTGATTCTTATGAGAATACTGATGCTAACAATAACTTTCTTAATGTTCCGAATTAAAGTGAAGTAAAATGTGCATTTCCAAGTCGGTAGCAATTCTGTACTGAGACCATGTGTGTGCGTGGTTACTTGCTTAGATTCTTCTCGCTCAATAATGTTATTTGTTGCTTTACTAATTAATGATGTCTTTGGAGGAACAAGTCATTCATCAGTTTCAAGATTGAAAGAAGAGAAAATATTTGTTGCTATCCGACAATAATTTACTGCAATCGAAATTTCACCAACATGCGCCCATTCATACCCCAACGAACGAGGCATCATTTATCATTTGTTCAGAGGACAATACCTCAACCACACCAAAGTGTGGAAGCTTTTAATAACTCAGATTTGACCATAACAGTATCCTCTCCCACGAAGGACCTGAGACAACCTTCAATATCGCATAAGGCTGGCTTCGGAATCACAATCCTGCTCAATACTCTACTTACTTATCGGTTTTTATGAGCTCTATCACTCTTTTAGATTGCGGAGTTTTTCTTTATTACGTAGCGCAGGATTGGTGTTTACAGATTTACTATATTATACGGTCCTAGAGCCTAGATCTACCACTCTTTGTCTTAAAAACGTGCATCAACTACTATAGCATTTCCAGGTACCATATTGTAGACTTTAATGTGCTGTTATAGTTAAATCAAGCACGCTAAGTCTGATTATTCTTATGGTCGTCTTCTTTACTCACGTTTAAATGGGTTTATTTTTTACATTCAAAGGTCACTCTTCTTATCTTCGTATATAAAGGTTTTACTGATTTGGTGGGGTTTGGAAAGAATAATAAGATCATTGTTTCTATTGTTCAGCCGGAAACGAATACTCTTTGTAATCGTTATTATATTGCCTAAAGAATGTTTTTCAATAGAACAAAAAAAAGTATTGCTTTTGCGCTTTACTGACGACAGCCATATTTCCAACACTGGTGTCGTTCGCGAAATATTTATCTCCCCGCCTTCTATCAGAAGAGAATGATAAATGCACATATTGTCTCTTATATAAGGGTACAGAAACATCTTCCGAGTAAAAGTTTAGTTAGTGACCTAACCTTCAAAACTTTAGTTACATTAAACTTATGAACCAAATGGCTACAGAAGCTTCCTGTATTTTCTGCAAGATAATCAAGAATGAAATTCCCTCTTTTAAGTTGATTGAAACAGAAACGGTCTTTTCATTCCTTGATATCCAGCCTACTACTGCTGGTCACTTGTTGATTATTCCCAAATACCATGGTGCTAAGCTGCACAATGTACCGGATGAGTACTTAAAGGATATTCTTCCTGTGACAAAAAAGTTAGCACTTAGTTTAGGTCTTGATGTTAATTCTCCTATGGGGGATGGGTACAACGTCCTCCAAAACAATGGTCGCATAGCCCACCAGGAGGTTGATCATGTTCATTTTCACTTAATTCCTAAACGTGATACCATCTCCGGATTAGGAGTTGGATGGCCCTCCAAGCAAGCTGATATGAAAGATCTTGCCGCATTACACGAAGAGTTGGTTCGAAACTTAGATGATATGTAGTTGTTTTTAAAGATATATAGCAACTTTAATATGAGTTTTGGTCTGTGATTGGACAGCTACAATCGTCAAGAATTGAGGCATTAATTAAGTCAACTGATATATACTCATGGCTGTAATTTCAACGTTTTCATTTCACTTCGATGAAATAGCTTTGCAGATTAGCTACTTAGACTGGTACTATTTTCATAAACTGCTAAGTCTCTATTGAATAATTGCTATCCAAAGTTTTCATGAGAACAATATTACTGTTTTGTACTTTCTTTATTGAAGGAGGTTCACCTGCTTCAATCTTTAATTTCCAAATTAGTCGTGTACAGATCAATATTGCCACTCAAATATAGTCCCATGGTAAGTATATAAATCACTCCAGATACCTCAAACCCAATTTCTAATTGCTTTTATGGTCAACGAAAAGAAACCTTTATTGGACGCCTCAGGCGCAGAAAATGGTCCTGAAGATCTTACCGCTACTGCTATTCTTCGTAAAAAGAAGAAAGACAATGCTTTGATAGTAGACGATGCTATCAGCGATGACAACTCCGTAATTGGTATGTCTAGCAACACCATGGAACTTTTGCAGCTATTCCGAGGTGACACGGTTCTAGTTAAAGGTAAGAAACGTAAAGATACTGTGCTAATTGTTTTAGCAGACGATGACATTGAAGATGGTGCTTGTCGTGTGAACCGAGTCGTGAGAAATAATCTACGTGTTAGATTAGGTGACATCGTTACGGTTCACCCTTGTCCTGATATCAAGTATGCCTCTAGAATATCTGTTTTGCCAATCGCTGACACTATTGAAGGCCTTACAGGTTCATTATTTGATGTTTACCTGAAGCCATATTTTGTTGAAGCTTATAGGCCTGTAAGAAAAGGGGACACTTTCACTGTTCGGGGAGGTATGCGCCAAGTTGAATTCAAGGTCATGGACGTAGAGCCTGACCAATATGCGATTGTTGCACAGGATACTGTCATTCACTCTGAAGGCGAGCCGTTGAACAGAGAAGACGAGGAAAATAACATAAATGAAGTAGGATACGATGACATTGGAGGTTGCCGCAAACAAATGGCTCAAATACGTGAACTGGTAGAGCTACCTTTACGCCACCCTCAATTATTCAAGGCAATTGGAATAAAGCCTCCGAAGGGGATTTTGATGTATGGACCCCCTGGTACAGGTAAGACTTTGATGGCGCGTGCAGTAGCTAATGAGACCGGTGCCTTCTTTTTTCTCATCAATGGACCCGAAATTATGTCAAAGATGGCTGGAGAGTCAGAGTCTAACTTGCGTTCTGCTTTTGAAGAGGCTGAGAAGAATGCGCCCTCAATAATTTTTATTGACGAAATTGATTCTATCGCCCCCAAAAGAGACAAGACAAATGGGGAGGTAGAGCGTAGAGTTGTTTCGCAATTGTTGACACTGATGGATGGTATGAAGGCTCGCTCCAACATTGTTGTCATTGCTGCCACTAACAGGCCAAACTCAATCGACCCAGCTTTACGGAGATTTGGTAGATTCGATCGAGAGGTTGACATTGGTATACCGGATGTTACTGGTCGACTAGAATGTTTGAGAATTCATACAAAGAATATGAAACTTGCGGAAGATATCGATCTCGAATCCATTGCTCAAGAGACTCATGGCTATGTTGGTGCAGATATTGCATCACTTTGTTCAGAAGCTGCTATGCAACAGATTCGAGAGAAGATGGACTTGATTGATCTTGACGAGGACACGATTGATGCAGAGGTGTTAGATTCTTTAGGTGTTACTATGGAAAACTTCAGATTTGCCCTTGGTAACTCCAACCCGTCAGCACTTCGTGAGACAGTTGTTGAAAGTGTTAACGTAACATGGGACGACATCGGAGGTTTGGATAGTATCAAAAATGAGCTTAAGGAGACTGTGGAGTATCCCGTTTTACACCCTGATCAATTTGCTAAGTTTGGACTGTCACCTTCCAAGGGTGTACTATTTTTTGGCCCTCCTGGTACTGGTAAAACCCTGTTGGCTAAAGCTGTAGCAACAGAGGTCTCTGCAAATTTCATCTCTGTTAAAGGACCAGAACTTTTGAGCATGTACTTTGGTGAATCTGAATCGAACATTCGTGACATCTTTGATAAGGCGCGTGCTGCTGCGCCAACAGTTGTTTTTCTTGACGAATTAGATTCTATAGCCAAAGCCAGAGGTAATTCATTAGGAGATGCTGGTGGAGCATCTGATCGCGTTGTTAATCAACTGCTGACGGAGATGGATGGTATGAATGCAAAGAAGAACGTTTTTATCATTGGTGCCACTAATAGACCTGACCAGATAGACCCCGCCATTCTAAGACCTGGCAGATTGGACCAACTAATATATGTACCATTACCAGACGAATCGGCTCGATTATCAATTCTTCAGGCACAGTTGCGAAAGTCGCCAATCGAACCTGGCCTGGATCTTAAGGAGATTGCAAAAATCACCAAAGGATTTTCGGGGGCCGATCTTTCTTATATCGCCCAAAGAGCTGCTAAATTCGCAATTAAGGACTCAATTGACGCTCAGAAGCGTCTCCTTGAAGAGAAGGCTGTTCTTAAACTAGAATCCAACGAGGATATTGAGATGACTGAAGCTAAGCAGGAGGGAGAAGAGGTAGATGATCCTGTGCCCTTTATATCACATATCCATTTCCAAGAAGCTATGAAAACTGCCAAGAGATCGGTTAGTGACGCTGAGCTTAGAAGATACGAAGCGTATGCTCAACAGCTTCAGTCATCACGGGGCCAATTTACAGACTTTAAGTTTAACGACTTAGGAGAATCTGCTGGTAATGGTGGCTCTAATGCTGTTGAAGCGAATGGACCTGCTTTTGGAAACGTTGAGCCTGATGACGATGATCTTTATAGTTGATGCTGCTCGATCAATTCGAACTTAACTGGTACCGATTAACTCGTTAGATAGGTAAATATAAGAAGTACATGTATTGCTTGATTACGCTACACTGTTTCACGTAGTGAGACCTCTAAAAAGCATGGGTTCCCCATTCAATCCATTTTCCGTTTTATAAGTGATGGCTTCTATATTTTCTGCATTTGGAAGTGTCGTTCTGACCGACAACTTAAGCGGTCTAAGGTTAAACTCATGAGAACAATCTTGAATGTCAGAAGTAGATGTAGAGCTCATTGAATTGGTAGATGTGGAAGAGACCAGAGACGGGATGGAGTTGACAGAGCAATACGCTGTATTGAACTTTCCAGAGTTTCTTAAAGAAGACTCGTCGTCTAACGCCAAAGATGGCACTGATTTCGTAATCCGCAGATTTTTAGATTTCCTCAAACTGTATGCTATAGGGCTCAAAAAGGGAGCCAAAATGTTTAGAAGATCATTGGTGTGGATTCGAAGATCCCAGTTGAAATATCCTAGCAATTCTCTCTCTAAAGTGTTGACATCGTCTAGCGATAGCAATCCATTGGTATAGGAGGCCCAATGATGATTCAAAGGTGAACTATCGTTTAAGGTCTTGGCTGCTAGAATGAGGCATCCTAAGAATACTCTATGATGGGTGCTAGCATGAATTCCTGTTGCACTTGGAGGAAGGATGCCTCTTAGCTTAACCAGGAAATATAATGTGGACATCAGGGTGTTGGTCTGGACATTAGAATGAAGAATTAATGAATTGATAAATTTTTTCAAAGGAATGGTAGCCGACTCCTTTAAAGAGTACGACGTTTCCTGACGGAGCCGAATTACACTTTCTGCAGTCACAACTAGGTAATCCACCATCGGTGTCGATACTGGGCCTCGAAGAAATATACTAAGAGCTTCTCTGTTAGTCATCTATGATAGCAAAACACGTTTAAGTGCTTAAATTGGAGTTTAGGAGCGATATATGTAGGGAACAAGCGAACTATATTGGGGAAGGGCGAATATTTCACAGGAGTCAAGACGCGTCTGGTGCAGGGATGTATGTGAATCAACTATGTGCGATACATGAAGAGGAATAATTGCTTGTTCTTCTTACAGTGCTATAACCAGAACACGGGTAACGATAATTCATGAAGACAACAATTTAGCCAGAGCGAGTACTCCAGTAAACTGCAGAACCGTTCCCAGTTTACTCACCAAACATCCTCAATACTCACGCATGCAAGATCGCGTGATATCCTTCTTATTTTCTCCTCATCGGTGTAAAACGAATTTTGTAAAGTACTATAAGAAGGAAAAGGTCCCCAATTCGGGGTCATGCATACATGTCCCGCCGGACATTCTTGACACCTATAAAATGAAGCCCAATCTAACATAGCAATCGTTTTTGAAATGCTACCATTTAAAGCAGCTAGATTGTACGATGTTAGATCGGTTTCTTTATGATTAGCAAGATCGCGGTGTGTATCGAATAACAATGTCACAATGTGTTTCACAACAACCATCACAGCGGTATGCACTAAAAACTCTGTATCTGAATTTATAGGGAAAGTTGGGATGGTAACATCATCAATGGCATATTTTATCGCCAGCTTATATCTAATGTCAAGATCTGTTACAGAGATATCCAAATACCGCATTACGTGGTTGGACAACAATAGGAAAGCACGGTTTGCGAGTTCTGTTGTGTTTGCTCCAGCACCAGTATAATTTTCTAGTAATAAAAGAAAGGGTGTATACTTGTCCATGACGCGACCTATAATTGCCTTCCAGTTGTTCATTGAAGTCTGAGTATTCTGCTTTGGCATTGACAACGCCTTGTGGACTTCTTCCCTTATAGTTCTAATCAAATTAGGAGAGGATTCCAGCAAACGACGCTTGTAAGGATCCATCGGGAAAATTTGTCTGTTGATAGGAGTTATCAATGAATGTATGTCTATTTCGAGAGGTATGAACGAGTGATCTCTGGTGGCTACCTCCAGGTGTTGGAAATTCTTAAGTTTCAAGAGCTTAGAAGTGTCCGAAACTGAGAGGCTTGATGTATCAGAAATATACTGAAGAGTGACGTTGCTATAGATATGGTAGTCCTGTAAGTTGCAAAGAATAATCTCGAAGTCAGCCTCCATTCTAATGATCCCATCAATGTTGTAGGTTTCGCAAATCTCACGAACTAAGACGTCCTCGCTAACAATTTCAGAAAGGTTGCGCCCAGCTAGTAGTAATTGAGAATCCATATTACCAGCTGTAGTTTTTGCAGCAGAATTACCATCTAGAAATAGCAGGCGATTAAGATCTCTCGTCAGCTTCAACGAAAGCAGTCGCCTCTCGCCAAAACATAACGGTATCACTGAATTGAATGTAGCGCCAAATCCCAAACCGATATCTCTAACTCCCATGTTAGTTCCCTTGAGGGGTCGGAAGTTATATGAAACTTCATAATTGAACGCATAATATTCAGGAGAGGCAAGGTCAGTAGTGTCACAACTAGTATGATACAGCGTAGTGCCTTTAGGCAAGGACGAGAGTACTATGGACATACCGTTTGGGTGAATACTAGAGCCTTTAACATCAAACAGGTCGTGAATCATATTGAAAATTATAGAAGCATTAGCCAGGTCCATCTCGACTGCACTTTTCAGTGGATAAGTTGAAAAAGAAACTGAATGTTCTTGCACACTAGAGAACATCGTTTGTGACTGAATATCCCACACTAAAAGTAAAATGACAAATATTTGAGCCGTGATTATAATCGACATTTTATGACGACTGGAAAACCACTCATGAATCATGGTAGCGTCAATGTTAAGCTTGGAATGTAGGTCGATAGAATTTATTAGATTACATTCGATCTTATCCTTAACGCGAACACGAAAAATCAAGTATCAAAAGATGTCCCATATTTGAGTATGACACACGACAAAGGAACTTCAATAAAAGTTGACAGGAATTAATTATGAACCCAGGGTATCTGGATAATACACAAATGCTAACGCAATTATCAAGTAAGTGCTCAACAACATAGCACCTTCAAGCCAATTGGACTCACCATCAAGAATCAGGTAATTGGTTATCAATACCGCCACAAACATGACTGCAGTTTCAAAGGTTGAAAAAAACAATGACATTTGAGTGCCACTCACCCAACCAACTAAAACCATGAACGGTGTAACGAATAGTGAGATTTGAAGCGACGAGCCCACTGCTACGCCAACTGCGAGATCCATTTTATCCTTATAGGCTACTACAACAGCAGTGAAGTGTTCTGCAGCATTTCCAACGATAGGTATGACGATTAGGCCAATAAATGTTTTAGAAATTCCCGTGGAGTCCACAATTTCATCAATAGATCCAACTAGTTTATCGGCAGATATGCTCACCAATAGGGTTGCTATCAACAATGTTGTCAAGGCCCATTTAACCTCCAATGGATTTTCGTGAGCAGACGTATCACCAAGTGCTTGCTCCTCTCTACCTTCTGCCTCTTGGAACAATCGTTTGTGAGTTTTGAGCTGAAATATAAGGAAAAATACATACATCAAAAGCAAAATCAAGGCTGAACCACGAGATAATTTTAGAATTTGATCTTCACTGTAGGCCGTTTTCGGTAATGAGGCATGGAAGGCAGCTGGTAGCAACAGTCCAATCATCGAAAGAGCTAGCAAAGATGACATTGTTTGAGCCACCGTCTGGTTGAACGTTTGTTGCTCACGATTGTAACCACCAGCAACAAAGCAACAACCAAGAACCAAAAGAAGATTCGATAAAATACTTCCAAGCATAGATGCCTGGACAACTCGAATTTGATTCTGGCGAATAGCAATAAGGGATACGATTAGTTCTATGGCGTTGCCAAAAGTAGCATTCAGTAACCCTCCCAGAGTCTGTCCGACTCGTTCACTCAGTTCTTCAGTTGCATAGGAAAGAATAGCGGCCAAGGGAATGATCACCAAGAAATTGATAGAGAATACCCATAAAGCAGACCATCCCAAATAGTCGACAAGCAATCCAAATGGAAAGAGGAAAAGTAAGATGTTTAAAGGTGAACAAAATAAGACTCTTTTCAATGTTGATCTTGGTTTCAGTGATGGCTGAAGTAAAGCTTCATTTTCAGATTGATTATAAACCATTGGAACTTGTTGGCAGAAAGAAAGAGAGTATGCTCGAATCGATTGGAAAGGTTCAAGGATTTTGTTTTTTTAACGTGTGAGTTTTAATTTTACAAAAGTTTCTCTTTTTTTTCAGTTTTTGTAAGATCACGGGGTTTGGTCTATTGTAGATGAATGTATTACTGTCATCCAGACTGTATCCAGAATTAATTATCAGTTTTTTTTTGTACATCTGAGGTTAAATGGTTAACTAACTGGCATGTGGCCATAGCGTCAGGGTGAGATAGGACAGGTTCTAGTAGTTAAAACTATGTCTTTTATGATCTGGATCTTGTTAACTTCCAACCTTTAATTTACAGATAATAGCATTCTGCTAAATTCTACATTCACCCAAATGGCCGAGATTGTGTCGATACTACTCAACAGCGCACCAGCTCAACCTTTTGTGCTTAGTCTTCAACTCCCATACTCTAATTAACAACTTTTGGACGTTGTTTAACTCCAACGGTGCTAATATCAGAAAATTACCTCTAGTGATTTGTAACAATTCGTTCTTTGGAACAAGCTTTATTGCTTTGCGAAATAAATCTTCGGCCTTAATGTCATTCGTTACATACTGGTCTCCGAATGATTTATACTCCTTGTTCATGACGAGAAGCTTGTTAACATGCCTCAAAATTGCACTTTGAAGCAAAAGCAAAACACCATTTATTATTTGGTCACCTGTCTTCCTTTGCAAATATTGAGCATAGTTCAGTATAGTTTGCCAATTCTTTATTGCTATGTCATTTGAGTAAGCTCGGGTAAATAGAAGTAACGCATCGAGACCAGTCAAAACACCATCCGGAGATTCAGGTGCGCCATTTTGTAACTCTAGGTGACTTCGACGCTGACAATATTGAGCAAGTTTTATATAATTGATACGGATTGTACATCGCAGAACTGAAATGGAATTGCTTCTTTGCCTTTGGGAAGCTATTGGCTCTCTTTTGTCCTTGGGGCAAATAGTTAACACTCTCCTCAATGTGTTTCTTGAATTTGGTGATCTGCTAACTGTAACATTTTGGGCCGATTTTTTACCTTTAGCTTCTAATCTATCTGATCTAACACTAAGGTTATAAGAGGCAACTTTTGATTCCAGCCTCGGCGGTAAACTGGGAGATAACAACGGTACAAGGAAATAGCTCAAACCACCATAGCGATCTGGTAAGGTTGGTGACAACATAACTGGGAGATTAGGAGTTATTTCTGTATTGTGACAAGTTTTCCTGTCAAAAAGGGATTTATAGTTGCGCTGTGTGCAGCTTGCTTCTTTAAGCGATTTTTCAACGTGCATCGGCAGCGTAGATGACAACGATGGAGGCAATTGATGTATTTTTCGATACACGCAAATAACGGATTCAAATTCCCATAAGTATTTGTCGTTGTAATGGAGATTGGAGTTACGCATACTAGAATCCAAAAATGGTTCTAGTAGTCTTACAAATTCTACTATGAGCGAAATAAAAAAATCTCGTTTTGAAAATATGTGAAGAACTACTGTAGACTCATTCTCTTACTTCTCGATCTAGCAAAACAGCATCATCATTATTTACTTTTAGCATCATGTCAGAGTGGCCCTTAACGTTGGAAAGCTATGTCAGTCATTGCTTTCAGAAGGCAAATATTGAGAATTTTTCGCTCAGCAAAAAGAAAGAACTTCAAACACAGTTGACGCAGCTTATCAATTTAGCTATTCTTGAGAACAAACTCGATTCCAATAATTGGTCTAAGCAAAAGTTGCCAATATTTGGAGAAACTAGGGAGTTAGAATTGGAGCAAAACATTAGAGTTAGTTATTTGAATACTACCGTTAATGGCAGAAGCAAATTGTTACATCCTAAGGAAATCCCCTCATCTCAATCTTATTTCACTTCTGAAGATCAACAGAGAAGAAAGTCCAGAGAATTACGATTCAAGATCAATAAGCAAAGCTGTATTCCACCTACACGTAGGTTACAGACTGTTGGCAACCTGGACTATAAGCTTGTGGGAACGAATTCCTCTATCGAAAAGGATTATTTTAGGCTTACATCTCAGCCAGATCCATCAATGGTGAGACCTCTGCCTATCCTCAAGAAATCATTGCAACATCTCTACTCAAAATATAGAAGTTTAAAAGGTATTGAAGTTCTCAGCAAAACGCAATACGGATATTTTTTGAATCAACTAAAATCCCTCAGGCAAGATCTTACAGTGCAAGATGTTCAAAACCAATTTACTGTTAAAGTATATGAATTTAACACTCAATTGGCAATCCAAAATGGAGACTTCGGTGAACTTAATCAATGCTTGACCCAACTGGCTCAGCTGTATAACTTATCAAATATGGACCGTAGTTATTATTACTCTGACGCGGACAAATACAAAAAGGACCATAATTGTTTCGCTTCGGAGGATCAATGTGATGATGAAAACCACATCAATATGTTCAAGTTTACAAGTTATAGAATTTTGTACTTTCTTCTCATAGATACACCATGGGAAGTACTGAAAATAAAGCAGTATTTATTTAGCCGCGGTCAAAAATATGCAATTGAACACAACAAGTTTCTTTCGAAGTCGTTCAGACTTTCGGATCTGATAACGGCAATGGATTACATTCACATCGTGGAGGAGTTCTCAGGCTTCGCGAATATTGATTCAAAAGATTTGGATTCAAAATCAGTGTTTGATGATGAACGTATGACTCTGAATCAGGAAGATTGGTTTTTCTATGAAATACTCTACCAGAAGATATTTTTAAGAGAACAGTTAAAGTCTTTAATAACTATAAGCAAGTCATATCGACAGATATCTCTACGACACTTGAGAACCCTACTGATGGATTTGGCGTTTCTGGAAAAGAATCAGTTATCTCACTTCGTTGAAGATGGTGATATATTCAACTGCATGAGTGCAAGACCTCAACTACTTCAGATGGAAGCACGGCAGTTATCAAAAGTAGATATTAAGGGTCAGGTATGAGCAGTAGGGGAGCGAATAAAAACATGTTTTGTTTGTAGGCTCTATTAGACAATTTGGCATTATTCTTCCCGCAGTTTTTTCTCAATTCTACTCTCTTTAGAGAGCCCTCTAGTAAAAAGTGGGATAGAAAGTGTTTTTCTAAATAATAGCCCCCTTTTGAAGATAAGATCTTTGCTATTTCTATCACTATATGTTCCCTTAATTCAGCAAAACAAGAATGTTGATAGACTTCATGGAACATAACGTTGGGTATTAAGAGACAGCAATATTCAAAAAAAATGTCAACAAAGCAGTCAAGATCGCCCTCGGGGAGGTCCATAAGTTTGGGCCTCAAGGTCTCAAGTTGATGTAAGAGATAGGTCCAAAGCCACTTGCTGACTAGAGACGAGTAGCCTTTAGTGGAAACTGACAGAACATTCACACCTGGGAGGGATGAAAGTGAGACCACGGTGCAAATGTTATCGATTGGCTGATCAGGAGATAAGTTATTCAAGGATTCCAACAATGAACACTGAACCTTATCTAGAAGTTTACTGAGTGTACTCTGGCATCGTGAAATATGGCTGAACAAAAGGGTATCAAAATTACAGTGCTCAAACTCTTTTGATTTTTGCACAAAAGCCTTCAGATCCATCAATGGATTGATTTGTTTTTCTGAAATGCTTATCAGCTGTAAAAAATTTGCAACTAGTTGATTTTTCAAAGGTTCAATCGTCGGTAGCTTAACAAGAAATTCCACTGTTGTATCAGTAAAGGGATCAAATAATTTTTTGGGAGATTCTAATAGTGATAATTCAACGTGGTTAATATTTTGAGTCACCAACTTCAGGTAGCTATCGAAAAACAGCTCACTGATTTTAAACAATAATGAATTGGGCTCAGCAAGTAAACGAGGATTGACTAACAAAGATTCCTGAAATTGAAATAAAATCTTTTTAAAGAATAAAAATAAACCATGAATATCTAACTTCGAGGATTGATTAATATAGCATTTCAAAATATCTTCAGAGACATCTTGCAACCAAATGTCGTATAAAGTATTCACATCATTCATGTCCGTATTGAATGAAAACTTGGCATCCGCTAAAAGTCCATGATGTTCCTTAATATTTGCGAAGATCGAGAATAACTTGTAATTGAGAGTTTGGTCTTGTACCATATTATAGGCCTGATTTGTGCGGTGGACGTATAAGAATTTGTGTGTAATTTCATTGATGGTTCGCAAATGGCTTAGCCTATGATGAAAAAACCATTGTATCAACGAGGAATAATCCGTAAATCTGTGCAAGAAAACGACTGAGACCAATCCAACCTCCAACTCCTTGATACTGTTATTTTCGTTAACGATGCGGTTTAACAGTAAAGAGTGTAATGAGGCAAATATTACTTCTAGATGAACATTTAAAACTTTACAAGAATCTAGCTCAGTGCCGTAAGCATTCAGGGTAACATAGTACTTTTCGCAAAGTTCTAATACGTTTCCAGATCTATCTGAAGCTAATAGCATGTAATCTAGCTGGTACAATAAATTCTTCAAATGCAGATTTTTAGTTCTAATAGCTTTGCTCTTCTTTTTGACTTGTTCAATAGGTCTGCTCAGTCCTTTGAGGCTATAATCAGTTTCTTTAAAACAAACTCCTGCAATATTATGGTCTAAAGAAATACTACTTTTGTTTAATTCGACTATTTCGTTCGAAATGGTGATTAAATCTCTATACTTTTCAGCAACTAGATATTTCAAATGTGACTCTTGTTCCTTGATTTTATTTTCCAGTTGAGCAACCACCTGTTTGATTAAAGAAACATTGCATTCTTTGAAAAGAGAGCTGGAGTTAGAGCATGTCTCATCAATTAACATTGCTAATATGCTAGGTAATCCATAGATATCAAATACGGGAGACTGGTTCTTAAAGGGCTACGCGCGGTTCACTATCTCGGCGCACGACCTTTTTTCCATTCTTTTTCTTTTTATTATCGGGGTAAATATAGTTCAGTTTTTGTTATATTGAGAAGCTTAGTTCCAACTAAAGTTTACTTCCCAGCTCTTATATGATTGATTATCTCCTAATTGAAAATAAATTAGAATTAACTAAACCTTTACGAAGAAAAAGCAATGCAAACAGAAGCAGCAAAAGGCACCAAGCAAAAGAACAACATTTCAGAAGGCACTAATTCAGGAAAGTGCCTTGGAATATCTATTCCACCTCAACGACTTCTACCTAATGGATCAACCGTAAATTTTGGTAATGGTCCAGTTGGGAAATCCACTAATTCCAGCAATGTTATAGGGGATAAGAAATCCACTCGCAAAAAGCCAATAAATTATAAGCAGTCGTTTAATAATGTGGCCTTCTCTTCAGACTCACGTCAACAACAGGCAAAAGAAAAGTCAGAGCAATCTTTATTGCAGCCTGCAACAGTATCTCGTGGGGGGAAGAACCGAGCCACCCCCAAGGCGAATAGAGACTTAGGTCCCACCACAAGAGCGAACACTTTGACCCAGAGCCAAAATCAAGCCAATAAGCATAGTAAGACTCCGAGAGTTGCCGCTAAAACAACAAAATATGCTGGATCATCTTTTCATCAGTCTCCGTCTGCGGTCTCTTTACCGAAACCGAGCTTTCTATAGGAAATTAATTACTAAATGCGTTTTTTTATTATGTCTTTTGGTCTTGTAATTAGTAATTGCCCACTTGAGTGGAGCCTTGTGTTTAGCTACTACTGGTTGATGGGACTTTATTGTCTTTGCCTACGAGAAAATATTGGGAAGTGCGCTAGGTTGTTAGTTTCTTATGTCTAAATTATAATTACATAATGAATAGAGAGTTTACGCGCAAGGTCAGTTCCAAATGTGTTATCGATTCGTCTCCTATTTGAAAAGAAACTCTCTAAAAGAATCCTAACAACTGGCTTTTCATCATCTAGACTACTTCATGAATAATAGTGGGCATTTTACAAAAAATCGTGTGAACTCTATGATTTCTGAAGATTCCTCAGCATCATCCATTCGTGACCAACTTGTCAATGATAATAACTATGCTGTCTTTGGTGGTGTTGGAAGTGAGTCGATTCCGTCATCGATTTCAAGTTTTCACCACCCCTATATAAACCATGAAGAGACCGATGTTCCACTCCAAACCATTAATGGAAATCCTAGAAGACGTTCCAGCATTGGAATAAGTAGTCGGAGAAGTTCCTCGGTTGATCTTCAAGATAGAGCCAAGTTCCGCTTCTTTAATGTGGATGATGTCCAAAAAGCCCAAGGAACCAGTACCTTGGATGATAGTCAATCAGGGTTGGATTATGATCTATATTGGAATGATAATGATGACAGAGGTAGCACTGAAGGCCAAAGACGGTTCAATCGAGCAGAATCAAGAACAACAGTAGAGGAAAGGGTACGGTTACTAGCAAGTAATGATATAACCTCAGATTACGGCTCGGGTTCCTTTGAAACTCATAGTTTCAATCTACCTGAAAATAAAACAAACTCAAGAAATCATGACCTTTACTTTAACGGGTTCCCTGCTATAAATTCATTTCAGCGTTTCTACATTGCCGAACAAGATTTAGTTGTGGGGATTGCGGGATACCGGTCGAATATATTCAAGATTTCAGCTTGTTACCTTTTCTATGTTATAACTCTAGGCTTAGGGTACCTTATCCTTCGATGGTTCCCGAAATATCAAGTTAGGTTTTTGGGAGATGTATGCCCTTTAGCCAAGTCTGATTGGTACGTTGTGGAGACAGAGTATGGCGAACTGGAGATTTTAACACCTAAGCGCATGTGGTACAATAAACCCCTATCAACATTTTTAAATTTGAAAGACGATGAGAATGATGAACAAACTAATAGTTCGCAAGACGCACTAGATGAATTCGTTGGGTCAGAGCATGATCCGATTGTACCAATATTGATCATGCTGAATTACAGATATCTTACTCTGATCTATTCTCCAATAGAAGATTTATTTAGGACAAATCAAAATTGGTCTGATGAATGTTGGAAAAGTATCGATTTGGTGGAAAATGGTTTATCATACGATGTGGTTACGGAAAGACAGACAATTTTTGGACTTAATAGTCTCGATATTCAAGAAAAATCAGTTGCAGGATTATTAATGGATGAAGTATTGCACCCCTTTTATATTTTCCAGCTTTTTTCTATTGTTTTATGGCTTTTAGATGACTATTTCTATTATGCGACTTGTATATTCATCATTTCAACTTTGAGTATAATTCAGACTCTGATAGAAACTAAGAAAACAACGAAGCGACTGAGAGACATGTCGCAGAGTGAATGTGAAGTAAGAGTATGGAGAAACGGATTCTGGAAGGAAATTAACTCAACTAATTTGGTTCCGGGAGATATCCTGGAAGTCAACCAGCTAAATTCGTTTCCTTGCGATGGTATTTTGATTTCCGGTAGCGTGATTGTCAATGAATCCATGTTGACTGGGGAATCAGTACCTATCAGCAAAAAACCGATTCCTCTAGATTGCATGCAAACTCTGGTTCAAGAATTAAAAAAGCTAAAAATATCCAACTCACTAGCTAGATCTTTTTTGTATTCTGGAACCAGAATAGTCAAATCATCTAGACTGAAATTGGATCAACCAGTTATGGCCTTGGTAGTTAGGATTGGATTTAATACCACTAAGGGTTCACTGGTTCGATCAATGCTTTTCCCAAAACCTATTGGGTTCAAGCTATACAGAGACTCTTTTAAGTACATCGGATTTATGGCATTAACAGCTATGTTTGGTTTCGTGTTCTCGATTTTCAATTTCCTTAGATTGGAACTGGACGGTAGCGTCATTATTCTAAGGGCGCTAGATATAATCACAATAGTGGTGCCTCCAGCTTTGCCTGCAACTTTGACCATCGGTATTTCTATATCATTGAACCGTTTGCAAAAGAGGAGAGTGTTCTGTATTTCGCCAGCAAGAATCAATATTGCTGGTCAGCTAAACATTCTTTGCTTTGACAAAACAGGGACTCTTACCGAGGATGGTCTTGGTATTTTAGGTGTTCATGCGGTTTCTTCAAAATACAATTTTGGAGCAATGATTAAGTCTGGGAACGAACTGCACCGAATGATAACCTCAGGTGCAAAGAGAGAATTTTTGCTTTTGACATCAATGGCCACATGCCATTCTTTGAATAATATTGATGGAGAACTGGTGGGAGATCCGCTCGATTCTAAAATGTTTGAGTTTACTGGTTGCGAACTCGTTGATGATATTCATGATCCCTCACTAAAAAGGTTTCGCAACCAATTGGAAGAAAACATTACTTTGTGCAAAATAGACAATAATGAAGACGCCATAGTCTTAAAGCAATTTGATTTTATTTCTGATTTAAGAAGAATGTCGGTGATTGTAATGCTCTCAAAGACAGAAGAATGTTTTTCTCTTGTCAAAGGGGCTCCTGAAATTATTATCGATTTATGCCGACAGGAATCACTACCATCAAACTATGAAGAGCTACTTGACCATTATACTCATAGGGGATACAGAGTTATTGCTATCGCTTCGAAAAGTTTGTGTGTCTCCATGGATGAACTATTACGTAATAAGTTTTCGAAAAGAAGAAATGTTGTTGAGTCTGAGTTAGATTTTCTGGGATTCATTGTGTTTGAGAACAAACTAAAGTCGTCCACTGCATCCACTTTAAAAGTGTTACATGAAGCGAATCTGCGGACCGTAATGTGCACTGGTGATAATGTTCTAACTGCCATTAGTGTTGCTCGAGAATGTGGGATTCTTCGTTCAGATTGTAGACTATTTGTTCCACAATTATTTGACTCTGGAGAGGGAAATGATGAGTTAGATTTGATATGGAAAGATATCAATGATCCTGAGAGCATTCTGGACTCAACAACGCTGGATCCTCTTGAAATAAATTGCGAAAATTACCAATTAGCTATTACTGGTGATGTTTTTAAGTTTCTTTTGACTTCTGAATCCATAGCTGGAGCAACCCTGGAAAAAATGTTAATTAGAGCAGCAGTTTTTGCTAGAATGTCTCCTGATGAGAAGCACGAACTAGTGGAACAATTGCAAAACTTAGACTACAGTGTTGGTTTTTGTGGAGATGGGGCTAATGATTGCGGCGCTTTGAAAACTGCTGATATAGGAATCTCATTAAGTGAAGCAGAAGCGTCCGTAGCGGCACCTTTCACTTCCCAAAACTTTGAAATATCATGTGTACTAGATGTAATCAAAGAAGGGAGAGCATCATTGGTTACCAGTTTTTCGTGTTTTCAGTTCATGTCATTATACTCCGCAATTCAATTCATCACGGTTTCGATTATGTATCGGCGTGGGACTAACTTGGGGGATTTTCAGTTCCTTTATATTGACTTACTGCTCATTCTTCCTTTAGCGATATTTATGTCCTGGTCAGAGCCATACCATTTGATTTCAAGAAAGAGACCATCAGCGAACTTAGTTTCCCCAAAGATATTGATTAGTCTCTTGGGAAACATTATTGTACTACTAGTATTCCAACTCATTGTTTGGTGTGTTGTTCAGTTTCAACCTTGGTACATTGAACCCGTCCCCGGAAGCGATGATAGTGTGCAATCGTCAGAAAACTCTGTTTTATTTGAATATTCCAATTATCAATACATTTTGGTTTCCGTTGTTTTAACTGCAGGTCCTCCTTATAGGGAGCCGGTTACGGGTAACAAACCTTATATTTGGAATGTTATACTTGCAACAATTTGTTCAACATTCATCATGTGTATCCCCTCCGGTTCACGTTTGGGGACTCTTTTGCAATTGACTGACGTTCCTGTCTCTTTTGCCCTTTTTATGGCTATTGTGGCTAGTCTGAATTTTGTCGTATTATACACTGCCAACAAAAAATATTTCCCAAACATTTCGCAGTGGTATAAAAGACATTTTAGAAAGGGGAAGAGGTCAAAAAGATTTAAGCTTTTGGAGAAAGAGATCACATACTTCCAAGTATAAATATGACAATGAATTAAGGATAACATATATTTTGTTTAGTTTTACCACCTTCTTCGTAAAAAGCGCTCAACACAACTTTTGTAAGCGAGATATTGTCTCATACAGGCATCCTTGTTCATATTTTGATAGTGCTTCGTGATGCAATTCCCATAAGCTTGTGCTTCTAGAGGGCATTTTGCCGAGATTTCAACAAATTTGTGAGTAGTTTGCTTTAGCGTCTTGTTCCAGGACATGATATAAGTAAGTTATTGATAACATGAATGAAATAAAGATTATCAATTTGGCTTTACATCCTAACACCCATATCTAGTAGTTGGCATATTCTCATGTTCATCTAACATGAAACTACTCCATTCTTGTGTTTAACTTAAATCAAAGAAAGGTGTATACTCAAAATATCTATTAAACAATCACATTCTTTGAATTAGTGTAACCCTCTAATAAAAACGTGCTAGTTTCTTCTGGCTTTAGACAACAGCTTCGACGAGGTAGAACCTACAGCTACTTGAACTGTGGATTGATTAATACTGCGTTAGAATTTCTTATCTACTTTGACTAGTTCAACTTTTCCGAGAGACTAATGTCTTCAGCATGAATACCTATATGAATACCTATATCCTTGTGTGAATAAAGCCTAATTATATCGAAGACCTTAAATTCAAAACAAGTTTGATGGCTAAAAATCAATAGTTGCAGTGTCACTTAATAAATTTGTCTCAGAGAGTATTTCATTATCATTGAACTTTGAACCACCCTTGGCAAAAGAATTTTGCGAAAAAGTTACTTCCTTGCTTTCTGGTATAGAGAGTTTTTCCAATGTCTGACTGTCATCGGTGAACTTATCTTCAACTTCGCTTGTATATTTTGGAATGTCATTTAACTTATTGATACCAATCATTGAATCCAGTTCACTAAAATCAATGGTGGAGTTCCCGGTTATCTGTCTATACTTCAAAATAGCTTCTCTTTCCAACAAGTCTGCGTCATTGTAGACTATTGAGCCCTCCTCATTGTAACTACGGGCATTATTAAACATTAAGTGAATATCTCCCATAAACTCTTCCAAACTAATGTAAACTAGTCCATTGATTCGCTTTTTGATAATATCAAAAGCCATCGGGTACTTGATTAAGAGATAATAGTCAGGGTATAGTCGCTTAGGGGGTTTGGTTAGAAAAATTAGGCTCAAATTGCGGCCATCTGACAGCCTGTATTGTAAAAGGTGGTTATTGATTGCAGTGATATCATCCTGCAATCGCTGTCTCTCGTCATCGTTTAAAACCGGCGGTGGATAAAGCAAACTTCTCGAAAGTGGTACGTTGAAACCTGGTTTCATTTTTCCCTTTGTACGACCAGTATCTTTTGACTTAGGAGTTCTTATTTTTGGAACGACTTTTGATGACTTGTGTTCCCATTCATTCTTTGACTTCTTGCGGGTGTCCGATAGACTGCTTCCGTTGTCAAAATCATTCAATTCACGCTTTGTACCTCCTTCTGCGGATTTAGAATCACTATCTGGTACCTTTCTCTTAATCTTCCTTCTCGGTTGTGATTGGTTTTCATCATCTTCAGAATCCTCCAGCTGACGTAACCATTGCTCCTCAGTCATGTTATCATCATACTGCATCATTTTGCGTTCCCTTGTTCCTCTACCATATATATCAATATCCTCATTCTTCTGCATGAATACTTCGGGATCCTGCTTGTAAACTTCAGGTAGCTCAGCCTCAGTGAAGAGCCTGGGCACTAGCTTCGTCTCTTCCAACCTGTCTTTGTCCAGCTGTTGAAATTTTCTCAACTCAGTATCATCTCTAGCCAATAGCTGATTGAGCTCATCATCATCCATATCGTCATCAAATTCAGAGTCTGATTTTTTAACCTCTCCTGCTTCCAGTAATTGTCTCAAAATAGCCTCTTGTTCCTCTGCTGTAGATTTGTTGTCAAATCGACCTGCTTGAATAACTTTACCGTCAATATCCAACTTTTCATACGCCTTGCTCAAAATGACTTCTTCTATAGAGTCTTCTGTTATTAGCCGAAGAATTCGGACCTCATTTTTTTGGCCAATCCGATGCGCTCTATCTTGAGCTTGTAGATCCTGATGCGGATTCCAGTCGCTATCAAAAATAATGACAGTATCTGCGGTCTGCAAGTTCAGACCCAAGCCACCTGCTCTAGTGGATAACAAAAACGCAAAGTAATCGGAACCTTCAGCGTTGAACAACCGCAACATGTCCTGCCTGTCATCAGACTTAGTTGCTCCATCCAATCTTAGATATTTCATATCCCTGAGTCTTAAAAAATCTTCCATGATGTCCATAATCTGAGTCATTTGGAAAAAGATCAGTACTCTGTGTCCAGTTGCTTTGAACTTGGGCAAAATTCTGTCAAGCAGTTCAAACTTTCCACTAACACGCCAGATGTTATTGTTGGTTTCTCTAGTTGGATTAATCAAGTTTTCAACTTCTTCAAAGACAAAAGGATGATTACAAATCTTTCTCAATTGCATTAGCTTGTTATTCAAACCCTTTACTCCAATGGGTTTTTTTGACTCGTCACCAACAAAGAGTTGATTGTACTTAAGCATTTGCTCATAGAGTTTGATTTGTAAAGCTGACGATCTACATTTGACAACCTTCTCAATCTTCTCAGGCAAATCTTTTTCAACATCCTTCTTTAACCGTCTTAATAAAAACGGTCTCAAGACCTTATGCAATCGTCTGATTACCAACAGAGTTTCCTCTTCCGATAAAGCTATCTTATCATGAGAACCAGTATTGGCAAAAGGTGTGTTAAACCACTCATCAAACGATTTCACAGAGTTGAAAATTTTAGGAAGAACAAAGTTTAAGAGTGCCCAAAGTTCGGGAAGACTGTTTTGAAGTGGCGTCCCAGTAAGTATCAACCTGTAATCAGAGTGATAGTACTGTGTTAAAGTTGAAGATAGTTTGCTATTTGCATTCTTCATTCTATGACCTTCATCAATTATCATATGTACCCACTTTACTTTGCTCAATAAAGGCCTATCTTTAATGATGTATTCATAGGTAGTTAGCAGGACTTGAAACTTTTTTGCTTTGATGTCAGCCTGAACAGTTTTCCGAAACTGAGGGTTACCCTTGTACGTTATTTTCTGCAATGAAGGAGCCCATTTTTCGAACTCAGAATTCCAGTTGGTCAATGTCGAAAGAGGAACAATAACTAGAAAAGGACCTGGTATGTTTTTCTTCTCTACTAAATACGTGAGCAAAGAAATTGTCTGAATCGTTTTGCCTAGACCCATTTCATCTGCTAAAATACCATTCAACTTATTATTGAAAAGGGAGACCATCCATTGCAAACCCTTTATTTGGTATTCTTTCAGAACTCCTCCTACCAATATGGTTGGCTGCTTTGTAATATCTTCTTTAATTTTATGAGCAATGCTATAGTAATCTGTGCTTGAGTCATTGCTATCCTGTGATTCCATGTTGCTATTCAAAAAACCAGGATCCCGCCCATGGAAGAGCTTAGATTCTTGTTGCTGGTCTTTCACTGCCTGGGCCAATGAGTCTAAAAAACTGTTTGTCTGCTTCAAAAGATGCGTAATTCTTGCATCTTTCGTCTGATCTAACAGCTTGATGTAGGTTTCCTCATCATTGGCTTTTAATGCCTGCAAACGTTGCCTGGCATTCTTTTCTATTCTCTTTTGTTCATCTCGTTCGACTAACGAATGAAACTGATACACAAGTTTTCCCATCTTGCAACGTCTTTCCTTCATTGACATTCTACAATCTTTCAAAATTTTGGATGACTCGATGATATTATCTAACTTTTTGATCTGTTTGGTTTGCTCCATCTGGACGGCTAGTGACTGTTGTTGAACATACAAGTTGTTAGTAACCACCGCATCATCTATTGACACTTTTCGAGTTTTGGAGAGAAAATTGGGATGATTGTTGATCAACAAAGAGTTTTGGTGATGAGTGATAGATAGAATGTGCCCTCTTAGGGCTTTTTGTAAAGGAAGAAGCCTAACGGCATCTAGTTCAAGCTCCAAATCTAACAACGCAGCCACGTCATGGGATTTCAATCCGATTCGCAGTTTCTCTATAGACTCTTTATAATTGTCGATGCTCAAGTTATGAAGAAGATCATACGTTTCTCTCGCTGAAGATGTACTGATAACAGAAGGATGGACACTTGGTAGCAGCATACTTGATCTGTGATTTGAGAGTGATTCAAACGGAACTGATCCCTTAGGAGGGGGTAATGGCACTGTAAAACTGTCTACTCTCACATTGGGATCATGCACTTGCACGATATTCAAAACTGTTGGCATTCTTTTTGTGACTTCTGATAAAGATATGGGTGAAGTGTCTGGGGGGAACATTTTGAAAACCATGGGTGCCGAGACACTTATCGTTTGAGTAGCCTGTTGAGGTAGTTGTGGAGCAATCTGGGAAGTCATTTGAGAATTGGATAATTGTGAAGAAGATAAATTAGATTGCGTCTGCATGTGTTTTTGTTGCAAGAAGTATTGTTGCTTAGGAGTTTTGCCAGCCGCAAGCAACGTATCTCTTTTTCCTTTGTGTCCCAGGTTCTTCCCCACCTGAGAAATTTTTAAAGCTGCTGGTAAATTATTAACTTGTACCTGGGAATTACTTGTTAATTGGTTAACATTCTGTGGTAAGTTCTGCGGCGTTGATTGTCCCATCTTTTGGTTGAAACCATGCTCCTGAAAGGCATCTTGCGCGTGATCCGGTTCTTTCAAACTTCTAGACTTCGTATTTTCCATAGGAGTACTGGTCCGTTGCTTAACTTGATTATAGGCAGTGGAAATAAATTGTCGCACCTCAGTAGACAGCTGTTGGTTCTTTGCTAGCCCCCGGAATGCAGTAAGTTGCGCCTTTAAAAGAAGCGACTGTTGCGAAGTGAAGATATTAATTGTATTCATTGTGCTAGCAGCTAATTGTGGTTGCTTCTGTTGACGATGGTCTAGTTCTTGTTGTATCACGTTGTAATTTTTATCAGAAAAGCCCTCCTGAAGAACTTGATTAGCAGGGGAGTACGCCTGGAAAGAATTTGGAACAGACGAGATACCTTGAGTTTGTTCGTAGGCAATAGAATGCATGTCAGAAGATACAGTGCTTGGGAAGCGCTTTTCCTGTGGTTCGTGGAAGTCAGAGAACTCATTTGACAAAGTTGGCTCATGCCGTGGCCACTGAGAACCTTGTTGGATCTGCTGTTCTCCTTTATTTGGGTGCACTGGTTTTATCGTTTGCCCTAACTCCTCCGGTTGATTTGGCCGTTCAGATGGGTCCATTTGTTCCTTTCCTTGTGTTAGCCCTTGATCTTGTTTGTGCTCTTGTTGCTCCTCTTGAAGCCAATGTGTATTCTCTTCATGTGATAGCTCAAACTGAGGTTGCTCTTGCTGAATGTTTGTACTGACCTTGTTCTTGGCTGCAAAAGTTAAGAACTTCGTTAACTGTATATATTCTGGATAATTTGTTGCCTGCTGGCCAAACTGTTGATTCATTTGAAGCCAACGCTAAAATTCAGTTGTTAGTATTATGAATGGCTAAGGCAATCTAAATAAAAAAGGAATACGAACATTGTAAGCCTGATTTACATCTGTCGGCGTAGGTAGTTGTTCACCGTCCATTTGATAAGAAGACAAACTATACGGTTTCAAGATTGTATATTTTGACCTAAGAGGAAATTGTTGGCGCACTACATGCTAGATTATTTATTACGTCGAATGATTTTAGTTCTTAAATTTATTTACTATTAACTATAACATAAGGTCACACTTCATGATATGCCGGTAATGCTTCTGCTTCGATAGATGCTGAATCTCTTGCTTTAAAAAAAAAAATTTCAAATTGTTTGACAAATTCAATGAATCCCCCCTCGCTAAATGTAATCTCCAACGAACAATGATGGGCTTGATTCGGAGCTAAAGGTAAGCCGCATTTTAAAGAATTGAGTACTACAAAGTTACACCTCCATCTAGTAGCCCCGATCCATGGAGTTACTAGCTCAGTCTTGATAATACTGTTGTAGGGCAAGTTGAAACTCTGGAAGTCGCCACCTTGTACAGCACTTGTTATCATTAAAATTCTTTTGTTAGTGACATAGATATTCCCTGAGGATTTAAGGTAATCTCGTCTCATCAAAGAGTTGGGGAGTGTGATTTGAAGGCTAGTGTTATCTGGCGAACGGTAAGCTACAGACTCATTTGGAAGCGGGACAAATGGCAAAGTGTTATGAGTTATTGTGTCAGATGTTATGTTATCACTAAGTATGACACAGTTGAGAGACATTATTCATGCATCTACCAGTAGCTGTCCAAAAAGCCAATATCAAAAATAGAATAATAGAACTGTGCTAATAAAATTGAAATATCCTGAAATTTATAAATGAATTATTTCTGATCAAAATATTACAGCCATTGATTGATACATAAGTGTAATCAGTTATCCCCGCGAAGTGTGGAATTGTACGTGTACGGTTAGCTGAGATTTTGAAATATGCATGAAATAGAAGTTGCTATGAAAAACTCAAACGTTTCGATTTCTAACGGCTTGCTGTGTAGTTCTTAGAACAAATCTTCCATACCTTCATCTTCTTCTTCTACATCCTCATCATCATCGTCGTCCTCTTGTCCTCTTTGTTGATGTATGTTGTGGGATGTAACATTGCTAGCATTCTGTTGATCTTTTTGTTCCATCTCAAATTGTCTTAATTTAGTTTCCAATTCTGTTTTCAGTCTACTAATTACATCAGAGATCCTGTTCTTCATAATTGGATTGCTTGCTTTGTTAAAATCATTCTGTTTCAAGGCAATCGTAGTCTGTAGCTCCTCAATTTCTTCTTTAATTATCTGCCTGTGCGTAATTCTTTCATCGCTGATTTCAGGTCTCTGGCTAGAAATGGAATTTTTGCCTCCAACTCGCTCTTCATCGTCATCCTCCTCTTCCTCTTCCTCATAGTCTTCCTCTTCTTCTCCTTCGTCCCCTTCTTCTTCTTCTGCAGAGTAGACCTGGTTAAGCACGAATGTCTCTTCTTCTTCCTCCTCTTCGCTGCCATCGTGCCCATCTGTCCTCTGGTCTATCCCCAACCGTTCTTTGGGAGCGACTGGTGTATCCGAGTGCTGTTGAAATGCTTGTTCCAGCTCTAGTTCCAAATCTTCGTTGTCTTCTATATCCAGGTTGCTTGGCGTAATAGACTGCTTTGGATTTAGAGTGTTTTCTTGTACGTCAAAAGAAGGAGCTGTGCCCGTTTCCATATCTACTAGTTCATACTTGCTTGCTTCAGCTTCCTCGTCTAGACGGAACAGTTCATCCACCTGCTCTTCAATAATCTGAAAAACTTTACTAGTCATTCTCTTGTCAAAGCGTTTCTTTACGCCTCGCAAAGGAGGGGTCAAACCATCATCGAATGTCTCACTAGCCGCTAATTGGATGTCCAAGTATTCAGATTCGTTCTTCAACTCTTTGATAACGAGTAGAATTTGCGAGACATCTAAGGTCTTGAATATATTCTTTCGATCAATCGTCTTGTGAATTTCTACCATAGTTGGCAAGTCCAGTAACTTGGCGCCATATAGTCGGTCTCTCAGCCTTAGGACAGCCCTTCTTCTATCTTTCCACTGAATATTGATCTCACTGAAATCTCCATGTTCGACGCACTTTTTGATGTATTCTAAAGACCAGTCATTAGGAATTACACGCATCACTATAGCCTCTTCAGTAGTGGGATCATCTTCCTTATCTGGGTCTTCCGAGTCGTATCCATCTCCTGCGATTCTGGTTGGCTTGACCTTAATTCGTGGAATAACCGTAGGTTTGGTTTTATTTCTTGAAGGCTTTAATTTGATCTTTGGTCTTCTATCTTGCGGGCTACTATTATCGGCATGCAGCTTGAGTTTAATCATACACTATATTTCGTGCTAACACAATCAATCTGTTTAGTCAAGAAACTTTTGAAGAAATGCAAAGGAATCGCGCTTTGGATTTTGAATATTCTCATTCCAGTGTTGGACTACCCTTGGGTGTCCTGACCTTTCTTCAAACTCTCGTATACAATGTCTAAATGGACCAGGTTCTTCAAAGACCAAAGTCTAAATTATTATTACGGCTTTAAGTATTTAGCTTACAGTGAAAGCCTGAACTTAGAGATTATCAAAGCACTGCGTCTGACTGACACATACCTCCCTAATAATTTTTACTTACTGGACTTGTATCCGACTAGGGGAATGATGTCTCTCAGTTTAAACCAGACCTTACTTCCTACCAGACATGTGCTAATGGATAATCACAAAAAATATCAGGAATTACTAAGATCTCTAAAAGAAGCTTATTGTCGAGGAAATTCAATGGTTATTTACAAGAAGGACCCTTTTTCATGGGAGTCCTACCTAGAGCTGATTGATAGTGAACTATTGATATCACCAAGGGTTGAAAAAGGAAAGAAGTCCATTAACAAAAGTTTACTCGTGCATGCTAATCTGACCAATGATCTGGGATATGGGCTACTTGTACAATGGCTTGGATGTTGCGCTCGTCGAAATTGGCTTCAAAAGTATGGAAACGTGAGAATACTGGCTTGGGTGGCTGCATCTACTGCTAGTCATTTGCTTACGGAGATAGGGTCATCGAAACGTAGAAGGAATGCACTGAACATGGAAGCATTTACAAATTCTAGTTTAGTAGCTATTTCCGAAAGTTCTAGGGATGTTATAGGTAAGAGCATACTAAGCAGGCACGATCCATTAGTTTTTGATGACAAATTTGTATGCCGGTCCGTTTCACATGATGATGAGCTGGCACTAATAGATATACAGCCATGTAACAACCTTTTGTCAACAGAGCGAATAGAAGCGGAAAGATTAGACTTGGATGACTGGGAATATGTCGTCAAACAATTGTTTGTTCAGCCGAGACTAACCATGGAATACAATGTGCCAATGTTGGCTGCTGGAGCTGGTGATTTTATTCTTCCTCGTTTATCTATGTTGATTAGGAACAAGAGCACAGTTGATTTAACACCAAACGATATGTTGGAGATTGTTGAGCAATTCAGTTTATGGCCTTTTAAACCCGATATTAAGTTGGAGTTTGTTGAAGAAGAGTTCTGACACAGGGAAGACTAGTATAGCCAAGAAAATAGAGATTAAAAATAATAATACCAAATAAAGAGGTATACGAGTAAATAAATACTTGCTAAGTGATATTTAGGTTCTCCCTAACTAGTTTATTGCAACCAAAAAAAATACTAGTGGACCAATCAGAAAAATGACTTAGGTTCTATTCATTGGACCCGTCAGAGTCCTAACATTAGAGATGCCAGAAAAACATATATCATATATTCATCACCTGGTCCACGTTCAAAGTTTCTATGGCTTGACAATAAGTTGATAAGGTGAAGGTGTAACGTTTACTATACTTCCGTTCCATATACAACAACTGTTGGATGAGGGATCGAACACAACGTTAGAGAGGGACAAAGAAAAAAAATGGAAGAAAGAAACTAACTAGAAAGACACAAAAAATGTTAGGAAACTCTAAATGTAAACCTTTGTTAGTGCACGACGATTTTATATTACTACCAAACTTAAGAATTCACGACAAACTTATACCATATACTTTTACATCACTGTATAACATTCCCTAGCTATTATTCTGGCATTGGCATTGTAGTTTAAGCTTCGGTTCTTAGGGAGGAAGCCCTCCTTTTCTTGATCTCGGCTTTCTCTGCATTACGTTGGTGAATTTTCTCAGCTAACAGCTGGGCATACTCAGCAGCAGCATCCTTCTGTTTTCTGGCATTCTCATATTTCAACTCTCTCAAATGTTGTTTTCTTTGGATACGTTCTGGAGTAATTAATCTTTGAATCTTGGGAGCTTTAGTGTAAATTTTGTCTCCTTTCACGATCTCACGTCTAATGACAAACTGCCTCACATCATCCTCCTTGGTTAAGCCAAAAAACTTTCTAATGTTGTTAGCTCTTTTAGGACCAAGTTTCTTCGGAATTTGAGCATCTGTCAGACCTTCAATCTCTTGCTCCCCTTGTTTGACAACTACCAAAGATAGAACGGATAAATCAGCGGCAACAATGCACCCTCTTACCGACTTTCTCTTACGCTCCCCATCCCTTCTTGGCCTATAGCAGGAGTGACCCTTTGATAACAACAATCTAACTCTGGTTGGATGCATGACTCCTTGCTTCATAGGGAAACCCTGCTTGTCGTTACCACCAGTGATTCTGAAGACGTAACCTTTGAACTCATCAGACACAGAATCGCCATCAACTTCTTGCCCCATACGTTTCTCATAAAAAGCTTGTAACTTGTGTTCATCATCAATCTCGATACATTTCTGAGTCCCATTGGCTGGGAAAGCAATGTTCAATTTCATCCTGAATACCTACACAAGATTGAGATAACCGCTTTCAATAATAAGGATATTGGTATGAAAAAATTTGACAATCGCGCAGATCCATGTCAATTCATGTTTGTGACCTATGTTACATCACGTGATATAATTGATGGTATTAGAGTTCAACTATATGTTCTAAAGAATTTCAGCATCGCATACGCAAATCACGCATGTCAAGCTATTTAGTTTTGAGTTCGTCGTTATTGATTGACTAAATTGGAACTAAATCCTCATTCATATCTGTAAACTTTCTATTCCTTACACACCTTAGTTACGAGCAAATCTTCTCTCACCTCCACGTCTGGGAAGACGCTCGGGGACAGGCTCCTGCAACAATGTCTTTGGGACAATACCCTCTGGAATGTTGAGGTACTCACGTAAATACTCAAGACCATCATCAGTCAAGGAATAGTAGTAGTACTGCCACGAAAATTGTGTCTTGACATATCCTTTGGAAGTCAAAGATTGCAAAGCTTTGATAACGTAGAGATTCTTAGTACCAATCTCCTCATGTTCAATTTCAAAATCCTTCTTTGCAACAACAACACCCTCTAAGAAAAGTTAGTACTAATCCAAACAGACGACAACACAAGAACTAATAAAATCTAAAGTACAAATCTTGGTCACAGAACTAAGAATAAAAATTCCCACAGTGAATGTTGATTGAAAAAGGGTAAGCTTTTTGCAATCATTTAACATTCGAAATCACTCTACCAATGTCTAATACTGAAAAGGGGTCAGACGGTACATACCCTGGAATAAGTGCTGGTGAATCTTCTTACGGTCTTCCTTTGGAATAAGCATCTTGTTTAACCTTTATGTTTTGGAAAACTTTTTAATAAAGTGAAAGTTTAATACCACTTCTGTCTTGAATCGAGAAGCGCGAACGATAGCTACTAATAATTAGCAAAAAATCTGTCGTATTTCTCACATTATCCTTACACCATTGCTTCTCAACCCTTCCTCTAATCACATGACATTAGCTCTCAGCTTTGAAATTGACATTTTCTCGATTTGGCGGTAATTTTAAGACGATAATGATTCTCAGATGCTGCCCAGCATATGATCAACGTTGAAGCCAATAGAATTCGCAATGAGTTGGAAAGGTCTAGTTCCATGGACAATTCTATATATCTTGGCGGAATCCGTAAACTGGCAACGAAGATTTTGAATAATTTATTGAAGGCTTTCAGGACAGTCAAGATTGCGAAGGTTCCACTCTTCAATATTCTATTGTTAGCATCTCTATCATTTTTGTTGTTGAGGTTATCCTTCCATTATCATAAACTCTATACTAAGAGTTCATTGGCTGCTACAATTGCTACAAATATAGTGCTCTATGGGATTTCTGATACACTTGCTCAATCCATTGATCGTTTTAATGCGTCTCAATTGGGTGCTATACGACTGAACGATATAATCCAGCTAGACATAAATAACAGTACTACCGCCAATGAAATTGATGACGAACTTTCTGTATTCGTTGATTATGGAGAGGAGGAGCAAATGATACCAGTATCAGTTCGGACTCAGATCTTGAACTCTCATACCGATGCACCTTCCAGGCTTCATTGTTTAGATGATGATCAGCCAGGCTTTCAGTTTCCAAGATTCATTGGGTTTGTTTTTTGGGGCTTTGTCATGGCTTTTGTTCAAGTGGCGTGGTATTCTTTCCTAAACCAGATGTATGTAGATGAGCCAGTAGTTGTAACAGTTCTAGAGAGGGTTTTGACAGATCAATTAGTTTTCTCTCCTATTTCCCTTTATTCATTTTATGCTTATACAACATTGATTTTGGAAAGAGGATCACGACGAGACCTCCATAACAAACTAATGAGATTATACATTAGTACTTTAGCTGTCAACTTTTGTTTGTGGTTTCCGGTACAATTTATCAATTTTCTAATAATGCCAAAGAAATTTCAGGTGGTGTTTAGCTCTTCTGTTGGAGTATTATGGAATTGCTTCCTGTCTATGAAAAATGCTAGCCAGCCTCCATAATTATGATGTTCACCTTTGAAATGTTGCATATATGCACATATATGCAAGTAGAAATAATCTTGAGGTGAGCTTTACTGAGCGTCTTTGCGGTCGTCTTTTGTGCACCATAGAGCATTTCTATACCAAAAGACATTGCCATGAACCATAAGTCAAGCTCTGAGTCGTTGGATGTTTTGAATTTTGACGTATTTGAGCCTTCTTCTACCTCTGATAATCATTTTGATTCCAAAATCAAACTAAATGGTGTTGCGAACGACGTTACCAATCCCCCCACTAATAATGACCCATCTCCTGTTCAGATTCCCTGTTTTTATTCCAAACCAACAGCAACTTCAAATTGCAAACCTATCGCTGTTGATGCTGAAAATGGCGATGCATTCAAGTTGACAGATCGTGAGGATTCATCCACAAAAGTCCCGATGGAAATGGTTGGAGATATAACGACACCACTCTTAGAAGATAATCTTACTAGTGTCATAGGACTGGCAAAACTTCCTTATCAGAAAAGGAGACGTGCTGAAAGGAATGGAGTAAATTTTACGGTTATGCTTGTGGGCGAGAGTGGACTCGGAAAGACAACTTTTCTCAACACTTTGTTCGATTCTGATATCTTACCTATCAGGAACTATAATGTCCCCCAATTGGGGAATGTGATGAAGACTACAAATATTGAGTATCATAAGATGCGCCTTGACGAAGATGGTTTCATTCTAGATTTCACTGTCATTGATACGCCAGGCTTCAGTGATTATATTAATAACAATTATTGCTGGGTGCCAATTTCAAATTTCATTGATGAACAGTTTCGGAGATGCATTGCTCAAGAAAGTCAGCCACAAAGAGAAAAAATGGAAAACACTCAAATACACGCTTGTTTGTACTTCATCAAGCCAAACTTAAGGGGATTGTCCGACTTAGATATCAAAGTAATGAAAGAACTATCTTCACGAGTTAACCTTATTCCAATTATTTCGAAGGCAGACGCATTCAATGATAATGAGATGAAGCGCTTCAAGCAGTCGATAAGAAATACTTTATGCAGCGAAGGAATAAATTTGTGCAAACTGCTGGCTGATGAAGGAATGGAAAACTCTATATTGGACACTCTACCTTTGTCTGTGATTGGCTCCACTTCTCGAGTAGCTAACTCTCTAGGGATTCTTGTGAGAGGTAGAACCTACAAATGGGGGACTGTGGAAGTGGAAAATGAGGACCATTGCGACTTTATTAAACTTCGTTCGATGTTGTTAAGCAATAACATGCTGGATTTAATCAAATCCACCGAAAAGTATTACGAAAAGTATAGATCCAGGCTACTGAAACAACAGATCATGAGTATAATCAAGCGAGATAGAGAAGCTTCAACGACTGAAGCACGAGAAGATACAAGCATAAGATCTGAGATTGAGGCGTTGGCTGAACAGAGGCTTGAGAATGAAAATCCTGTCGAAACATTAAAACACATACGCAAAAATCAAATTGAACCTGATAAGCAAGATGACCAAATGCTTAAACATAACCTCATTTATAAGGAATCTGTTCGAATCTTCAAAAAACAGTTTTCACACTTTATTCAACAACAGGATGCGAAGTTCAAAGGGTGGAAACGACATTTGTTTGACAAACAATCTGAGTTTAATCAGAGCATTGAGCTTATTCATAACCAAATTTTGGAGATGCGACAATCTCTTGAACTTCTCGAGGGTTCTCGAACTATCACTGAATCGAGCGTTCTTCCTAACGGCGATGAAGTGTAATGGAGGAGGGATTCAAATCAAATGCAACCAAAGCGCGCTATTCAGTCGAGCTAAATAAATCTACAGTAAAACAAAAAAAAAATTCCATTCCCTCTTCGTACAAATACTTGTTTCAAATCCTAGAATTGTGCAATACTTCAATCTTTTTATTCTGCAGATGTTTCACCCACACCTTCTGAGTAATAGATTAGGGATAGCCGACCTTGGCTAGGAGTAAATACAAGTTATGTTTTTTGAAAACTATTCTTTACATCACTTGAAAGTTTGCGCGAAGTAGCGAAGGAGCTCGAAAAAGTATTAGACAATGTGTCACCAGGACGAGTGGCCTTCTCGTGATTATAGACGTCAATAACGTGATTAGCCATTGTCCTGGTAGGCTTCACAATTACCCTAGATATCTCTCGATTAGTAGATGATGAAAGCTCTGAAGAATAACGGGATAGAGAAGTATAAGATCTGGTAAGAGGTCCAGTGAAGACATCACGTATGTCTCTCATACGAAGAGTTTTAACTTGGGGCACCTGTTGGTCTAACTGATCCAGTAGATTATTCAAAGATGTGTCCAATCGCACTGTGTATGGCACCAGCCGATCAGAGAACAGAGCATCATGGATAGCTTTTCTCACAAAATGAGGTTGTGGTAGTCGGTTCACATTATGAAAGTATGATCTTGCGATAGGATAATCTTGCAAGTGCTGATAAACTTTTGTGGTAACATGGTCACTCTCAATTTCAGCTTGAGCTTCCTCTTTCAAATTTGTCTGGATATTCTCAGTCGTATTTAAAGTTGAATCTCTCTGTGTTTCTACCTCTGCGTCTGGTGGGGCGGACCTAAAGCTTTGAACCAAAGATTCAACAATAAGAGCTCTCGTCATTTCTAGATGATTAGTCACTATTAGTCACTACAAACTGAGAAAAAGTATTTAGTTGCCTACAGTGTTCAAGATGGAATGGAGTACAAAATTAGCCAGTGTGATACAAATTCTGAAGGTCGAGGGCTAGCTTTGTGTATCTTTTTCAATTATTTGAGCAATTGGAAACACATCAATTTTGTTCGCGCAAATTTCGTTAAATTTTATTAAACCAAAGATCTGGACCATTTGTTTACAAAAGTCTAGATATGGAAACCTTGATTGTAAGTTTGGCTCCAAATTTGTATTGTTCAAATCTTCACCAAAAATAATCCACCATAACTATTCCTATTCATAGTTTGCTAGATTGATATTCTACTCCTACATGTTTCACCAACAATACGAGTATAGGACCGTTTGTCATGAATTAGAGCAATTTCTTACTGACTCTAAATTTGGACAAGACTATAATTGTGTCGACGAATGTAATAGCTCGTTCATGCAGATGGATTTTAAAAATGCAACAACCTCTTGTGTCTTGTCTTCATTTGGCAACATGCTAGACTTTCGTCGTACCGTCAAACAAACCCAAT
The DNA here is from genome assembly GCA_023213015.1 of Komagataella mondaviorum. Taxonomy (NCBI): domain Eukaryota; kingdom Fungi; phylum Ascomycota; class Pichiomycetes; order Pichiales; family Pichiaceae; genus Komagataella; species Komagataella mondaviorum. Next base: position 22,155 of record JAKWBA010000005.1, on the reverse strand, counting down.
TTTCAAACTTGGACAGTGAGATTGAACAAAGGTCGCTGGACGACTTTGAAATCGACTGCAAACTTCGAGGCATACAAAGTGCTGTCGAAGCTTCCAATTCAAAAGCAGCTTCAGTAGATATTAACAATTCATTGCGTGAGAAACGGACTATACTTCGTGATTCCAGTACTCAAAAAAAATCTAATCTCAAGGTTAAAACTTCGTTCAATTCGTTCGATTCGTTCGATAGTCCATTATGTGCTCTCTCCCACGAATCACAAGAGCGAAGTTTTCTAATTCATTCAGATGAACAATCTCTCGATTTTCTCTCCAATCAACGGAATGGGTTTTTGAGCGAAAGAGAGAAGACTGAATCGATATCTTGCTCAATAGTAAAAGAGCATACTGTATCAATCTCTCCTAGAAGAGTATGCAAACCTCTTTCTAAGGAAAAGATATTCTCAAAGTTGGTTAAACCAGCGCTGAAATTTTCTCCAAATTCGCTAAATTTGTTTGTGGATTCAGCGGATGGCAAATTAGACGAAGCAACAAAGTATGCAACTGAGATTAACTCGTTAAATGCAGAATGTATCCCTCTTCCAGAAAATGTCAATGAAACCGTGACTATTCCAGCTGCTCATGCAGCTCCTCATGAAAAAAAAGGAGCCATTGTTCGGGCAGCTCATCCCATAAGATTTTCCAGCATGTCAGCACAGGCGCAAGGGCAGAATCAGGGCTTTTATACTGTTCATCAGTTTCAAGACTACCTAAGAGAAAAAGGTTTGGATGAAACTGTTATCTCCAAATTTGAAACGAAATTGGACAACAAGGAAAATATGAGTAACAGAGAACGTTTGGGTAAGATAAAGGACCTCAACTTGATCAATCTGAAGCAGCACAAGCGTGGAATAAAAAAGTGTGTAACTTGGGCTATCAATCTTGAATGGTGAGTAAATTGCCATATCATACCAAATATTTTCTTAATGACCCTAATGCTACAGGAGTCGCAACAAGATGCGTGATTATGAAAGCTTAGTAACACACTTTCAGATTAGCAATATTTGCAAAAAGCCATCTTTGAATACCAAGTTCCGTAGTGACTGCATTTAGTGCAAAAACAAAAATCGCAATTGAAAAATGAGCCGGGTCTAGAAGAAGTGGATCAAGTTGAAAGTCGACTACTTTTTACGAACACGGTAGTGAGTGGTTTCTGGAGTACTCTCTGAACATGGTAGTTGCGACGAGCGGCATTTGATGTATTAGCATGTAAGACGACAATGGGCAAAAGAATACCAGAATCTCGTAATGCTACACTATGAGTCCTTTGCCACTCTACGTAAGTTGAAAAGTTTTAGTTTGCCTAAGTTTGTGATATTTTCTTTACAGTTATTGGCAAAATCCAACACACTTATCAAGTTTCAAACCCTAATGTCCAGTAGGATTCACCCAAAGAGGACGATATTTTTTCCCCTTATAACTCTATTCCAATCTAATCTGAACGTTTTTGAAGAGTGAACAGCGGAAAAGTTCTATCCAAGCATCTAAGGGGTGAGTCTTTTGTCACACCTTGTTGTATAAAATTCAAAGGCTTGCTAATTACTTCGTAGCCCCTAAATTTTTTCCTCCACCTTCACAGATTACCCCTGCACTTAAGAGTATCAATAAGCGGAGGAAAAGATACCAACGGAGATCGCCGCAGTAACGACGAGTGAAGCGGCAAAAGTCAAGCTTTGTGGTATTGATGTGACTGGGAGGGGCCTTACACGAGTAGGCTGGAACGGCTGCCAAAGAGGGTGATATTCCCGTAGCATTCCGCCAATCCCTAACCGACAGAGTCGAGTTGTGTGGGAATGATGCAGCCCTAAAGGTAGAAAAGGTGGTAGGGTCCATCAAATAGCTAAATTGTGGCTAAATTTGTTTAGTTAGGGATAAATAGAGTAAATGAATGAACCTCTGATATTTGGGATAGCCTTTATGAATGTTTGACTTTGTAGAAAATATTCCTAACTTAAGATTTTGAATGAATTTGGAATCACATTAGCACCTTCCAGTAACAAGAGGTTACCCAAATACTGTCTACATGCATAATACTACGTTCTTGAAAAGTTTGAAAGCTCTTTAATGATTTGTTTATGAACTAAAGCTGGGTGAGGCGACTACGTGGCTATCGTTTGTAGAATGAAAGCTTATAGAAATAAATATTCATATCAGGGACTAGATAGGGGTTTCGATTAGGTTAGTAGTGAAGAAACGATACAGGAGAATATATTTTCTTATTGAAGTAGTACAGAAATAGAAACTTTGAGGTTTTACCCCTACTTGGTGTAGAGGACATGCCTCCAGGTGGTGGTTTGTTCACTGAATGCCTAAGTCGGGGGTTCGAGTCCACGAGGTGCTTCAACTTGTGAATTTGAGCACCTTTAATATGATGATTTAAACGGATGTGAACAATCTCTTAGTGTCTCAAACGAGTTCGTTGAGGAAAAAACGTTGCCTTCCTACTGATATTTTGTCTCGTAGCCTTTGATTGGATTTGGGTGCTAAGTTGATGTGTCAAATTGCTCTTGAAGCGCACACTATTAGTACTATGACAAGTCAGTACTGCTATTGTAGCGCGATTTCGATCTCCTGTAGTGTGTGTATCTTTTTGAGAAGATTCACTACAACTAACTCAATTTGAAAATAGGGCTTTCTTAACATAATGTCTTTTACCGAGAGACATTTGAACTCGCAAAAATTTCAGAGCAATGGTGATGCAGCCATTGAAGCAGATAACCCGAGCCAGGATAATCTGTCGCCAATATTACTGCCAGCAAGTGACATATCACACGATAGGTCACATATTAACAGCGGGACTTCGCTTGAAATTGACCGCTTCTCCGCTCTTAATAAGTTTAAAAAATTTATGACTCTGCTCCAGCTACAGTCCGAAAGTACATCTCAAGTTGGTATGTATACTTCAGTCCAGGAGTGCCAGTTTATGGGGGTGGCTACGATAGACGAAAGCGTCCTAGCCACAATGAGAAGGGACCTCTACACGGTGGGAAATAAATTGTCACACATATTGTGGCCTATTGATTTGAGAGCGAACTCCAATACCTCTATTAACGAAGGCTGGACTTATGTTAATGATGACAATAGCGACGACTCAACTTCCCCCCACAAGTCTATTCGAATGATCTTAGAATGGGATTTATGGGGGCCTCTTGTTCTTGTGCTAGTGTACAGTTTACTTCAGGCGCTTTCTCAAAGGAGGAGGCTGCTTCAGAAGTCGGATGAAACACCCGAAGCATTTACTGGCTTGTTCACTTTGCTTTGTTTGGCGTTGTGTGTTCTAGCACTCAATAACCAACTATTGGCATCCTCAAATAATGAATCCTCGGAAAGGCCACTGACTCTGTCATTTTTCCAGGGATTAAGCATTTTAGGCTATTGTTTTGCCCCGGTGGTGTTGGGTAGTCTACTCTCTTTTTTTGTTTCGTTGATACCGTTTCGTATGTTGATACAGTCAACGATGCTATGTTGGTCCATCTGTTGTGTGTACCTTTTGCTAAACTTCACGCAAAAGGGGGGTGAAAATAGATTGCTCCTATCTGTTTACCCCGTAGTTTTAATATTTGGCACCTTTTCATGGATATCTGTCATTGGATAGAGAATAATCAAGAATGAGAGAAAACTAGAATACTTGAAATCATATTAAACCGAATACGCCAATACCTGAAATATGCCAAACAGTTTTGGTCCCCGAAAGGGCATGGATGTTAGTAGCCTTTGCCACCAATAGAATTAGCTGGCTCAATGAAATCACATAGTCTGTAATGGATTAACATAGAACAACAGCGAGTCTTTTTGTGTGTGCATTATTAACCGCTACTGAGAGTTTTTTCAGTTTACCCAGCATTTTTTCGATTGCAACTTCTGGCGTCTGAAATTATAAAAAGGATCTCTAGTATTTTTGAGGTCGATACTATTTCGGATCCGTAGATTTCACAGAGAGTGAAATTATTTTTGCCTCCGTTGATGATATCGTTTCCGATGAATTCAATGCTGAGAGATGAGATATTTCATGTTTGCTACAATTCCTGGAAATTATTTAAGTGAGAAATTCCTTAGCAAATATTGTACCAATTGTTCGTAGATTGGCATCAACCCTAGTTTTGCCGTTGTTGTGAGCTTGCATTTATCAAAACTCATGTCTTATATTACAGTTGTTTCAGATCAGTTTAATTGAGAGTAGTTGACCGCACTCGATTAGAATTGAAGTCTATTCCAAATACAATATGATACGGTCAAGTGTTTCGTGATAATTTAACGATTCATTCTTTTTCAACAAAGAGGCGATCAAATACTTATTTCCTTATGAGTGAAGACTTGTCTCCTTGTGCATGTCTCTAATGCGGCAACTTTCTCACGTGTTGTTATAACTGTGACGAAAATCAGAGTCTTCATCCAATGCTGTTCTAAGTTTAAAATCGGATTATGGGAAATGACTCAAATTGACGTCATGAACAAAATTGAATGAGAGAACTAAGGCTGTTGATGATTATGTATCCTCCCGATCTATTAAAGAAACAATCCTTATACAACGAAACTTACTCTCCTATTCTGAACATCCAGGCTTTCATTTTGCGAATGGCAACCAAATCGTCAGAAATCTTTCAGAAATCAATGTAGTTTAACGATTTAATCGTTCACTGATGAACCAGAACAAAAATAAGAACAATTAATCGAGTGAGTAGAAATGTGGATAAGGGAAGGTGGTGAATATTGTATCTATAGCTGAGATTGATTTCAGATGACGGAAGTAGCATAATACTATTTTTTTGTCGTCATTTCAAGAACAGATATTCGACGTTCTATACGCTTGCGTGTTGGTTCCAAAGTGTTCCAAGCAGGATGCGATGTTGTTCTATTCTCATTTTTAACCACGTGACATAATTGCTGTGTAAGCTGTATTAACTAATATTATTATTTGTAATAGTGGTTCCCGAATAAACTATGCTTCCGATATTGGTGCTATTGTTTCTTCTCATATTTAGAGGTGACTCCTATCCTGCAAGGGCAAGTGGAGATGGCGGGGTGCGTGTTTCCAATATCCTACGAAGTAGCAAAAGACTGTCAGGATATCCTCCACTATCAAGAAGCCCTTCCATTCATGAAAGAATAATACAAGAGGGTCAAATACCTAACTACGTTGTCGAATATGCGCCTTTTGTTCACCTGTACTCAGAGGAAAAATATTTTCCCTGCGACATTGCAGAGTATGTTCTTCACTTCCACGCGGTTTTCGGTAATGGTACCGATGTTCACGGAGGTGAACAACTGAATATTGCTGCATTGTCGAAACTAAATCAGCCTTTAACGGTTGAGGAAGGAAAGGCGGATGTTTTTCTTAAGGCCAATACAGATTTTGATAAAAATCCTGATTTTATAACGGGAAAACACAATAAACCGAAATACATCAATGGAGAGATTGAAAACGCTCCCGCTGTGTTGATTGTTGTCGATAAAGGCAACGGATGGGTAGACGCATTTTGGTTTTATTTCTATGGATTCAATCTGGGTCCTTTTGTTATGGGAACTGGCCCATTTGGTAACCATGTAGGAGATTGGGAACACTCCTTGGTACGTTTCTACAATGGCAGTCCAATAATTGTGTGGATGTCAGCACATGGAGGAGGAGGTTCTTATTTCTACAAAAATATTGAAAAGCACTACAATGATGTAAACCGGCCTGTTATTTTTTCTGCTAGGGGGACCCATGCTAACTACGCGTCAGTGGGGCAGCAAAATCATGATCTTCCTTGGGCAATGCTGTCAGACTTCACTGATAGAGGTCCATTGTGGGATCCTACAAAGAATTACTTGGCATATACTTATACTGATGGGCGAATTACTTATGCTAATGGTTCTCACCCAGAAAGGGAACAAGGATATGGAGATTGGTTATATTTTGAGGGAAGATGGGGTGATAATAAGCTTGCAAGCTCAGATAAAAGGCAAAAATGGTCCCCCTTTGAGTGGAAATACATTGCTGGTCCAACGGGTCCACTTTCTAAAAACTTGGGTCGCCTTAGTCCATGTCAAAGGACTAAGTGGTGGAATTTTTGGAATGGGTGTAACACACGGGTTTATCCCAAAATGGGGCAAGGCATAGAAAGTGAAGGGAATAACGGCTGTGGAAATATCTTCAAAGGTATCAGGTCTGGAATTTTCAAAAGCTTTGTTCAAACGATCACCTGGGGAGGTTGGGGGTGTTGGGTTTTAGATCTGATCTATGGATAGATTCAAGAAATAGATCAGAGAAAATTGAATCGAAAAGGTAATACTCTCTACCAACATACATAAAAATCTAAGGGGAGTAATATTATCAAACCAGAGAGAGTCCCATTTACACCGTGAGTTGCAGTATAACAAAGCATCATATTCAAATTGCAGCTAGCATCATAACGTTTATGGAAAGGTTCCTTCTCATAAAATTTGGCTTTTTGGTTGTATCCCAGCATCAGTCAAAAGATAATATTGAGTTACATGGAATAGAATAATAAACCAAACTATCATCAAATGAAATTTTCAATGATTTCGCAATCATTTAAGTATTCCCAGGAGATAATAAGCGGTCGTATTTTCGGAAATAATTTGTTGGTTCGTTGGGACAGGTGTATAAAAATTTCGTAGCTTATTGTGTTTAGATTATTCAATAAAGATTTCACACGGTAGGCCTCGATGCATGCAAAACCAGCACAGCGAAATAACTAAGGTGTTACCCATGAACTGGTCTCATAGGTTGTGAATTATCCTTTACATGTAAAAAAATTATTTCAGTTTAAGTGGTTGAGGTCATGTTCTCAGCTACTGTAATATTCCTTTCATCAATGATTCTTTACGATGAGACATTGACATCTGGTACACGAATGAAGAGTAGTAGCCCGAAAAAAAACGCCGAGAGATTCAATCAAAAAACCAATTGATTGGAACACCATATATAAGCATTGCACTTTATGCTGGTATTTGCTGTCTGCTTAGGTTTAACATAAAACATGCCTGTAATGAACTAGGTGTAACAACAGCAGTTGGATGCTAAAGCAGCAAAAAAATAGACCTAACACAAGTTACAGTATTTTCAGCTGTTCAACTATGATGTAGAATTACCCTGAGGTGTAATACGTTTTATATCATTTCTATGGATCCACCAAACATTTACACCCAAAGTTCCATTTTGAAATCCCCAACTATGTTGAATCCAAAGGGTTGAGTCAGAAACAAGAATAACCTCATCCTCCTGGGTTATTTAAGCCTGAAAAATAGGAAAGCGATATATAATTTCTACATCAATATAACTTGGAAAAACGAAATCTTAGTCCAGTTGCATACTGGTAGCTTTTAATTATTGTTTCTCAATTAAAGGGGCTCCAGCTAATCAAACTCCGAGTCTGTTAATTAGTGAGTACGAGAAAACCTTGAAACCATATACTACAATTATACAATGCACTACCACCTTTTGAGATGAGGATATCAGTTGGATGAAAAAAAAAAGTTGAAACTAGGAAAACTGAAAGTACATGATAGCATGGCTCACAGGAAATTGCAACAGTATGTCAACAGCTTTGTTGAAATTTGATAAGAAGAGAAATCAAACTTACTGACTACTTTCCAGAGAAATGGACCGAGTGTTCAAACGAATTGGAGAAGGTCTAGATGTCTTCAACACTTTGTACCAACGGCATGAGAACTGTGCAAATCCATCACAGAGGGACAAACTGGAGGCAGATCTTAAAAGGGAAATTAAAAAACTGCAACGATTTAGAGAGCAAGTCAAGGGCTGGCAGGTGATGAATGAAGTCAAAGAGAAGAGTAGGTTGATAGGGAATAGAAAACTTGTCGAAGTAGCAATGGAAAAGTACAAAATAGTGGAAAGGGGATCTAAACAGAAGGCCTATTCAGATGAAGTACTAAAGGGGTTCTCTGAGAGCTTGGAACCAGAAGAAGCTGCAAAAATTGCTGCTATAGAGTTTCTTCAGATATCTCTTGATGAAATTGAAAGGCAGGTAGAGGGGCTTGAAGCTGAAATTGACAAAGTCAATTCCTCCAAAAAAAGTCGAAAGACTCATTCTGGGGTAGATCTACAACAAGTGGATCTAGAAGGTGCGCTTGAGCGACATCATTGGCACCAAGAAAAATTAGAGATCGCACTTCGTTTGCTAGAGAATGGTATTTTAGACGCCGAAAAGTTGATGCAAATCAAAGATGATTTGGATTACTACCTGGAAAGCAACCAGGAGTATGATTTTATAGAAGACGATACTATTTATGATGACCTCAACTTGGATGCTAACGAATCTTTGGTGCACGAGGTTACCAGTTCATTTTGTAAAGCAGAAGACCATGATGTTTCCTTGAGTCCACCCCTTTTATCATCGAATAGTACTTCCACAGTAGCTAAAAAAATCAGGGAAGAACCCAAAAATGGCCCTTTTGTTTCTCAAGCTCCTTCAAGCAACACCTCAAGTCCGCTAAGCACCCAGGCTCTTATGGATAGTGTTCCACTGAATTCCAAACTATTAACTACCTCTTTAAGACCAGCTTCAGTGCCTGTGAAACCATCATCGGAAGTGAGGTGGGCCACTGCCATTGGTAAAACAGACGAACCATTTCAGGCAAAATATATCTCCAACTCTTCGGAGAAGGCTACTTTTCAGAATGCCTTGACTTCTTTTAACGACCAGCAATTACATCAAGAACAAATACCGATAAAAGATAATACGATAGCTTCAATGCCCCCGGGGATTCAGAATATAATTCTTAGTTTTTTAAAGTCAAGGAATAACTCGAACCAAGTGATCAAAATGTATGCAAATTGTACTCCGGAAATATGGAAATCTTTCACTTCTTTCTCTCCTTCACCAGAGACTGCCGCTCCTTCCTGGTTGGAATCTCAGAGAGTTTCAATGATTTGGAACTCAATTCGAGGAAGTCTTGATTTACATTCATTAGTGCAACGAGTTGATACTGCAACCTTATTTTACGCATTTTACTTTGCATTGACACCTTATGAAAGGTCCGTGTCTAAAAATGTCCTTGTGAACTCAAGGCATTGGAAGCTGCACTACAACCAGAAGTTATGGTTCCAACGTTTTGGTCAACCTAAAGCTGTTGGAGAGGGATTTGAAGTTGCTGATTTCAAAGTGTTTGACGCTTCTTCATGGAGTTTAAAAGAAATGCTCAACTACAAATTTGAGTACAGCTTTTTATTCTCTGATAAAGCAAGTTGATTTTGAATCTAAAATTTCTCAAGTCCTTTCTTTGAACCCATACTGTAACAACGAAGTGTTTTTGTATTTCCTTTCCAATGAGAATAAAATAGAGCTCAGCAGATAGATCTTCATGACATTACTGTATTCAGATTGTTTAACTGTCCCCTCAACATAGTGCTTACTTGTTCTTTGCCCAGCATCAAGGAGACCAAAACAGATCGTAGTAGTTGTACAAAGTGATCATACGACTGCTTATAGTCTGTTTGCTTTGCCATTTCAAATTTACTAATAAAAAGGATAGGTAGCATCATCAATAGCATAGGTAACCAGATAAGGAACAATCTTTTATCATTTGACACAGACTTCCGGCTATTTTGACTAGCAAAATTGTATTGGAAAGTTTTGGTTGCCTCCTCAGAACTCAAATCTCCCACAATTTCAACGTTAGCATTTACTAATGCTGTAGGCGTATCAGCAATTTGATGTTCTTGAACATCTTTAGTGAAAGGAGACGTAGTAAACTTCATTAGAGATTTAATGGATGAGTCATTGGGAAAGAGATCATCATAGCTGGGTAAGTTCTCTTCGACAAAACTATCCACTGAGGAAACAGAGCATTTATTAGTGGGTTGAAAGACATTTTGAACCTTTCTCCATAATTTGAGTTTAGTTTGTCCACTTGGTTCACAATCCGATGTAATGGTGTCTGTCTCTGAATCGATTATTGGCGCATTATCTGTTTCTTCAGACTCTGAAACTGTAGACACAGAATCAGCCGAGATAAAAGGTGCTTCACTATCACTGCTCATATTTTCATCATCAGCATCTTCCTCTTCTTGATTGTAAAAATCAAATTCTGCAAAACTATTTGAACGCCGCGGCTCTATATTGTCGTTGGCTTCGTATGCCATGCGTGAAACTTTGTATTCTAGTGCATTATCATCCATGTTACTGAAAATCGAAGTGAGCGAGTCCGAGGAGAGTCTTTTGTCCAACGACTGGTCAGGCTTCACACCAACTCCAATGAGGTCCAATACATTGGAATCAGTAATATCTTCAACGTTGACGTGACTATTTATCTTCATGCATAGAGAGGCTCTACATCGAATTAATAGTTCAGACACCTCTCTCTGCCCGTTCACTAGGGCTAGATGTAAAGGAGTCAATTCATTGACATCCTTGCGGTCAATTTTGCACCCCCTTGCTACTAAAAATAGTACCAGATTCACATAACCTTTAATTGCAGCCAGATGTAACAATGTGTGTCCCTCTGAAGTACACAAGGAAAAATTCGGCTTCGAAATAGGACAATTCGGGAGTTCCATTAGCTCCATAACCTTCAAAAGCAAAATCTCCTGTTCCCAGTTTTCTTTCGTTAGTTCCTTCACGGTAGATGTTGCTGTTGAGAGCCATTCCTGCTGGACTACATTTTCAATATCGTTTAACATCTCTGGTGAGTTTTGGACACTCTGTGTAACTGAGCTCTCTCCTGTATGACCAACGATACGTTTAGCTATATTTTTTGCATCCTCTAATTTTCCGTTCATCTTCAAACCTACAATCTGTAAAGCGAGCTCGATTAATTGCCTGTCAGAATCGTCCAGATATGTGAACACCTGTGTAGCAGGTAAGCTCACATCTTGATCTCTTGAGGTTGTATCCTCAAAAGTTACTAACACCTGACCAGGCTGCGAAGACGGTGGCAAGTAAGTAACAATTGTAGATTCTGACCAGCAATGGGTAGCCAATGCCAAGTTAGAACCGAACTTGACGGCAAGTCCAGGACGAAAGTTAGAACCAAGTAGGGTCACTTCTATTCCTCCTCTAACTGGTCCCTGGGCGGGTATTATTCTTTGAATTGTGGGCTTACTTGAAATGGCAGAATTGGAAATAACTGGAGGTACCTGCATGCCTTGCGTTCCTTTCGCTCCCTGCGATGAATTGCTAGTTATCGACGTCGACGAACAGTAGTTTGTATTGCGATCCGGTGTTGTGCTACTTCCGGAAGCACTCGCAATGGAGCCAATCCTACTTGAAGGAGATCTAGCAACATCAGCACTAGTAGGAGATGTAAGTTCCTTTCTAAGAGAGTCTGAGGTAGTATTGACATCACTCCAAGGTCTCTTCTGACGTTTTGAGCCTCTTTGAGATCCGATCTGACCTTGAACCAAAGTCTCGTTCTGGGACTGGGTGCAATCTGTCGAAGATTCATCAATGGATGTTGGAGAAAGTGGATGGTTGCCTTTAAGAGAGATGCCGTTTGATTGTACATTCTTCTTTCTATCCATGATCATGATGTTACCTGAAAAGCACTTTCCTAGAATCTCACCTCTAAAATTTCTCAAAACAAACATTAACTTAAAACCCTTAGATTCTTGATGATGTCTACAATAGCACACAATTCGAGAGAGTAAATCAATCTTTTTTTCTACCATAGTTCCTGAAGGTGCAGGGAAAGACACAATCTCTTTACAGTTAAAGATGATAGCTCTTCTTGGTGAGCTTAGACTCCAGCTTGCACCATCTTCCATAGAGCCATTCTTTCGTCTGGAGGCTCTCTTAAGTTCTCTACGGACACACTTGCTGCAAACGTTGCATGACTGAGCATTGCCGATAGAGTTAGAATCACTAGTAACCACAAAAGTATCGAGATAAAGTAAGTGAGGTTGAATACTTTCAGGAATATCACCATTTAGACAAAGTTTCGATTTCGCAATAGTATCGTTCGGTAGGTGAAGTAAAAACTGGGGTGGCGCAGGAGAGATGGAGAGTTCAAGCTTGATCTGTGTTTCTACTCTAGATGAAACAGGTAATCCACCTATTTTCAATGAGTAAGGTAAATTTTCTGGAACTGAAGAAAGATATATCGGAGGAATTGAAAAATTGTTTTTAAAAGTTGGCAGTACGTAGCCCACATCATTTTCAGTACTCTTTTGTACTGTGCACTTTTGGCTAGTAGATACATCTCTAGTGCGGCCAAACTTTAATCGAATTAACTCTTCTCGAGATCTCTCGTACTCGTAAAATTGTGAATCATCCGTTTTAACTGATTGTTCGCTTTGCAAAAAGGAGTCCAAGCGCAAATATTTTCGATCTATATTAGCTTCACCAAGATGAGAACCTGGAGGTGTAACAGGATTGATACATATGTCGTTGTTGACATAATAGGATACATTGGAGTCAATTTTGTTGTCTTTCGTTTCTACTAATCCCACTGGAGGCATTTGAGGGGTGACGTCTATCGCCTCATCAAGCTTAGAATGAGAAATATTGTCGTATATGTTAGCATCCAAAAACTCATCAAGAACATCGTCGTTGCTATTGCAATTCAAATTTTCGTGGTCTCCTTCCTGGTTATGGGCATTGTCGTACGGAAGGTTAGCAAGAAATATGTCTAAAGATGCTTCGTTCATTCGAAATATTTTCTTGCCTTGCTCAAGCAGGCAAACTTTAGAAGTTTATAAATTGGGGAAAAAAGACTTGGAACTTATGTCTTCTATTCAATTGAAGATGCGTGAAATAGGAACGAATAACAACACTATCCAAAATCTTTTGAGTCTAACGGAAACGTAGGTTGGAGAGTTAGATTTTTAGATTTTTAGATTTCTGAATCAACAATTTTGAAACCATAAACTACAGCACATCATTGGCGAGTACACTACTAAATTAGGACCAACAAATTGAGATTACTTATATATATATATATAGTAAGTGTACCATTATACCCATGCGCTAGTGCCGTTATTTTTCTTGGCTGGTAGTCCTACTTCTAATATCATTCTAAAGCACTGTATAGCCTATATGATAAAGAAATAGACTCAAAACTTGAGTGTGGCAAAAAACAGTACTTGCTGTCTGCTGCATTCACCGAACAATACAAATATAGTTAAATTGTATCAATCTGCAACTTTACAATTATTTATCATGGTCGACACGCATCTAGTAAAATATGTTATACTATGTAGAAGGTATGTGTGTATCTATCATTTACGCTAAGTAAGCTACACTTCACATATGATATGACGATTTCAAAATTAGGACTAATAATGGTTGGAGATTTGAATTTCAAAAAGTCGTGGAATCCTAAGCTTCTAAAGAATCAGGAAAAGGTTTGGAAGAAAGAGCAGCATGCACTTGGAGAACATCAAAAAATTCAACAACGGATAGAAGAGATATGCAAAGAGAGAGAAAAAAGTGAAAGGCTAAAGTTACAATATCCCAATCAATCAGACAGAACTTGTCAATCAGAGATGCGTATTGAGCGGATGTACGACAAACAAAACTCTAAAGTAAATGAAGATTTACCAGGTGGAACTAATGACGTTGTTGAAAGCCGGACTATGGGGCAACGTAAGGAGTTTTTGTTGGGAAAACGAAGGAAATGTAAAAAAGTAGAAAAATCGCAAAACACCATAAGGCAGGTTTCAACTAAACTTAGAGGCGACATTGCAGTCCAGGATGAAGTTGCCATCATTGAAGAGACTGTAGGTAAAGCAATTGATCAGAGAGCTGACACGCTGCTTGAATGTCAAAGAGTAACACGAGAGAGAAACAATACGGATAATTCAGACATTGATACATAGCATGTTACTTAGAACTGACTTCAAAAAAAAAAAAAAAGAAAAAGAAAAGACGATATCTCAATGATGGTATATATTTACTCAAAAGCGTTTTTATGTTTGGAAATAAATCGAAAGGTAAACCGGGGCTCCATAAGTATGTCACAAAAAGCAACCAAAAGAAGCATACAAGTGCTACTGCTGCCAACAAAGTAAGTAGTAAACTCTCACTGAACACAAATTGACTCTCGCAGACATATAGATAGATTTAAAGTGAAACTCGCCAGAAAGTAAAATAGGTCGCAGTAAAATCAGAATCCATGAATTTTGATATTCTTCTTTTGAAGGGCTAACTGGGAGGTCAAAAACTCCATAACTTTCACTCTCTGATCTCCTTGCAACTGGATAACCTGACCAAGTTCATCATCCTTTACAATATTTCCATTACAAGCAAAATCTTTCTTCAAAACCTTGAGAATTTTCTTAAGGTCGTATTCTTCTGGTAGACCCTGAACAGTGGTCAATGTTTTTCTACCATTTCTCTGCTGAATTCGGATATGAATATAGTTAGTGGGCTGTGTGTCATCATCACCTGTATCGGCAAACGGATCAAAAGACTTTAAGTTCTCGATTGATGTCATAAACAGTAGCCAAGATGTCAATCACTAGAGATTAGATTTGTCTAAAGAAAAAGAGAACGAAGGTGTATCTTGTAGCAAGAAGGCAAAAAAAACTGTTGCAAAAAAAGGATCACCAATAGATTCGCGAAAGTAGTCGGAGGCCAGGCTTAGGAGTTAGAGTAGAAACCGGGAATGGATGGTTGATTAGTGTGGTTGAAATAAAGTAAAGTGAACAGGTCATTTCAATTGTTGTTTTGGAGGTCGCACATGTGAGGTAGTTGATATAGAAAATAGGATGAGAACTGATGACTTATTTGTCTATCTGACGCTCAATGTATCAAGATCATCTTCCAAGCTCCTTGTATGCCAAAAAAAAACAAAAAAAAAAACGCTCGCCACCTATAATTTCAACTGGATAATGAATCGACAAGAGGCAGATCTTAAGGTTAGCATCAAGAAGGCTTGTTCAACCGAAGAAGCTGCCCCAAAGAGAAAACATGTTAGAGCATGTATTGTCTTCACTTGGGACCATCGATCTAGTAAAGCATTCTACAACTCATTGCGGTTACTGCCCATCCAGAATGACGAAATACCTCTGTTCAAGTCATTAATCACAATTCATAAAGTGCTTCAGGAAGGCCACCCTTCTGCAATCAAAGAGGGAATCAAGAATAGGGATTGGATTCAAGGTCTAGGGCATGTATTTCCTGGTGATGGAATGAAGAGGTATGGCCGATTAATTCGGGAGTATGACAAATATCTTATACGGAAGGTTGATTTTCACAATAATCACAAAGGCTTCAACGGTACATTTGAATACGAGGAGTATGTATCTCTAAAGACTGTAAGTGATCCTAATGAAGGTTATGATGCAATCATGGATCTGATGGTATTGCAGGACTCGATAAACGATCTTCAGCGACTTTTGTTTGCTTCTATCGACAATTCCAGTCACTCGGAATTGAAAATCAGTGCTTTAGTCCCCCTAGTAGCGGAAAGCTACGGCATATTCAAGTTTATCACTTCAATGTTGAGAGGAATGTGTCATTCACTAGGTCACGATGATGAAGCCTTGCAGCCTTTGATTGAACGTTTCATTAGCCAGTATTCTGACTTATACGACTTCTATGCGGAATGCTCTTACATCAAATACCTTACAAGTTTAGTGAATATTCCTAAGTTGCCTCTTGACGCTCCTGACTTATTCAATTGGGATGAAACTGACGAATTGAAGCCTCGTCTTCCAGAGGAGGACATATCTCAACAACCTTCCAGTACGATACCAACAGGAGAACGTGATTCTCCAACACCGAAAGAAATGATTCATTCCCAACCGACTGCGGGTATAGATTTCTGGACTCAATCTAATGCCCAAAACCAGCAATATGAGCAAGAACAGCAACTTCTGGAGCAGAAGCGTCAGCAACAGCATCTTGAGCAGCAGCTTCAACAGCAGCAGCAGATTGAGTACTGGGAGAAACAGAAAGATCTTCAAGAACAACAACAAATGCATGCGCAAAAACAGCTGGAAAACGATCAACTTCAAAGACAAGTTCAAGGACGTGTTGGTGAACTCGAACGGGATTTGCTTGTTTTAAGAGGTCAGTTTGATAGGGATCAACTAATGCTGCAGCAGTATGATGAGAGGGTTAACGCTCTTGAGACAGAGCTTTCTAGCACTACACAAAATGCACAGCAGCAACTACTAGCGAAAGAAGAATTATTAGGCAACTTACAAGAGCAAGCTGGTCAATGGAAATCTAAATATGACTCTTTAGCAAAACTGTATTCTCAATTAAGGGAAGAGCACCTGAATCTTCTTTCAAAATTTAAAACGGCTCAATTAAAGGCTTCATCTGCTCGAGAAGCAATCGAGAAGAGAGAAAAAATCGAGAGAGATCTTAAAGCAAAGAACATAGAGTTGGCAGACCTGATTCGTGAAAGAGATCGTGCCAGGCTTGACCTTGAAAGATCAAAGAATGAGAAGAATAGAGAAATCGAAAAGCTAGAGTCTCAACTCCGCGATCATGAAAGTAAGATGGCTGACATAGAGAAATCATATTCCTCCAACCTCAAGTCTGTTTTCACTCAACATAGTAAAGAGATAGAAGAACTCCAGAGACTGCTTGAAGCTTCTTCGTTGTCTGAATCCGGAGATGAACGTCTGAAAGCATTGGAATTACGGTTGCAAGAAAAAGACGATGAGCTAGCAATTGTACATCAAACCATGGATGCAACAATCAAGGAATTGACAGGGCAACAAATGATTCAAAATTCTGCCATAGATGAACAAATAGACGCCGTACTACTGGAACATATCGAAAAGTTAACAGAAGTTATAGATGCAATCCTAACAAGTGGGGTGCAAAGAATTCAGGATGGTCTTTTTGAATTGGATTCTCCGATGCAAGCTGGAAATCAGAATTCATCGCCAGAGTACGTTTCATCTATTATTGAAAAATCTTCAAACTTGGCGACAGATTTTACGTCTAGTTTCAATGGTTTCATAGCAGATGGCCCGAACGGAGACCATGTATCGGTTATTCGGACAATAACCGAATTTACGACATCCATTGTAGATTTATTACTAAATTGTAAAGGTGTTGTAAGATTAGCTTCCAATGCGCAGGAAGTAGAGGAGCTTCTCAATTCTGCTCGTGATGTAGCGGAAGAATCTGAAGCCTTTATTGTTTCATTGTATTCTTCGTCACTAAAAGGACTTAGCGATCAAGCGAAGACAGATAAGGCTATTGAGGGAAATTTGGACATCCAACAGGAATTACAGATTCTTTCTTCCCAAGTAGAGCGATTGATATCATCTCAAGTTAATATCAAAGTCAACGACAATGTTGGAGAATTAGTTGATAGGGAGATGGCACATGCAGCAGATACTATTGCTAAGGCGTCCGATTATCTAGCTGACTTATTGACAAATTCCAAACAAGAGATTTCGTCTGTCGAAATGAAGATTAATAAATCCATTTTGTCAGCTGCCATTGCTGTGACCAATGCTATTATTCTATTAATTAAGACGGCTACTGAATGTCAGAACGAAATTGTAAATCATGGTCGCGGCTCAAGTAGCCGTACTTCTTTCTACAAGAAGCACAATAAATGGACTGAAGGGCTCATTTCTGCTTCTAAGTCGGTAGCAGACTCAACCAACACTTTGATTCAAATTGCTGATGGAGTTTTATCTTCCAAAAATTCGCCCGAACAGTTAATTGTTGCCTGTAATGATGTGGCGTCATCTACAGCTCAATTGGTTGCGGCATCTAGAGTGAAGGCTACTTTCATGAGTAGAACGCAAGACAAGTTGGAACTTGCTAGCAAATCGGTGACCTCTGCTTGTAGGTCTTTGGTTCATCAAGTCCAAGAGATATTGTCACAAAAGGATAAAGAGCAGTCAGAAATCGATTACAGTAAATTATCAGTACACGAAAACAAGACGATGCAAATGGAGCAACAAGTTGAAATACTAAAGTTGGAAACAGCTTTGCAGAACGCCCGGAGGCGTCTTGGGGAAATTCGACGCTTCGGATACCATGAGGAAGAAGAAAATAGTAATAACATATGACGATATGTTTCAAAGGCTATTTTTTATTTGAAGTCTAAAAAAACGTCTTCAATTTTGTTTTGGGTGCTCAGTAGCTCATTCCAAGATACAAATGACTTTGTGACTGTTGATGTAGGTGTCGAGCTTTTAGTCTTTAGCCAATCAACAAACGGAATATTGGAATTAGAGCAATTATAAAGTAGTGCATAAGACCGCCACATTTCTTTGTTCTTCTCAGTTTTCCATGCCGTAGATAAAACTCTGGAAATGCTAATCTGTTTATCATAGTCTTTGACCTGCCGCGAATAGAATGATCGGAAAGCGATGAATGCGTTCATACGTTTAGGCATGCATAATTTCGACTTTTTCGTTCTGCTGTCCCTATATTTTCTTTCAAACGTTCTTCTTCCTGCGTAGAATTCGAATTCTTGCAAACTTCTAGTCTGAGATGTTTCTAATTGATATGTGATCAGCTCTGGGTGCCTGGTAGTCTGAAGTATATTACTGGCATTCGAAGAAGTATGAGCATATTTAGAACACCGGAAACGTTTCTGGGTGTGTTTTATGGGTTCTACTCGCGGATGTAACTGGTTCTTCTGCTGGCTGGTAGGGCGGGCCATATTTCTACTTCTAGTTTGAAAGAAAAAGCCTCTCATTTTATGTTTGTTGAACCCTTCTAATGACATGCATGTCTGCGTCAAATTATAGGTATTTGCATGGCACTTGAAACGTAGCCTCAAAAGTTCTAATGTAAAGAAAACTTTTCAAAATTTACAATGAGAATACTTGGTTGCCTCATCAATTATCCTATTTATGACTATGTGTTGTTCAGCACTTGAAGTAAGTCAGCAGAAATGGTGGAGGATCTTTCTTTCCGTCTCTTGTTTGAAATCCAATTTCTTATCTGAGTTTTGCTTAAAGATGTCATGTGCACTAACTCATCAAAATCCTGCTGCGTCGCGTAGGGGTGTTGGAAATGAACCGTAAACCAGTTTTCAAGTATTCTAACTTTTTCCCTTGGCAGCCTTCTCTTTTTCTCAAAGCATTTATTATCTAGTATCCTTTGCATGATAACATCTACGTCATTCTTAAGCATTCTTTTATTTTCTAGCATCAGAGCGATAGCTCTGCATACACTATTGATCCTTACGAGTACTTCACTCAGGACCTGATCATTATGGTTTATTCTTTGTTCCAATATCAAAGACAGATTTTTCTGGGAGGAACCTATCTGATTACAGATAGATCTCCAATTTAGATCAAATACATTGTTAGATATTCCTTGTAAAATCAGCATCAGAGCTCTATGCACACATAATAGCCTAAGGTTAGAAGGAATTGAGTTCAAAAATATTATTATGGTATTTTAGAGTAACTTACTGAGAGAGAATCATATTTTGCAGAACCTACCACAGTTAGAGTGTCTTCTCTTTTGTATATATAGTCTTCAGGGTAAATCAGAGTTGTTTCAAGTTCTTGCTTGTTTGGTGAATGTAAGACAAACCCAAATTTCAAATACAAAAGTAATAAAAAGCGCGCCTGTCTGTAGCATTAATTACTGAATATTTGATGCATTTTTGCTAAGCCAGAGTTATCAATCGTCTAGCGAGCATCTATCAATCTATGAATGAAATACCTATCAGAAAGTCAGTCGACTAACCAATTTTTGAGATCTACATGGCAATCCGCCATGCTCTCAGTTGTTCCAAAGCTACAAAAGTCAAAATTGTATGGGGACCCAGTCGTATAAAGGAAGGAAACCATCCACGAAAAAGAAACCCCGGGCCTTCTTTTTTTATTGCAGTGTTTAGCACAGTTATGATCGATTGATGCTTTTCGGCCGAATTCATAATTCGAGTTTTCACTACATCCGCAGGAGAACATACTGTGGTGGCAACCAATCCTGCCATTAAAGATGCCGAAAAATGAGTAGCTCTTGTAGTTTCATCAAAATAGAGCTGTTTTACTAGAAATTTCTTAGCTACATCGTAAGAAACCACTTGAGAAGCAGTCATCAATACACCCCGAGTGAGATTTGGTAACAATCCACGAAACCAAGAACCAAACCCCTCCTCTTTCGCCATTCTCGCTAATCCATGAAGAGCATTGCGATAGTTTCGTCTTGCGTGTTCGGGTAGACTAGAATCATTTTGCATTCGTATGTTAACTACATCAGATGGATTTCCCACAAGACCTCCTATACCGCCAGCAAGCATTGAGCAAGGTAGTAGCGTGGCTGTACTCAAATCACGATTATTATCCGTTGTAAATTGATTTTTAAGAGCTTCATATATACCAAAACGAGTGGTAGAGTAAGTAGCTTGTCGTAAAAGGGATGCACTGAGTCCACCATAGGCACCAAATAGGCCTTCTGAACTTATGATACGGATGGCGATTGTTACCAGATTCTGTCCAGGTTGGCTAGTTGTTTGTAATCTGACCTTGGCGAGATCTAAAGGATGAGTGAATAAACAAGCAAACATGGAAGCGGCACCTCCATACCAAAAAGGGAATACTTCTCCTTTTAGTGGAAGGGATCTTTCATATTCCAATGTGCTATCATCATTCGACTCTCTATTTATTAGAGTCATTGGTTGGTTGATCGTATTTTTCAGCTTGTTTAGGGAGACAAAGAGGAAGTAATTATTAATCAATATGGGAGGAGTCGGAAATGAATAATAATTTTTTTTAGATTTTTAGACGATCACTGGTCGGAGGACGACTGAACGAATGGCCGAGGGGGCTGTAAAGTAAGTGTGTATGTATTAATAGAGTTAGAATTGTTGAAACACGACGACACACACACCAAAAGAAAAACGGTGCATGCGGCGCTGCCAATTGCCAATCCAATTTTTTAAGTAGTAACATTTGCGCGTACGGCGCTAGCACTTGAACGTTTTTGTACGTGTTTCTCTTTCTTGGATTCTCAATTCTCAATTCTCTCTCAGTTAAGTAGTGTAGTAAGGAGGAAGAAAGAAACTCTGGATCTTCTTCTCTGTCTGATATTTCGATTACATTATATTAGTAGTATTATAGATAGTAACTAACTTACTTCAACCTCTACTACTTCTATCAATCAATCAAACCAATCAATATCTATCTGAATCTAAGCAAGCATCTAATACTATACATGCATGCACTATTTATATTCATTCTTCTTTAACTTTTTTAAACGAACGAACGAAAAGAAACGCACATAAAGGTAGAACGTTTTCATTCTTTCACTCAATCAAAGCAGAATAATAGATACTTACTTCCACGCATTGACCAAGTAAATACATAACAACACAACGACGAAGAAGATGAAGATGAAGAGCAGGATCAACGATTCATCATCACGGTTCTCACGGTTCTCCATTTCAAGTATCATTGTTTTTGGTTGCGGGTTCAGTGTGGGCATTGGATCAATATCAGATTATGAGTATGCTCAAATTCATTCTCAGATTAGTAGCAAGACTAGTAGCAGTAGCTCAATTACGTTCATTGGTATGGTTTTGACAGTTCATTTACTATGGTTTTTAATGTTACGGTTGCAGTTGCAGCTACTAGCATCGGTACCCAAGGTGTGTTCGATGATGATCATTTGCCTGTGTACGTACTTCATTGCAGTGATTGGGTGCATGTTTTCTAGGTATTATATTAATGTTGTTGCTGTTGATACTCTTGGTGGAGCATCTTTGGGTTTTCTGTCATTGTTGGTGCCACTTTATATCGTTAAACAAAAAAGAAAAGGGGTGCTACTCAGTGTTTATTTTCTGGGCCACAATTTGTTGTTGTATTTGCCAGTTGCTAAGAAATCACTTGCGTTAGCTTCTTTTATTATTATCCCAGTAGCAATATTATTATTATGGTGTTATTGTCTTCCGCTGCCGAATGATGAATCAAATTCAGTTTCCAAAATTCCCAAGAAAATTCCAAATAATGAAGGTGGAGGAGGTGGTGCCAATTCAAAGGGTAATTTTAAAACCGTTGTTCTTTTAACGTGGGCTTCGATATCGAATACTGGTATCACATTTTGCCAAACGCCACGATGCTGGATGCTGGATGCTGGATGCTGGATGCTGGATGCTGGATGCTGGATGCTGGATGCTGGATGCTGGATGCTGGATGCTGGATGCTGGATGCTGGATGCTGGATGCTGGATGCTGGATGCTGGATGCTGGATGCTGGATGCTGGATGCTGGATG